>CM037584.1:3655000-4255000 GCA_021018995.1 Chloranthus sessilifolius
CATCTACTGGCACCATATGTTCCAAGGAGTTATTTGCATAAAAATGGAAAAGCAAATAAATAAATTTTATTTCTGAATCAATTAAACAAATGTATTCACTCGCATATACCCACTCTCAAAGGCTATCAAAATTATCCGTTAACCCCATGCGCGCAACATGCTCCAAAAAGAGCTTGGGAGGTAAACCTTTCGTGAGAGGGTCAGCCAACATGAGTGTCGTACTTATCTTTTTCAATGATACAATTTGATTACGAACTTTCTCCCCGACAACAAGATACTTTATATCAATATATTTGGAACCCCACTAATCTTGTTGTTATTGGAGATAGCAATCGCAGCGGAATTGTCACAAAAGATTCTCAGTGGCTTTGAAATAGTATCAACAACTCGAAGCCCTGAGATAAAATTCCTCAACCAAATCGCCTCACATGTTGCCTCAAAACATGCAACGAATTCTGCTTCCATAGTGGGCCATTTAAGTAGTCGTTTGTTTAACGCTCTTCCAAGATATAGGTCCACCGCAAGCATAAAAATATAACCCGATGTGGATCTACGAGTGTCTTGACACCCAAAGATAGTCGACATCTGAATAACCAATAACTTCAAGGTTATTCGACCTTTTGTATGTGAGCATGTGTCCTTTAGTCCCTTGTAAATAGCGAAAAACCTTCTTAGCCGCTTTCCAATGATCTAAACCAGGATTACATTGGTACCTGCCAAGCATGCCAACTATATACGCTATATCTGGACGAGTACAGACTTGTGCATACATGAGACTCTCAGCCGATGCATAGAATTGTCTCCATCTGTTTTCTCTCGGATCGATCCAGGACTCAAGTAGACTAAATTTATCACCCTTAACGGCAGAGCAACATGAGCGGAACAATTGTGCATGTTAAACCTTTTAAGAACTTTATCAATATAAGCTCTTTGAGACAATCCCAATAGGCCCTCTATCTCGATGAATCTCAATTCCTATCACGTAGGAAGCTTCACCAAGATCTTTCATATCAAAACTCTTTGATAAAAAGTTCTTTGTCTCATATAACATGCCCAAATTGCTACTCGTAAGTAAGATATCATCAACGTATAAAACAAGGATGATAAACTTACTCCCACTGATTTTAAGATATATGCATTGATCCACAGTATTTTTTTTAAAACCAAAATTTGAAATGACTTCGTGAAATTTTAAGTACCATTGTCGAGATGCCTGCTTTAAACCATATAGAGACCTTTTGAGTCTACAAACTAAATGACTCCCCCCCTCAACCTGAAAACCTTCAGGTTGTGTCATAAAGACATCTTCATGCAAGTCGCCATTCAGAAAAGCAATTTTAACATCCATTTGATGCAATTCTAAGTCAAAATGAGTTACTAATGCCATGACTATCTGAAAGGATTCCTTTCTAGAGACAGGAGAGAATGTCTCTTTATAGTCTATTCCTTCTTTTTGAGTGAAACCTTTAGCGACTAACCTGGCCTTGTATCTTTCTATATTACCTTTGGAGTCTTGCTTGGTTTTAAATACCCATTTACAGCCTACAGGCTTGACTCCATTAGGTAACTCACAAAGATCCCAGACCGAGTTATGTTTCATTGATTCCAACTCATCTTTCATGGCTTCGAGCCATTGAGTGGATTTGTCGCTCTTCATGGCTTGGCTAAAGGAAACAGGATCTGATTCCTTTCCAAAATCAAATTCACTCTCATTTAGGTAAACTATATAGTCATCAGAAATGGCAGGCTTCTTTGCTCTCTCTGATCTACGCAATGGTAGATCAGTGGCAGTCGCCATGGGAGCAAGAGCCTCCTCAATGTGGGGTGTGTCAATAGGTATAGCCACAGGTGCATCAACACTGGCTTGAATAACTGGTGTTGGTGCCACTTTTTCTTGGATAAAAGGGATAGGAATTATAACCCGATTCTCCTCAAAAGTGATTTTCCTAAGCTCTATACTCCCACTGATCTCACGATCCTCAAAGAATTTTGCATGTCTAGTCTCAATAATCCAATACTATGGTGGGGCAATAAAATCAGAGCCTTTTGATCTATCAGGGTAACCAATGAAATAACAACTTATAGTTTTAGGGTCCAATTTTCCTAATTGTGGGTTGTACACCTTTGCTTCAGCGAAACAGCCTCAAATGTGTAAATATCCTAAAGTCGGTTTTCTTCCTACCCATAGCTCATAAGGAGTCTTGGGAACTGCCTTACTAGGAACTCGATTTAGGATATGCACCGCTGTTTTCAAGGCTTCTCCCCACAAGAACGTAGGCAACGTAGAGTTGCATAACATGCTTCTCACCATATCCATAAGAGTACGATTTCGTCGTTCAGCTACACCGTTCTGTTCAGGTGTTCCCGGCATGGTGTATTGAGCGACAATGCCATGCTCTTATGAATCTGGCGAAGGGTCCTGGATTGCGACCTGTTTCAGAGTATCTACCATAGTACTCCGCCTCTATCAGATCTCACAATTTTAATCTTCGAATTGAGTTGTAACTCAACTTCGGCTTTATAGATTTTAAACATATCCAGGGCCTCAGATTTCTCGTGAATGAGAAATATATAACCAAAACGAGAATAATCATCAGTGAAGGTAATAAAATATTTTTGACCACCAATAGCGGGAGTTGGAAACGGTCCACAAATATCAGTGTGGACTATTTCCAGCAAACTCGTGCTTCTGAGAGCCCCTTTCTTATTAGTTTTTGTGAGTTTCCCTTTAATGCAATCAACACAAGTATTGAAATCAGAGAAATCGAGCGCATCGATTATATCATCTTTAATTAACCTCTCCATTCTATCCTTAGATATATGGCCTAAACGTTTATGCCATAAAATGGAGGAGTTATCGAGTGCTCGTTTTCGTTTCTTACTTATTTTATCATTCACATGCATAGAAACTAAAGATTGGGTGTAAGATGAATCCAAGTTCAACTGATAAAGATTGTCCATTAATGAGCCACCACCCACAATATTGGAATTGAATAATAGAGTAAACATATTATGTCCAAATTTAAATTCAAAACCTAATGAATCCAATTTAGAAATTGAGATAAAGTTTCTAGTGATACTGGGAACATAAATAGTATCAACTAAATCCAAAATGAAACCACTATCTAAAATGAGACGGAGAGTCCCAATGGCCTCCACGTGCCCTACTCCATTCAGTTTGATGGTGCGTTCGCTTTACTTAGCTTCTGTTTGGATCGAAATCCCTGCATTGAATTACTTATGTGAATAGTTGCACCAGAATCTATCCACCAAGTATTGCGTGGAACATCAACATAAAGTGATTCAAAACACACAAAAGCAAGGTCATTACCTTTCTTAACTAGCCAATCTCTGTATTTCTGACAATTCTTCTTAATGTGTCCCTTCTTCTTACAGAAGTGACACTTGATGCAATAGATGTGCTAGCCTCTCCTTGTTTGGTTTCCTGGAGCTTTCACGTTCTTTCCTTTATATTGTCCCGATTTTATTGAAATTTCGTTTCGATGGGCCAAGAGCGCGTAATGAGCACTTTCGTGTTTTCACCAAGTCGTTCTTCTTCTTGGACACGATGGCGATTAGCTCGTTCATCTTTCACTTCTCTTTCTGCGTGTTATAATTGATCTGGAACGGGCCAAATTGCGCAGGAAGAGAAGTCATAATGAAGTGAACAAGATAACCCTCAGAAAAACCCATGTCCAGTTCTTTGAATTGAGTTGTCATGCCACTCATTTTCATAATAATGCTCCGGATGCCGCTATGACCATCATATTTCATGTTTCCCATTTTAACAATTAGACTACTGGCAAGGGCTTTAGAAGTCCCTTGAAATTATTCCTTAATGGCTTACATGTATTCTTTTGCAGTGTGCGAGTCAGGAATACCTCCCCGAATCGCATCAGCAATGGAACTCTTTATGATCATGAGGCTCATACGATTTGATCTATCCCATTTTTCTAAATCCGTATGGTTCACTGCCAGATCCTCGGTAGGCATCGGTGAGCTCCTTGGGTTTATCAGATCGTATAGCATAGTCAAGATCCATGCAGCCTAGAACAATTGCAACTTGTTCCTTCCATTTCTTATAATTTGATCCACTCAAAAGTTCAATTCCACCAATCATCGTTATGATAGACGTTCAATCGCACAATAATTAAGGGTTTTATTATGTCCACATACAATCGAAGTAACTATCAATTCCACAAGGTTATAATTATAGTATGTGACGCGAAGGTTAAAATATGTCAAGGAATATAAAAATTAAAACCAATATGATTTTATTGAGAAACAATTTGTGTCATTATGAGCCTCCGTTAGGTCGAGTCATAACACACTAGCCGCTTCCTCAATCTATATTAATGATGGTGGTACTAATTGCGTCGTTATGACCCTCCGTTGGGTCGAGTCACAATCGCGTGACCACACACAAAATAATGAATAGTGAAACACAGCCATCATATAACATTAAGTGATTCATCACCGTTGGGCAGAAGAATCCCTTATGTTGTAACGCCAACGTTCACTACACATTTACACTGGATTTGTAACACGTTTTTGAATAAAATTAAACCTCACTATGAAAACCACGGCACTAGAAAAGATCATCACCGTTGGGCAGAAGAGTCTTTCTAAAGCCATGTTTTCAAATTAGGCTTGATAATAATTTAGATGATCACAAAACGTGTTATGAGGAGGTGTCAAAAAAGAGAACAAACGAGCATTATAAAGTGTAAGTATCAGCCATGGTGGTAGAGCACAATCTCCACTACCCAATTCTAATGAATGATACTTGAACAAAAATTGATTACACAATTAAAAAATGGAAAAAATAACATCAGGTCATGAAAATATCATAATAGAAAGCTCATTGTTAAAAATAGACCTCAAAAACGGATCCGGAATGTCTGAGATAGTCAAAATGCATATATAATGTCCGAAAATCGGACCTGTAAATAGCCCAGAAAAGGCCCGAAAAGAATAAGAAATTTAAAAGATCATAATTGGTAGGGTATCGTCGGCCATGGGCCTTAGTGGCCGAGTGGGCCTCAGCCATTAGGCCCCGTGGTCGTGGTGCGGTCCAGATCGCCGTCGACAGTGCCGAGCCAAACGGGTGTGGGGCCAAATAGGCTGGCGGGTCTAGACGGGTGGCGGTCAAATAGGCTGGCGGGTCTAGACGGTCGGCTGGCCAGGTCAGGTGCCGTGGTCCAAAGGGCGACGGGTCTCGTGGGCGATAGACTCGAGGGTCGGATCGGGTCGACGGTCAGAGGGCTGATGGGCCAAGTAGGCCGTGGTCGATGTTCCAAGGTGGCCAGGCGGGTCGGGCCAAAAGCCAAATAGACCCAGACGGATCGAATGGGCCAGAAGTGGACCCGACCCGGCCCCAGTCTCCCTAACCCCACTGTGCATCTTCTTCTTCTTTAGTTTTTTTTTTTTTTTTTTTTTGAAGTAAGTTGCAGATGCAACAAGTCAGAGTCATATAAAACTTAATCAGGCCCCATCGGTGCCGGTCTTAAACGGTCCGATAGGCTTGACGGTCGGCCTTTGCCGAAGTTGGCGGTGCAGTCCGGTCACGGAAAAGATCCTAACGGTAGGCCCAAAGAACCACATTTTTTTTTTTTTGAGAATATATGGTAACTGCAACAGCAGCCCCCTTTCAGGCCAACCCACACCCCCACCGGTGACCGTCGTGCCGGTTCGTGCACGATCGGCCGGCGCGGAAAGTCGGGCAGTCGTCCCGGCATTTGGAAAAAGAGCCACCGCCACGTCGACCACAAAAAAGGTAAAAATTTCAAAGTTTTTTTTTTTTTTGAAGTGCATCAATGCATAAGGGCTTACCATGACGATGGGTGACCGTCCGATTGGTTAGAGGGACGGCCGGCCTGACGGAAGTTGGCGATGCTGGGTGGAGAACCCCATCACGGCCAAATTTTTTTTTTTATTTTTTATAAAACAGCCATTACAAAAAAAAAAAAAAAAAAAATTCACTTTAAAGCTTTGACCGATCATAACGCCAATCATGGCTCTGATACCAATTGATGGAATCTAAATGGATCTGACGATCCGACCATCCAAAATTAAGCCTAAAGATCTAGGCGCACGATCAATCAAAAACCAATAAATATACAAACTATAAATATGCGCACCTTGAGCGTTAGCCATTGATGGTTGCCGATCTTCAACGATGTTCTCGCGTTCAATGTCTCCTAGCACAATGGGGATGCTCTTGCCAATAGGGAGGATTGAATTATGTCAAGCTATCGTTGGGACCAGGCACCCCTTATATTTATAGCCAAAGAGTCCTATCCCATTAAGGACTGAAATTGCTAATTATAGTGTGATTAGAAATCACAATCATACTTTAACTGAAAGACTCAACAAGCAGTTGCCTATTCTCTTCAAACTCACCAGAATAGCAATTGTACATCTTAAGGTTGATCTTATACCATTCACTGGTCAACGGGTTTGACCATAGTGATGGCCACCAAAATAGAAACTTCTTACACTGATGTCATGGCTCATTGAACGTTATTTGGGGTTTTTTTCGACACCGGATCGCCGGTCCGATCACTGGACAAATATCTGGTCATTAGCGACTATCTTGTGTCCCTCATCGACATCTGCCAGCACTCGGAGGGGAGTCATCGGCACACGACAAGCGCTCTCGCTAAGAAGCTACCTTTATTTTCAACCCAAGATTCTTGCTTTCAACTTGTGTTTTATGTGCTTAAACAAATGACTGTTTTGAATTAGATGATGGAGATCGATTTTAGTCTCAGTCTCCTACACGATAATTTTTGAGATTATGATCCTACCATTAGATGGTTAGAGTTTGATTCCACATTGCGCACATCTCGAAAAGTGATCCGAGATCCATATTTGATGTACATTGTGAGAATGTTATTTTTGGGATGTGTGCAATGGAATTAAAATCTGACAGTCTATCGAACTATGATCTCAAGATCACTTTTGTCGAAGGTTGAGAAAAAATTTGATCTCCACCATCTGATTCCAAGCAGTTAATGGTTAGTCACTGGTTTAATCATGAGAAACTAGGGTTAACAAGGAAGAATCTTGGCTTGTAAATAAAGGTACCAACAAAATGAGTTATTGGGCATGGCAGTTCACATGTTCTTGTGACAGAGTGATTGTGATTTGCAAACTTTCAATACATAGAAATCCGAGCAAGTCACGCAGTCACACAGGGGCATTTTCTATATTTTTTCATGCGAGCACCAAAAGTGGTGAGGGGAAGCAAGTGCATCTCCAAGAAAATGACAATGCTACAAAGTGTTGAAGGCATGATAGAATGTTTCATTTTCGGCCCACCGAAACTGAAACAATAATATAAGACTTCAATTTATTTTATATGTGCTTGAAGATTTTGACAGAAATTTTGGTTTTGGTCGCACCGAAATTGAAACAATATCCGGAATTTTAATCCTTGGTTCACGTTTTGGGACACATGCTATGTTGTTTCATTCATGGGGACTAAATTCCCTGACTTTTTTAATGAAGTCCTAAATACTAATTCACGATTTTTTGAAAAATAAATAAAATTATAATTCTCTGCCACCTTTTCAAAAAATATGAATTTCAACAATGATAGGCAAAAATACAAAGAATTTTTCATAGATTTTTCTTAATTTTTAAAATTTTAATTTTTAATTATTAAAATTTTATAATTTTTCTTTTTTCAAATTTTGACTGATTCTTTCCAAAATTTGGCGAATTTTGCCAGATTTTTACCAAGCCGGTTTATTCCTAACCCCCAACTTGGTCACTATAGTTTCATCATGTGTATTATGTAATTCTAAGACCATGATCTAAACTCTAGAGATCTACAATATCTAAGATTGAGATAATAATAAAATCTATATAATGTGATTCAAATGATCAACTCCTTTCAAAATTAATGGTGTTGGAGATTTATATGGTTGTCATTAATTTAAAAAGGGGATGAATGCTTTAAATCATGTAATGGAGATGTTTTTCCATACCAATTGTTGAAGGTGAAGATTTTTAGATCATGGTCTTCAAATCATACGATACAAATGATGAAACTATGCCATGTGCCAACAAATGACTCATAAACCATGTGATCCGGCTTTTGGGCCACTTACCGAATACAAACTTTACCCTAAATACAAATTGAACTTTCATTTATTTACTTGCTCATAAATAGGTGGCTCTCAATGTTGACTATTTGGCCAGAGGAGATTGACCTGTCCGGTAACTAATATAAGTTTAAGTGTCATAGGTCATAGGGATGGATAGTGGTAGAGCCAAGATTTTTCTGATAGGGATCTCTTATAGTCGTAAGATAGTAATAATTTTGTCATACTCGCTTATTAAATCTCAATTACAAAATAATAAAAAATAATAGTAATTAAACAACGCTAAAAAAAAAGCAATTTTCACTAAAGAATAATAAATTAGGGAATTTTTTTTTTTTAAATAATAATTATAACATGCCTTTAACTTCAGTGAAAAATCGATGACAATCAGAAATCTTAGCGATGGCAGTTGGAGAGTGAATGAGATGTCATAGAAAGAGATGAGTGGCTAAGATTTGAGAGAGAGGGAGAGGAGCAACAAAGAAGACAGAGATGTTGGGACTTGGGAGTGGGGAAGAGACTCTTGAGAGAGAGAGAGAGATGGAAATTGGATAGTAGCGTGACATTTGGGAGCCAAGAGTGAGAGAGAGAAAATTTGAGAGTAATATTTGGGAAGAGAGAGAGAGAGAGAAAATATATATATTTGGGAGTTTATTTCTGTTCAAAATTTTGAGGATAAAAATATAAGGCCTCATTCGAGAGCCAAGAAAACTTAGTTTCCTGATGATTTTTTCTGCAGAAAATGGCAAGAAATGCCATTTTCGAGGCTTTCCCTATGTACGGGAGTTCTTCTTGGGCTGCGAGTTTTCAACCCATTTTCTTGAGAAAGCGACAACCTGTTTTCTTTGGTATTTGCTCAGGAAAGCTCATTTTTTGAGCTTAGGCTACAATGGAACACAACCAAGGTCTCACCGAATCAATTCTTCACCACTCCTTCAATTTCCTTTAAGTGTTGTTATTTAAGAGGAGAAGTGTTACAGCCACACTTTATGTTACTGCCACACCTCTTAAAACTAGTGTTAGTGCCATACTTTTTTAGTAACTACCACACCACTTCAACAATGAAAATATCGTTGACTGATTTTAATCAGATGATGTAGAATATTTTTCATCCTAATATTTCACACAACAGATCTTTAGATCACATGCCTACCATCAAAGAGTCAGATTTTGGTTCCATATGTCACACATCTCAAATCGTAAACGTGAACCACTTTTGATGGTACTCTATGATCACATTCATTTTTTGAGATGTGTGTCACTTGGAATCAACATCTAACCATCTGATGCAAGACCTATGATCTCAAGATCTTTTTAGGCATGATTGGGATGGTAAAGGCTCTACAGCGTCTGATTGACACCAATCAACAATGTTTTCTTTATTTAAATGTTGTGGGAGTAATAAATAGGGTGCGACAATAACACTTCTAATTGCCATTTTTTGAAAATTGAATAATAAGGATCGGGCTAAGGGTTTTAGTGACAAGTCGGGCTGATCTCTCAAATTATTTATTTATTTTTTAATTTTTTTCCTTTACTGATTTTTTCCTGATTTCTGACTTGGTAACTATGCCTAGCCCTATGTTGACTCTTATTTCTTTCATTTATATTGAATTTTTACTATAAGGTTCACACTGGTGCACAGACAATATTCTATGGGTAGGGCTGTCATTCGATAGAGCAACCCGATATGTTACCGAGTCGGGCATCAGGAATGAGACTTCCAACTCAAGTCGACTAAGAGGTTGGGTCGGGTCGGGCAAAAATCAGGTTGCGCCAGGTCAATGCAACCCAAGCCGATACTTTATATGTAAAAAAAATGGAAAATAGGTAGCGGTGTTATCGGGTCAATTCAGGCCGGTTTTCATACTAAACTGAAACCGAACCGATAGCTATTGATTTCTAGTTTCTCAAACCGAAACCGAACTGATAACTATCAGTTTTCAAGTAAATCCTCGTCGGTATTCACGTTTAAGACAACATTTTGAGAATCTGACTGACCAAAGTGTTAAATACATTACCGATTTAAAGCATATAAATTTTAACGATCATCCGATCAATATAACCGCTTTGATGAAGGTCTATAGGCGTAGAAATACACAATGCACTTTCTTACGCTTTCTTGAGAAAGTATAGAACACAAGAAAATGTCAACTTTCATAAGAAAATGAGTTTCTGAGTAACTCAAAAACAATTACTCAGAAAATGACTTTCCTCATAAAATGACTTTCTGGGCAGAAATTGAGGTAGCCGTTTTCCTCAGAAAATGGGTTTCTTGGCGAAAAGTGCCGAACGAGCGCTAAGATTTTAAAATATCTTAAAAAGTTTTGAGATTTGGGAGATCTTTATTAAAGATCTTACCCCTAAAATGATGGAACTTAAGAGATTTTAAAGAAAAAAAACTTGATAGGGGATCCTGGGACCCCCATTTAACAACATGGCTCCAGATAGATCAATACTTTGCATTAGTAATTAAAATCTTGGGCCAGTGTAGGAGGAGCCCATCAATTGGACGCTCTAGATCAATGGGATCCGTTTACCCTTATTCATATTTTTAAGAGAGACTAGTAAAAGTGCACGTGTTGATTAAATATGGAGAGACTACATTTAAATCTCTATCATATGATTCAACACAATGAATAGCTATCATCATCAGATTCAATAGTTGACCGCTTTAAATCATATATTAGAGATTATGTTTCGTCTCAATCTTTTGCATTAGAGATGTTTAGATCACGACCTTCTAATTAAATGGCTTAGATAGTGTTTTCACGTAGCATAAGTCCCCAAAATACCAAGACTTTCTTTTAAAGGATAACTCTATCTACACCAACCAGATCTCTAACGGCAACAGAGTCGAAAGTCAATGACTGATTTAAATAGATGGATTTGGAGATTAATGGTATACCACCATAGGTTTTATAGATAGATGGATTGATTTTTGTTTCAATGATCTTCATTGTCTCATAGGACACCCATGATGACAATCACGTTGAGATGTGTGCCAAGTGAAATCAACATCTGACCGTCTGGTATGGAAACCATGATCTCAAGATCTATTATTTAAAATATTGTAATGTAAAATGATCGTTATTGTTTGATTCAAGAACATTCAGTTGCACGGGAAGAAACTTCGGTCGCAAAAACCCCCACCCTAAGTTGAATTGACCTAGAGATATCACAAACTATATGAGTAAAAGAAGTCCTATTTGCATAAATAAGAGTTTGATTTTTGTGATGGTTGTTATCATAAATTAGATATAAATTATAAATATAAAATATGGTGATTTAGGGGTAGCTAAGGTTAGTTTGGGATAGTTTAAAAACAAAAGTGCTAAATAGACAGAAAATGTTTAACGCTTTTTTGTTTTGTTTTTAATAGTAGTATAGTAAAAGTGCATGTGCGCATTGCACGTGTTATATATATGATAGTTCCTTTCTCTATGGGAGGACGCTCAAGCGTCTTCTAAGATCTCGTAGAGATAAATGTGGCATCCAAAATAATATTTAAGTGCGATGGGGAGTATAAGGAAACGGCTTAAATCAATTTCTCAAAAAGAGATTTCAAAAAATTTCATTTTAAGGCATCTGTCAAAGTTTGACTAATTTTAATAGTTTAAATTTCAAAGCTCAAAAAATACATAGTGGAGATGAGTTTCCAATTTTTTTTTGCTAAATATGATCTAAGCAATGCACTTGTACTCTGTGTGCGATCAATTTGGTGTCATGCTGTCAATTAGAGGTTTTCCCCAATCTTGGAGGACGCTCAAGCGTCCTCCAATAGAGGGCAAACACACACACACACACACACACATATATATATATATATATATATATATATATATATATATATATATATATATATATATATATATATATATATACAAATAATCAATTTTTATCTTAATGCGAGACAATAAATCTTAAGATCATGGTCCTACCATCATACATACATGATTTGATTCCATGTGACAAACCTCTCAAAAAGTGACCCGTGAACCATATTTGATGTGCGCCCACGATCATGTTTATATTGTGGATCAAAATATGACTATCTGATGGTAGACCAATGATCCCAAGTTCTATTATGTTGAAGATTTTGATGAAAAAAATCTCCATCGTCTGATTCAACTCAGATTTCATATGGTTAAACTGTTGACTGCTTTGACTTGACAGTGGAGATCGTTTTTCGTCACAATATTCGAGATAATAGATATTAATCTTCAACATAATAGAACTTGAGATTATTATTTTACCATAAGACAATCATATTTTGATCCACATGGCACACGCCCCAAAATATGAACATGATCACGAGCGTACATCATATGTGGTTCATGGATCACATTTGACTCGTAAGTTCTATTATTTGTTATTTCACTTTATTAAATCAATCTTGAAGTTATTTATTATTTCACTTTATTAAATATTTTTAATTTTTTTGTTAAATGTACTACTAAAAGATAAAATATTTGATATTCTACGATTAAAATTTAATATTAATATGCAAATAAAGAATAAACTAACAATCTATAAATTTTGAAGGAGCTTTGCAAATAAATTGAAGTTATTATAATTTTCTTATGTTTAATGTATAGTATATTCTTGTTGGTCATTTAATCATAATCAATTTTTATTGATCAAATTGAAGCGAAATGATTTCTGATGAAGGATAACTATTTCAAAGAATTAGTCTACAATGAATGTCCACCCATCATAGGCGACAAATCAATCCACATGTTAATGTAACTATGTGACGTGCACGGACTTCCAAGCATTGACTGTTAGATTCCCACAATTGGAGTAAGATAAGGTATAGGATTGGGTTAAGTTAGGTCGAGTCGACCCGAGATTTTAGGGCCTTTTTTTTATTTGTGCCACATGGATTAAAAAATTAATCGTTTGGTTTTTGGTATAGGTGCCCAACAAGATTCTGTAGGTGTTACTAAAGTTACCCATAAACAATAGAAGTATTTTATCGGGTTGGGTCGGATTGGCTTGAGTACACCATCGAGGTTCGGTAGGGTCGGGCATTTATGATTACTCAACCCAACCTAAGCGGTATTCATAAAGAAAGAGATTGTGATTTAATAAGAGAAATTTGTATTTAATAAAGAGATTTTGTTTGATTGACAATTTAAAGTTATACTTAATTTAGGAAAATCCTATAATCTAGAAGAAATTTATATTTAATAAAGAGATTTGGTTTGATTGGGAATCTATGATTATACTTAATTTAGAAAAATTAAGGGTATATAAGATATTTTAGGGATAAATATAATATAGAGGAGTATTTTGTACCTAAAATATGAAAACACAAAATTGTCTGCTTTTATATGCAGTAAGGATTCAAAGTCTCATGTTACATAGATAGTTAGGTTGCCCTCATGATAAATCTGCCTTGTATCATATGAGATTGTTTTTCTTCCCTAGATCTTGAGATTAGGGTGCACCTATCAAATGATCACATATTTACAAATCCTAAAGTGAGAGTCTAATAGGTCCAGTGCTGCAATCCCAAGATTTATTTTATGAAAGATTTGAGACAAAAAGTGACCACCATCACTGTATTCAAGATAATCAACAATTTTTTTACATAAAAAAATTGGGGCAAATAATGCCAACCTATAAAAATTAAGCCTTTAAAATAGAAAGAATCCATTGATGACTAACTGATAAAAGGACATTGATTGACCGTGGATAAAGATCATTGGGAAAAGAATAATTCAATGATATCTGTTGATTAGTCTTGACATTACCTGAATCAGATTATGGAAATTGTTTTTCGTAGAAAATAGATCATGAGATCTTAGTGCATCTATCAAACTGTCACATCTTAATTCAATCTGACACACATCCCCAAAATGATGGTATGATAGGTACTCTGTGATCACAATCACTTTTGAAAATGTGTGCAATCTGCAATATATGATTGCCTGATAGGTGCGCCGTGATCTCAAGATCTATTTTGTTGAAGATTGGGATAAAAAACGATCTCCATCATCTAATTTTTGACCGTCATACCGGTGCAAATAATGCCACCCTAAAAAGTATTTTTATGTGGTTTTTTTGTTAGGTAAGGTCCGGTCCGATGCCGGGCATATGACATTTCTAGTGGGAAGGGAAAAGTTTTGTCCGACCCGACCGGACCCGTTAACAGCACTAATTCTTACCGAGATTTCGTTGGACTTTTTGGACCACATGCAGTAAAATTGAGCTATAATGCTGTACCCTTTTACAGTTTTACTGTAGAGGAGGGTGGCTCTCTTCTGAAATAAAAAAGAATAAAAGAATTAAGTTGTGACTAAAATGCGGCTCAAAAGTGCTTGAACCATAATCATAGGTATTCCACAATGTCATATATAGACAATTTATTTTCTCATCATCGCCACATGATCGTCACCACTCAATGGTAATACCATAAAAATTTCAGAAAACAAAACAAAAAAAAATTATGTAAATATCAAGATCACGCTAAGAAAAATAAAAATATTGATGTAATTATTGATGTGGTCATTGTGATTGTCGGAAAATAAACTAATATAGCTTTGATTTATTATTATTATTATTATTATTATAAATAATATAGCTTTGATTCTTGGACAAAATCGTTTGAAAAATCACAAAATACTAGGCATTCAGAATGAGTAGGAGGATTTATTTCAATCACAGAAATCAGAAAAATTAATTTTTTTCATCATCATGCCTCTTAAAAAATAGAAATAAATAAAATAAATTAGAGGGGAAGAAAAGCTCTTTAAGGATAATGCTTCGATTTGTCATCACGAAATCCGACTCATCATTTTTCTGCATCACGGAGAAATCTTAATCAAACGTACCTCAAACGCCCACAAAGAGAAAAAAAAAAACTAGAAGAAAAGGAAACGAGAATAAATGATTACAAGGAAATAAGGCAATGAGTAGACGGAGGAGGAGACCAAAGGAGAGCCACTCAAGACTCTCTTATGTGTGAGTGAGTGGAGAACAGTCGAGCTATAAAAAGTTTATATAGAAGGGTGGTTTAGGGTTAGGGTTAGGTTAGGCGGCTCACCTTCTTTAGCTTGAAATTACGATTATGTCCCGGTTACTAAATGGTTCCCGAGCTATGAAAACGACAAAAAGACTGAACCTGGGTCTAAGTGCGTACCAGTTGGCATTTGGTACGCGACCTAGGGTCAACGGTTCGGGTTGACCAAATGCCCCCACCAATCCAACCTGGACTTTTTGGCGATTTACAAAAGCCTGTGCCTCTTTTTATTCCAAAAATAATAATAATAAAAAACAACAACCAGCGCCGCTTTCTAAACCTGGATCGCGGACGTTAATCGGGGATAACTTTTGATGACCCGCGCTGGAAAGTAAGGGAATGAGATTACCGATATACACCTAACTATAAGACTCCTTAACATCTCTTAATACTCACGTGATTCCGAGCCCCTGGGTTCGCCGGAGCTAAAATAAATGCCGTTTATTTGAGCTCCAGGTTCGCCCGAGAAGACGACGGATGAAAATAGGCCCTCAGGTTCGCCGGAGAAGAAGACCTACAGTTTTTTACTTGAACGGTGTTTATTAGAGCTCTGGCGACGGCGTTTAATTTAGATTCAGATTCGCCGGAGAAGAAGACCCACGAAAATAGGCTCCGAAATTCGCCAGGGAAGAAGACTCACAGTTTTTCATTTGAACGGCGTTTATTTGAGCTCCTACGACAGCAGCGTTTATTTTAGATCCAGGTTCACCGGAGAAGAAGACCCACAAAATTAAGCCCCCAAGTTAACCTGAGAAGAAGACCCACAACTTTTCACTTAACAGCTTTTAAATAGCTCTGGTGATTTATTTTAGCACCAAGTTTGCTTGAGAAGAAGACCCCACGAAGACCCACGAAAATACGCCTCCAAGGGGCTATTTGGTCAAATGTTTACATCTGACGTTTGAAACATGCACGGCGGCCCATTTTAAACCTGCAGGGGCGCCTTTTTGTAATAAACAAAAAATTCCTCGAATTGATATTTAAAATGCTAAAGGGTGCCCTTTTGTATTTTTTTCAGATTTTTTTAGGGCATACAAACTGGACTTGTTGGATCAGGTCGTGTTGAGTAAGAAGGCGGCCCAGATCAGGTTTGGCAAAAATTGAGTTAATATTTTATGAATAAAAATTATGGAAAATAAGAGTTTCTTATTGGGCCGAGTTTTTGAGTTTGGAGTTGGTTCGTGTGGGCCTGACATCCCGCTTCTCCTGTCCTAAAATCTTAGAATTGGGGCTCAAAACAGAATAAGAGGGTCAGGCCAGAGCCTCAAACCCACAAGCCCATTGTGCCAGCCCGGCACGTCTAATGCACATGCAGAGCATGAAGCTCTTGTATAAGACAACCAGTTATCAATAACGACAGATTTATCAAAATGGAGAAAACTTTGAGCAGCGATTTCTGCAACCATAGATTCGTGTAGATGGTTCCACCATTGACACAATTGACTATATATGATTTAAGTTGGTTTATCTCCCCAATCTTTCATATATTAGATCTTCAAAGTATGGCCACATATCACATGCTCAGATAAGGCTGCAATCGAGCCGGGTTGAGCCCCAGCTCGGGTCAACTCTAGCTCGGTTCTACCTTATATGAGCCGAGTTGAGGTCGGCTCTAGGCTCTTCAAGCTCAAAAATTTCAAGCTCGAGCCGAACTTCGAGCCAAATATGTTTTATTATAAAAAAATTTCCTCCTATTACTTTTTAAAACTTCTACTCAATTAAATATGCATTCTATAAAAGATTTAAATGAACGATTAAATACAACGCAACATATGAAATAAATAAACGACTATTGGAGGTTTAGTTCTTGCCCTTTTAGTGTTGGGCCTATTGGCAGTCGCCCAACAGCAGCGGGTACTTGCGTCTGAGAGAGAGGAGACAACCGTATCTTTTATGTGTGAGAAAGAAGGTGAGAGAGGTTTAGAAATCACTCAAATCAGAGAATACACTACAAAAAATAAGACTAATAGCGACAATTTTTTGCTCCAAAAAACTACCGCTATTAATAAAAACACCATTAAGACTATTAGCGGCAAGGGTATTAGCAACAATTTTTCGCTGCTGCTAATAGTCTTATGTTTTGTAGTGGTAGGAATTGAGTTGCATAATTCGATTGGCATAGCACGTATGCGTGAGACTGTGACTCTGTGAGAAAGAGAAGGTGAGAGAGCTTCATCAACAAGAGAGAAGTAGGAGTTGAGTTGCAGGAGGCAGCTGTAGGTAAGAGTAACACTGCGTACTATATATATATATATATATATATATATATATATATATATATATATATTAAAAATTAGGGTAAGTGGGGGGCAAAAGTTCATATTTTACCCATCAAAGTAATCATTAGATAAACTTAAATGATTACTTTGAAGGGTAAAATAAACGTCTCAAAGTTAATTACTTATATATATATATATATATATATATATATATATATATATATATATATATATATATATATATATATATATATATAAACCGAGCCATAGGGTCGAGTCGGGCCGAGCGGGCCTTAGCTCGAGCTCGGCTCTATTCATTCGAGCTACAAATTGCCCAGCTCAGCTCGGCTCTTGAGCCGAGCTCTAAAGAGAAAAGCTCTTATTTTTCAGGCCGAGCCGAGCCGAGTTGTCGAGCTGGCTCGGCTCTGTTGCAGCCCTATGCTCAGATGTTGATTCCAAGCACAACACATTTATGTCTAACATGATACGCCATGATCACGTTCACTTTAGAAATATGTGCCAATTGCAGTCAACATTTGACCATTTACTACATGGCCAATATCTCAAGATCTACTTTGTGAAAGATTTGGATAAAAACCTGTCTATATCATACGATTCGAGGCAATTAACGGTGTGAGTGTGAGCGATGGAACCATCAATTTGCTGCACAAAATTCCTACTCAAAACTTTCGATAATGACTTACCTGTGAAGAGTCGCCACTTAAAGGAGGCTAATTACATTTATTAATAGTACCCTCAGCCAAGGTATCAAAAGCGGTATCGGTCTTAGGTATTGGTTTGCCCGAGGCTGATATGAAACATCAGTATCGGCTAATTTTACAAAAATAATTTAAAAAAAAAGAAAACTAAAATCTCAATTTTGATCGAGACGTATCGGCTAATACGTATTAGTAATCCGGATCGTATCGGTCGATTTTTAATACTTTGCCCACAGCATCTCGGAGGGCAGTACGCCAAAACACCTGCTTTCAACCAGAGAGTTTGTAGCTGCAAAGAAGAGATTTTCGCATGATGGTTGTACCATCAAACACTCAAGTGCTAATAACATGTGGCACGCATGGAAAAAAAAAAAAAAAAAAAAAGATAAAAAATTTACGCGGCCTACATCGCACTCAATTTACGTGACTCAAACCTGATTTTTTTTCACTTTTCCGAATATGTAGAATTAAAAAAAAAAAAAAAAAAAGAGCACTTTAGAAAACAATGCTTAAAAAACAAACTTTTCGGCAAATAACACCGGATTTTAGAACTTCAGAAAATCATGAAAACACTAAAAAAAATTGTACTTTCACAGTTTTCTGAAGTTCTAAAATCCGTGAAACACTGTTTTTCTAAAACCTATTCTTTTCTAATTTTTCCTTAAAAAAAAAAAGAAACTGATTGCTCGATGTTATGCCAATTATTATTTAAAGAGTTTTTTTTTTTTACGCGTGAAACGATCTCCAACATCGGACGGAAAGCAATCAATGGTTGGTTTTTAGCATTGGGGCCTTTTAGATTCGGCAGGTGTTAACAAAGATGCCCTTACTTGTAGTTTGAATGGCACGTATAAGGATAGAGAATTCCGTCACCACCAACAACCTGCGGAATCCATTGTTCAAATTGTTAATATCTAAGAATCAAATGATGAAAATAGTTTGAGATAATTAGAGAGACATGCCTAAAAATAATTAGAGAATCAAATGATAAAAAATGCCTCACCTCAAAAGTTTTAGAAAAATGGTGCTTTCACAGATTTTAGAGCTTAAGAAAATCGTGTAAACTCTTTTAAATTTTTTTTTAAAAAGTCCTTTCACGGTTTTCTGAAGTTCCAAAATTCATGAAAGCATGTTTTTCTAAAATATTTGAGGTTGGGTCTTTTTTGCTAAAAAGTTTGTTTTTGAGGCATTGTTTTCTAAAGTGCCCAAATAGTTTCTTCTCCCAATATTCCATACAATATATTTGCAGAACAAGACCCACCTATCAACGCTTGGCCATTATTTGCACCCGTTTTTTCTTGTGAAGAGCACATGCTCTTCCACCATAAAAAACTATTGACCGCCATAAATTAGACTATGGTGATCGTTTTCGTCTCAAACTTTCATACAATAGATCTTGAGATCATAACGCACTTATCAAATGTTCACATGTTAATTTCACGTCGCACACATCCCTAAAAGTGATTGTCTGATAGGTGCACCCATGGTCACAATTACTTTTGGAGATATATGCCACTTAGAATCAACATGTAACCGCACGATAGGTGTTTCATGATTTCAAAATTTATTGTGTGGAAGATTGGGGCAAAAAATGGCCTCCATCTTCTGATTCAAGGTAGTCATTTATGGTGGAAAAGCATGTCTTTTCATAAGAAAAACAGGGTGCAAATGATGCTACTCGGTCAAGAACTTATTGAATTTTGTGGTTCAGAATTGATCATTACAACTTTGCTAGTCGGACAGAAATTTCTCTACACATGATTTTCCTTAATGAGTGGCAATTGAAGATATTTTATTGGAGAATTAAAGGCATTGGTTGGGAACCTTTTTGGTGCATTATGCTATAACTAAGTTATAGGAGATCCGGATTTTGTGATATTCTCGTTTTTCGTAAATATGTCATTCAATTAAGTGTGAAACTACCAAATTTCCCTCATAATAGATAGCTCTCTTTTTTCATGAAAAATATCTCCAACCCTCCAAGCAATCGGTGATAATGATATTTTTGTCGGTGATAATGGTATTTTTGTCGTTAAGGTGCTTTCAAACCATCATTAATAGAGGCGTGAATCTCCACGAAACTGACTCAACAAGCTTATGATTCTTTAGAGTGGTCATTAATAGAGGTAAGGGCCACATAACTGATTTACCAAGATCCACCAGTAATGGTGCTTTCAAGAAGAGCTTAAGCCACCATTAATGGAGGTTAACTTTAAGCTGTTTGAAATCACATAAAAATAGTAGTGATCTATGTTTGTCTTCATCGATCTCTAATCATCTTCATTGATACCCGGTCATCTTCTCTGATCAGCGGTCATCAAGGTTCAAAATTTTAGTTTGGGGCATGACCAAAATCGATAATCCCAAAACCGATAATTTGGACTGAAATTTTGGGTCCCATACAAAAATGACCGAAATTTTGGTCCAAATTATCGTCTCTGTGGGGACCGATAATTTGGACTGAAATTTCGGTCATTTCGGCCAAAATTTAAATGACCGAAATTTTGATCCTTGGCAATCATCTTCTTCGATCGTGTGTTCGAACGTAAAAGAATAGTAGCATTTACAATGATCTCTGATATTCTTCTCAGATCATCGGTCATCTTCTTCAATGATATGTGCATTCTTGTCAGCTTCCCCAAATCATCTTCTCCGATCAAAGTTTCTCGGACTAAATGACATGTATTAATAAAGGATATTATGATAAATTACCATTTAAAAGACGAAAGTTCACTTTCACAAATCTCCAAAACTTAGAAAATCGTGAAATCCAACTTTCGATTTTGAATCCTTGTTTTCTAAAAGCACCTTATTTTATTAGCTCTTTATTACTCAAAACTTTGTACACATTTTTAATATATGGAACTTGGATGATGCATGGGTGTTTTTTTTCCCAAGTTGTTACAACTAAGAAGATTATAGAAGATTCAAAATTTAACCTTTAATGGGTATTGTAGAAAGCTCTAATTATATTCAAAGCTCTAATTTAACCTTTGTACGCGCCAGCAGGACTACTATAAGTGCCTACATCCGATACTCCTTAAAACCCATTGAGCTTGGAATCAAACAATGAAGATCATTTTTCACCCAATCTTCCATAAAATGAATCTTGAAAGCATGATCTTATTTGCCACATGGTATAGATCCAAAAAATGGCCCTAAAATCACGTTTAAGTAGGAAAAAGTCATCCAAAACCCAATACATTATACAAGAATCACAAGTCCTACAAAAAAGCATTTATCGTGCTCCAATCACAAACCGACAATAAATATTATCATAAGTCATAGGCAAAAGAGCCTCACAGGAAGATTAGTACTAGGGACCAAATGGGATACACCAATATAACAATAATGCCAATGCTGTTAGTGATGCCGTTGGCCTTCGTGAAGGAGTTTCGAAAGCCTCCAGATGCTCGGATGTGTTCCTGCAGCAGGTAACAACCAATGGCTAGACATATGGCAACACCAACCCAACTGTTTCTTATAGTGTCAGAAAACAAACTGGGAGCAACCACCAAAAGAAGGATCAACGCTCCGGGCAACTCCAACCAGTCTGCAATTTTGGATCCATTTAAAACTATTAGTTGTATAACATTTTATCGTATCATATACTTGTACAGGCATGATGGATCACCATGTCTCATACTGACACTTTCATAAGTTTATGTTAGCTAGACATTTCAAAATAAGTGATTCAATATAGAAATGCTTCACATATTTATTAATGGACAAATGTTCTGACATGTCATCATGATTATTATCAGCTTGGATACATTTAGTGGTGAAAATACAAACCACATCAGCAAAATCTCAGACTTTCATCTTGCAATATGCCATTTTGAAAATTATACATCAAAATAAGAAAAAAAAATGCAGCATTTAATGATGAATCTTGCATCACTAAACAGGGATGGCCATCAAATGATTAAAACAGGGAATTTGTAGCAGTAATGCATATAAATTTAGGTTTGTCCTGGAATTTCCATAAAAGAATCTGATAAGAAGGAAGTAGCAACTTCCGCAAAAGCTTTCAAGATGGGAAAAGCTACTTGTTTTTATGATTGATTAATATGAAGAAAGATCTATTGTAGAAACTGATAATTGGAAATAGAAAACCTTCAGCTTTGAGTTACTTATGCAGAGCCATTTTCACAAGAATTAGAAACCTTAATGTAGTTTTCCCAACCGCCAAAACAAGCATCTTTATTTTGAGGCCACGTAGTCATGGATCAAAATATCGGACGATACCGATACATATCGTCCGATACATATCGTTTTAGAGGGTATCCGATACGATAAAAAGGGTTTTTATCAGGTACCCCCTAAAACATTCAAATTATCGTCCGATATGGGCAAATTATCGCCCATATCGTCCGTATCGGACGATAATTTCACAGATTCGAAATTTTATAGTATTTTTTGAGATTTTTTTAGAAAAAAAATATATATATTAGTCCGATACATTCAATGTATCGCCGATACATAGAATGTATCGGACGATAAGTGATACGTATCGTCCTGGAGGTTTGGACGATACATATCGAAAATCCAATTTTTTGAACCATGCATGTAGTGACCAGCTGATGATAACATAACTCGATAGATGCGACTATCATACACATAGGAACAAAAGTCCCCTATTTTTTGGCAAAGTTACATTTTAATCGCAATTAACTCATCAGTTGAATAAATTGTACCTTTATAAGAAAGCTGCAAATTTTTTAATACAACACGAATACATGAGTTAATTGCGATTTCTTGAATAAGTCACGATTTATTCGTGATTTATTGCAATTTGCAATTTTTTTATAAAGGCATTGGCCATCACTGATGGCTATGTCAATAGGTTGAGTTCTCATTTTTCTTTTTTTCTTTTTGTATGATGAATATTGACCATGAATGATGTTAAGGACTTATGGCTGTTAATTTGTTAATTACTCTTTTAACAAGTATAATTGTCTATGGAATTAGGTTGGTTTATCCCTTAGTGTTATTTGCTAAAAAAATATGTTACAAATTAAAAAAAAATGTTTAACCCATAATATATGGGAAATTGGCATATAACTCGAGTTACCTGTGAGATGGAAAGCTTATGTAAATAAGAATCCCACGACCCAAGTCTTAAATGGCTAGTCCTCAAACCTTGTAAAATTATAGAGAATACAAGTATGCAATTGACCTCTATAATGGTAAAACACAAATACCGGTGAAGAACAGGTATCTTCCGTAGTCAGAAGATTATAAGGAATAGGACCCATACCTGGGAAGTGTCGAGGAAAGAAGAGCCGCAACACAACAGCAATGAAAGCAATCCATTTGCCAACGTCTCCACTGTCATATGATAAAAAATGTTTTTATATAAAACGAAAGAAACAATTTCAAAGAAAAGAATGAAAAACCAACTAGCAGTATGGCTAATCACCTAAAAAAGGAGAACAATATTGAAGGAAGACTCAAAAATATGTAAGGAATCAGAAGTGTAGTCAGCATGTTTGTCTTCCAGTTTGTTCGGTCCAAGATCAACAGATATCTGCAGCAGGCATATGAAAACCATAAATATGCAATTTTCTAAGCATGAAAAAAACAAAGAAGATGATCCAATCAGCGAGTGGAACAATATTTTAGTCTAAAATCAATGAAAGTAGGAGTGATGAAAAAAGGAATCGTAGTGCAGAAGACTGATATGCTTCGGGGAGGATTTGAAAACTCATTTTTCATCATTAAAGATAGAAACAAAGTATGATAAAATGGACAGGTCTCTTATTTAATGACACTTTTTATTATCATATGAGAAATTTAATATTTGAAAGTATAACTTAACCCATCTTGAAGCTATTTCTTGTCTTCCGCAGCTGAGGCTGAGCAATATAATTGGTTCTTTCCATTTTCAATATACAAATGCAGTAAAGCATACTTCTTAATGTGAAAATAGTATTCTTTTGTTTAACTGATTAAACTGATCAATCGATGAAGTGAAAATCACACTGAGCATTGCCTATGATATTTTATGTCTACAATATGTAAAAAATTATGCTGAATATATGGAAAAGCAACAGATAATATGAAATAATTATTTGTGCTTATTTAATCAACAGCAATTCATTAATAATTGACACAACATGAAAATGCATGATAACCCATGCAAAAGCTCAATTGTAATATACAATTCACAGAATATAATGGTTTGAGCATTACATTGGAGACCTGAAACAGCCCTTTTACAAAGGGTTGCTAAGATAGAAGTACAAAGAAGTAGAAGGGAAAAACCAATAAAGATTTTGAGGGAAGTAATGCGAAGCAAAGTGAAGGATCGCGGGGTGACAGAGTTTATCCCCAAACAAAAATGAAAGGAAAGATAGAACAAAACCCCAACCAAATATATATGGAAAACATGATAATGATGAAAAGATGATCAAAATAATTGTGTTATCCCATCTATTTGGGGTTGACTTTGCAAGTCTTATTTCTCCACTCAATTCCGTTCAAGACTAAACTCTTTGTTACTCCACAATTCTTCGTATTGTTTCTCAATACTTCTCTGCGAGTTTTTATTTATCTCTCTCCTCCTCCTCCTTTATGCTTCTTCTGTTTCAATCCTTAATATAGTGGCTGTTTCAAGCTTCCATTTGACAAGCTCCAACTGTCCCAAGCGACGCTCTTCAATTTCTCTTCTATTGGGACCACTCCTAAACTTTCTTCCTATGTAGTAGTCCCTAATTTTATCCTTTTTGTTACTTCAACACCAACTTTAGCATTCACATCCAATATGGCAGCACGGCCTAAAGAAAAATAAAATAATAGAGAAAGATTGAAGGGAAATCTTAGAGAACCAATTTAGATATGTAATGAAAATATATGTGGTGAATCCTCTCAAAATGCCGGCGTTCATGCGGGACTCTCTCTCTCTCTCTCTCTCTCTCTCTCTCTCTCTCTCTCTCATTCAACACTTTCACATCCACAGAGCTCTTTACAGGTACGCATTTAATATGGTAAGCAAGAAAGTTAAAAAGAATTGATGTCACCGACATATTCTGATATCAATCGTGCCATTTGTTCGACTGGAGGAGATTCTCGACCCTGAATCGGAGAGGGGTTTCTTAGGCGACAAAACGGAGGAGGGACCGACTGGAGACAAGGCGGAGTGAGCGGAGAGGTGGTTAACGCGGGCGAAAGAAAGCCGGTGGTGGTGCGGATTGGCAATTGGTTGTGCAAAACTTGCGGCAATCTAAACTTTAAGAGGAGAATCAGATGACATTACCGCGGATGCGACGCTCATTGGAGCACAAGGATCTCAGTCTCCAATTGCATCAACTTTGGACCTAATTCCGGAGGAAGAAGAGGGGCCGACAATCAAACGGTGATAACACGACGGCAGGAGCGAGATCTGAGGAACGGGTGGCATATCGCCGAGAAATATTATAAAAAAGCCAATAACATGTTTAATGTCCAGGGGACTATGAATGGAAGTTAGAGAGAGGATAGGGCTCGCGTGGATTGCAGCAGTCGAGTTATGGCATCTACTAAGGGCATTCTGGATAACCACGAATCGAACATTGCCTTGCCGAGGAGCAATTTAATACAGACGGAGGAATGTGCCACCATTAAAGTTATAGGGGAAGTATATGATTGCCTTAAAAGAAAATTTCAGAAAAAGAGTCATTATATTAAATATTCACAACTACTTGCTTGATGTTCATTACATTAAGGAGCAGTTAATGTACATGCTTGGTGACGGGCATGTAGAGGAAGTTACAATTTCAAAAATAAAAAAGGGGTTTTTCATTGCAGTCTTCAAAAACGAACGCACTACAGCGATTGATCTTCTTGCGAAAGTCTGGTCTTCACTTTGGGGAGGAGTTCCGGTGAGTTTCCACACATGGGAGGAGGATCTATTTACCACAACCATAAAAAAACCGAAGATGATGGGTTGCGGTTGTGCATTTACGGCCTCCCTCCTTTCGCCTAGACAAACGAAGCGCTAACCAGCATTGGTCGAAGGTGTGGATCTTTCCTCGGGACAGACACTCGCACTGCGGATCGGGAGGACATCAGGTTCACAAGGGTTGTGGCTTGCACCTCCAATGTATGCAGCATACCGTGGCATGGAGATATCCTCATTAACAGTTCCCGGTATAGGTGGTGGGTTGAACTCGATAGGCATAAAGGGGTAACAGTTGCTGACAATGGCGTAATACAAGTCGGACACATACGGGCCAGAGAGATACAGGATTCGGCGATCGTAGGGATGGAAGTTTTCGGCAAGGACGGGGTTGACAGGAAACAACAAGTTAGGTAGGCGACGGAGCTCCCAAAACTCCAGTGCGTGAGGATCGAGCTCCATCAGAGCAAGTATACGAAGACAGTATCAGATGGCGCCTGCGGGGGGCCCCACTGCTCTCACGGGTTGTCGAGGATCGGGCTCCATCCGAGCAGGCACACCAAGACGGAATCGGATGGCGCCTACGGGGGGGCCCACTGCTCTCACGGGTTGTCGTGGCATGCTGAAGTGGAAGAAACAAATAAAATAATTCTTGACCGGTGGAAACACACCTTCCTTGAAGCCACGCAAGCGTTACCTGGAGGGGAAATAGGACAACCAACAACTTTTTATAGATGAGCAGGGGAAACAGACGATTAAGATGAAACACGGAGGTCCACCTTCCTCGAGAAAGGAAGCATCCGACAACAGAAAGGGGGCAAAAAGACTTTCAAATTTTTGTAGACCACAGGACAATGGGCATTTATTACAGAATGATGGTTTGTTTGCTTTAGGCGGGATGGTCGATGGGACCCAACTGTCGAAGGGGCGCGGGAGGGTTGGAGTTAATGAAACACACAACGTAATAAATGTAGTGCTCAGGATGGGAGAGTACGTGTCGAGAAGTGCGTTTGGATGTCAGTCAAATCACGATTTCTAAAGAGGATAGCCTGTGACCATGCCAGGATGGGGATATATCCAAGGGTTTTAATATGTTTAGACAAATGACGTGTAAAGGCAAAGAGAAGTTGGATGCCAACTCGCTAACACATGTCAGCCAATCCGAGTGCAGCGATTCGGGTAGTAGTGGGCCGCGATCGGCACCGAGCCAACCAAGTGGTTCAGTGTGGCCAAACAAGTCGTGGTATTTTCTAGATGAGGCCACAACGGGTAACGGGTCCTATGTTGGGCCCTACGGCAAGCCCTATGTCTATGGTTGTCAAGGTCACGCTATAGCCTCGCTATGGCCTCGCCATGACGAATGGCGATGAAAAACGTCATATATAACCAAATAGTCACGATGGCTAAATAGCAATGTCATGGCGTCGCCATGCACGCTGTTTTTTTTTTTAGAAAATAGCGTATAATACTTATAAGTTATGCCATTTTTATAATATATACGTTACAAAAGTTAAGTTACAAGTCACAAAACCTCAACTTATAAGTTACAAAATCCTCAACTCTCTCTCTCTCTCTCGTTCTCACTACAACAGCTACCAACACTAGTGTCGATGACACTACCGTATGTGTACTTTCATACTTACCATATTACAAATTTGTTGATATCCCATATTTAATTTGTATTTATTGATATTTGTTTATTCCTAGAACATGAAATCCTCAATATTAGAATGAAAGTCTGATGCTTTAGTAGTTGAATTTTTTTCTTATATAAAAAATATTTAAAAAAAAAAAACTACTAATTAATAGATAAAATAATATATATTTTTTAAATTACAATAATAAATAGCTTCATCATGGCTTCGCTATGGCCCCATTGCCAATGTTGGGCTGCTTACCGAGCCCAATGATTCATTTAATGAGCATTTAATTTTAAATAATAGATGTAGTTTGTCTGGGTTTCTAAGACCGGGACAAACGTCTTGTGATGCTAATGTTTCTTTGGGTGGCAAGTGCAAATGTATTGGGTCGGGTTGCAGGTCCGAACGTAATAGCCTAACCATATCACAACAAGGCGTTGGTCCGATGTTGCGGGAGAGCCCTGCTAACGAGGGGTCTAGATACTCCGACCCCATCGAAGATGACTATGATGACTATCTCAGTTTGCTGTCGGCGAAAATGATTCGGGAGGGGGAGAGATTGATTACTCTCGGGATGACATTGGGGATTTCCTCTAACATCAACAGAAAGGGCCTATTGAAGATATATGGGAACATTATCGAAAGGGGAAAACAAATAGCCAAGGCAGAACGAGCAAAGGTGAGAAGGGGCCGAGCGAAATCAAGATGGGGCCTGTACTACTCTAGAATGAAGAAAGGCTAGAGGAAAGCCTGGATCACAGAGGAGGGTTCACCGCCAGGTGGGCTGTGGACAAGGGCCCACTAGGAGCGGCCTCGGGA
The DNA here is from genome assembly GCA_021018995.1 of Chloranthus sessilifolius. Lineage (NCBI taxonomy): Eukaryota > Viridiplantae > Streptophyta > Magnoliopsida > Chloranthales > Chloranthaceae > Chloranthus > Chloranthus sessilifolius. Next base: position 3,683,415 of record CM037584.1, read on the forward strand.
GTTTGGGAAAGGGTTTGCTAGCTAGTTGGTTTTTATGAAGTTTTTAAGCTGGAATGTTCGAGGGTTGGGTCACAAAAGGGTCTTGATCAAGTCGGTCATCAAAAGCCAGAAGCCGGAGATCGTTGGGTTACAGGAAACCAAATGGGGAGAAGCAGGAGCGGTGACGATCCGAAATGTTTTGCCTAGCTGTTCGTGGGAGTGGAGAGTTTTGGAAGCGGAAGGATCTAGGGGCAGAATCCTTTTAGCTTGGGACCCGAATTGTTTTACGATCTTGGATTCAGAGATCGGGAATTATTTGGAGGCAGCTCTTCTTCAAGACCGTAGAAATGGGAAACATTGGGCTGCCATTACAGTGTACAGTCCCAACGATAACAGGCGCAAAAGAGAATTCTTCTTTGAGCTCAACGCTGTCATCAATAAATGGGACTCCCCTATGTGCATAGGGGGAGATTTCAATGTGTCTCTAAGTGCGGAGGAGAAGAATTGTGGACCTATAGATACCTCTGCGATGGAGCTTTTTACGGAATGCATCTTGCAAAATGCATAATTTGACCCGAGGATGGCCGGAGGGAGGTTTACATGGACCAGTGGTCAGGAGGAGGACCCTACAATGTGCAGGTTGGACAAATTTTTATGTGGGATGGATTTCTTAGAGGTGGTTGTGGAGCCTACTGTTCATCAATTAGTTACAACCATTTCTGATCATAGGCTGATTGTCTTGGCTAGCAGCAACTATAGCAAAAATGGATCTCGAATGGGGACTTTTCGGTTCAATAATGTATGGCTGCAGAACAAGGAATTCAAAGTCAAAATCAGTGAATGGTGGCAAGACAATGTCGTTGGATCTGCCACATATATTTTTACTTCAAAGTTGAAGAACCTCAAATTCAAAATTGAGTGGAATAACGACACCTTTGGAAAATTGCCCCAGAAGAAAGAGAGCATTCTTGATGAGATAGCAGTCCTGGATAGAGCGGAAGAGATTGTCAGGTTATTGGAGGAAGTGAGGGAAATCAGGGTGCCTCCAAAGATCGAATATAATCGGCTTGTCCTAGAGGAGGAAAAGGCTTGACGGTAGAAATCGAAAGCCCATTGGTTGAGGGAGGGAGATGGCAATACTAAATTCTTCCACTCCATGGTTAATGGGAGAAGAAAGAACAACTACATCTCAGCAATCATAGTTGATGGGGTATCGCATGCGGACCCTATTAATGTTCGAAATAAGATTGTGGAATTCTATGAGCATCTCTACGATTTAGACGAATTGTGCAAATCCTCTATGGACGGAATCCCTTTTCATTGCATTGATCCAGATAAAGCCAGGGAAATGGAAAAGGAAGGTTGTGGAAAGTTTGGGGGAAATAAGTCGCCTGGGTCAGACGGATTCACCGCTGAATTCTACAAGGCTTGTTGGGACACTATTCGTTTTGACTTCATTGCCATGCTTCGGGAATTTCAGGACACAGGAAGGTAGCCAAAAGCATGAACTCCACCTTCATAGCCCTTATCCGGAAATGTGTCGGGGCTTCTGGGGCTTCTAATATTTTGAAATACAGACCTATCAACTTTATTGAGTGCGCGTACAAAGTCATCGCTAAAGTGTTAGCTAATCGACTCAAGGAGGTTATTGGTCAGCTCATCTCAAATGTGCAAGGTGCCTTCATCCCGGGAAGACATCTTTTGGATATTGCAGCATCGGTGATCAAAACAATCGACTCGATTAAAAAGCGTAATGAAAAGGGTTGGAAAAGGCTTATGATAGGGTCCAATGGGACTTCCTCGATTATGTTTACACAGAATGGGGTTTGAGAGTAGGTGGAGAAAATGGATGAGAGGCTGCTATGCTTTTGTTCGTTTCTCGGTCCTCATCAACAGGATTCCTCAGGGCTATTTTCGGAGCAAAAGAGGGTTGCGGCAAGGTGATCCCTTACCACCTCTTTTGTTTAATTGCGTAGGGGAGGGATTCACAATATATTCAAGAGGGCTAAAGAGATAAACTTAATAAAAGGGGTCTTGAAGGCGGAAAATGGACCGCGGATTTCACACCTTCAATATGCAGATGGCACTTCTGTAACAAAGATGATGGAGACCTGGAGTTAAAAGCGGTTACGGATTTATTAACTATTTTTGAGGGAGTATCTAACCAGAGAATCAACCTACATAAATCGAGCATGGTCGAAATTAATTTGTCAATTCAAGAAACCGAATAGGCGGCCAGAGAAGTTCGGTGCAAGAATGAATCATTCCCCATCATGTATCTTGGCATCCCTCTTGGGGGCCGAAAGGAGTAGGGTGCAAAGTTGGGATACGGTAGTTCAACATTTTTAAAGGAGACTTGCCACTTGGAAGGGTAAACTGCTTAGCAATGGGGGTAGGCGTAACTCATCAAATCCACGTTTGCGTCCATTCCAGTTTTCATGATGTCTCTCATCAAAGCTCTTGTTTGAGTTACGAAAAAGGTAGAGAAAATTGTGAGACTTCCTTTGGGAAGGAGCTGGGGACCAAAAGAAATTTCACCGAGTCAATTGGGATGAATGCTGCGATAAGAGAGAAAACGGGGGAATGAGGGGTGATGAGGAACTCTTAGGTAAATGGTTGTGGAGGTCGGGTGATGAGGGGGAAGGAACATGGTTTGGTGACAAATCATCTCATCTAAATATGAAACATAAGTCAGGGACCCAAATAACACCGTCAATGCCAATCAACTTTCAGCGTGGTGGAAGGCCGTGAAAGAGGTTAGTAAAGAAGTCTCACAGGGAACGATTTTCAGCTGGGGAGATGGCCGAAAAATTCGATTTTGGAAAGATATATGGGTTGGGGAGCAGCCCCTTCAAACGGTCTCCCCATCGATTTTTCTTCTCTCCGAGTCGAGCGATGAGGTAATCAGGAACTTTGGGCAATTCAATTCATTGATGGAAACTGGGCGTGGAATGTTAGACTCAGAAGACAGTTGAGAGATTGAGAGATGGGGGCGTATCAGGACTTGCTAAGAGTTATTGGGGAGATTTCGCCCAACTTCGCCAATAAAGATCTGAGATTATGGAAATACACTGCTAAAGGAAACTTCACGGCTAAGTCTCTCTATAACCGGTTGCTAATGCAGGAAAGAATGCTCTCGTATACCAGAAGATGATCCGGGTTCTGGAAGGTCAAGATGTCGCCAAAAATAAAATTCTTTGCCTGGTTGGTCAACAGGGGAAGAATCCTCACTCGAGATTAGTTGATTTAAAGAAACATCCCGGTTCTGAACAAGTGCCCTTTATGTATGAGGGAAAGCGAATCAGTGCCACATTTTGTTGCACTGCTCTTTCGCGCAGAGCATTTGGCATAGGATCTTCTCTACTTTTAATGTCCAATGAGTTCTTCCTTTGTGGCCAGCCGCCATGATGGAAATATGAAAAGATATGGAGGTCGATGACCATAGGAAGGAGTTATGGCCGCTCACGGTTTACATTGTTTTTTGGGCTATTTGGAGGGAAAGAAATAACAGAGTTTTCACGCGTAGGGGAAAACCGTTTTCTTTGATTATACGGGATATCAGAGATTTGGTGGTTGCTTAGAATGCTAGTAAGATGGAGGATTTCAGTCAGGGATTCCTGCACTTCATGATGCTCTAGGAGAGGACTGCTGCTCGTAAGTGTTGATGGTCTCCTCTGGTTGTGATGGGGGGCTGCTTTTTCGCTGTGTTGCAGATCGCATCCAGTTCCCAGGAATTTGTTTTTTTGGGGGGCTGTGTTTTTTAGGGTAGTTCCCTACTACCCGCCAAAGTATGTACTCTTCTCTTTTTTATTGGAATATAGTGCTTTGTTACCATTTCAATATATATATATATATATATATATGTGTGTGTGTGTGTGTGTGTGTGTGTGAATCTAAATAAAAGTATATTATAGTATTAACGATGAGCATTTTAAGAGTGATATTTGGTATTTCATATATGTCTCGAAGTTTCGTGTTGTTTGAGGAGTGTCCAAGTGTCGGCACTGTGCCAAGTGTCGACGGCAAAAATTCCAAACGTAGAAGTGCCAAGGTACCACTAAGTCTACACCATACAGTAATGCAGGTCTTACCACCGTTTTGGACAAAAATTAGCTCCATTGAAGTGACTTGTTAATCACACACCACACCACTAGTCTTATCTTCACATCCCTAGGGGTGGCAATGGGTCGGGCTACGCCAAATTTGGCCTAACACTTTGGGGCTCGAGTTCAAGGCCTTTTATAGTCAAGCTAGGTCAGGCAGAAAAATTCCCAAGCGTGAGCCTGGCCCGACTATAGCCCAACCAGGTATTGTGCAAATTATCATGTAATATTTTAAAATATATATATTTATATGTATATTATTTTATACATAAGTCGTGATGCCTTGTCTTGTAGGTAGTAAAGCCTACGGTCTAAACGGTTCGACCACAGTTGAACCGGTCAATAAACCGCATTGACGACAGTTTGTTTGACCGGTCAATGAACTTGGACTGGTTGATGAACCGTAGGAGGCCCAGTTTACGGTCTAAACGGCTTGACCAGTTTATTCAATTAAAAGATTAATTTTATATATAACCATAATTATATATATTCATATTATATGCTCCTTTCTAAAAGTAAAAAAACATAATAATATAATATATATGCCTAAAATATATTATATAGTTTCTACTTTTTAAACTATATAAAAAATAAAAATACTTACATATGTATATTATAGGGAAATTTACACGATCGACCCTATCAGATACACCGTCTCCGCCAGAAACCCTATATTTTCACCTGTCTCATAACTGACCAGCTTTAAGCCGAGCCAGTTCCAGCTAGCACAAAAAGTCTCAAATACCCCTTCTTACACTTTTTATCATTCTGCATAGTTTAAAATTTTAAAAAATTGCACTTTTTATATTTACACGATGTGAAGCAGCATTTATGCCGTCTAATATGAAGGCCACAATATAAGATCGATGGTGCCAAAGATTGACATGAAAAAAAAGGTGGTATCGCCTCTTTGAAAAAAAAAAAAACAAAAAAAAAACGCCTCTTTAAACAGTTGCTATCACCTATTAGAGTGTACTTTATTTGATAAATAGCACACATCAGTCATCTCAACTAATTGTAGTTATCTAAACCAATTGTAACGGCTCTGTCTATTCTATGTTTCTATCTTCTTCTGCTCTCGTTCATCTTCTTCTTTAAAATTATAAAATAAAGAAGAAAAATAAGAAAAGATGAACGAGAGAAGAAGATAGAAAGATAGAATAGAAAAATTTCCATATTACATTGTTTACAGTGCGTTACAATACTTTGATAAGAAAGTGTATAAATAAGATTACAAATATAACTGTGAGCAATTACAATTGGTTTAGATAACTACAATTGGTTGAGATAACTGTGTGGTAGTTATCAAATAAGGTACACTCTAATAGGCGATACCGACTATTTAAAAGGTGATACCGACTGTTTAAAGGGGCGATAACAACTGTTTAAAGAGGCAATAACGACCGTTTAAAGAAGCAATACCGACTGTTTAAAGAGGCGATTTTTTTTTTTTAAGAGGCGATATCACCTTTTTTTTCATGTCAATCTTTGGCGCCATCAATCTTTATATTGTAGCCATCAAATCAGACAACATAGATGTTGCTTCGCATCACATAAATATAAAAAAGTGCAAAATTTTAAAATTTTAAACTATGTAGAACCATAAAAAGTGTAAGAAGGGGTTTGAGACTTTTTGTGCTAGCTGGAACTGGCTCGGCTTGGAGGTGGTATGTTTGGTTAAAGGTGAAAATATAGGATCTCTTGCGGAAAAGGTGTATCTGACAGGGTCGATCCGGTAAATTTCCTTATATTATATCATTATAGGCTACTATATAGTTATATACTTATATTCCAATTTTCATTTTTTAACTTCAAAATAAAAATACATATACATTAATACATAATCACAAATATTTAAAAAACTAAAAACACACATACATTTATATATTATATATAATTGCAAATTTATAAATTATAAATTATAATTATGAGATATATCATTATATGAACTCATGCACTGAAGCAACCATAAAAATACATTCTTGACTCTTGTTGATCATTTGAAATTGGAAATAGATAATTATATGGATCAATTTAACATTTTAAACATTGACCACCGTATTTACCTCCATAGGGACCATAATGACCGAAAAAGTGTGGATCATCCTAGGTCTTAGCATTGCTATGGAATCTCATGCTTGGCCCAAATAAGGTAAGTATCCTTGATACCATATACCTGGATCACAACCATCAAGTGGTCCCATTGTGTGATTTGCATTCGACTAGAACAAGAGATGTGGCTAAGATCAGGATAACAAACGCCTCCACCATGCTGTGGTAGCTCTATGTAGCCAAAAGTAAAGCATATTGTCACGGGATCGCACTTCCGCAACCTCAGTCCCGTGCGGCACCTAACGCCTGCTTCGCTAGGTCAGCCTACTTCTGATACCAAATGTCGCGGGAGCATCCTTCGACGCGCTTTCAACCCGCACGGTGCTTCGCTACCATGTGCAACGAAGCCAACCCATCTGCACATCAGCTCTGATACCACCCGCCTAGAGGACGGGAACTCCTCCCAACTTGGTTGCCTCTGTTTCACGGCCTACCATTCAGCTCATCGTGTCCCTTACAACACGCCAATCTGCACCACTACGCTAACTTGGCCTGCTCAAGCTTCACCCTGTGCACTGCACTAGTACCTCGCTCGCCAGCCGAACCAAGCCCACAGCCTTGTGCCTCGCAATCGCGTGCCCAACTGAGTCCCACGCAGCTTGCCTTCGTGTGCGTTCCGAATTACTAGCACACGTTCATCTTTAGCCCACATGCTGTCGTGCTCAACTGAGTCCCACGCAGCGCCTTGGTGTTCTCACGCGAGGTTGCCCAGCCATATGCATCGCGACGCGTAGTCCGGAGCCATACATCAACCTCACCCGGGTTCCACACGGCATCGCTGTGTCGACGTCCTAGGCCCACCCTTTCAGGCCTAGGAGACACTTGCGCCCCCTCTGGCAACGCAAGGCCCCGTGTGCGGGGAATAGCTCTCTAGCTCCCTTCCCCTATATAAGGGTAAAACAGTCATTCAGCCAGAATGGCATGAGAACCTCAAACCCTTTGGTTTGACATACCGCAACGCCTCCTGCGTCGTTAGCCCACCTTGGCTATGTCGCGTCCGTGACGCTCCACATCATACCCTCATGCGATCGTGTCACGTCCTCGCAGCGCGACCACGTCGCCAGGCCCATTTGGCCCCATGTCGCGTGCCCTCCTGGCACCACATGTCGTGCCACACGCACCATGCTGTAAGCTCGAGTATTGGCCCTGTCACAATATGCTATAAAAATTGTTCATCACCCTCCAGATATTGATCAATGTTATCTTCTGCACATTTGAAGGTTGATCCATCTCCATCCATGACTCCACGTCCCCCGCTGTTATCATTGACGGTTCTTTTGTAACCCATTCCGAAGTAACACTGATGTTGTCTATGGAAATCGGGTCATTGTTCACTGCCTTGCTTTGGGATATATATATAACAACAATATATAAAAAATAAATAGTAAATAACTTGTTTCTCCGTGAGAAGAAAATTGTATTGAACGTATACAAGACCATTGAGCGAGCCATGCTCCAATCTGTTCCTTCGGGGTGTGTATAAGTTCTACACTGATCAATTGCGCTCACAACCAGAGGTGTTGCAGGTTTGATAAAAAAAAAATTGATGGCCATAGTTTGAATCTACACATTTTTTACCTGGATTCTCAGTTTTTCTTCCCCTAATTGCAACCTCTCTGCCAAAATGTCCATTTGCATGCAGATAGATCCTCAACTGTTCTTTGATTTTATCTTGCAACATGTCACTGTCATGATACATTCGCTCTATACAATCTAGCATTCCGCTATTTGCGTCTTGATGCAAATAGCGATTGTGATCTTCATTATCGTAGAAGAATGTCAGATTCAAGTAATACGCAGCTTATGAAGGGGCATTTTTAATTGATTATCCCAACGTTTATCGATAATATCTAGCTAACACTAATGATCTGCTTGTTTATTTTTAAAGGTAGCCCCTTCACTGCTATCCTTGCTGTTATAAGCTTCATAAATGTAGCCCATTACCAATTTTTCCTCATCATCAACCAACCTTAATACCTTCACTAAAGGTTTACTGATCTTAAAAACCCATTTCATTGTCGTCCAAAAATATTATCCAACATAATATCGGTAAAGTTGCAGCCTTTAGGCGTTGAGCATATCAGGAGTCTAGCCAATCACATGATACGGCCATCGATCTTAACGCATCTTTATTTCTCATGAAACTTTGACGGCTAAGAACGTTCGTAACAAAACAAATGATACTAGGCTTGACCAATTCTCTCCCTTCAGTGAACTTATTAGGGCTAATAGTCGCACATGATTGTGGATGAATTTGGCAATGTTCCGACAATTATCTGCTACCCTCATCATTTCTAGTTCTCCAAGCCCTCTAGCATTAGGTCTATACATTGAGCTGCACATGGTGTCCAATATATTGTGAGAAAAGTCAATGTCAACAATTTCCTAACAACTACATGGTTTGTTGCGTTATCAGTCACCATTTGGACTACATTCTGGGGTCCAACATCTTCAACAACTGGTTTAAACAACTCATACAAGAACTCGGGTGTGATTGGTTCATCGGTAACATCAAGTGATTTTAAAAATACAGTGCCTCGTGGACAATACACAAAAAAAATTATCAACTTTCTTTGCCTTGTGTCCATCCAACCATTGGCCATAATCGTGCTCGGCCGTCGACCTAATGGATCTATATTCATCAACGTCTTTCACAAGTGCTACTTCATTCCTTAAAATTTTCCCATTGAGGTCGTGGTACGGAGGTGCTTTGTACCCACCCCCGATTGGAGTAATAACGTTTGTCATGGGTTGAAAATAGAAGCTATTCATGATACTAAGAGGGGCACACATGTCATACATTCAACGGCCTACAAAATAATCTGCATTAGCAACGGCACCCTTGCGCGTCAAGACACTTTGAATAGTTGGTTGGGAGTCAAGTTGTGTCATGGGCGGGCAGTAATCGGCAATACCTCTTCCAACAAGCAGACCGTGTGATGTAGTATCATCAACGAAAATAGAAGTCGGACAAGGATTGTTCATTTCCAAATTCTTTTGTCTCTTTTGTTTAATTTTGTTCATGCCTGTTAATTTTTGCATTTGAAATTGACTTCCGGTGGAACTGCGATTCATGCTCCTATACTACCTTTTTTATGAGTGAGGTTGCTCTTTCATACGTGATATTCCGACACCTTTAAATGCTCCCTTACAATGCAAACACATCCACACCATACTTCCATTTTCTTCAACTTCGGCGACATGGTTCCATGCCGCATCTATCTTTCCTCTATATGAGGAAGAAATAGATGGTTGAGACCCGGAAACCGAAGCCGAAGAAGGCTGAGAGCTGGAAGCCAAAGCCGAAGAAGATTGCCTAGACATTAAAACTTAGAAATTTTATCTTAATTTAACCGAAAATTAAACCAAATTTTATCGAAATAATCTAAAAATAAAGTTTTATTTAACAGAAAAAAGCATATAGAAGGAGATAAAGTTCAAACTTTGGGTCTCAGAGAAAACGTTGCTTTAAAACTTCGCTGGAGTTTCACTTAGTCTCGCCGGAAATTATGCTTGATTTATAAGGATTTTTCAAAAAATATAAGCTTAATTTCACCGGAAAAAGTAAATGGAAGACGAATGAGAAGAGGTCACTTACGAATTTCAGAATCGGCAGAATTTTTGCTTAATCTCGCCGGAAATTAAACAAAATTTCGTTGGATTTCTTCGAAAATCAGACTTAGTTTCATCGGAAAAAAATGTAACAAATTAGATAAACAAAATAAAAAACAATATTCGATATTTGAAGTTTGGTATGAGGGAATTGAAGGAGGGATGCCCTATATATACTCATGGAGGGGTGTTTTCAAAATTTTAAAACATAAGCACCAACTACCAAGACTTAAAAGTCCCATAAATCTGAGTAAAAGATCCAACTTTCTAGGCTTTGATTCCCTCCCCAAAATTTTGAAAAAAAGAATATATTTAATTGTTTGAATTCTAGGGCTTTCGAGGCTGTTTTTTGGGTTTTGAGGCGGTTTAAACGAATTTCGAGCTGTTTAACCGCGGTTTTCAAGCGATTAAACTGCGGTTGATTTTGTTCATTTCAAGCTTGCTCTTAAACTTTAGCTTAAGTGGTACGATTTTGTTCATTTCTAAGATCATAAGGTTTTATGCATCGTTAGTTTTAATTACTTGAAAACCCCTGCCATAGTGGAAGCCATCAGTCATGAGTTAGCAGTCATCATCCTCTTCTTTGTGTCAATAATGTTCAAGACTTAGTCATTGAGCGATAAGGAAGCTTGCGTCTATGCATTTTCCACCATGAATTACCATATTAGAGATGCAAGTTTTGAACCAAAAATTGAAACTGGCTGAAAAAAGGGTCCGCCGAACCAGACCGAAACCGATTCCCAATCGGTTCGGTTTCAAATTTGGGTGGCCAAAACCAAATGCCAGCTAGGTAGGTTTAGAAAATCGGAAGAAAACCAGGAAAAAAAAAAAAAGTAACAACAACAAAACTTATATCAAATCGGACCATTTTTTTTTCAGTTTTGATTTGGTTTCAGTTTCTAATTTAACCGAATTGAAACGGAACCGATTTATTCCGCTTCGGTTACGAACCAAAATTTAACCGAATCTGCACCCCTATACCAGATCAAGTGACTTCGGAACAAGTACAGCCTAAGTCATCTAAACATTAAAAAAAAAAAACCTAATTTCCGTATAAAGTGATATTTCATTCTTCCAATGGGGAACAGTATAAAGTTATATTCCATTCTTCCAGTGGGGAACAATATAAAAGTTATATATTTCTTCACAGGTAACTTCATAAAGGTACCCTCTGTCATCCTTTCTGTTCTTGTTAAACCACTCACATCCTCTTCATCATCAGCAATTCAACCTTCGCTTACATAAAGTATCAAATAATCTTCAAGTAGCTTCTAATCATAGAACACCCCATACAGCTGTATAATAAGTGAGAACATGGAAAAAAGCTGCAAGCATCTGCAAAATATCAAACTCGACCGAAATATAAAGAATCAAGGCCGAATCTAAGTAAATAAAACTCAGATCTTCGTAAAAAATTAGTCCATTCAGTAAACTAACTGAAACTCCCAAATTAGGTCAAATCGCAGACATTTAGTCCCATACCAATTTACTTCAATCCAAAACTACAAATGAAAAATTAACTATACAAGATTACATCTCGGATCACCATAACCGCAAAAATCGAGGAAAATTGAAATCAACTGACGTAATTAACATCTAATTTCATTCAGAAACTCATAAACAAATTGAAAACCATAGACCGATGGAAGAAAATCAAATCGGAAACACAAGAGAAAAAAACTCACATTGCTGCGAACGACGCAACCCATTGGAGAAAGCTGGTTCCAAACCCTGTTCCTCCAAGCATGATGGTGTGTTTTACGAGCTTTTTCGCAGCGATTTTGAGGTCCTTCAGATCTGCGTCGATGGTGCCACTGCTCGTTGGATCCGTTTTCATGGCCAAATACCCCGTCTTTCCCATTTAGATTCAGTTCAGATCTGAGAAACGAAAGAATTAAGAACTAAACCCGCAGAGAGAGGTGTTTATAGATCTCTTAGAGGAGACGAGCTACTGAGTATTTCGGTCGAAGTGAAAAGATTTTGTCCTGATGCATTTAAATGTCCCAAATCTGTGACACGTGGATGTCTCTAATGCGACGTCGTGCTTGGCTTGCTGTTTGCGTGTATTTTGTCAACGAGCGGGATGAGCTGGATACATCGCACCAAGTTCTTCTAAAAAGCGCACGGAAATTTTGATTTTTCACATCAAGTGGATTTCGAGCGGTTTGAAAAGTGACTGAGTCCCACATATCCGAGAAATATGGTTAAATAGACCATAAAATATTTTCAGCCAAAAATCTGTTGAAACTATTTTTAGCCCACGTCTCATACCTCTATTTGCGCCCACGTCCCATACCTCTTGTAAATCATTGATTTCTTCTAATCAGATGATGGAGATCGTATTTCACATTGAATTTCAACATAATAGATCTTAAGATCACAATGAACTTATCAAATAATCGATTTTTTATTCCATATGTCATGTATCTCCAAAATCTGACCCTTTAATCATATGGCACAAATCACACTCAAATGTGATTTTAGTACCATTTTTAGGGGATATGTGACACTTGAAATAAAAAATTGACCTTCAGATCAGTGCACTATGATCTCAAGATCTATTGTGATTTGTGCACCTCCATTTGCGCCCACGTCCCATACCCCTTGTAAACCATTGATTCCTTCTAATCAGATGATGGAGATCGTCTTTCACCCTAAACTTCAATATAATAGATCTTAATATCATGATGAACCTATCAGATGGTCGATTTTTTATTCCATGGGTCACGTATCCCCAAATTCTGGCCCTTGAATCATATGGCACAAATCACACCAAAATGTGATTTTAATACCATTTTTGGGGGATCTGTGACATTTGAAATAAAAAACTAACCGTCAGATCAGTGCACCATGATCTCAAGATCTATTGTGTGGAAGATCGGGAGTGAAACACAATCTCCATCATCTAATTAGAAGAAATAAATGATTTTCAAGGGGTCTGGGATGAGAGCGCTTTCAGAAAATGCATGGGCGCAAATAGAGATACCTAAAAACAAACCTATATCTTTCGGTGGTTAGATCTGACGATTGCACTGACTACGCCAACTGCATAAATTTTCATCCTTAAAGCCATTGAATGCATTAAGTCAAATGAAGGAGATCATTTTTTATCCCAATCTTCCAGACAATAGAGTTTGAAATCATGGCCACCTATTAGACGGTCAAGTGTGAATCCACATGACACACATCCCCAAAAGTAACTAATTATGCTATATGATGAGAACAAAAAATGATTTTCATCGTCTTATTCAAGACTATCAATAGCTTTAACGGTAAGATTTATGTTCTTCTATTTTCATGGCATTAAAGAATAGAGTAGGTACCTCTATGGGTTTAGAGAAAACGTGTATATCTAAAGCCACTTTCAACCCCTTAAAGAATAGGGTAGGTACCTCTATGGGTGTGAGACATGGGCGCTTTCAGAGAACGTATGGACGCAAACAGAGGTACCCATAAACAGCAATGCAAATAAATGTAACCCAACCATCTGAGTCACTTAATTTGAAAGTTATGATCTAAAGATCATAAGTGAAAAGATTTGCACCAAGCATAATCTTTATCAAATGACTCAAAGCAACCTCACCTCATAATCGTACCACTTATTTACACTATAAAATCGTAACCTCGCCCTATCTCCTTCGGCCAACATGCATTGACTGCTTTGAATCTTACAAAGGAGAGTGTTTTTTATCCCAATCTTTCATATGATGCATCTTGAGACCATGGGTATATCCTAAAAAACTAATTATCTGAGTGTATGCCCATGATCTGAAGACTCATCTTGTAAAAAGTTTGGACAAAAAAAAAAATTTATTTTCTAATTCAAAGCGATTAATGCATTTTGGCTCGACGGGATGAGATGAAGTTACAGGTATACATGGTATGAAGAATGGTGCCTTAAGAAAATAATTTTGCACAATGTAGCCATACAGCTGAAAAAAATAAAATAAAATCATTATAAATTTTGAAAATAAAACTTTCCATGAATTATTTTATTTACAATCCCATGTAAAATAAAATAAAAAACCATTTCCATGAGTTTTGTCAAACAAAGCCTAAGGATTTAATAATCGATTCTATCAGTATATCGCTGCGACAACCAAGGATATTTATCAGCTAAACCGGCTGATATTAAAATTCCATTTCCTGAAAAAATTATATATATATTAAAATAATAATAAAAATTTACTGTCATGGATAGTTTTGGTATTAGCATTATATACAATTCATATCAGATGCATAGCGGGGCGATATAACTCAATATGTTCCAATATGATATGGTATTTCACCACTTTAACCTAATATTTCACCTTGTATCATGTAGGGAGTGTATTGTATTAGAAGGGCTCTAACTTGATACATATTGGTTGATATGTATAAGATATGATCGATATTTAAAATTATGATCATATCTAGCCTAATATCCATTATAATTATTCTTTCTTTTAACTGTTATTATTGAAGATAATTGATCGGATGGCATATAATTGATTCTATACGTGTAATATTTTAGTTAAATTATATTTTCATCATGGAAAACAATAAAGCAGTTTTTAACGGTATAATATCAAACACTTACACTTATTTTAATGGTGTACGATCATACAGAACGGTTATTAATCAACGAAACTCCGCCGCAGAAATTCGAAATTTAAAACCATGCACTCAAAGCAACGTCCACCCTTGAAGTCACATTCAACGTCTACGAAAAAAGTGACATTTCATTATGCTGTTGCAGGCCTTGTTGAAGCTTCAACTGCAGCTCAATAAAGCTTATCTATAACTGGATGATGAGGTCGCATAAGCGACAAATAGTCGCTGTTAAATAATCCGTTTTCATTGAAATCATCTTAAGACATGCCAGGTTGGCCACTATGTATACAGAGTTAGAATTAAGTGCTGTAGCTAAGCATTGTTTTAGTCATCCATATTGAATGGACTGCAGGGACCCGATACCGCGATCCGACCTGGGTAGAATGTTACCAAGTCAGGCACATAATTTAACCGGTCGAGTCGTATTGAGTCGTATCGGGGATGAGACATCCGACTCAACTTTCGAGTTAGGTCGAGTCATCCCAACCTAGTATTTTATATATAAAATCATGAGAAATATGGGTGTTTTATAGGGTGGATTTTCAGGTCTGGTCAGACACATACCTTGACCTTCACCGCTCTCGCGTCGGTCTGTGTCGGGTGCACCATCTAGCCAAGTTGGGCATATGCCATTTTCCGTTGGCCCAACCTGGTCCAACCCGTTCTTTTCCAATAGCTACCAATGGACATCGGCATATCCTGGTAGGCGGTAGCCCTATGCCCTAAGCATCAATAGATAAAGCCCTCACCAATATAGCTTATCGGTGACACTGTTTTTTCTTTTTGGTGGAGATTATTTTTTGTCCCAAATCTTCCACATTGAAGATCTCAAGATCATAGGCTTATCATTAAATGGTCAGATGATGATTCCATGTGGTATGCATAAGAAGAAGCGAAATGTTTGAGTGTATATATGATACCCCAAACGTAAGCTTTTAGCAAAACATGCTTTCATGGTTTCCGAAAGTTTTAAGGGCTGTGAGATACAAATCTCTTCACCTGTGCAAATTAACTTAGCATTTGGGAGTTTACCAAAGTACCCTTGTATATATGATAGTTTAAGCCTTCTTGTCCTTCGTTTTTCTTTGGCGAAAAAACCCCTCGTTAAGCCCTTCTTCTCCTTCCTTTTTCTTTGGAGAAAAAAACCCTTGTTAAGCTATTCTTCTCTTTTGTTTCTCTTCTCCCCCGTTCAACCTTTACTTTCTGCACTTCTCCTCCTCGCTTCAGCGAGTTTTCTAAAGATCGAAAGCACCCTCATCCCAGCGCAGAGTGTCTTTACTTTCTGCCCTTCTTCTCCTCTCTCCAGCGGGTTTTCTAAAGATCGAAAGCGCCTCATCCTAATGTAGAGTGCCTTTTTCTGGTAGAAGTCATGTAAATGTTTAAGTGGGAGAGGAGATATGAGAAATCAGTCTGTTTGAATTGGTTCAGAAGGACTGGATTTGGGTAATTTGGTTTGCCCCTTCTTTCTCTGCACTACTTCATCGAAGTCTCCAAATACAAGTATTTTATGGGTATTCCATCTTCGATCGTACAGATCATCTATCATCTCCTCACGAAAAATTGTTTCTTAGTCTCTTCTTTTTTATTGTTTTGGAATATGTAGGTGGAACCGTGCGAAGCCGATTACTTTCTACTTATAATTCGAGGTTTGTCGATAACAATCCAAGTCATTTTTGATTATTTTTGTTGTTTTTGAGTCTGGATGGAGTAGTGATTTGTCTTATTTGAGAAAAATAATCTTATAATTTCGGTGGGTTTGCAATTCTCTTGGTAGATCTAGTAAAAGGTAGATGGGCATTATTACAAAATTAGTTTCGATAGAAGGGGAAGGTCATTCAATCCACCTCGCACTGCTTTCAGTCCTGTGCATTTTACTTATTAGTATTCTCTTTTTGAGAAGATGAACTATTCATTCAGAGATTGATTAAGAAATATATTTTGGCTGCGAATATAATTCGAGTAGCCAAAATGGTGATTGAATCTCATTTCTCTTGAAGTCTATTAATCTACGAAAAATTCAGTTATAAAATTCTTAAGTCTTTTGTAGAATTAAAGCACAATACACGTGTTTAACAGGTTGGTAATGAATCAGATGATCTATACTATATAGATCTGATTATTTTTACTATTAATCTTTGCATTATAACACTAATGAAATTAATCAGTCAGCAACTTACGTTTCACACGTAGCGATAAATTCTCTGTCTACAGTGATCATGCTTTTTCTACTAATAGTTTTATTGAAATCCTCAGTTATTCTGATGGAATTTAGTTTTATTAGACATAATATTCTATTATTCTTTATTTTATCCTTTGTTTAAATTTTATCTTTTTCTACGGATTTAGTTCAATAAATTTTCATTTCTAAAATATGATATTCGTATAAGACCGATACCTATCTTAGCCCAACTTACTAGAGCGAATTATGTTCCATCTCATTGTGGTTGAATTGTTTCAATCCTTTGTTCGTGGGTTATTTTAGTTCTTCAATGAACATGTGTTAATCATGTTAAACAAAATTCCTTAATTTTTTCTTTTATTAGGGACACCCCAAACTTTCTTTCATGTACTCATTCCTAGTTCTCTCTATATGCTAAACAGTACACATTCAATGGATCGCTTACGTGGCGCGATGCAAGTGCAGTGGGTCCCAGCAATGCAGGTTGGGCTATCCACTTTCATCGCGCGACTTAACCTGTCCGTTGTTGGTCTCCTGTTCGAGGTCCGCTCATTATAATTTTTCATATTTTAATTAAACTTTGAATTAATTTTCATATGGTACCATCGCCATGACGACTTTTAAGATGAGATTTTTAACAGATATTGCTTACTTACAAAATATATTAGAGGAAATTAGATAAACGTACTTGATTTTGAAACGTTTGAAGCTATTATCCCAAAACGAGACCTTTGGGATAAAAGAGTTTTCACAGCTTTTGAATGTTTTGAAAGTTGTACGATACAAAACTTGGAAGCACGTGAAAATTAGGTTGGCAGCTATGACATTACGCTTGTACCCTCCTATAAAGAGGTAGATTTGCCCCCTAAAATCCCTCCTTCGAACGAGATTTGTAGAGAGACGAAGGCAGACCCTCCTTCCAGAGAACGAAGGTCATCGTTTTTTCTCTCTAGCAAAAGAGAAGAGTCATTGCCTAAACTGTCCCACAAATTTCAGTGTGGCTCTATATGAATTTCCAGTATCTCTTCAAATGGGTATAGCATGTTCTCTGTAGGCATTGTGTTGTAAATTTCGGGATGGCTTCCACATTCGGACTTTTCGTGCAGTTGATTTGAGTACCCTGTTTCTTCACTATGATTGTAAAGGGGGAAATTTGCAAAGCATCCTTACTCTTCATTAATTGGATATACGGTGAACCAAATGTACCTCTTATATTTGATGTAATATGTTCAAGGATCAAAATTTCGAGTAAAATTTTGGTTTCAGGCTTGACCGAAACCGAAAATTTGAACCAAAATTTCGGCCGAAAATTGGAAATTTGGACGAAATTTTGGGTTCCATACAAATTTAGACCAAAATTTCGGTCCAAATTATTGTTTCGGTGGGGTCCGAAACCGAAAATTTCTATCGAAATTTTGGTCATTTTGGCCAAAATTTTTATCCTTGAATATGTTTTGTATTTTCTTTTCATTTATGCCAGTGTATGTTTAAATCGTGTTCGTTATCACTCATTTATCCTCATTTTCTCTTTCATCGTTTTGTTTGCTTAACTAGTATGGTTCTTTGGTTTGCTTTATATTTGAAGGATACAACATATTATTATCATTTGTCATCCTAAACCGTTTTAAATTCAGAGATAGAGAAAATGGTACGGTCTCCCTCAATAATCTTTTAATTACTATGTTTGGTGTAATAATGTTAAAATATGGTATTATATGTTAATAATTTTTTACCCCTTCCTGGATCTCCTGAGTTGCAATATAAAGAAGATGAGTACCTTTGTTGGTGCCTTATCTATCTCAGAGAGGGAAAGCATTCAAGCCACAACATTCTCACCACTCATGACATTATTAAAAGTACCTATTTGTCCCAATTTAATTTTTTGGATTATTGAAAACATAAAAACTGACGGTGGTGCCTTAGTAGTCGGCGATAGGAAAATAAAATTTGAGGAATTTAAGATTGTATTAGTTCTAGGACTAAAAGTTGTGGGTTGTAGTCTTGGTAATCAACCAAATTCAAATACAGATGACCCCGAGGTAAAGAAGTTCATTAAGAAATACTTTGCGAAAATGTCCGATATTAGTAGACATGAAATTCAGGGGGTACTTTGTAATTTAGATTCGACGACAGAGTCCAAAGATTTTCTACGATTGTTGCTCTTGTACTTTATTACATGTTTTTTGTTTCCCAGCCAGGAAAAGAAAATTGATATTATTTATTTTGAAATGGTTTGCGACATTAAGAAATTCAATAAATTTGCATGGAAAAAGCTAGTTTATGACTTCTTAATGGAGTCTTTGAATAAATGCACTTTGAACTATAAGTCGATGAAGACCCATAATTATTCAGCTTGGAGATCTAATGTAGGTTCTATAAAGAAGACTAGTATTTCTTACGCATTTCTTACAAAGGAGAAAGTCATAACTATCTTAACCGTGTTTGACCCAATTATGTTAATGTTTACAAATGTTTAAATTTGATCTGGTTATAGTTGGGAGATCTAGACTCTTACTAGAAATCTCCACGGCATCTTTGGATGGTTATGTTAATGTTTATGAATGTATTTTACTGTTTTAGCAAGCGTTAAGGCTCTTAAGTATGGATCTCAATGGACCAAGTTGGGTTGGGATTTATATAGGCCGCTTCTTAGTCAGACGTTTGGAGCTAGCTGAGACCCAGTCGGGCCTACTACCTCAGCTCATAGACTTCCTACTTACTAGTTGGGTCAGGCCGGACTGGTCGGGGTGACGAGGTCGTCTGATAATTTCTATATAAATTACTTGAAACCAATGAGTCGAGCCTAGCTTGGGCTGGGCTTTAGCGAGTGCTTTTATAGATTTGGATGATGTTTTAGTGGGTGCAAATAGAATTAAATTGACAAAGGGCAATTCTATTTGCACCCAATAAAACTCTAAAAGCACCCACCTGTCAAATCATTGATAGGCGGGCTTAAGTGAGTGCTTTTAAAGACTTGGATGATGTTAGTAGAAGTATCCCATTAATAAATTGAAGGGTAACTCTGTTAGCGCTATGTTCAAAATCATACGAAAGGCGTAGATATTTTAAACCACAATTAATGTTTGTCAGTGACTTTGGCAGCAACGTGGTTTAGGTGAACTTTATCTCCAAAGCGGTAAACCTGAAGCGGTAAACGTAGGAGGCACATCAGTGTCTTTTCCACGGTAATACCCATTTGCTTACCCCATTTAAACTGGATTATCTTCAAAGCAACGAACCCAATTCTCTCCCTCTTCCATGCAAGTCTCCACGTGTCCCCCCAAAGAAATCCGTCTCATCTAATTCGGTCTCAACGAAAAGCTACTGAATTCAGTTTCACCCATTCCAAGATGAATGCGATGAATGTGTACCTCATGCCTATAGAAATCGGGTAAGAGAAAAATATTTGACCACCGAGAATGTAGGTGAATTTCTTTCCCAATATAACAACCTATTGGTCTCTACTATCTATATTCTCATTCCTCCTTTCCTCAACCATGGTGCATGCTTTACCAAATGATGATAACGATGGCCCTGCGAGAACGCCTCCAAACTCTCCGACCAACTTCGACAGGATCAATTTCGGCATTTGGGCAAGATGTCGTCGGCGTCTATTTACTCCTTCATTCCTATTAGAATGGCAGATTATCTGCCGTCGGCTTTTTCGCAACCATCAAGTGATCTACGCGACCCACCCAAGATCTGATGGGCGAATTATGAGTGTTGTAGCCGATCGATTACCCCAGCGTCATCTGATGTGCAGTGAAATAGGATGATATTTCACCCCTAAAAGTCTACATTTAGCTATTCGATGAAAGCTATCTAACAGGATTTGTGAAGTTTTTTGAATTTTAAGACAAATTGGTCATTAAATGCATTAAGAAGCACAAAAGGACGCAAAGTGAAGAGAAATTGGATCATTGAAGCAAAGCACGTATGGGACCCGGACCTTTTAATTAAGTCGATCAATCGACCCTCTTTGGTTGATGCATCGACATAGTCCGAAAGATTTAAAATTGAAAATTCAAACTTTAAATCTGGTTGATCGATTGACCACTTCAGTCGATCAATCGACCAAGTTCAAATTTGAATTTTGAATTCCGGAATTGAATGATATTTAAGGAAAATCTAAGGATCCGAGAGGGATCTTCGTTCGCTTACATTTTTCTATTCTTCCGCTTTAAGTTTTCAAGGGCGTTCAGTCCTAGTTACTTGCAAATTCTTAGTATTCATTTCCTAGTTTTAAATCTTAGAATAGTTTAAACTTTTGCATTCAAGCGAGGAGTTGTACAAACTTGGATTAAAGCTATTCTCAGATTTTGTTGAAGCTCTTTTATGGTATTTTAATGTTAATATTGATTAATGTTTCAATCATGCTATTTACTTTCATTATGTGTGGCTAATTTCATTTAAGGATAGGGATCTAATGAATTTCATCCGAGGTATTTGTTTATTAAAATATAAATATGTGATGAAGATATTATATCTGTAAGTGGACTCTGATTTTATTTTGTTATGGATAATATTTCCTCGCCATCTGAGATATGGGAGCTAATCATGCCCCGTAATCTCAGATTTGCAATAGAGATGTTATCCTAATCTCCGTTATCTCAGGATAAATTCTACCACTTTCTGAGGTGTAAGTGTTAATCATACACTCATGGGATGTTAATCACACATCTCCTTGATCTTAAATTTGTAGTGTGAAATTTACCCTGAGATCGGATTCTAAGTGTCTTCTGAGGTGTGAGTGTTAATCATACACTCACGGGATTTTAATCACGCATCTCCTTGATCTCAGATCTGCACTTTAGAATTCACGGGTGTTCAGATCCTAAGTATCTTTTGTAAATCTCATATCTTAATCATAAATTTATATTTCATAAATGATAAACCTACGATGGGAGGATTTAGCATCCAAATCCATACCTTTCATTAATTGTTTAAATTTTTTATTTCGTTAGTATTTATCTCATTCATCAAAAGCTCTCAAAATTTTAGATTAGTAGTTACTGTGGAAAGATCTGTGTTTGTTCTTTTAATTAGTTGCTATCTCTCTTCTAAATTTTCTAACGAATCCTCGTGGGAACGATCTCGTACTCTGCACCCATTATCTGTAAACTGATTCGTGTACTTGAGATTATAATTAAATTTCACAACAAATTTTTGGCGCCGTTGCCGGGGATCGAAGTATGCGTATGTTGGGGAATGTTGAAGAGCAACCTCCTCCGCCTGCCAGCCTGCACGCCAACGCCGTCGAGTGCAACAAGAAGAAGCCGTCGTAGAGCCCGAACTAGCCCGCAATGAGGGAGTTTCCCTCAAAGTCATGCAAGATCAGATCAACTTTTTGATCGATGAGCAACAACAGCAAAACAATCAAAATCTCCATCGCAGCCGCTATGATCGGACCTTTATGCATCAATTGGGCTAACGACTGTGGCCCGATAGCTATGACGAGATGAGGGCTTGGGCAAGACAGGCAGAAGAAGAAGAAGATGATTAAGATTAGGATTTTTTTTTTCATCATTTGTTTTAGTTTTAGAATGTTTTATTTTTAAGTTGGATTAGGATTAGGATTTATGATTTTTAGTTTCTAAAGGATTAGGAATTTGTAAAAAAAATAAAAAAATTCCATTTTCGCGTATATTTTTGAGCAAAAATTCCAACTGTCGATCAATCGACCCATTGCCTCAATTAATTGACTTCTAAAAAAAAAAAAAAGGAGACAAAGAAGAAAAAGTATCTCTGTTCGGATAGACAGTCGGTCGATCGACCCACACTGTCGATTAATCGCGATTCTATAAAGTCAACACATGTTGACTTGAGGAGTCAATCGATCGACCATTTCAGTCGATCGATCGACTGTGCAGAATTAGCAAAATAAAATAAATAAATAAGTAAAGAAAAAAACATATATATATATATATATATAAAAAAAAAAATGTGTTTTGTTTGGATGGATACTCAATTAATCAACCCAAACGGTCGATTAATCGAGGCGTAATAACGCCAAGATGTTGACTTGCACTGGTCAATTGATCGACCATGTCATTCAATTAATCGACTGAGAAGTTTTCGAAAAAAAAATATATAAAAAGAAAAAGACAAATCCGCGCAAAATCTTTTTAGTTTTAGTAGTTTAGTATTTTTGGACTCTTCTCTTTCCACCATATAACTCTTTTAGAACCTTTCAAACTCTTTCTCTATATATTTCAAACATCTTGAGAATTTTCCCAAAATTGCCATCATAAATTAATCCTCTCAACTCTTTCAATGGTCGGAAGAACATATCGCACATGGGCAACAATGAAGAAGATGGAAAAAATTGCACGAAAAAGGGAAAGGCCTAATGGACCACCAACTCCATTGGTTCTCGATAATGTTAATGTGGTAGATCTTGATCTCATTTCTTTTTCAACTTGGGAAGAACTAACGAGAAAGAGGACCAATCGATCAGCCAAGCCCATGCCAATCATATCGAGTGATATAGAGATGATTGATCTGGATCAACACCATCCTCAATAGCCAAATCACCATCACCCATTCCTTTCTCTTCATCATCGACACCACCACCACGAACTCCATGCCGAAATCCTGTAGCGGCATTCATTCCAAACTCAATCTCCAGAGAGATTGTCGATCTAATCCTTACTGCAACTTGGGCAAAGTTGTATCCGGCGCCTACACTTCAGGGTTTGGCCACCAGTAGCACGGTCAACCCATCAACTCCGCCACCCCCTGGTGTCACTCCAGATTCCTCGAATCTAGGGAGTATCATCAAAGCGATGTGGAATTTTGCTTTTCCAAAATTGAAACCAGGGTCGGGAACTGATGCGGATGTTTGAAAGAGGAAGTTGAAAGTTTTGAGGATGTTTTTAAGATTTATCAGTTTTGCATATTTTCTTTTTTTTAGGTAGATTTAATAATTTCTGTTTTTCCATCAGTGTAGTTCACGTAATTTAATCAATAAATTTATTTTTAGTTATAATGATGCCTGTTACCTCCTTTACCTTTTGTTCTATGAGTGTTTTGTTTCAGGTTTGGGGGGTACCCCTTAATTTTGGTCTAATGAGGACATTGCACAATTTAAGTTTAGGGGTGGTAATGTGTTATTCGTATTTGTTTATTTGTTAAAAAAAATAATTTAAAAAAAAATCCCGATTTTAGTCGATCAATCGACCAACCTTGTCGATCGACTGTGCACTTTGAAGGTTCTTCCAGAAAATTTTTATTTTTACGATTGAAGTGTGGAATTTAAAATTGATAGATTATGAAATCTCATCGAAAGAATATTGAATGCCATTTTATTATTATTATTGTTATTATGAGAGAAAAGTTAAGGTGAAAATTAACATGAAAATTTAAACCCACTCTTAGAAGTTATGGTGTGTGACTCGGTTCAAAATGCTAAAATCAAGAAAACTTATCTAAAATTGTGAATTGTAGGATCTTAATGGAAATTAAAACCCAGTGAGCTTTAGAGCTAATTTCATGTCTTTGATGAGAGTTTACATAAATTTGGAGTTATCTTTGAATATGAATTACTTTTGTATAATCTTATACATACTGTTTTGCCTTGTGACTTTGCATGACATTGAATTTATATTATTATGCTAGAACGTACTATATGTTTGCTCAAGACAAATAGGCATAGTTACTATTTTTTTGAGGACGTGATTGAAGGGCATCTTTGGCTCGTTTGTGCCTAAAATGTCCCACCTCATATAAATTTGTTCTGCTAGTACCCCTTTGAGCCTATTGGAAAATTTACCTTTAAAAATTCTTTGATAAGTCACATTAACCTCTAATCCTTCACCATTTCTAAAAATTTAATTTTATCCTGTTTATTTTTAAGAAATTAGGAATAAGGAATAAGAGTGAATGAAAAGAAAGTAAGTAAAGAGATCTTAAGTTGTGGTGTTTATTGTGAGAATGTATGTCAAAATAAAAAATTATTATTATAAAAAAAAAGAAGAAAGGGAGAAAAAGAAAAAGAAATATTTAAAAAAAAATGAAAAATATGAGGTGCGAAACTCAAAAGAAGTAAAATGAGTAAGAAGTTGAGAAAAATAAAAGAATAGTGAGAAATTAGAAAAGAAAAAGAAGATAAATAGAAAAATCAACAATTGGTTCTTTTTCCAATTTCTCAGAAATTTTGAATCATAACTTCCCTTTCTTTCTTACCCTTACCTGAGCCCCATTACAACCCTATCAAAGACCTTCATGATCCGATCTTGCATTAGTAACTGTCTGGTGGAGAGTGAATATGTAATGCCTATGACACTTGATATGACATGCTTAAAATATACAAGTATCTGATCTTATGAGATTTATTTTTGTTCATTGACTTATATCGTGTATTTCCTATCATGTGAGACCTTTTTATTTTGTTATGTATTGATCCCTCACATGTGTGTGAAAATATACCCATCATCAGAGAATTTCTATTTTGAGAGTATACTTAGTGTGAGGTTTGAATCAAAACATAAATCTATACAGTTCATAAATAAGATAAATTTTTAGATAAATAGAATTAGATCTAATGATCACATGTGACACATCTAAAGATGGGTGAGAAATTTTTTTGTAAGTTGAAGCATTAGTTTAACTTAACTAATTATCAATGAGAATGACATGACATGCGTATTACTTATGAAGAAAATGCATACTAAAATCAATTAACAAATTCTACATGAATCAATTATATAAAATGTCTTGAAGTTTATAGGTAACTTCACTGAAAACCCTCAGGAGATAAAACTCCTCCACTAGGGATCACTTAGTGGTTTAAAAGCTTGTTGCATACGCTAAATGCAATCGTGCTCCCTACGAAAGTGACACTCTTTATTTTTCTTAGATTGCTAGTTTATTTTTCAGTTTTATCCATCTTCTCCTTTACTCGAAGACTAGCAAAGTGTAGGTTTGGGGGTGTGATGTGCAGTGAAATAGGATGATATTTCACCCCTAAAAGCCTACATTTAGCTATCCGATGAAAGCTATCTAATAGGATTTGTAAAAAATTTTGAATTTCAGGATAAATTGGTAGTTAAATGCATTAAGAAGCAAAAAGGATGCAAAGTGAAGAGAAATTGGATCATTGAATCAAAGCACGTATGGGATCCAGACCTTTTAATTAAGTCGATCAAACGACCCTCTTTGGTCGATGCATCGACATAGTCCGAAAGATTTGAAATTGAAAATTCGAACTTTAAATCTGGTCGATCGATCGACCACTGCAGTCAATCAATTGACTAAGTTCAAATATGAATTTTGAATTCCGGAATTGAATGATATTTAAAGGAAAATCTGAGGATTCGGGAGGGATCTTCGTCTGCTTTCATTTTTCTGTTCTTTTGCTTTAAGTATTCAAGGGCGTTCAGTCTCAGTTACTTACAAATTCTTAGTATTTATTTCATAGTTTTAGATCTTAGAATAATTTAATTTTCTGCATTCAAGCGAGGAGTTGTACGGAACTTGGATTAAAGTTATTCTCATATTTTGTTGAAGCCCTTTTACGGTATTTTAATATTAATGTTGATTTATTTTTCAATCATGCTATTTACTTTCATTATGTGTGGCTAATTTCATTTAAGGATAGAGATCTAATGAATCTCATTTGAGGCATTCGTTTGTTATAATATAAATGTGTGATGAAGATATCATATTTGTAAGTGGACTCTGATTTTATTTTGTTATGGATAACATTTCCTCGCCATCTGAGATATGGGAGCTAATTATGCCCCGTAATCTCATATTTGCAATGGAGATGTTATCCTAATCTCTGTTATCTCAGGATAAATTCTATCACTTTCTGAGGTGTGAGTATTAATCATACACTCATGGAATGTTAATCACACATCTCCTTGATCTCAGATCTGTAGTATGAAATTTACCCTGAGATCGGATTCTAAGTGTCTTCTGAGGTGTGAGTGTTAATCATACACTCACGGGATGCTAATCACACATCTCCTTGATCTCAGATCTACACTTTAGAATTTACGGGTGTTCAGATCCCAGACATCTTTTATAAATCTCATATCCTAATCATAAATTTATATTTTATAAATGATAAACCTACGATGGGAGGATTTAGCATCCCAATCCTTACCTTTTATTAATTGTTTAAATTTTTAATTTCGTTAGTATTTATCTCATTCATCAAAAGCTCTCAAAATCTTAGATTAGTACTTACTGTGGAAAGATCTGTGCTTGTTCTTTTAATTAGTTGCTATCTCTCTTCTAAATTTTCTAACCAATCCTCGTGGGAACGATCTTGTACTCTGCACACATTATCTACAAACCGATTCGTACACTTGCGAGTATAATTAAATTTCACAACATCGTCTCCTGTCTCGAAGTTAACATTCCCTTTATAATCCCTCGCTGTGTAGTGCAAATCATAGCGAATATGATTTTGGTTCAGCATGATGCCCTTTGGCAGCGGTATCTGAAACAAGTTGAAATGTGGCACCTAGTGTCCTCCCTCCCGGTGAAGACGATTCTGGTCTTTCTGCCCCTGACGACCTCGAGGAGGTATCCATCGTTGGGGAGGATGATGGTGGCGTCTGATGGCCCGCCCCGTTTTTTGGGTTTTTTTTTTTTTTTGGATTCCCGATCTCTTGGCTTTTATGTCATATTTGGACACAAATCTCTTTGGTTTTTTTGGATTTCCGTCTCTTTGTTTTGTTTGGTGTTTTGGTTGTTGGATTGCTGGTGCACAACATCTCCATAAAACTGATATCAATTATTTTTTAATGTTGCTTGTATATAGCTCGATGGACAATTCCGAGCAAAGCTGATATGAATGCTTTTTAATGTTGCTTGTATATATAATATATATATGAAACATATATAAACATGCTTTACTGTTTAATGCAAAACATATCAGAACTATTGATTTTGGAATATATTGCTAATTGCTTTAAATAAGAAGATGCCGATCGTCCACCCTGAGATCATGACCCTGCTAGTAGATGATCAGGTCTCGATTCCTTCGTTTTCCGTCATAAATTGTACGCTTTTGTAACAAAACTCTTTAGGGCAATGCACTCTTTCTTCTCCCACTTTTGTTCTTGTGCTGAACATTGTCATGTTCTTAGACATGAGATGCCCCTCTTTCGCATCCTTAGTGAATACAAAACGATAAATAAAATTACAGAAGTTGATTGATTATGGGTAGAAGATATTGAGAATAAATTTAACTAAAAAAAGCAATGTTCTTACTTTAAGATTTGCAACTTCGCGCTCTAACACTTTCACCTAATTTGTCACTTCTTTGTAATCTTCATAATTTTTTTATGTCTTTCATCAACATGCTTACTTACAGCCTCGCACGAGTTACATTTACTACCCGACTTTTCACCCACACTCTTACGCTACTTTGTAATCTTCATTAGTTTTTATCACATCACATTAAAAATACAAGTAACATGACGAGAACTACGTCTCTTACCTTCGAATTTATAAAAGTCACCTTGTAAAAATGGTGATTTCGCCTTTCAATCTTCAAATATCCCAAATATCTTGGGACGACCAATGTAAATTGCGGGGAAGCTAAGTTAGGGAAATGCTCATAAGCCCAAATTTGCGATGATGTCAAAAACAATATTACGCTCATTTTATAGGCTTGAATTTATAATATTATAAAAGAGGAAATTATCGGCATGAGAAAATTACCTGAAGCGCAAATGCGCACCATTCGACATTGGTGTGGGTCTTCGTCAACTTATAGTTCAAAGCACATTTATTCAAAGACTCCATTAAGAAGTCATAAACTAGCTTTCTCCATACAAATTTATTGAATTTCTGAATGTCGCAAACAATTTCAAAATAAATAATATTAATTTTCTTCTCAAGGTTGGGAAACAAAAAACACGCAATAAAGTACAAGAGCGACAATTGTAGAAAATCTTTGGACTCTGTCGTCGAATCTAATTTACAAAGTACCCCCTGGATTTCATGTCTACTAATATTGGACATTTTTGCAAAGTGTTTCTTAATGAACTTCTTTACCTCGGGATCATCTGTATTTGAATTTGGTTGATTACCACGGCTACAACCCATAACTTTTAGTCTTAGAACTAATTCAATATCAAATTCCTCAAATTTTATTTTCCTATCACCGACTACTAACACACCACTGTCAATTTTTATGTTTTCGATAATCTAAAAAATTAAATTAAGACAAATAGGTACTTTTAACAATGTCAGGAGTGGTGAAAATGTTGTGGTTTTAATGCTTTCCCTCTCTGAGATAGATAAGGCACCGACAAAAGTACTCATCTTTTTTATATTGCAACTTAGGTGATCCTGAAAGGGGTAAAAAATTATTAACATATAATGCCATATTTTAATATTATTATACCAAACATAGTAATTAAAAGATTATTGAGGGAGACCATACCATTTTCTCCATCTCTGAATTTAAAATGGTTCAAGATGACAAATGATAATAATATGTTGTATCTTATAAATATAAAACAAAACAAAGAACCATACTAGTTAAGCAAACAATGATGAAAGAGAAAATGAGGATAAATGAGTGATAACGAACACGATTTAAACATACACTGGCATAAATGAAAAGAAAATAGAAAATACATTCAAAGATAAAATTTTTGACCGAAATGACCAAAATTTCAATAGAAATTTTCGGTTTCGGTCCCCACCGAAATGATAATTTGGACCGAAATTTCGGTCCAAATTTGTATGGAACCCAAAATTTTGTCCAAATTTTTTATTTTCGGTCGAAATTTCGGTTTAAATTTTTGGTTCAAATTTTACTCAAAAATTTGATCCTTGAACATATTACATCAAATATAAGAGGTACATTTGGTTCACCGTATATCCAATTAATGAAAAGTAAGGATGTTTTGCAAATTCCCCCCTTTACAATCATAGTGTACAAACAAGGTACCTAAATCAATTGCACGAAAAGTCCGAATGTGGAAGCCACCCCGAAATTTACAACACGATGCTTGTGAAGAACATACTATACCCATTTGAGGAGATACTAGAAATCCATATAGAGCCACACTAAAATTTGTGGGACAGGTTAGGCAATGACTCTTCTCTTTTGCTAGAGAGAAACAACGATGACCTTCGTTCTCTAGAAGGAGGGCCTGCTTTTGTCTCTCTACAAATCTCATTCAAAGGAGGGATTTTAGGGGGCAAATCTACCTCTTTATAGGAGGGTACAAGCGTAATGTCACAGCTGCCAACCTAATTTCCACGTGCTTTCAAGTTTTGTATCTCACAACTTTCAAAACATTCAAAACCTGTGAAAATCCTTTTATTCCAAAAGTCTCGTTTTGGGATAATAGCCTCAAACGTTTCAAAATCAGATACGTTTCTCTAATTTCCTCTAATATACTTTGTAAGTAAGCAATATCTGTTGAAAATCCCATCTTAAAAGTCGTCATGGTGATGGTACCATATGGAAATTAGTTCAAAGTTTAATTAAAATATGGAAAATTATAATGAGCGGACCTCGAACAGGAGACCAACAACGGACTGGTTATGTCGCGCGATGAAAGTGGATGACCCAACCTGCATTGTTGGGACCCACTGCGCTTGCATCACGCCACATAACTGGTCCATTGAATGTGTACTGTTTAGCATATAGAGAAAGAACTAGGAATGAGTACATGAAAGAAAGTTTGGGGTGTCCCTAATAAAAGAAGAAATTAAATAATTTTGTTTGACATGATTTACATATGTTCATTGAAGATCTAAAATAGCCCACGAACAAAGAATTGAAATATTTGAACTACAGTGAGATGAAACATAATTTGCTCTAGTAAGTTGGGCTAAGATAGGTATCGGTTTTATACGAATATCATATTTTGGAAATGAAAATTTACTGAACTAAATTCGTAGAAAAAGGTAAAACTTAAACAAAAGATAAAATAAAGAATAATAGAACATTATGTCTAATGAAACTACATTCCATCAGAATAAATGAGGATTTCAATTAAACTATTAGTGGAAAAAGCATGGTCACTGCATTAGATTTCACCCAGAAGAATGAGGACAGAGAATTTATCGCAATGTGTGAAACGTAAGTTGCTGACTGATTAATTTCATTGGTGTTATAAAACAAAGATTAATAGTAAAAATAATCAGATCTATATAGTATAGACCATCTGATTCATTACCAACCTGTTAAACAAGTGTATTGTGCTCTAATTCTACAAAAAGACTTAAGAATTTTATAACTAAATTTTTCGTAGATTAATAGACTTCAAGAGAAATGAGATTCAATCATCATTTTGGCTACTCGAATTATATCCGCAACCAAAATATATTTCTTAATCAATCTCTGAATGAATAGTTCATCTTCTCAAAAAGAGAGTACTAACAAGTCAAATGCACAGGACTGAAAGCAGTGCGAGGTGGATTGAATCCATAACCTTCCCCTTCTATCGAAACTATTTTTTTAATAATATCCATGTACCTTTTACTAGATCTACCAAAAGAATCGCAAAACTATCGAAATTATAAGATTATTTTCCACAAATAAGACAAATCACCACTCCATCCAAACTCAAAAACAACAAAAATAATCAAAGATGACTTGGATTGTTATCAACAAACCTCGAATTATAAGTAGAAAGTAATCGGCTTCACATGATTCCACCTACATGTTCCAAAACAATAAAAAAGAAGAGATTAAGAAACAATTTTTCGTAAGGAGATGATAGATGATCTGTACGATCGAAGATGGAATACCCGTAAAGTACATGTATTTGGAGACTTCGATGAAGTAGTGCAGAGAAAGAAGGGGCAGACCAAATTACTCAAATCCAGTCCTTATGAACAAATTCAAACAGACTGATTTCTCATCTCTCCTCTCCCACTTAAACATTTACATGGCTTCTACTAGAAAAAGACACTCTGCGCTGAGACGAGGTGCTTTCGATCTTTAGAAAACTCGCTGGAGCTAGAAGAAGAACCGCAGAAAGTAAAGGCACTTTGCGCTGGGACGAGGGTGCTTTCGATCTTTAGAAAACTCGCTGGAGCGAGGAGGAGAAGCGTAGAAAGTAAAGGCTGAACGGCGGAGAATAGAAATGTAGGAGAAACGAAAGAGAAGAACGGCTTAACGAGGGGTTTTTTCGTCAAAGAGAAAGGAAGGAGAAGAAGAGCTTAACAAGGGGTCTTTTTGCCAAAGAGAAACGAAGGACA
Source organism: Chloranthus sessilifolius (assembly GCA_021018995.1). Lineage (NCBI taxonomy): Eukaryota > Viridiplantae > Streptophyta > Magnoliopsida > Chloranthales > Chloranthaceae > Chloranthus > Chloranthus sessilifolius. Next base: position 3,715,176 of record CM037584.1, read on the forward strand.
AGAAGGCTTAAACTACCATATATACAAGGGTACTTCGGTAAACTCCCAAATGCTAGGTTAATTTTCACAGGTGAAGAGATTTGTATCTCACAACCCTTAAAACTTCCGGAAACCATGAAAGCATGTTTTGCTAAAAACTTACGTTTGGGTATAATACCCTCAAACGTTTCGATTTCGAGCACGTTTTTTTAAGTATCTAATTATTAGTCTTGTGTGAACTGTCAAACGTGATTTTTAGGTCACTTTTTGAGATATGTGTCACATACCATTAACATCCAATTGTTTGACAGTTTGTCCGTAATCTCAAGATCTATGATGGGAAAGTTTTTGCTAAAAACTTACGTTTGAGTATAATCATGGATCAAAATGCCGAAAAATCATCGTCCGAGCCGAAAATCTGTACGTATCGGATGATATGTACCGAAACAATAACATACCGGACAATACATTGAATATATTGTCCGATATTAGCCATAGAAAAGGGTGATACGGTACATTTAATATACTATATCGTCCACCTCCGATACTGATATGTATCGTATCGTCCGATACGTATCGGTATCGGACGATATTTTGATCCATGGGTATAATACTCTCAAACGTTTCGATTTCGAGCATGTTTTTCTAATTATCTGATTATTAGTCTTGTGTGAACTGTCAAACGTGGTCTTTAGGTCACTTTTTGAGATATGTGTCTCATACCATTAACATCCAATTATAGACAGTTTGCCCATAATCTCAAGATCTATGATGTGAAAGATTGAAAGAAAAAGACGATCATTGTCCGATTCAAATAAACCAACAATTTTCACACGTATAAACTTTTGGTGCGAAGCAAGAATATCTGGTTGCAAATAATGGCACTCATACAGTACTTCTTGTAACAAATAAAGGAGTAAATGTGAACTAACATGATTTGTCAGTATAAATCATGGCTTGATTATTAACTAATTGGTGCAGTTTTTAGATAACTCAAGCTGTTGATGATCAATCTCAACATATGTATCATCCCTGTGGATGTATTATAGATGGAGACGTGGAGTAGGTATTAGGTGCTCAAGCCTCTGCTTCACTTGTGGTGTACGGGTCATCAAATTAAGTAGATGTGACATCCATTGGGTACGTAGTAGATGACAAATGAAAGGTTTTATTTAACTCTTTAATTTTTCTGATAACTTAGGTATCCCATGCTTACAATTGGACTCATCCCTAAAGGATGCCCTCGCCTGCGACGTGCCTAGTAGTTAGTACTGATGGGATCCAATGCAGGAGTCTTTAATTATTTGATTAAATAATCATCCAAGTATTTGATTAACGTCTCAGTTCTCAAGGGAAGAGACTCTGAAGAAGTAATTGTATAAGTGGAATCTGTAACCACTACGAGTATTTGCAGTTTCCGCAATTGATGATTCCACCGATTAACATTTTTTTTATTTTTTAATTTTATTATAGCTTGAATATTCGAGCCTTCTAGAGCGACTGCCTAATTCGAGGGGACACATGTGCAATCCCAAATTAGTACTTGCCCGGTCAGCACCGTTAAGACCATTGACTGCCTTGATCAGGCGATAGAGATCGGTTTTATCCCAATCTTCACACAACAAATATATTTAGATTATGGCCTATCTATCAGATAATCAAATGTTGATTTAAAGTGGCACGTATTCCCAAAGTGTTCATGATCATGGCATTCCATGACAAGGTTTCTCGGGACAGTTTTGAGGACGTATGCCATGTGATATCAACATATGACCGTCTAATAGGGTGTAGCATGATCTCAAGCGATCTCCATTGTCGGATTCAAGGCAGTCAATATTGGTAACGGTCAAACAATGTTTGCACCTGATAAACCATTGACGTCGCTTGAAATCATTGCCTGTGTTTGAATCAGAGGAAGAAAATCTGTTTTCATCCCAATGTTCACACATTCAGAGCATTAGTTTTCTTTTTTCCATGTCACATAAATCCTGATCACATGAAACGCCCAAACTTGACTTTTATTTATTTATTTATTTATTTATATATTTTTTAATTTTGAGGCGACGACTGAAAAAATATATTAAAAAACGTAAGCCATAGAAAATCGAAGTAAGAACAGAGAAAGGAGAGAGGTAAGAAACTACCCAACCCTCTATAACCCTGACTCGATCTAAAGAAAAGGAGCGGTCTCGTTAAAGAAAGGCTCCTGCCCCTAAGGATCTACCATAAACAAAAACACTCCCATTAGTTCTCCGCGCCACCCCTCCCCAACCCACCACCACGTCCCGGGAACAATGGGGGACCAAGAAACTTCCAAAACGACGCCTTTTAAGTCACTTTTTTTGGATGTGTTGTACGTGGAATCAAAAAGCGTTTGATGGCACGCCCATGAATTGAAGATCTATCGTTTGGAAGATTAAGTAGGAAACTAAAATCCAAATAAAGGTTCCTTGAGCATGGGGTATATCGTTCGTCGTAAGGGCGTGTAGTTGAGAGCTGGGAAATCAAAAGGGAAAAATTTAACATTATGCATTTTTATTGTTCGATGAAATGCCTGAGCGAATTACTGAAATATTGACCGAAAACTAGATTCGTTTTTAGATGCTAAGAGCCCTTTATGCTCTATTTATTTACAGAGGCAATTCAATGAGATAAGATGATTGTGGCAGCTTCTGGATTCACTACACCATGTCCGCCGGCACACGTGCACTTAAATAGAACTGATCGACCTCGCTGTCGAGTGGTAGTAGAATCCAAGATTGATGGAGTTTCCAACTTTGTGCCCACAAAGGCTGATGATCGAAGGAGACGGTTAGATTTATTAGCTTAATTACCTTTTTTTTTTTTAAATTATTATTATTTCTATTTGCCTTGTTGTAGGAAAGATTAAAAACTAATCCCTACCTAATTCCCGTATGCCTAATTGTTTGTTAGAATGCGTGTGGGATGCCATCTATTAAGGCTCATTTTATAATTTCTAGATTACTCAGACTGTTCATGCGTTTCTTTTGTCTATGAATTCGCATGGTTCTAACTGCAGTCGGCTGATATATGGTCAGTTCATTTCACATTGTGTGCTTATTAATTTATTGATTTTTATGATTACCGATTTCATTTTAATAAAACTAGGCAACCCAAGAAGATTAGAATAATTTACAGCTATGGAAGTGGAGACTCTTCGTAATACACATAGGCATAGACACACTAACCAAGTTTGGATTTGGCAATCATTCGGTGCGGTGTCAGTTCGGTTTAATTCGGGAAAGATTCAGGAAAAAATTCAGAGATTATAATAATAATTAAAAATATATGTTAACATGTTTAAAGTTTTAAACGTCTTTGAAAAAACAAAATAATAATAAATAAGTGCATTACATCATCCGCATGCATTGACAATTTACAATCATAAAAAAAGCAATATGAAGTATGATTAAAGTATGTAACGCAATGATAAAATTCAGAAAATTCGAGAAAAAATTCAGGGACTCGACGAATCAGGCGAATATTTGACGAAAAGTTCGATAGACCACCTTTTTGGAGAATTTTGCCAAAATTTTGATTAATTCGGAGATATTTTGTGGCAGAGTGCCTAGCTAAAGAGTCCACCAGATATCAGCTTCTCTCCTAATATGGCTAAATGAGATTCGAGCAACTCTAAAAGCTCAATAGTTCCATCAAGACACTTACAGAGTCACCATGGACCACCACTCTTTCAAGAAATCCAATCTACGACATTATCCAAGTCGCCTTATCAGACCACCAAGATGCTTATTGAAAATTTGAAAACCTTCCAAAAGAGCTTTACACTCTGCTTCATTTAGAGTCTTCAAACCCTATTAGACCAATTCACCAAGTTCGGATTTGGCAATAATTCAGCATGGATAAAATTTGGAAAAATCCAACAAAATTCGGCAAGTTCAGGAAATATTCGGAGAAGAGTCGGAGAGAAAAAATAAGATTAAAAAGTAAAAAAATTAAAATATTAAAAATCATGATTTATTGAAAAAATCAGGAATTTTTCGTGATTTATTTGCTAATTTTTAAAAACACATAAAGTTTTGAAAAAATCGAGAATAGTTTGGGATTAATTTGCAGAATCTCAAGTTCACGAATTTTAAAAAAATCGGCGAATTTTGTGACTATTTATTAGACCTGATCAGTTTTTAAATTTCCATGAGTTGTTGGGGAAACACACCACTTCTCTCCACTAGGCCTAGAGTGCCCAAGTAAGCTACCATCAAAATATAAGATAGTCTATATTTTACATGTTTATGCTTCTCTAATTTCTAGCAGATTTAAGAGAAAGATAGCCTAAATGAACTAATAAGTTTGCTAAATTGGTTCACAGTTCACAGTAGTTTGAAGCAAACTTAATAATACGGTTCAAACAAGTTAAAAAGTAATCAAATTACCAACCTGTCTACAGCATTCTTAGATGTCAGCATGAGTCCCTTAGCACCTGATTTATAGGGTGGATGTAAGCAACCTCAAATCATGTAGAGACTCAAAAGAAAAGTGAGACTAGTTGAAGGTGATGGAAATAATACACCTTTTGAATTCCACTTTGAAGAGAAAATCAATATATATATATATATATATATATATGGATGTATGTATATCTTATAAGCTAGTTGACAAGATACAACGACAGCAATGTTACATAAAAACTGTTAGGATTCGAGCTGCCTATGGCAAGTTCCATCACACATTTTGAAACAGGTATAATTTCTGGAGTTTATTTTATTTTTATTTTTAAATGAACTTTTTTTTAGTAAGAAACTTTACATCTTCCATATTAGATGATTTGCAAAGTTTTCAATCTGAATCCTTCTGTCGATGCTTTTTTTTTCACAATTTCCAAAAATAAAAAAATATTGTAGTATTCCATTTTATTGTCAATACTGAATAGCGTATTATTTTCCCATTATATAAGCTAAGACTCTGTCAATATGCAAGCTTGAGCCCCTATCCCCGGAAACAAAGTTTTTATGAGATGCTAATCCTTCAATTCATTATGTTATTATCATTATTATTTGATTTATTACCTATTACTATTTTATTTATTTATTTATTTTTTAAATTTTGCCTGAGAACATTAACTACCTACTTTATTAATTAATAGGTGTGAGTGCTTTGATCTGTCCAAAGAACTTGTTCCTTATAAGGAAGCTTGGTCGTGGCAAAAGTCTATAGTAGGAAGGAGGCATACTTTGATGGAGAGAGATGAAGATCATTCAGACATGTTAATTATTCTACAGCACCCTTCTGTTTATACGTTGGGTACTGCTAGTTCGGAGGAGTACCTAAATTTCGATATAAAGGATACTCCTTATGATATTTATCGAACGGAACGTGGCGGGGAGGTTACATATCATGGTCCCGGACAGGTGCTCATTTGGGTTCAATATACTCACCAAATGTTTTAGCACTGACAAGTTTTTCCTGTTACTTATACGTCTTTTCTCTTATTATTTGCTCTTTTATCTTTCGGGTATACTCTGATGTTTTGGTCTTTCAATTGTTCTTAATAATGTATATATTAGGTTTCGACCTATATATATATTCAATGTGATACATATTTTCCAGTTAATTTCGAGCTTGTCGAAATAACATCAGAGGCTGCAATGGAACTCTTGATCCCATATCACTTTTTGGAGTTTGTCTATTCATGTTACCTTTATGTTCTTTCACTCATGAAATGGAAAAAGGGTCTATTCGTTTTTTTTCTTGTATTTTTTGGCATCAATCTTCCCTAACTGTGTCTGTACAACTCTGCAACATTAGCTACCATGGAATTATTGGGTCGTTCATATGTTGTATATGCATGTATTTGGTGTGTGTACATATATTGGAGTATTGTGAGGGTACTCTCCACTGGAGTACCTTCCCAGAATCATATATATATATATATATTTCTTCTCTTCTCTTTTTTTTTTCCTCTGTAACCCTAAACTTGATATCTTCTTCATCTATCACTAAACCCTAAACCTACCTACCTACCTAAACTCACTCTTGAGTCCTATTTGGTATCAGAGCCATACCAAGGGGTACACTTGTATCTCCACCTGAGAGGGACGTCTGGGCTCTGAAAAAATCCTGGGGTTCAGACTACTGGGACGAGTTTGAGTGGAGAGCCTTCGAAGGAAAAGGACGAAAAGCCCCGGGGTCGGCTTGAACACTTCGAGCATTTGAAGTTTTCAATTGATGACGCCAGTATAGATCAATCCATTAACCTCAACACCATAGGAAAATACCACCAATCGTGAGGTCTCTAATTTACAAAATTTTAAGGAATTTTTGTCAGATTTTTTGAAGATCATTTACCTTCTGCTTTTCGTTGTAAGCTCAGGGTTGGAAATCAAAAGGTTTCACGTTTTCTGTACAGATTTGGGTTGTTGGGCCATTGTAGCTCGGTCCAAGGAAAAAATGGAACGTTTTTCCCTTTGAATCTCAATGGAGGTGTCATTGGAGTTACGCTCAATTTTGAGGGAGTTCTATCAAATTTTCTTGATTTTTCAATGGGTTCATAAGGCTGTTCAAGGGACTTCTTGACCTGCTATAGTACCTGGGCAAGAGTCAATGCTTTGCAACAATCTTTCTAAGTTGTTTGAGGTTTGTGGAGCTCTTTCCGATAATATTAGGTGCATACAGAGGACGATTTTCTTCTTGGATTTCTACTTTTTTCCCATATTTTTTGCATTATGTTATATCTTTGAGTGGTCTTTCCCCACGTATTTTGATCTAGTGACTTGATTGTTAGACGCATTTCCCATTTCAGTTTAATTTTAGTTTGTCTTTGATTTCTTGCATCATTTGATGGTTGTAGACCTGCAAACTCGCCTCAAGGAGGCTAGCATGGTTTCTATGGCTATGGAAGCCGAATGACAAGAATATAAAAAGAGGAGTGGCCACCAAGTTTTAGGGGTGAACTTAGGTTACGCAAAATAATTAAATGAAATACAATAACTCCAAATTGTCTATATTTACTAAGAGACTCCGGACAAGGGCCCCAGTCCCGGTTACGAATTGGAAGGGCTTGTGTGCACTCGATCCGCCCGACAAGAGTCAGTCCCTACCACAGACACTATTTCAAAAAGGAAAATAGAAAGAAAATACAGGTCCCACTAGGGGAGCCAAAAGTTTGGCCATGTTGCTTCATTTTGAATAGTTTAGGTGACCACGGAGTCGAATCCATTGCGTCGGACTGATCCAGGCTCAACTTAAGTGATGGAGGTATACATGGGATTAAATCCATTGCGTCGGATTAGTCTGGTATAACCCGAATGCAAAGAGATAAATAAATGAAAATAAAAATGCTGGTATGTGCTAGTGAGTGTAAATGAGATTACAAGAAAATAAATTGGAATTAAGAGAGAAATAGAGAAAGGGGAGATGTGTGAGATTGTCGATTGCTTTCACATTGTCACTTGAAAACCTTAGCCCAAGTGCTCAAAGCTTCCAAGGTTAGGAACCCATAGGAAACTTAGAACACTTGAAAACTTGGCACAAGTGAGCTTCTTCTTCTTCTCCAAAGCTTCAAAGGTGATCTAATGGAGAAATGAGCTCAAGGCCTTTGACTAAATGTCCCAAGCTTAGCAAGAATGGACCAAGAGAGTCCTTCAAACTTGAGCACCTAGTGTTCCAGCTCAACCTCCACCCCAAAAAAGACCCTTGTAGCTGAAATAGAGAGCCCTATTTATAGCGTTTTGATCCACAGATTCAATGGTGGTAATGTCAAAAGGCTAGTTTGAAATGAAGGGTTGAGATAAAAAGTGCTTCCATGTGATTGGTGGGGCAGCTGAGTCAGCCAAGACCAAGCTCCCATTGTTCTAGGGACTGCCCAAATAAGCCAAGTCAGCTCCTTTTGCGGATTTGTAGATTCATCCGCTTCAGAAGCATGCGTAACTGTTAATTACAGGTGTTATAAGGTGTGTAATTAACAATTACACACCCTTTATTGACATGTCATTGACTCAGGAGGTGTCGGGGCTGATGACCAGACATGGCATGGCTGTCTACAGAAATTCACTATATGTATGTGCCAATGATGTGCATGTGAAGAGGTAATCAAGTGCCTCAAATATCATGCTAATTGAGATCGACGGTCCAAAATTGGGTGTCTACAATGATTTTTATATAATGTGAAATTTTATCATCATTCTCGATGTACCTAGGTATATTTACTTGTCTAAAGATGTTCTTCCCACCTTTATCAGATTCACCACTATGGTCCAAACTTAGTTTGGAAACACTGTTCAAACCATTCAATCTGATAATGGTGGTGAGTACACACATCCCTAGGCCTTCCGGCCCAACTTTCAGGAGAAACGAATACTACATCAGGTTTGTGTCCTTAGACCACAACAAAGCGGAGCGTAAGGACAAACACCTTATGGAGGTTTACTCGATCTCTTCTAGGTGGGATGCATATTCTTCGATCCTACCACTCTATGGCCTTATTGCCACTCATCTAATCAATCGTTCAATCGAATCTTGAATGGTAAAATCCTTTTCATCTTCTTAAACTTGACATTACATTGTTTGCAATTGAACCCAAAGTTTTTGCATGTATTTGTTTTGTTTAAGACCTCCGTCCCCAACAAGACAAACTAGATGATAAATCCATTTGTTGTATGCACCTTGGGTGCTCAGGAGTGTCTAAAGAATACAAGTGCTATGATTCTAAGACTGTTGGTTTATTACATCTAGGGATGTTACGTTTTTTGAGGATACACCATATTTCTTTGATGTTCCTCTAGTGCAACCATCTTCTGTATCCTCTACTCCTCCAGAACCTCCCATTGTTCTTCCTCGTCTTGTCTATGATACTCTTATGCGATCATCTTCTACAGGGCCTACTCTAACATGGTCCGGTGGTGTCAATCTCAAGTACATTTATCATCGCCAATGGAAGTTAGTTCCTTCCGCTTGTACTTCTACGCTACCAGATCCTCTGGATTCAGTCCTTCAGGAATACTTGCACCATCTTCTCCCTTGGTTTGATCTAATTCATTTTGTATTATTTCATGTCCTATGGATACGATGGTCTCTCTATTCCTATTCCTATTCGTAAGGGGCAATGAAGCTGGGTTGCGACTTACCCCATTGCTTAGTATGTTTCATACCAGGCTTTATCTCTTTATCATGCTTAGCTATGCCATCTATTATTTCTATTCCTTGCGTTGTTGCTGAGTGTCACACCTCGAAATTTGAGGATCTTGAATCTCGAGGTATAAACACAAAGGTCATCTTCATCATCATCATCATCCTAGCCTTATACTATTTGGAGTCGGCCTTGTAAGTCCTATTTCTCCATTCATTTCGGATTAGCGCTAAGCTCTCTGTAACTTCGCAATCCTTCATTTCCTTCTCACGGTTCCATCCATGTATTCACTGGTCACTCTCTTCTTCTACATCCTTGTACTTGTAGAGTCTCAGTACTTCGTACCAGGTCTGCTTCTGGCCTCCGATGAATATGTCTAAACCACCTCAAGCGACACTTAGTAATTTTTTCCTTTATAGGTGCCACTCAAATTTTCTCTTATGTAGTCATTTCGTATTCTAGCCTTTCTTGTTACTGCACACATCCATCTCAGCATATGCATCTCGGCCACATGTACTCTATCTTGTCACTTATCATATTTGGCGGGTTTTTTTTACTGTTGGCTGCCAACCTAACACTAACCCTCCTCCTTTCTCATCCAGACTTGGGACTACTAATGGTGGAGTTTAAACACAAAGGTCAAATTATCAAAATGCAGAAGCAATAAAATCTTGCCAATAAAGTCTCAAAGGTCGAATTTGTATTCATTCCATCATATCCGAGACCCAAACATCCATATCCAATATTAAAAATTGCAGATGAAATACATGGCCCTGAAGTATATAAATAATTTAAAGAGCTAAAGAGCTCAAATGAGACTATAATTTGAAACCTTTAATACAAGTACACAACCACCTGTACATACCATAAAGTATCCCTTATTTAAGCAACAACAAATCCCACAAATTTCAAAATTTTAAACATAAAATAAAATTATAAACAAAGAATTTAGCTATGAGTACTCACTTACCATGTTGGGCGAGCCTAAACTCTCTTCTTATTCTTCTTCTTCTAAACTATGGATGAGTTGCCTTAGCAAGGTCGGATAATGGGCTACATTCATAGATAGGTTAGCTAGGTTGATTTCTATAATGGTTAAAGTGGGTTAAGTTAGGTTAGGGTAACCAGTTAATCTAATAGTAGCTATATAGGTTGGTGGTTTAGAAAGATTAGGTTTTCTTTGGTGGGGAAATTGGCCATAAGAATAGTGGTTTGGTTATTGTATGGATCCCTACTACAAATATAACATACTAGTGAGTGGGATTAGGTTAGTTGGGTAATGATTTAGAGTTAGTAGGATGAATAATTGTACACCGTTAATTCACCTAGGCAATCATATAATATTTCTTCAATTGGCAATGCTCTAAAATCAACAACTCAAATACGGATTCATGCCATTACTTTTCTTGGCAATCACCTTAATCCCACTCGGATGATCTTATTCCACTAACCCAAGTCAGGTGATCCTACATCACTAGTACTATTGGTGATCCTATCTGCTAATTTATTGAAGTTCATAGCCCCTGTCGATCTTACACGTGGAATAGGTCTTGTAAATCGTTGTAACTCCTTATATCGAGTCTCACACCATTCATTTATGATGCTCATTTTCAACCATCAAATCAAGTGACCACCTTGATGCCATGAATCAGCTGGACCCTTCATGACCATTATACGACTAAAACTGATTAATCAATACAAATGAGTTGTCCTCAAATAAGTGACAATTTAAATCATCATGTACTATTAATCTATAATCATATCACTTTGATTGGTCTATCTTATGCCATTAATCAAGTGGGCATTCTATGCCTATTGACCAAATTTAATCATCATGTACTTTTGATAGTAACTCTCATCAATGGTGGTTATTTTTTATTTGAAGCATTGGAATTTTTTATGGTTTGAATGACAACTTGATGCTGATTCTCAGGTTTGATGGGTTGACGAGCCTGCAAGTGCGTAATGGATTATTGTGCTCAGCTTTTTAGACACGTTGTTTGATGCAATTGAGGTGTTTGATTTTATACTGTAAAGAAATCAGGAAGTTTAAGTCTCCTAGAACTTGATGGATTTCAAGGGGTCCTTAGTGTTATCTTTTACAGATGATTAGTGGGTATGTTATGTCAAAATATGTTCCAAATGCATATCGTTTGATGAATCTAAAGTTCCAGCCTCAATGGTATCTTACGGGTTTTAATGTTCAATGGTGCATGGTGTATGCTGAATCTTAGTTTTCCTCTTTGTAATAGTATTAGTCGCATAGGATTTATGGGTGCTAGGTAATGCTTTGTTTTGTGGTGTATTTGTCATGAGATCCCTTTATATGGTGATAAGTGGGTCTTTTTTTACTCTAACCCTTGCTAGTTTTAGACATGTTTGATTGTTCCAGTATTAGTTAAGCCTTGTTTTTATGTTATTATATGGACTGGTTGATTTAGGGTACTAGATGGGTCGGTTGACTTAAAAATAAATTCTGTGAATCAAAGTAAACTACCAAAAGTGCACATCTTAAGCCACATAATAATTCACATATGAAACATACACAGCTAATAGCAAATATCAAAGTGGAATTCTTACAGCGTCTTATGCCGAGGCTCTTAAAAACTCTTCTTGGTCTCTTGCTATGACTGGAGAAATGGGAGCACTTGAGAACAATAGGATTTGGAAGCTTCTTGATCTTCCTCTTGACAAGTGAGCTAGTGTACTATTGGGTGCAAATGGGTCTTTGCTGTCAAAAGTGCTTTGAGTGTTATGAAGCTCGACTTGTGGCCAAGGGATTTACAGGAAAGCCAGGTTGGACTTTTATTCAACATTTGCTTATGTTTTGATAAACTGACTTCCATTAGGATTATTGTATCTTTAGTTGCTCATTATCATTGATCCCTCTATCAACTTGATGTTAAAAATGCTTTCCTTAATGGACATTTGACTGAGGAAGTATATAGGGATCCTCCACCAGGCTATCATCTTCAAGGGAAGTATTTTAGGAAGGTGTGTCGCCTACTCAAATATTCAAATCTATGGGATCAAGCAAACTCCTCATGCTTTGTTTCAATGATTTAGTGCCATAGTTTTGAATATGAGCTTCACTCGTCTCTCTGATCACACGACTTACACCTACTGGATCAAGGGTTCATAAAACTATCCTTTTGTTTTATGTTGATGACATTATCGTCACTGGTGATGATACTGCCTTTATTGCTAATGTAGAGAAGGAATTACGCAATGCCTTTGAAATAAAGGATTTGGGACGTCTCGTTTCTTCCTTGGTATAGATATTGGTCGTTCTTCTCGTGAGAGATCCCTCTCCCAGAGGAAATATGCTCTTGATTTATTACGAAACATGCCCATGCTTGGTTGTAAGCGTGCCGAGTCTCCCGTAGATTCTAAACATCATCTTCATGCCGATGCTGATGAGCTTCTTTCCAATCCATCTGAATAACGACTTGTTGGACGTCTCATATACCTTACCACTACTCGGCCAGATCTTACATTTGCAGTCTCCGTACTTCACTGAGATCTACTTTCATCATCAATGGAGAGAAGCCAATGCTTGTGCAGACTTCCTTGCACATTGTGGACTAACTGCTTCTACTGTCGTACATCTCATACTTCATTATATTAAGTCCTCATAGGATATGGTTTATTTTGTTCTGATGCTAGGCATTCGACCAGAAGCTGCTATAATGATGTTGACTATGCTAGAGCTCCTACTGATTTCCGTTCTACTTTCGAATACTGGCCTTTCTTGGAGGCAATTAGTAGTATGGATTAGTAAGAAACAAGGTGTTGTCTTTCGTTTTAGTGCCGAGTCAAAAATATAGGGCGATGAATTATGATGGCACATGGCACCTCTTATGGCTACGCTCATTTCTTACTGAGTTGGGACCCCCTCCCCGCTTTGATAATCAAGTGGCCATTGACATTGCTTCTGGCTATGTTCTTCACGAAAGCACAAAACACATTGAAGTTGATGTTCATTTCCTTCACGAGAAACTCCAAGCTGGCATAATTGACACAGCAAAAGTATCTTCTATTGAGCAGCTAGCTGAAGGCTTCACTAAGGACATTGGGCCTTCTCTTCTTCAAGAGGTTTTGGTCAAGCTGGGCATGATAGATATTGATATGCACTAGCTTGAGAGGGTATTGAGATATATTTGTATTGCATATGTATGCGTACGTAAGAGCAAATTTAGAATAACACAAAGGAAAAAATTTACGGAATGTAACTTGAGATGGTTTGGACATGTCCATCGGAGGCCAGAAACTGACACTACAAGCACAAGTAGGAGAAGAGGAAGACCATGAAGACCTTGAGGGAAGCAGTGGGAATGGACATGAAGGATTGCAAAGTTACAAAGAGCTTAGCGTTGATAAGAAAAGAGCGGATAAATAAGACTCAGAAGCTGACCCCCCCAAACAGATGGCATAAAGCTGTGAAGATGGTGATATGTGCTTGGTGTGGGGTGTATGTACATATGGTGGAAGTGTACCTAGTCAGGGTATTTTAGCCTTATATGGTTAATATAAGGTTTCTCCCCTTCTTCCTCTCTAACCCTAACCCTACTATCAATATCTATCTACCACTAAACTCTCTCTAGAGTCCTATTGGGAAAGCAAATTTCAGCAATTTTCTGGTTTTTGTTCCACAGTTTTCATGCACTGATATATGCGTTCAAACCTATCCCTCTAATCAGACTGTATATGCATGGGTTTAATGGTCCCCTTGTTCTGTTCTATCAGATCCATGTGGCGCTTCATGTTATTTGGATTCCAACATAGTGGCTCTTATATTGCTATGTATATCTCACACACCATCCAGTCTTACCGTCGTTCTTTGTCTACATAGAAGACTTGACACTTCTCATGGATGACTTATGGTTTATCATCATTTGAATCTACCCTTGGAGATCAATAGACCATTTTTCAGTTGAAATGCTTTGTAAGCTTAATATTTGCTTTAGTAACACAAATGAACGATTTTCCTAGGTAGGATGTGTGTGAAAGGCCGTAGTCGTTTTCTTGGTGGACCACGACAAACAGATGACTTTTGCATGACACTATTGTACCTCCATGCCTCTAGTTTCCGTGATTGCCTCGTCTCTCAGTTGTTTGTCAAGTTTTTTGATATATTAAGGCATCTCATGGACTATTTGTTATAATTAAAGGGATTGGACCTTTGCCCTAGTGGTGATGCCCTTAACCGTGTAGTGTTGAGGTCAGGGGTTCAAGTCAATCGTGACTAAAAACACGTTTTTTTCGGAAAAAATAAACTAAAATGGGGAAAACGTTTTTTCCGAAAAATTCCCATTTGTTCTGAAAAAACTTGTTTTAAACCCCTTTTTTTCCTCGAAAAAATGTTTTTTACCCCCATTGAAAACCTGTGTTTGCTTACAACATATATTTTTTTTAGTTTTTATAATTATTAGTATTTTAAAATTTTTGAAAATTTTCCATTTTTTTTCCTGAATTGCCGAAATTTACCAATTTTTTCCGTATATTTCCAGAGCCATTTTATTCCCGTATCTAGACTTGGCTACTATGTTCAAGTCCAATGCTTACCTATAAAAAGAATAGGCTGTTATAATTTATCTTCACTGCATATATTGCCAATTTACCATTGAGGATGTGGACTGGACTGTCTGTGCAGATGGTTTATGATCGAGGCTTTTCCAATCTCTTCTTGCTTATATATATATATACACACCGAGCATAAGTATTGTTAGAGCTTCATTTTGTAACTGTAGATTAAGGTAGGTCTTACTTTCCTTTGTAACTTATGTATACTGTATAAGCAAGGATATTTCAATCATGTTATGGTGTCTATAATATATAAGTTTCGTTAGGGCATTGTGGTCACTATGTTTTATAATTGTATTTGTCTTAGGGATTTTGTTAATAAACATTTAACTCATTCCCTCAAAAACATTGCTTCAAGTTATTATCCTGTTGTGAACAAGTTGTGTAATTTAATAAACTTTTGAGGGAGCTTGTTCGGTATCCAAGTTATATCATATATGACTCAAGTCGCATGAAATTTGAGTGTTAAATGTTCTTAAAAAACCATGCATGGCTTCGTAAATGACTTGCTCTGAATCTCTTTTTTATATGTGGTAATCTCCAGTCTCCTAGTCAATAAATTCCAGTTCTGATTTCTGAATGTTGTGAACTCTGCTTTAACTCCTATTTATATGCTAATTTTAGCTTGTAATGTACCCTATCATCAATCTGCGCTATCACAAAATGGATCTCCATTGGTACCTAAGATCCCTTGAGGAAGTTGTCATCAGAGTTCTTTCATCAACATTTTCAATCAATGCTTCACGAGTTGACGGGTATACTGGAGTTTGGGTTGGTATGCTTCCTACCATTTGCATGATCATGATCTATAACTTGGCACATGTATCCAATCAGCTGTGGTTGAAGTATTAGTGCATGTTTTCCTCACCGTTTGATGGATAGGGAAGACTAATTTGCACTTTTGGATAGTGAGATGGCAACCATACCTGCTGTATTGAAGTGACGGCATCATCTTGTTGCTTCCCATCCAGAAGGATCTGCCCCTTTGGATCACAGCCTAATGGTTTAAAATATCAGTTTCCCCGTATGTATCGTCTAGCTCCAAAACCAGCATGTATCGTCCAATATGTACCGGTTCCGGATGATACATTGGTATGTATCGTCCGATACATTACCAATATATGTAATGCATTGGTATGATACATTGAAAGTATCGTCGTACCGGTGACCTCTGAAACCGATACATATCGTCCGCTACGTACCGGTTTTGGACACCTACGAACCGATACATTCAATGTATGGCACCTTAAAACAAAATTTTAAGGTGCCATTGATACCACAACAGATCTGATACCATTGAAGCAAATTGCATTACCATTATATCTTTTTAAAAAAATGTTGTGATTTCCCAGAAAACGAATAAAGATCAATCAAACTGCTTCTCCATTTCCTCCTCATTTCCCGTTAGCCATATATGCCTCACGGCTGCTCGGTTCTTCGTTGTCTCTACATCTGATCATTTTTTTTGTAAATTTTCAGGCAATCAGAAGGTAGCTGCCATTGGGATTAGGGTTTCTCGGTGGGTTACTTACCATGGGCTAGCACTTAATGTCACCACAGACCTAGCTCCCTTCGATCAAATAGTCCCCTGTGGCATACGGGACCGTCAAGTTGGAAGCCTTTATGGGCTGTTGGTAGGATCTTTTGATCCAAAAAATTCTGATAGTGCTATTAATAAAGATGCTCATCAGCTGATGGAAATTACTCATGACTCCTTGCTCAAGGAGTTCTCAGAAGTTTTCCAGCTTACTCTTCAACACAATCCAATTTCCAACTTGGATTTTTTAAGGGAAAAATCATTGAGCTAGGTGACAAGAGATGGAAAGGAAGAACCACAAGCTAGGAGAGCCTTCCAAAAGCACCAAATTGTACAATTGATTTTGTACTATTTAATTGCCCAAGCAACAAAATTCAAATCTCCCAGCTGTATCTGGAGATTTGTAAGCATTTGTGCTTGTTTTAAAGTTTGTTGCCTGCTCATTCATTTCCTGTAATTATTTTTCTCATATATATATTGAATTTGATGTGGTTTGTTCCTCGGGAGGCAAATGGGATTGTGGATTGGGTTGCTAAAATGTTTTGCATATCCATATACACGCCTACTGAATTATTGAGGGCTCTGACAATGAAAAACCATCGACTTCTTTCAATCAGAAGATGAAGATCAGTTTTCATCCCAATCTTCCACACAATGAATCTTGAGACCATGGGCGTACCATCAAACGGTAAAAATTTGTGTGGAACATGTCATGATCAAACGTGATTTTAGGATCACCGTTTGGGATTTGTGCCAACTGGAAGCAATAACTGACCGTTTGATGGTACGCCCATGGTCTAAAGATCCGTGCGAGGAAGATTGGGATGAAAACCAATCTCCATTGTCTAATTCAAAGCAGTCAATGGTTTTCAACACAGGCTCCCTCCGTAACTCCGTAGGAATAAATAGAGGTACTCATTTTTTTTTCTTTTTTCGTGCGGGGAGAGTTCTTTCTATGTAGATTATATTTCCCTTTCTACTACTTGTATGATTGTTTGTTCATAGTTTTTACCTGTTTCCCCCTTGGGTCTTTGGCCTTGAGCTAGGGGATTTTTTAGCTGTACTGCTAATTTTTTAGTCTCTGCAGGGTAGAGTGATGAACCCGCTCACTCTTCAGGTGTGAATGGTCAAGCTCCTAATGCTAAACTGGTCAAACCCAGGGAATTTCACATCTGTTTATGAGCATGCAAGTCAGTGAAAGTACATGTTTGACCATTTTAGCATAAGGAGCTTAACTCGATCACAGTTGAGAGTGAATGGGTCGGTTTCCCAATACCCTCTGGTATACTTTGCTTACCTACTTTGATGAGCGATAAAAAACTATTTCTTTATTTTTTAAATAACAAATAAAACACTATTTCGAGTTGCAAAGAAAATGAATTCAAATTTTCATGGAGATGAGTATATGAAATAATTAATAAAACATATGCCATATCTATTTGTGGTTGCTGTCATTCCCGTATTTCCAGGTAGATCAGAGAGTTGTCACAGCTGCAAAAGATCAAGGATATATTGTTTTGGCTGGATGTTTATAAAAATAATTTTGACTAGATCAGGGATATATTGGTCATTCCCGATATTCTTTTTGGTTCTTTTTAATTGGTCCACGCATCAATGGTTCAGACTTCAGAGTCATTTTGTTTAGGGTATGGGTTTTTACGATTGAAGATTCAGAATTCACAATTGATGACTCCACCATTAACACTGCTGATTGCATTATATCAGGCGATAAAGATCATTTTTCGTCCCAATCTTTAGTTAACAATTTGAAGCCCTTTATATAGAAATTGTTCCGCACAGGTTTAACAGGTATATAACCCCTACCGATATGGATTTTGGCAAGGAAGCTTGACAAGGTAGAATAGGTCAGGGCTGAGGGGTATTTTGGGAAATTCCAGTTCTTACCCTTTCTCTTGTCCGGTTCCTCTATAGATTCCTCTCTGGATAAGGATGATTTATAAGTTTGTATTTTTGGAGGGGGGTTTTAGGTCCAAAGGTTAACAGTTTGAAGCCCCTTATATAGAAATTGTTCTCTCTCCCAAAAGTGAGGAAGTTTGAATACAATGATTCGAGGGGCCACAACGGCTACTTTTATGAATTTCTGTTCAGTCTCCAGGGTAGGAAGTTCACATTTATACCAACTTGATCACTGTAAACTGAGGTTCAGTCCTAATGATTCGTCTCAGAAACTGGTTACAGGAGCTGTTAGAAAGGTTGAAGTAGAATCTCCAAGTACTTGTAATGGAGGTCACATGACTATTTTTAGTGGTTCGCGACGAAGAACAGCAGCTTATGTGCAGGGAAGGACTCAATTGGGCCCAGAGTTTGAAAGCTTATGCTCAGAAGGGAAAGTAGCAGAAGCCCTTGAAATCATGGTTGATTTTGAGAAACAAGGAATCTGTGTCGGTCATGATAGCCTTGTGTTATTGATGCAAGCTTGTGCTGATTCAAACTCATTGAGAGATGGAAAATTGGTCCATGATTTTGTAATGAGGTCACCATCGAGGGCCAATACCTTAATTTGTAACAAATTGGTTGAGATGTATTGTCGATTGGATAGCACCGAGGATGCTCGCCTACTGTTCGAAGAAATACCTGAGCGAGATCTGGATTCATGGAATATAATACTGATGGGTCTCGCTGAAAATGGGCGAGGAGAACAAGTGTTGGAAATGTTTAACCAGATGAGAAGAGAGGGGTTGATACCAGACGGGACCACTTTTACAGGAGTTTTGATGGCTTGTAGAAACTTAGAGGCAGTGGAGGAAGGGGGGACACATTTCAAGTCGATGAGCGTGGACTACGGAATTGTTCCTACGATGGAGCATTACGAACTCGTTGTCGATCTTCTTGTCAGGTCAGGTAAGATCGAAGAAGCCAAGGAATTTGTAACGAAGATGCCTAGTGAACCGAGCTCACTTATACTCGACAAATTGCAAAATCACTCCAAGATCACCATGGAAGAGCGATTGATTAAGCCGGGTTTATCTAAATCTTCATCGAAATTGAAACTGGCTGATCGGAGGGTAAAAAACAATCCAAATCAGAATCGAGCCAGTGCAAATCCAAAGAAGGCTGAGGCCTATGAGAAGGTGAAGGAGTTGGATATGCAAATGAGGGAAGCTGGTTACGTTCCGGACACAAGATATGTGCTCCATGACATCGATCGAGAGGCCAAAGAAAAGTCCTTGCTCTATCACAGTGAAAGACTTGCCATTGCTTACGGGCTTATCAGCACTCCTCCGGGGACAACCCTTAGAATCATAAAGAACCTCCGGATTTGTGGGGATTGCCATAATGCCATCAAGATCATGTCGACGATCGTGGAGAGAGAGATCATCGTAAGGGATAACAAGAGGTTTCATCATTTCAAGGATGGCCAATGTTCTTGTGGAGATTACTGGTAGAGAATTTTAATGAGGTTAGTTTTACTTGATTACATTTCAGAAACTCTGCCCTTTCAATGCAAATTAGGAAGGGTACTACTAGTTCTAGGCAAAGAGGCAAATCAAGCTTTATGGTTTCTCTATGTTGTTTAAATCTGTATTAAATTGGGGACTCAGGAGATTAACAATGTTAAATGGTTAATTAGGTCCATAAAAAACTATATTAAAAACTATCTTTGTCCACCATTGAAATGTTGGTCAAAGGTACAAAATTTCAATGTAGCTGGCAGATGAAAAACTTTGACCTAAGATTTTAAGGGCAAAATAGTTTGAAAAATAATTTCTTTCTTCTAAAATCCAATGGAGCTGGATAAATCCTTAGAGGATGGTTGTAATTTGGGATCACGTGCCACATGACAAGTATCTAGTATTCGAGTGCATGGACACCGTCGTGCAGCTGAATGCATATTTCCATGTCGAAGTTGCGGCCACAAATCAGCAAAATTTAAAGCTTCCCAACATAACTCAAAAAAAAAAAACGTTGGGACCGTCTTTTTGCCTAGAGAATCACATAGATCTCACACATTGTCAAGGACCACCGTTTCCTTTTCTTTTCTTTTTTATTCTGTTTTTTTTTTTTTTTTTTTTTTCTTTTCTCTAATTCGGTAATAGCATAAATAAACCAACAATGATACCAATTACAAGGAGTTTTTTCGAGTGTCGGTTAGGTCCAATTGGTAGAACACTAATTGAGGTTCAACAAATTTTAAAAATCGTTGGATGCAAGGTTTCTGAAAGTTATATAAACAAAACAAAGGATGAAAGTCATCATTCCATCGCATCCGAAACGGTTTTTAAATTGGACAGATAGAGTTCAACCAGTTGGACCTAACCAAAGTCCTAGATTAAACAAATAGCTAATCATGCGTGGACCTGCTCATTTATATGCAATACATTTGTTGGGTTGAAGCTAAACCTTTTCATACGTCTTAGCTATTAAACCACTTCTTTCAGTGTGGGCTTTTTTTCTCCCTCATTTATGATACAGTTTATGGCAAGTTGCACGCATTGCTATTAATTGATTTTCATTTGCCACTTTCCAAATGCAAGCTTTCATAATTACTTTAAAAAAAAAAAAAAAACGTGTTCTTTAAATTGTGCGTAAGGGCCAACTTCTCTTATTTCCAAGTGGGCAATGGTCAAGTTAATCAGATTTAAACTCTAACCCATCTACTGCCCCCTTGGAATAGGAGAATTTTGACTACACATCATCTTATGAAAAAATGAAAACCAAAAAAATCAAAATTCTACTATTTTCCAAGAACAACACATCAGGTTGAACTTGAAATCTAATTTAACCTCATTGGACCTGACTATTGCCCTCCTGCAAATAGAGGTCAGCTGTGAGAAAGAAATTAGCCTAATAACATAAGACACACTAATAGATAAAATAATTACATAAATAGAAGACACGAAAATTGGTAAAAGAGATAGAATCTGCGACTTCGACTCCAATTGCTGTTCTTGCTATCTCTCTTTTCTCCCATGTACAACCGTTGAATCACACACCTGCGTCTTGAACTTGCACCCGAATCTCTTCGTAAACGATCTCCAGCTGTTCGATTTGTCTATCTTCTGTATAGCTTTCCTCATAACGGAGCACTCACGCTCTAGCTCGTACACGCGCGATCGCATGCTATCCATATCGAGCCGTAGCACCTGATTCTCCCGAACCGTAGTTTGCAATGTGTCATTGTGCCCAAGTGCCACGTCTTTGATAAGTGATGGGTCAACGTGATCGGATGGAGCAGCGTCAGCAGTGAGGAGGGAACCCGCGATGGCGTGGCGGAGTTGGAGCTGCTCGAAGAAGAGAACTTGGACTATAGAACGTAGGGGTAGGCGCTCATTTTGGGCTGCGTGAGTGCATGCATCTAATGTGAGTTTCTGGCAATCCATCACCCCACATATCTTCTCTCGATCTTGCTCTGAGATCCGTGGGTGCGCCTGACCAATATTTCAACAATTTATTTAATCAAATTCAATGTCTCAACTCTCAACATGACATGGTTGAAATAGGATATTATACAATTACGCAAAAATCCGTGAAACCAGAAAACAGTGGAAAATTTGGAAGGAAAAAAAAGGGGGTCATTACTTGCTCTCGCTTTTTAAGTGATTGCACCAAGGTTAAAAAAGACTTCGTATTTTAGGGACATGTGACATGATAATGCAATCTGGGCCGTCTAATTTAAAGTTCATGATCTATAGATTCTTAGTAGATAAGATTGACACGAAATATAACCTTCCTCATGTGATTAAATATAGTCAAAGGCTATTATTTGATTCAACGATTGACAACAATAGATCATATGATAAATATCGTGTTTTGCTCCAATCTTATCCACCAAATATTTATAGATCATGAACTTTTATACAGACGGCCTAGATTACGTTTTCACATGTCGCATATCCCTAAAATACAAAGGCTTTCTTTAACCCCGGTGCAATCACTTACAAAGCGTGTGCAAGTAATAGCTCCCCTGATTTTTTTGGAAAGTTTTAGGATAAAGGTTTGACACACTTTTCAATGTCCCCAAAAAATCATTCCATCAATGTATGACAAAGAGGGTAATTTGAAAAATGCAAAATGTCTAAAAGGAAATCAGTCGATCAACATATGATAAAAATTTAAAGTTACAATTACAAAAATACGCTTCTAATGAATGTCATATAGCACAAATATATCGTGTAGTTAGATGGGAAGAGGAGTGATTTCGTAATATGAATTTTATTTTTTTTGTTGAGGAAAATAATATGAATTAGATATGCTTCTAAAACTTTGACTAAATGTCTAGGAACCCTAAAAATAGTGAAAATTCATTTATTTTAAAACTTTCCAATATAGTGGAATATGATAAAAGTAAAACTTTTAATTTAGAGGAAGGGAGTGGAAATAAATTCTTTTATTAAACCAACTCAAAAAGTTTGTGAGAAATAGGATTCGCATTTCAAGGTTTGTTTTTTATTCAATAATTCGTTTTACTTATAAGTAATTAAATTTTAAAAACAAAATTTAAGACAAAAGTTCAAACTAGAGACTAGATTATTTTGCTACAATTAATAATGAAGGTTCCACTTCAATTATGGTTTAAAATTTGTGATTTAATTGTAAAGATTAGAAAAATAGATGAATTTTTCCATAGGCCATGATTAAATAATGAAAAAGATGTTTAAACAGAAATTTACAGTCCAAACAGGACTTATTTAAAAATTGAAGAATCTCGTTACAATGATGTATTAACCAAACTAGGTGATATTAAAATTCTTTTTTAGCTCAAGATATATATATATATATATATATAAGTTAAAATAATTAATTTTTTCTCAAAGGGCATTTTGAATATTATGTCAAGCTCATGCCGGATGCATATTGGCCATATGGGTCGATAGCAGCTTATTGTAACTTATCGTCCCTTCATATCCATCGATAGCAGCTTATTGTAACTTAAAGTATGTAATCCCAGTGTTTCCCTTTTTTGTATTTTTGTTTAATGATGAGCGTTTCCTATTTAGACCTATTAAAAAACTTAAACTCATGATAATAGGGAAGTCTTACTACCACACCTACATCAGTTGGTAAAATGTTGATCGCCCGTTACAAACATTACAAAAAGTGAATGTTATCAAGACATAACATCAAATTGTTCATATTCAATTTTTGGGATATGTGTTCCATGTAATCAACATGAGACCTTTTTGATGATACATGATAACGAGGTCTTAAGATTTACTATGTGCATAGTGACCAAGTGGGTTAGGAAATAAATCAGCTTGGAAAAAAATTCAAAAAATTTAATAAAATTATGGTCAAATTTTGGAAAAATTTAAAAATAAATAAAACAATATAGGGAATAATTTGGGGAAGAGACGTTCAATTTGCGTGTAATTCATGAAATTCGCGAACTATTCTCCAGTAACAGTAACTTACCTTGAGATAAACATCTACGGCTCTATATAGCCCATCATCAAATAGCCTCGCATGATCAGGAAGAGCAACTGCAAGATCACAAAACTTCTCAGGCTTCAAATTTCCATCAGAAGCGATTTCCGACAAGTACCCGTCGACCAATTTCCCGACCAACATAACCGGATTTATAGCCGGAGATCTCACCTCTTCTCCATCCTCGCCACCAATGATCGCCAATTTCTCGTCCAATTCCTCTAAAAAATACCCCAAAATCCTCTCCACACAGTCGACATCATAAAGAGTCTCGATTCTATACGAATAACTCGGCAGCAAAAGATCGTCTAGAGTCGCTTGTTCGAGCTGTGAGCCGATTTTTCTCTCCAACGCGTCTCGACAGTCTTCAGAAGCATTTAATATGTTAGCAGTCTTCAGTAAACCAAACAGAAATCTCGTAGTCATCGAGCTCATCGAGCCCAATGGCGACCTCTTCTTTAGTGGTAGATTGGTAATTAGAGTCTCTACCAGTTCTCTTTGTTCTGATTCAGAAGCTGCAATAGAAATTGAAGATTGTTTTCTTGTAGATCGCGATAGCCCGGAGATAAATCTCTTCGCGTAGGCCACTAGAGATTGTTCGATGATCTCTGAGCTCAGTTCTCGATCTTTCATTGCGGAAATCAGACGCTTGTAGAGCGGTAAACTTAGAATTGTGAGGTTATCGAACAAAGAGTCGGTGCCGGATTTCGCCAGATTCTTTCGGCGGATTCCGGTATCGATTCCGTTCCATAGAATTGGATTTGAAACCTTCGAATCTTCACTAACTTCGTTATTTACCGGCCATCCGAAGAGCGATTGATCGTCTAACGAAGACGCTTTCGTGGTGATCGAATCGATGCATCTCTTAGGGATCGATAGAGTTTCCGCGAAGGGGAACAAGTTTTCGCAGGATTTTAAAGTGTTTAGGGATTCCTTGAAGTTTCTGAGGACTGATTGGCTGAGAAACCTTTCTGTTTTGGAAATTAGATTATCTTCTGAGTAATCTTCCGTCATTTCAAGGAATTCGCCGGCGCAGCGGAGAGCAGCAACATTTGATGGTGTGAGATCGATCTTTATACCGTAGCAAAATTTAGCAGCGGTTTCGAAGGTTTCGGAGCCGCCGGGGAAATTGGGGAGACCTATGCGGCAGTGTTGTTCTTCAGGTTCTTCATCAACTTCTTCTGATCCTTCCTCGTCTTTGAGTTTGTCATCTTTAGAAGAGCTTCTTCGTCTACTAAAGTTGATTTCTTTCTCCGTTATTAAAGCGTAGAGCTTTTTACTCCTGGACATCAAAGGAAACTGGAAAATATATATATAAATATATTTGAATTTATGAAAATTAAAAACGTGAATCCAATTGAGGTGGTTTGGATAGTTTTGGTTCAAGATCTTCTGTTGTCATGCTTATAAATTATATTTTGCAAGAAATTATGATTCTTAAGTTTTTCCATGAAGAAAACATTACTTTAAAGTCTTCAACTGAAAATTTGCTGTTGGTAGGAAACTTTAGTGTTGGCATCTCCCTTCTGGATAACAGGATGCCTTGTAGGGGTGTAAATCTTGAAATATTCGTTACACGGTAGGGGGGAGGGCATCTTTAGAGATTAGTCCAAGCATAAGCTTGGGATTACCCTAAGTAGAAATAGGACCCGCAAAGCGACCCCAATCAATTGGGTAAGTCTGTGATGTTGATGATGAGTTTAAAGGAGCCAAGATACCTCTGACATTGGGGAAATGAAAAAAAAATTGTAAATAGATTTGAGGTTTTTTCTTACCTTATGCAGATGGAAATTGATTTCTTCAACTTCGATTACAATGTCACTTGGCAATCCAGTAGAATAGAACCTGTAATTCGTTTATAATCAATAGATTTTTGGAGATATTTTTAAATGAGCAGAAAGATTTATCAGAAAGTACGAAACTCACCATGCCTGAGCTTTGGAACTCAGATTCTCCTTTGCCATTTTCTTCCGAAACCCACTCTTTTTTCACAGTGATCCGATCAGAATCCGAAACTCAAATGGAGCAAAATCGATAGAGAGAGAGAGAGGGAGAGAGGTTCTCTTGTAACTCGTGGGATTCCAACGGCAGATGAGACAAATAGCATTTGAACAAATTTTGAAAGTGAATGATATTTTTTTATGTAAAAGTAATAATTATTTAATTCATGTATATATTTAATTGTTTGAAATCTCACTCCAACAGTCAATAAGAGATGGAAAGAAAGATATTTTTAATTCTTTTTACTGAGATCTTGTTATCTGCTTTCCAACTGGTTTTGTTTTATTTATTTGTTCTTTCAGATGATTGAACTATAATTTTTCAGTCTTTTAGAAGAAAAGTTTATTGATTTATTTAAAATCTGAACTTGCTGAGAATTCAAATCTCATAATAAATATGGCACCAACCATTTCATAAGAGCATTTAAGTAGAAATGGAGAAAGAGAACAGAGCGACATTCACATCTGTAAAGTAACGGCGACCTTTCGCGCTTTTTTGTTTGCTTCATATTTTGGGGCACTTTCGTAATTTAATATAATAGAATCCCAACTTTATTTTTTAGGGAAACGTGCCACTTGAACACTTAAGTTTTCTGATTTAAAGACCATGACCGATCATTGAGACAAAAAAATTGGCACGAAATACGACCTATCATCTGATTCGTCATAGTTAATCATTCAATTAGATAGAGTATTATAACAATTTTTAGCCTCATAATTACATGTGGTCTTCAAATTAAATGCCTCAGTTGATTTTATGTGGCATGGATCCCAAAAATAAGAGTCTCCTCTTTTAGTCAAGCATGAGTGTGACGCTAAAACCTTAGGAGCGATGGACGATGTACCGTTGCACATAGTTTAAAGGGAAGACTAGCAATTTTTTGAGATCTCTACTACATGAAAAATCATCTAAGCCATCCGATTTGAAGGTTATGATTTAAAAATCTTTGATGTTAAAGATTAGCAAAAAACACAATCTCTATCATTTGATTCAACATGGTCAAATCCCATCATATAATTTCATGTTTAAGTGTGTTAATTCAGGTGATAGAGATAGCGTTTTGTGCAAATTTATAACATTAATATCCTTACCTCGTGGCCTTCAAATCAAACGACTTGAATTGTATTTCGCAAGCGTGAAGAATTATATGCGATGGTACAATTCTTGTGTGCAAAGAGTTGCTCCGGTTGAACAATTATATGAATTTATGTAGATTTGTACGGTGGAGACGAGATAGGGAAAATAACTCGGTCAAGGGAAGAATGTGGTTTACGTAGAAGACAGAGGAGAACTGTGCCTTTGTGGTGATTTGAAGAAAAGAATTTAGTTTACCGTATGCCAGAAAAATAGTACTCCAATCAGGCCACAGGCTTTCTGAAAGCGCCCACATCTCAGACTTTTTTAAAATCATTGAAATTATAAATGGACTATCTGATTGGTGTGGCATGATCTCAAGATCTATTTTGTGAAAGATCGGATTAAAAAATGATCTCCATCATTTTCAAGGGGTCTAGAACGTGGGCACTTTTAGAGATTGGGGCGATCTCAATATCTATTTTGTGAAAGATTAGGGTGAAAAATGATCTCCATCATCTTATTCGAATGAATCAATAATTTTCAAAGGGTCTAAGAATGTGGGCAACTTTAGAGAACGTGTCAGCGCTTAGAAATATCCTAAAATAAATTATATAACCCCTAATTCTGGTCAAGGAAGACCCGCGTTCAATCAATGTGCGGTTGGGTCATAACCTGTTGTCGTAGTGGTCATTTTCCCACTTGGGACGTTTTAAATGATGAGCCACCCACCAATATCTCTAGGGCTGTCAATGGGTCAGGTAGGGGTCCAACCAAAAGTTTGCTGTCCCAGGGGTATAGGGCATATGCCATACTAACCAGACCCGACCCGACGGATCATAGGTATAAGCTAGATCCAACTTGATTAACCGACTGAAAATTCTGGACCCTAAATCCTTGACTTTCTTTGATGTTATATATAAAATGTTAGATCTGAGTCGGGTCAATTTGAGCCGACCGAGGATGGCTCGGATACTTCATGCCTCACTCAACCTTCCTAATAAAAATCATATGACGTATATTATTATAAAAAAAATTATTTAAATCAATTTTTGGGATATGTGTCACATGAAATAAATATTTCTCAACATCCCTTGCACAAAAGATTCGACAAAAAGTTATCTCCATCATCCGATTATTATCAACATTTTCACCGGCGCAAATGGTACCAATTATCAAGCGAGATTTATTTATTTTGTTTTCAAGTTTTAACGCGAGCAAGGCATATTTTTATGCTTATTTAAAATATTTATTTAATGTGAAGAAGAAAGAATCTGATAGCGGTCAACCTAGCCATCTTTTCTTTATAATTTTTCATTCATTTAATGTCGTCATTTCTTTGAACTTTTATTTAGGAGCCATTACTTGCACTCGCTTCTTAAGTGATTGCACCGAAGTAAAAAAAAGACTTTGTATTTTATAGACTTGTGACATGTGAAAACACAATCTTGACGGTGTGATTTAAAGTTCATGATCTATAGATTCTTAGTAAATAAGATTGGCATAAAATATGATCTTTATCATATAATTAAATATATTCAAAGACTATTATTTGATTCAATAATTGATAACAATAGATCATATGATAAATATTGTTTTTTGCTCTAATTTTATGCGCTAAGGATCTATAGATCATGAATTTTAAATCAGACAGCCTAGAGTAAGTTTTTATATATCACATATCCCTAAAATAGAAAGTCTTTCTTTAACCTCAGTGCAACCACTTAAAAAGCATGTGCAAGTAATGACTCCACTTTTATTTTTAAAACTTTTATTATATCTGGTTACAAATCATTATTGGTAAGTATAGAAGACGGCACTACCAACGTGACCGAGGTTAATAAATTTAAGGATATCGGTATTTGCAATCCAAGATTCAGTCTCCCCAACGATTAACATTGTTAAGTGCCTTGACTACATGGTATCAAATATCGGTTGATACCGATATGTATCGATTTTTGGCCAAACCGATACATATCAGTCCCGTATCGAAATCGCTGATACGTCTCGGTATCGGCCGATACGTCTTGGTTTCAACTCAGTTTTATCTTTTTAAAAAAAATAAAATTGGTCGATACGTAACGGCCGATTCGTATGGGTCCCTCCATGAACCGATACCTGATATGCGTATCCGATTTGACGCCTTGCTTGATGATTGATATCATTTTTATCCCAACCTTCCATACAAAATATCTGCGATCATAGCTCACATATCAAACGGTCAGATATTGATTCTACGAGGAAAACACCCCCAAAAGTGAGTCGAGAATCCTTTTCAAGATATGCCATGATCGCGTTGATGTTTAAGGATGTGTGCTACGTGAAATCAACATTTGACTATCCTATAGGTGGTCCATTATCCCAAGGCACTAAACTATCAACGGTATTAACGGTAGAACCATCAGTTGGAGAGACTAAATCTTATTCAGTTGCGTCTCCTTAAATTTAAGAGTGCCTTTAAATCTACCCATCAATTCTTTGAGTTCACCCACACTAAAATCCATGGACTTCTTTGAATCAATCGACGGAGATTATTTTTCATCCCAATCTCTCACATGATGGATCTAGAGATCATGAGCCTACCACCAAACGATAAGTTTTTGATTTCACGCTGTACACATCCCAAAAAAGTGACCTTATTTGAGTGTCATGAGTTCCACATGATGTTAAGGCAACTTTTTGGGAATGGATGCCGTGTGAAATAAAATTTTTACGGTGGATGATAAGAGCATGATCTCAAGATCCATTATGGGAAACGTTGTGATGAAAAACAATCTACATTGTTAAATTTAAAGAAGTCTATGGGTTTTAGCGTGGGTGAAAGATTTCGTAGGTGCAATTAAAGGTACTCTAAATTTAATCGACTAGGTTCTTTTTGTACTTTTCTTTTTGGATTTTTTACAAATACCACCCTGACTTATGATAATATTACAAATAACCCCCCCAATTATAGTCATTTGCTCTAAACCTCCTAGTTAGCATTTTGGTGTTCATAAAACTCCCTCTTTAACAGATGCAACTTTAAATGATTAATCAGACGTTTAAGAATAACCTAAATACCATATTTATCCTTTTTTAAATTAAATTATTAAATTGCCACCCTCTACACGTGGCTAGAGTTGGCAGCCCTCCACTTACAAAAAAGAATAGTTTTAAATCCACCCACCAATTCTTTGAGTTCACCCACACTGAAAAACATTGACTGCAATGAATCGGATGATGGAGATCGTTTATCATCTCAACCTTTCACACGATGGATCTTGAGATCACGGACGCACCATTAGACGGTTGATTGTATCGAATCGGACGATGCAGATCATTTATCGTCCCAACCTTTCACACGATGTATCTTGAGATTATGGTGGCACCATCAGACAGTTGATTGCATTGAATTGGACGATGGAGGTCATTTATCGTCCCAACCTTTCACACGATGGATCTTGAGATCATGGTGGCACCATCAGACAGTTGACTGCATTGAATAGGATGATGGAGATCGTTTATTGTCTCAACCTTTCACACGATGGATCTTGAGATCATGGTGGCACCATCATATTTCATGTGGTACACACTGAAAAAAATGACCTTAAAATTAATTTTAACAATGTACGTGATGTTAAAGTCACTTTTATGAGATGTGTACCACGAAATAAAACACTGATCGTCTAATGGTATGCCTAAACGATCTCCATCGTCTGATTCAATGCAATCAATGTGTTTTAGCGTTGGTGAACTCAAAGATTCGGTGGCTGAAAGCAGACACGGTTAGGTAATCAAATTCCTAAAATAAAATAAAAAGATAAATTTTTTGTACAAAATAATAATATAAAGCACTACACCATTATTATATAATGATTACTATTATACCAACGACGGTATGGTAGTGAATCCGATCAATTATATAATCAGTGATTCATCAAATAGTAGCAGTCAATCGAATTTGAAAATTTTCTAATTCATAACTGGGCCTCAAAGCTCGGGTTCTGTTAGACTAAAAGGTTGGATGGATACGATATTTTATATACAATTTAGGAAATAAGGGAGTTTTAAGCCGGATCAAGTTAGATGAAGTAGGGGCTCGAGTCCGGTAGGCTGTCAAAATTTTAGCCTACCCTGACCCATTGACAACTTAGTCTTCACTGATTTTTAGGGTCTTGATAGTTGAAGGAGCAAGTTTTCGACACAATAGACTCTTCATAAGCTTGATATTCTCTTGATGTCGATAATGCCGATGACGACCCGACAATGAAAATACCCAATCTGCATTATGAGTTATGACGTCACTTTTAGTAAACTCCACATGGATACAACAAAGCTGGAGCATAAATCGATAAAATCCGCCTTGTCTAACAACCAAGGTTTTAAGGATCGGTCAATATCGAGAAAAAAAATTGTATTGGTAAGTATCGGCCAATACCAATTGGTCTTTCATTTGATGGGTCTTGAATCATATAGGAAATTGGAGGGATGGGTATTTTGAGTGGAACATGTAGATTGAAGGTTTTCTTTTAAAGAATAATTGTATCGTTTGTCACAAATCCTTCATTGGTTGAGTATTCGTCCAAACGTTGGCATACTTTAATGGGGAATTACCCATCTGATGATTCTTGAATCTGCTGGGTGAATAAAGGGCCTTTTAGAAGAGTACCTTTAAATCCACCCACTGAATCTTTAAGTTCACCAACGCTGAAACACGTTGATTGAATTGAATCGAACGATGGAGATCATTTATCCTCTCAATCTTTTACACGATGGATCTTGATTGTACCATCAGATGGTCAGTGTTTTATTTCACGTGGCACACATCTCAGAAAAGTGACCTTAACATCACGTGCATGCTTAAAATTGATATTAAGGTCACTTTTATGAGTGTGTACCACATGAAATAGACCATTTGATGGTACACCCATGATCTAAAGATCAATCTCATGAAAGATTGAGACGATAAATAATCTCCATCGTTTAATTCAATGCAGTCGATGTGTTTGAGCGTGGGTAAATGAACTAAAAGATTTTGTGGGTGGATTTAAAGGTACTCCTTTTAAAATAGTGATAAATTATAATAGCATGACTTGTAAATAAAGGTGAATGAAAAGTCTTTTAGAATAGTGATAAACTTTAATTGCATGACTTGTAAATATAAATGAATGAAAGGTCTTTTAAAATGGTGGTATTTTTAAAATATTGATTTTATTGAGGACAAAATAGACTTTCCATTCATAAAATCATGACTAGTTATCGGAAGGAGATTATATGAAATAGAAACAAAAAAATAAGGGCTCCAAAATAAATACTCATAATTGACGAGATTTCTTATAATATTAAGCAAATCACGGGGGTATATGAGAAAACCCTTAGTTTTTATTGACTTTTCCTGCTTGAGATGATATCTGGCGACAGTATGTTGTCAAGGAAATCCCTAAAGTCATGGCAATTGAAGTGGAGCCTCCAATCTCACTGCCCGGGCTGAAGCTCATAAATGAAATTGATTGAGTCCATGTTCCTATAGAGCTAGCATTAGGTTAGCAGCTGACTCTAGAGCTATCAATTGATCGATCCGATGGGTTGGCCAAAAATTTTGACTGGCCCACGGATAAAGGATCTGACCCAATGGGTCAAGAGTATATGCTCAACCAAATTTAAGAAACTGACCTGACCCGAAGTCTCATATTTTCTTTGAATTTACAAAAATATCAAGTCGGGTAGAAAACTCACTTAAACTTATCCAAGGAATCAAGTTTATTTACCTGACCTTGGAAAAAGACCTACGTCGGACGGGTTAAGCAGGTAAGGTATATTGGATCGACCCAACCCATTGAAAACCATAATTAAACGACTCGGTGCTCGGATAACTTTTTGAGATATCTACGACGTGAAATTATTATATGAATTGTTTAATAGGTGTGCCGTAATCTAAGTATCGTTAGTTCAAAAGGTAGGGACTAAAAAGGATTCTTATCATGAGTCCAAGAAGTCAAATATTATCATAAATTAGCAATTATCATGTAAAGCTAAATCAAATATACCATTTGATTTAGACGGCACTTGATTGCTATGAATCAGACAATGGAGGTATCTTTCAACCGAATCATTTGAGCAATAGATCTTCAAATTATGGGTGTCAAATCATATGGAACAATTAATGATTCCACGTGACACACATCCTAAAAATTAGCGTGAGTACCAAGAGCATTTGCACTCAGGTCGGGGCTCCTAATACCAACGGATAAGAGTTGGTATATGGTGCCTAGATCAGGGCCATCATAATCAACTCTCGTATACATTGTTGTTGTTTTTCTTTTTCTTTTTTCTCAACAGCAATCAATTTCATTGGTAAATCAATAAAATGCAAGGAAAAATTCGAGATCCAAATGGACGTTGGTTTTTGGGTTAACATCTAAACTTTAGCGCTAAGTGAACAGGCAGTCCCCGACAATTGGATCCGACATAACTGTACATGCAGTGCTTCATCTTAAGAGATCAGAGTGCCTACCGAGGCCACGTGAACATAAGTGTTTGATCAATACAAATAGGTCAACTAGCAACCCATCAATAACACATATTTCAACCGAAAAATCATACTTATTAAAAGATTTTAACTTGTATGTTTTATCCATCTAATCGGTGCACTTTAATTTAATCATTAACAAAATATAAACAACTGTTTGTTTTAAAATGGAAAGATTTGAATGATTCAATATTTCAGATCTTCAAACGAGTACAATTTTTCGGTCAACTTAATTTAATTTATGAACTATTATTTTGATGACTTAAATTACTCAAATTGTCTCTCAGATGGCCGAACCAATGGGCATTCATGGAATAATCTATTTAACAACGATCATGTGCCATTATTTCAATAATTATAATGGTGCAATTGATATGCTTTTTATCAGGTGACGTAGATTTGTCAAAGAGAATTGGTTAGCATACAACCCACTCACTCACCGGAATTGGTATAGTAATCAAATTCTGATTCAACAGTCATTCATTCGGTGTCAGTTTAGTTTAATTTGGATAAATTCGAGAAAGATTCAGAAAATTTTTGAAGATTATAAAAATAATAATAAATTATTAAAATATTAATATTAAAATTATAAAATAAAAAAGAAAAATAAAAAGAAGAGAGAAGAACGAATAAAATAGTCACATATAAATAAGATTACAAATATAATCGTTAGCCACATATAGTATAGAAGGCCAGAGAAAAGAAAAGGCATCCATATGAATATAAAAGGCCATTGAAGACCAAAGTAAAAAATACACATCCACTAAAACAAATCAATGTAGAAAATACATCCATATGAATAAGAAAATATCTCTTATTAAATGTAAAAGAGATAAAGAGTAAAAAATGAAAATTATTTGAATCTGTTTATCTAGAAGAGATGAAACAAAAATGAAACGTTTATGAATAAAGAAATTTCAAGAAAATATGATAGCGGATGCAATGTCAAGATTATAACCGTGTTAAAATGATAAAATAAAGAAAGGGAAAAGAAGATAGAAAGATAGAATAGACAAATTTTCACAATCGATTATATTGTTTACAATGTGTTACAATACTGAAAATGTATAAATAAAATTACAAATATAACCATGAGCAGTTACAATTGGTTTAGATAACTATCTGATAATTATCCAATACGCTACACTCTAATAATTAGCCTGTATAAAATTAAAAATTGATAAATTTAAACAATAAAACAAATGTGTTACATTCATTCTCAAAAAAAGATAAAAATAAATAAACATGGTACATAGTTCGTATGTATTAATAATTTACAATTATAAAAAATAATATAAATTATAATTAAAGAATATATCACAATGATAAAAGTTTTTAAACATTCAGAAAAATCATCCAATAAAAAAAAATCGGAGAATTTTGTGACAAAGGCACGACCGCACGAGTCCCTGATATTGATAATTTTAGCAGTATGTTTCGTACATAAAATAATATGGTGTACTGCGCCCAATGAACAAGATAGAAATTACCATATATTAATAATTATATGGAGATCAGCGTCTAGCTAGTACATCCCAAATAACCAAATAAAGGGAGACAAGAGTAGATCAAAGACGCTCGTCAACATATATTTGACGTGCTATAGATATATCCAACCTCTGCTACAATATATTAAAAAAAATAAACTTGGGGTTTGATTGTGTGAACTACCCTCCTTTCAATGTAAAATAGTCTCCCTTCATCATGGCCTTATATCACTCCCACCCAGTTGCTTCATCATGATGTGGTTGTACCTGCACAAGTATAAACGTATAGTTAAATGAGAAAAGTACGAGAAAACGCTCCTTTATAATTTTTATCACTATTTCCGTAAAAAAAAATTTTAATTATTAAAAAGCTCCCATATAGCTTTTAAACGGCCCGCATTGATGCGGGGTGCAAATATATTTTACCGAATAGCCCTTTAATTTTTGAGTGTCTTTTCCGGTGATCGTGAACCTGAGTTATCGGCAAACACCAAATAGAGGGTTTCTTTTTTTCACTTAGTGAGAGAGAGAAAGAAGAGAGAGTTTGTCATTGCCTAGTCTTTTTCTCCCTTTACAATTAAACCTTTTTTTTTCTTTGAGTTTCTAAGTGTCTTTTCCGGCGATCCGGTGAACACCAAATAAAGGGTTTCATTTTTTGAGTTAGTGAGAGAGAAAGAAGAGAGAGGGTTTACCTTTGCCTAATCTCTCTCTCTCTATAATTAAACCCTTTTTTTGTCTATATTTTAATTTTTAAGTGTCTTCTCTAGCAATCCAGCGATCATGAATTTGGGTTAATGCCGACAAACACTAAATAGAATATTTTTTCCGCTAGTGAGAAAGAAAGAGAAAGAAGAGAGAGGGCTTGAAAGATATGAGAAGAAGAGGGTTTTGAAGGATCTAAGTTTTGCATAGATTAGACTCAACAAATTTTGCTTTCCTTCTCTCTCTCTCTTATTTTTCTTTTCACTCTTATTTTTTTCTCTTATCAAAATAGCACCGTTCTAGTTGAGTGAGAAAGAGGAGAGGCATCAACGAGGTTAAGTTGATGGCATAAATATAATATATATGGCTTTTAAGGGAACATATATAGAAGGGCAAAAATGGAAACCACATCAAAGATTTTAGCTTTCTACGTGAATTAGTCAGCCCGCATGGACGCTGTTTTCGAATATAAAACTGTACACGTTTTTTTGTTGGTAAAAAAGGCGCAGCTACTATTAAATATTGGTCTCAGTAGCAAATTGGGTTCTTCCAAATATCTTCGTAAACGTAGTTTCGTTACATTTCATTTAAATATATTAATCTATTTAAAGTTTAAAACAATATTTTTAAATAATCAAATACTTGTATAATATAATTCATTATGCACTGTAAATGGATAATCAAGACTGTTTGATGGTAGGCCTTCGATATCAAGATCTTTTATGTGGAAGATTGGGACGAAAAATGTTCTCCATATTTTGATTTAAAGCCATAAACAGATTATTTCTTTGTTTAAGTGAAGTGGTTGTAACATAAAGCTGTATTAGTAACTCCAGCCACAAAAATAACCAAAATCTTAAAAATTAATATTTATGAAAACACGCATTTAAAATTCATTTCACAAAAATATGAAACTTAGATTTTGGGGACAATGGAGGAAGGAAAATTATAAACGGATGCTTAGGTGGCGTGATATAAGTGGCTGCCCGACATGCATTATTAGGGCGCTTGCATCGTGCCACATTGAATGGTCTGTTGTTTACCATCAGCCATATAAAATTGTATGATAGTGGAATGGAGTTGGCCTCACCGTTAGCCAAGTCCGATGCTTGTGACTTCGTAGCGATTGGAGTCCCAGATGGCACGACGCCGGGCCACAGGCAGCACGTGCAATGCTTCCCTTTTTCTATGTTGTCATACACAGAGATCACGTGCTTCCCACATCCACCCCATGTTATCTTCCCACATTGCTTGCAATCAACCTTATAACACATATCTCTCTCTCTCTCTCTCCTTTTAGAATTTATAACAAAGTTGACGCTTTGGTGTAATCGATGGCCCTAGTCTTATCTGATCGCAAGTTAGTGATTAATATGTTGAAGGTATCGCTGTATCGCTTCCTTGGTAAGCCAATATGCTGAAGGTATCGCTTCCTTGGTAACCCTTTAGGGGGTGATGACATTACCGAAGCACGTGGGTACAAATTGGATTGGCCTCCATGGACTTTGTTTGATTTGCTGTATCCCCTTAATTCTGTCTTAATTCTGTCTAAGCAGGTAATTTAGACTTTCTGATTTTTTCCATGCTGACCAAAGGGACAGGAGCAAAGATTTTGATTTTCTTAAGGCTTTCGTCTATTTGCACCCACCAAATCTCTAAAGGCGCCACAGCTGAAAATCATTGACCGCTATGAATCAGATGGAGATCATTCTTTACCAAATTGTTCTACATAATGAATCTTGAGATCATTGAGATCATGGACGTACTATCAGATGTCAGTTTTCTATTCCATGTGGCACACATCCCAAACGTGACTCAAAAATTGTGTTTGAGCTTGATGTGTCCTGAGTGGTTGTTTGGTACTTTTTTGGTATGTCTCACATAAAATCAAACTGATCGTCTCATGATCTCAAGATGCATAATCAGAACACACATAAGTGCTCAGACTAATATATAGTTAACACTTAACTACAAGTCCCAACCTCTGATGAATCAAAGCAAGTCATAAGTCATAGACCACCTAGATATTAGTAAATTGTATTTTAGGGTCTTCCACCTAAGGGAAACTCTGCTCCCTTCTTCGTAGCTCGACCGAAAGCAATTCATCTAAAATTCAGAAAAAGTAGAGCACTACTAATACATAATTCTATATAAAGTGGACTACTCAGTGATGGTCATGTATGCATGAGGTGCTGGAAGGGGTGGACTTCATACAGACCGATCCTCTGACCCTTACACATTTACTTTTTATAATGTCTTATGGCATAGACAATCTAGATGTGTCTTACATGTGATAGAGAGTATGACAGTTTTAGGCGCAGTACTTGGGGAATAAATCCTATACAACAAAGCACTAACATTGAGTGACACATAGGGGAATAAATCCACATAACACTTACCTTATTAATATATATTTTTATAACAGGGTGTCCAGCAGCCTCTTACAGCATCCAAGTCCTCCGGTACGTGCAACACATCATACAAACCACTCTGTAGGAATAAATCCGTGCAAGTAGCCAACAAGCGGGGAGATTCTAACTCAGAACCTCTGCTCTTGAGGTGTGGTTTACCCACTGCATCGACCCCCACCCCACCCCCCTGCATCAACCCCCCTTGGTTAAAATGCTATATCAGTTCGTATATCACCATCATCATCATCATCATCATCACAAGCTTGTCCATCTATTTGTGGTTGACTTCGAGAGTCTTATTTCCCCACTTGTTATTTATCAGCACTAAGCTTTATCTAATTTCACAATCCTTCAATGATCATATCACATCTCTTGGCTTTCCTTCAGGTTTTGATTAGTCATTCTCTTCTCCTACTTCCTTGTACTTGAAAATTCAATGTCAAACCTAAATTCTTATAGCAAATAGTTGACTGCCATTTCAGGGTATCAAAATAAATTTTCGCATAATTGACTTTAGAAAACCATGACATCAGATTGAATTTCAGGAACATCGAAATGCAAAACACAATAGGCAACGAAACGTTACTAAAACACATTCCCAAACATCACGACCGTCAATAAATTCATACCATCTGATCATAACGCCTTGATATGGACCCTACGCAAATATGGCCAACAAGCCATATTAAGTATTGTGATCGAATGGTTCAAATCCTCTGACAATTATGATTGATAGCCTTCAATAGGACGACCTGGATGGTGAAAAATGCCATTGGATGGTGGGAATGTTATCTCAACTAGATGGTAAGCTCCCATTGTTCATTTTTTAAGACTCCTTGTGGCAATCAATTCCGGTTCATGTGATTCTTAACCCATAGCCTATCAAAGGGAAGTCCAGTAATGAGGGATGTGAGTCAAAGCCTAGAGTGTACTAATGCAATGCATGTGAGTCAAAGCCTAGAATGTACTAATCCAATGCATTCTACTAGCATTCATTGTACTAAATAATTCTCACCAAATCACCTTTAAAGCTCATAACACCAATTGTGAGGTAAAGGGAATGGTGATGCTTAATCTGCTATAATATGTGAAGTGGTGACAGAATTTTATGTAAAAAGATCAAAGGTTACTTTGCTGTACAAAAACACATCCCCAGCCTAAAGAATAACATAATAATTTTTAAAAATAATAGTTAAAAAGATAAATAAATAAGCTGCATGCTTAGACAAGAAAAATGGATTTGTGGATGTTACAAAATGCTGTCGTAAATTAGTTCCATGAAGGCACTTGAAGGCCCTCATAATGGATGGGTTTTTTTTTAATCATAAATTGCTGAAAGGTGAACAGAATCACTAGCACAACCATTCCCCAAGCCATTTAGAAAACCTCTGTATAAATATATAACAAACATTCAAATTCAACTTTTAAGGTTATGTAATATAGCCACTTGGCCGGACCGAGTCGGACCGGATCGATTATACCAAAAATCGTTACTTTTAAATAATGGCATCTCGAGCAAGGGTCCAGTACCGGGGAAGGCTACTCGCATTTGCTTGATGGATCTTGGCGTAGAAGCTGGTCGGCATGGCAAGAGTTGCGGAATCGGAGGTGGCGAGATAGAAAGTTTTATCAAAGGTTGGATCTTGAGCTAAACAAGCGGGCCCTTTTGATGGAGAGAGTGGGGACTTGGACTTCGGAGAGATGGTGATTGGCGTTGCCAGACTTGTGGGTATTGGAACTTTACCCGCAAATAGTGGTGCTTCAGTTTGTCGTGCAAAGTTCATCAGAGCACGGGTGTGGTGTGGATTGAGAAGATAGTGCCGACTACTCGTAAGCCAATATCTACTCAATAGAATATGAATTTATCGAGGGGTTCGTCTATTTGGGGTCGAAAAATGAGTGAAGAGAGGGTTGGGGGCAGGT
The DNA here is from genome assembly GCA_021018995.1 of Chloranthus sessilifolius. Lineage (NCBI taxonomy): Eukaryota > Viridiplantae > Streptophyta > Magnoliopsida > Chloranthales > Chloranthaceae > Chloranthus > Chloranthus sessilifolius. The sequence continues at coordinate 3,754,870 of CM037584.1, forward strand.
TTGATGGATCACCGAGTTCGCCTTTGCCACCGGCGGAAACAATTTTGTGGTGGGCGAGAACCGACTGGGGAGTTTGGCGACTTTGGGAGTGAAGAGGTTCAAGGATCATTCAGTGGTGCTGGAATTTGCTAGTGAAGAAGAGAGGGAAAGAGCTCTCAGCTCTTTGAAAGGGTCATGGCGATGTATGGAAATTTATGTCAATATTTCGCCTGGAATCGCGAATCGAGGTGGCAGACAAATGTTGTCTAGGGCACGGTGTATGGTTGAGATTGAGAGGTCTTCCCTTTCATCTCTGGTCGCCGATATGGGAAAGTTGTGGGGTGGATTAGCGGAGGTGGATCAAGAGACCTTAGCTTCTGAAGAGTTGGGTTTTTCTAGAATCAAGGTTGACAGTCGGAAATGGATTAAAATTCCCATAATGATCTGGATTTCTTCGGGAGGGCTCCGATATCACATTGCGGTGGAGGTGGAACTGAAGGTGGACACCATTGGCGGCGGTTTCCCAAATCCTAGCAGAAATGAGCGAGGGGAGATGATGCGAGATATGGATAGGGGCGAATCATCGATTGGTGGCAGTCGTAATCTATTCCAACGGTCAATTCTGGTCGAAACAATGAGGGAAGATGAGGTTAAGGACGATTTGGGCGCTCAGATGGGGGAAACCAGACGATGGGTAGAGGATGACAATAATGTTGTGAGTCGGGGGAAGCAGGTAACCGAAACCAATAGTCAGCGGGGAAATATGGTCAATGGGATGAAGACACGTGCAGACAGCTAGGAAGACGGACGCCAAAAAAGCTCCAGTATGGGTAATCACGGATGCAAAACACTTTCAACTCTATATGGTGATTTATTACAGGGGAGTAAACATGGCAGGAATTCCAATGGCGGTCAACCTGGTCTAATCGATGTCACAACCAATGTAGTTAAATGGCATATGCGACCCTATGCGATGGCTTAACCCCATCGCATATGCAAGTTGCATATGCGTTTGTGCCATGGCACATAATTATTTTTATTTATTTTTTCAAATTTTCCTAAAAAATCTCTAAAGTTCCCCATATTGAAAAGTAATACGTTTGTGTTAATTTTGTACTCTATTAATTTTATAGTGTCTAGAATGAGAAATAAAAGTATATAATATAAGTATATAACCATAAGTTAGAAGGAAAAATATAAAAAATAAGTCTAAATAGTACAAAAATAAAGTGAAGCATACAAAAGCGAAGGAAAGAGATCCAAAACATACCTTTAAGGGTAGTGGTATGCGTTAGGAAGAGAAACCCCCTATTAATAGAGCTTGGGGAAGCCTAAAAAGCCAAAATAAAAAAATCAATGTTGGAGAAGTATGTCATGGCATACTTCCTGGATGGCATATGTGATCCACCCCTTCCTGATGGCATATGCGGCCGCATAATGGCATATGCAATCGCATATGACAACACTCACAACGACACGAGGATAGGGTTGGGTTTTGCGGAGAGGGTCGGGTCCAAAATTAAGCCTAGGATCTCTGAAGCAGCCGGGTCCCCGTTATCCAGCCGGGTCCCATTAAGAGAGTTGTAGAGGATTTGGGTGTTGGGTCTCCTGCTGTTTGTTTAAGGAGTGATGGATTGCATGGTTCGGGTTCAAGCGATTCTGGAGAGGATAGGAGCTCCAATCCAGACAGATTTTCGTTTGAGAGATGCTCAGACAGTGGAGCCTCGATGTCGGGGCTTGAACTGGTGAGATCTCAAGACGATCTTGATAATCTCTTGGATGTAGATTTATTGAAGATTTGTGAGAAGTATGGGTTAGAGTTTAGAGGTAGTCATGAAGATATACGGTTACTCTTTGGAAGGGTTAGTAGTAACATCGGACTTCAATGGCCTATTCCTGCTCAGTGCTCTGTTCAGGGGAGAGGGGATTCAATGCTTGTGAGGCGAGGGGTTTGTTGTTGGGTAGTAGTTGGGGGTTTGTGTTGGTCTCCTCTATTTTTATGTCTGATAATCTTAGATTTTTGTCATGGAATGTGTGCGGTTAGGGAGAGGAGCAAATATGGTCGTATGTCAAAGACAATATTGTTGCGGTTAAGCCGAATTTGGGCATGTTGCAGGAAACTAAGTGGGAGTCGTGCAATGATGCTAAGGTGAGAAAGATTCTTAGAAGAAGTTGGGAGTGGGAGGTCCTTAATACTGTCAGGACTAAGGGAGGGGTGTTGGTCTTCTGGGATAAAAGCGTCTTCAGGCGACTGGATCTTCAGGCGGGGACTCGATCTCTTTCGGTTAAGTTTTTTTCGCTTGCTAGAAATTTGGAGTGGGCATTGTTTGTTGTTTACGGTCCAAATGGTCAAGGCTGAGAGACAAGGGTTTTGGAGAGAGCTCTTGGATATCAAGCGGAGGTGGAATGCCCCCTAGATAGTTTGTGTCGGTGTGTGTGTGTGGATTGGGGTGGAGGGGTGTATGAAAAACCGGGTCGTCAACGAATCAAGTCTAGTATGAGAGGCTTCTTGGAGTTTATGGTGCAGTCCAAGCTGATGGACATCTTAATGACAGGAGCTAAGTTCACATGTTCAACTGGCCAAAAGGTGCTGACGATGAATCGGATTGATACATTTCTTCTTTCTACCAAGTGGGGGGACATTTGCCCATCTTTTGTTTTGGTGGTAAGGCCTTCTTCGATTTCTGATCACATCCCCATGATGTTGGAGGACTAAGCTGAAGGATGGGGTCCGATGGTGTTCAGATTTGAATTGGTATGGCTTAGGGTGGAATCATTGAAGGAGATGGTGGTTAACAAATGGAGTAAGTGGCAGTTTGAAGGATCGGCTGAATTCATTTTTATGACTAAGTTGAAAATGACTAAAGCCTTTCTGAGAGGGTGGAATAAAGATCAGTACGGTAATCTGATCCTCAAGAAGGATTTGTAGAATAAGCTCGTTGATTTCAATCTGAAAGAGCAAATGGAGGTCTTATCGAGGGAGGATAGGATAACTAGAAATGAGCTGAAAGACGAGCTAAACCGTAAGGTTCTAGAAGAATAAATGTTTTGGTGGCAAAGATCCTAAGAGAGATGAGTTAAAGAGGAGGATCGTAACACGGGATTCTTTCATGGGCTAGCTTATATCAGGAACAGAGGCAATCGGATTTCGATGTTAAAGGTTAATGGTAGCATGGCAGTCGAGAAGGATGTGATAAAGGGTGCGATTGTTGAGCACTTTCAGGATAGATATATTGAGGAGTTCTATTTGAGACCGTTCCCGACGGGTCTGAATTTTTCCAGCATATCGAAGGAGGCAAAGGCTGGTTTGGAGAGGCCTTTTACGTTGGAAGAGATAAAAGGGATCGTTTTTTAGGAAGAGGGCGAGAGAGCTCCAGGGCCGGATGGTTTTCCAATCAAAAATTTTCAAGTGTTTTGGGATATAATAAAAGGCGATTTAAGTAGGGTGTTCACTCAGTTTTATAAGAATGGAAGGCTATGCAAAGATACTTGTGCTTCTTCCATTACTCTTATTTCCAAAAAGGAAGGAGCGGAGGAGATCGGGGATTTCCGGCCGATTAGCTTGAACGGTAGTCTATATAAAGTGATAGCAAGGGTGTTGGTTAACCGGTTTAGAAGCGTCATTGATAGGTAAATTAGCCCTACCCAAGGAGCCTTTTTAAAGGGTTGTCAAATTGTTGATGTGGCGGTGTTAGCTCATGAATGTCTTTACTCAAGACATGTCGATAAGAAACAAGGGGTAATCCTTAAGTTAGATATGGAAAAGGTGTTTGACCGAGCCAGCTAGGCGTACATCGATAGAATCCTAACATGCATGGATTTCAAGCCGAGATGGCATAAATGGATTAGTGGGTGTATCCGGAGACCTATGTTTCTCGAGAGGTTTTCGGCAAAGAGATCCCCTATCTCCATTCTTATTTAATTTGGTTGGTGAATGTTTGAGAAAGCTGATAGAGAGAGGAGTGGAATTGGGGTGAATTTCGGGGTTACGGATCATTAGAGGTGGCACTCCTCTCACTCATCTCCAATTTGCCAATGATACGGTCATTTTCTGCAATCCTAGTAAAGAAGAATTGTTAAGTTTACGGTGGATCCTTCAGGCTTATGAAGCATGTACAAGGCAGAGAATAAATATCGCCAAGACCAAACTTATGGGGATAGAGATCGACAAGGCTATGGAATTAGCTGGATACTTAGGTTGTGATGTTGGGATGATTCCAACCATGTATTTGGGGTTGCAGCTGTGTATCGACACCCCCTCCCTGAGTTCATGGGATCCTATTGTGGTTAAGATGAAGAAGAGGCTTGCTGTCTGGAAAACCAAGCTTTTATCTATGGTTGGGAGGTTAATCTTTATTAAGAGTGTACTTACTAGTATGCCGATTTACTTTTTATCCATGTTCAGATGTCCAGCTAAGGTGGATGCTGCATTGGAGAAGATCATGCGTGACTTCTTGCGGAATGCAAGCAGTGAAAGGAGAAAACTGCACATGATCAGGTAGGATGTGATTTGCTCGCCTAAGGAGGAAGGGGGGCTAGGGGTGTGGAGTTTAAGGAGATTCAACAAAGCGGTGTTGTGTAAGTGGTTGTGGAAGGTGGGGGATAGTCCCCCTCCTTATGTGGCACTTTCATAGTGAACAAATATAAGGTGGGAGGGAGAGGTTGGGAAATGGGTGGAGTTAATTTGAGCATATGCTCGGGTTGGTGGAGAGGTGTTGTGGATTTATTGCCTGATTTTCAGAGAGGAATCAAGTTTTCTCAACGCAATGGGCAAACCATTAGATTATGGGAACATTAGTGGACCACCATTAGTCCTCTTAAAGAACTTTATCCTTCATTGTATGCGCTCAGTAGAAGGAAGAATGTCACTGTGAACGAGTGCATTGTTGAGGGTGGTGATTCGATGGGATGGGAGCTAGATTTCAGGCGTGATTTAAGGAGTGTTGAAGAGGACCCGTTTTACACTATGATTATTGAAATTCATGGGGGTGTGAACTTCACTTCAGAGGAGGATAGGAGAGTTTGGTGGCATCGGCCTAACGGAAGGTTCTCAGTAAAGTCTGTTTATTATTGTTTGTGGCGCAGACCGATTATTATTAGATCTTAGTGGGGGTGTGGAAGGTTAAAGCGTCCCCGAGGAGTGTTCTATTTGCTTGGTTTGCCTCTCTTAATCGGGTTTAAACTGTTGACTTCCTTTCGCGGATGGGGATGGTGTTGCCTAATCGGTGTATTATTTGTTGCGCGGACGCCGAATTAGATGATCATTTGTTTATTCATTGTCCGGTGGCTACTTTGATTTGGCGATTTTTCATAGTGGAGAGAGCCTTATTGGGTGTATGCAAGAGACTTGCGGTGAGGCTATTGCTGAGCTTTGCTCAAATTATAATCGCAAAAAAAGGCATGTGCGATGTGGCAATCGGGTGGCTATTATTTTGGGCACTGACTTTTTGAAGGGAATTTCAGATCCCATATTCAGGTGGCTGGTGAGATTGCCAGAGACCTAAGGGATTGGGGAAAGGTGTGGAGGTTCGAGTTGGGCTGAGAGGTGGTGTTCCTGGCCCTGGGTAGCCTCTTCCATTCCGATTTCGGCCGGTCGATGACGGTCAGGCCATTTTATTTGATCTCGGCATCGTCCAGACTGTTGATCAGTGTGGCCCTCCTTTTTGTTTTTTGGTTTGTTCTTTTTGACCTTGGTGTGTGGTTGTAATTTTGTCGAAGGTAATACTCAGTGCACAAGGCTCCTGCTTTTGGGGGTGCCTGGGAGAGGTAGATGGTAGGCAACCTTACCCCCATTTTGGAGAGGCTGATTCCCAGATTCAAACACACAACACATCGCATCAGGCGGACAGCAATTACCATCGGAACAAAGTCAAACCTCTATATATTGCCTCAAAATTTTAGGAAAAACAAATTATCCACTGCAAGTTAAAAAAAATTAGACAAATAGGATTGATTTCCTATAGACACATTTGTTTCAGAGATTTGGATTTACTAGATATTTGCAACAAATGACATTAAACAAGGCGCTAAATAATCTCATTCTTAATTGTATAGCTATAGAGCTCATATGAAACACTGATAAAGAACAGAGGTAATCCACTACAGGCAGCACAGACTCCGGGAAAAAAAAAAAAAAAAAAAAACAATCAGCAGTACCTACTTCTCAATTGCCAGAAAAGGAAAAAATCAAATGCGTAGGAAGTTACTTGTAGTAGTTTCGGGGTGTTGGGCACCAGAATCCAAAACCTCAGAAGAAATACTACTTTCAGCTTTAAACACAGATGAATCTGATCACAGCTTCTTTGATGATGCCCTCAATAGCATTGCCCAAAAAGGAAATGATCACATGTTACATGGTAGTAGTTTCCGAGTGTTGGGGACCAGAATCCAGAACCTCAGAAGAAACATTACTTTCAGTTTTATCCACAGATGAATCTGATAACAGCTTCTTTGAGGATGGTTCTGCACTCGTAGGAATTGCTGAGGCTCGCTTAATGCCTCTCCCTACAACACCGAGATGTGTAATGCTACCATTTGTAGCGGCAGTAGAAATTGTTGGCGAGTCGAAACCACCACCATTCATGATACCCATTTGTGAAGAATTCAGCTTCTCAGAAGAACTTGCTCTTGCCACTGTTGAGGACATGCTTTTTTCACCATCTGCTGCTGACTTAGCAGCAACCATTTTGAACACTTCAGAAAATACTGATTGCGGCTCTAACATAGCCTGTTGCAAGTCTTCAAGCTGCATAACAAGAAATTATATGAGAGTTCTTCTCTTATATAAAGCTAATAAAAGTAATGCATTGTGATTGAGCATGCTACGACATGAGTATGGCTTTTGTAGAAAATAAAAAACTAATAACTAAAGAAAAGAAATACTCATTTAGGGTGTTATTAGAGAGAGATAGAAAAGAAGAGGAGAGAGAGCAATAACACATAAAAAAATTACTTTGTTACTAATTGAGATGTCCAAGTTACAATAGATGGACACTTTATAATTTATATAGAGGGCATACAAGACTTAACATATATTTCTAACCAATATGGGACTATATCTAGACCATAACACTAGCACCTACTAACACATTTGACATATTATCTCCAACACTCCCCCTCAAGTTGGAGCATCAATGACATAGATGTTTAACTTGCCAACAAAAACATAAAAAAGGTATATATTTACAACATCATACCCCCCCCTGACTTGATATGGTCACTACACAACCACTTGCACCTAGGTGCCCAAGAACAAAGAAAAACAATTTTGTGGTGCAAACACATGTATCCACCGACAACTTGGTGCAATCTTGCACTCAAGTGGTCATGGAACACATGAGTTAAAATACCAGTTTTCCGGTACGTATTGTCCATCTCCAAAACCGGTACGTATCTGACAATACAATATATCGTCCGGTACATTACCAAAACATACAATGCACCGGTACGATACATTCAAAGTATCTTATCGGTGACCTCCAACACCAATACGTATCGTCCGGTAAATTACCAAAACATATGTAATGCATCAGTACGATACATTCAAAGCATCGGGCCGGTGACATCCGACACCGGTACATAGTGGACGGTACGTACCGGTAATGGATGAGATTTTGAATCATGATGGTACACACCATGATCCAAACAAATGGCTAAACCGTTAGGCTGCAAAATGTCCTTGGCACCAACAACATGCCCACAACATAATAACGACCCACAACAACAATGAGTGAGATTGACAATATACAACATACATAAGCCGATATATCATGAAAACAAGAAAAGGATGGATTGGAGCTAGTTGTGTGGCACGAAGGTGCAAATAAAATTAAATAAGTATATCTTTTGCATTTAACCCAGCTGCCAATGCTAAAACCTGTATCATCAAAGATATCTACTACGATTGGGAATCACAAATAGCACCTGCTGTAGCTTGTCCATCCACCAATCTGACTGATGAACAAAATGAGGGACCTTTTGACGTGTCGGCTGCAGTACCATCAACCATTACCACCAACAATAAGAGAGAAGAGCCGAGACAGAAAAAAAGAAAGGAAGGCCTTCAGCTCCTCAATCTTCTTTCCTTTTTTTTCCTTGCAAGATACGAAAAAATGGATGGAAGAGGTTTTCAGCTAGTTCTAGAAAGTGCACAACAACCAGTTTGATAAAATGCCAGAAAGGAGTTCCAACCTCTTTTTTTCTTCTTTGTTTTTTTGTTTGCATGACATAAATATTGAAGGAAGAAGATGCACATGAGATGTTTAGTGAAATGAGTGTGATTTGAAGACATGTCATGGGGATTGTTCAGTCTACAGAGGACTTTGGACGAGTTTTCCCTCGTGCATGATGACGGTGATAACTACATACCAATTTTAGAGGATCAACCAACGATTCAAAGGGGATCCTAGCCAAGATGGTGCATAACAGTTGAATAAATAGGATATGAAATGGCTCATGAAGATGGCTGCAACTTTTTTTTTCCTTCCTGTTCTTTTATTTATTTATGGATAAGCTGGGCTCAAACTTGCAACCTTGAGGTTGCAACATTGTTAACCTTCCATTGCGCTATGGGCCCAAGCCCCTCTTCTTCTTTTTCTTCTTCTTGTTCTTCATTTTCATGGCTGTAAATAACAGCCTCCCTTTTCTTTCATCTGTTGTAATAGCATCAGCCAACAATCCCCTTTTTTATCTTTTTCTTCTTTCCCATTGGCTGGAACAATGAATGGGGATATAAAAACATAATCTGGAAGATGGCAGCAATAAGAGCAAACAACATTTGGAAGTGAAAGGGAGAATATAATGTGCCATTAATGGCCACAAAAACAAGAGGCAGAAACAAAGGATAAATGAGGTTTCCGATTTCTGATGCACAAAGATCCGACAAGGCAGCGATGTGCAGAGCATACGTCAGCCAAAACCGATAAGAGGACTCGGCCAAAGAAACGGAAAAGATGGGGTCTAACCTGCTCTGATACCATGTAGAAAATAATAAACTAATAATAAAGAGGAAAAAAATACCCATTTAGGATTTTATTAGAGAAACAGATGGAGAAGAAAAAGAGAGACTGAGGAGAAAGGACAGGGAGTAATAACACAAAAGATTACATTGTTACTAGTTGAGATATCCAGGTTACAATAGATGGACCCTTTATATAGAGGACTGCTTACATACAAAACTCATTTACAACCAATGTCGGATTCAACCCACTAACTCAACTAGACCCTTGTAAGTTGTAACACTAATACACCACATTTACTACTAACACATTAGACCTAATATATTATCTCCAACAGCTTTTACTCAAAGAACTAGAATGTCTTACAACATGAGTAAGGCTTTTACCCTATGTAATTGAAATGTTGGAGCACATCATTCCACGATCCACTCTTTTTCTCTATGATTACAGCGAGGTATGAGGTTAACATCAAAATTGAAAAGGAGGTAACCAAGCTCCCAGCCAAACCCGTTTATGTCTTTTCTGGTCCTTTGATGAAAATTATTTTATTAAAACAAAATGAAAAAAAAAAACAAACAACAGGGTAACAAGCTCAAAGAAGTGGAGATTCTCCCCAATGCAAGGAGAATTCCTCAAAGTTGCTTCCCTAGCTAGTGTCAGCAATTTGAATTTCCTCACTTCTAATGTGGCCAAATGATGGTGGAACTCCCTAAAAGAACAAATGCTTCATCAAGAAGGAAGAGTCCCCAAGATCCACCATCCTCTCATGCCATACTCTGAAATTTGTCTAGTCAACATCCACCAACAAAGTAACAAGGTCAAATAAGTGGAGATTCTCCCCAATGCAAGAAGAATTTTTCAAAGGTTCCTTCCCTTTGTGAAATAGAGTTACTTGCTTTCTCTTTCTCATGGGGTTAAGTGATACTGAGACTCCCTAAAAGAACAACTGCTTCATCAAGATGGGATAGCCTCCAAGATACGTCACTCTTTCCAGACATGCTCTATGACATATGCCTATTCATCGTCCACCAATGTTGTCAGAATCGGATCATATCAAAATACCATTTTAGAATTTGTGAATCAAATTGTATAGTTAACTTTGATACCTTGGATTTGTCAAACTTTGTGCCACAAAAATGGACATCACCAATTCTCACTATTTTTACATATGATGCATTTAACGGGTAATTAGAGTTTGCACCTTTGATGATTGTCCATCATTAGATTCTTGTTGACCAAACTCATCGAACAAAAGGCTTCAACTTTAAGCCAAACAAGATATTACGACACTATTGTAATGGATGTTGGATAAAAGTATCATTCGAAGACCTTGGGCATCTCACTTCCACATCCTACCATCCCCTCCATTTCTAGGGAACCAGTTTCAAGCTGCCACGACAACTCAACTCAATTTCCACATCCTGGAGGTGCTTCCTAAAAAAAAGTCTCACACCACACTCCCCCATGCGTCTAAATTATTAGAACTCAGTAATTCTATAAATTCTTCTTAATGTTTTTACTTTTATAATTGTAATCTCCAGGTAATAGAATAATAGCTTACCCTAGTTCTTATGACAATAATCAAAATACCCCATGTACATAAATTATAAGTTTTGCCACAGTGTTGTGCGATGTTTTGAATTCGCATAACTCGCTTATTTCATCTCAAAATTATAATCTTTGACTCATTAGATAGCTAACCCATTAAACTTTCCAAGCTACCAATTTTCTTGATATTTCAAGGTTTAAACCCTAGAAAAATGGTTGCAAGAATAAGTGATAAGATTATTAAGGTATCACACCTTGGATATCATTCAAAATTTGTGCATAACATGCACCCCTTACATAACAAGTGTCCATAGAGTTGTTCAACCTGGTGCTTGCCTTGATCCTTGGGCATGGCCAAAGTTCTAATCGAGAATCATTCATAATTTCAAACTAATCAAAAAAAAAAATTCTGTCACCACCTTGTATACATCAGTAAGAACCTTAGACACAACTAGCATTGATCATGCTTTGATCCTATGTTGACCTTTACGATTCAAATCATTTCCTCATGCTTCACAAAGAACTCGACCTTTAAATTCGAATTAAAGACGCAACTCATCATCGAGCCATGCTTAATCTCCTATTGGCTTCTCTGTGGAGACACTTCTTCACGATATTCATCAAATATTGGTGCATCTAAGATGGTCCATCAAAGATAGCCTCCTCATAAAACATTGGTTCGTCTTCATAATAATTGGCTCATCATAGAAATTTTTTAGATATAAATATAAAAGGACTTGGAGAACTGGCTATTTGCCCCTGTTGTCCTCAACCACAATCTATTTTGGATTCAGCTTCTCTTGACACTCCACAATTCATGATAGATGATTTATCTTCCTAAAACTCCTAGACTGAATAATATAATTGTGCATAATCATAACCAACGATATGATCACTTCTTGAATATCACTACAAACGCAAATCATAATCCCTAGCATCATGGGGATCCGCTCTAAACTAATGCAATGGAGATGGACTTCGTCCTACTCAATAGAAACTAAAATGAAAAGGAAGTCTTGTGTCTAAATTGAAAAGGGGGCAAGCAATCTTCTACATAATACCCAAATTATCTTTCCATTCAATATCCTTTTTGACATTGTCTACAGAAACCTAACAACCTCCCCTTTGATAATCCATAAGCTGACTTAACCTCAACCCTAAATCTACTGTAATCCTAACCATTCATTCAATAAATTAAAAGCTCACCCTAATTCTCATTACAATGAACAAAATAGCCATAAATGCAGGAAATTTTAGCACAACACTGCACTGTATTCGCATTTTGATCATAACTCGCTCAATAAATGTGCAATCTTAGGCTTGCTGGAAAAGCAACTCATTAGACTATATCATGATACCAAATCTCCGACCTTTCAAGATGAGAAATGGTTAAAATCATGTGCGAGAAAATGAAGGTCTCGATCTTTTAACAGAAACTCCCACAATAGCTTTTGCTGACATCAAAAGTAAACAATTCCTTTAAATGCAACTATGAAATCTTGAAATGCACCTACGTACACAAGCCGGAGCACAATGCACAAACCCTAAAGCAGAAACCCTCTTGAAACCTAAACCAGAAACCCAACCCTCCTCTTCTTCATCTACTCCGGTGAGATGTAACGACGACGACATCGAATGCCTGAGCTAAGAAAGTAGAAGTCATAGTCATCGGCGTTGTCGCCAGCATCGTCGCGGTTAAAGGTACCCAAAAGTAAATTGATCTCTTTATTCTCATGAAAAGAATCAAGAACCTACACCCTCACCTGGCACTTTAAATGGAGGGCACCTTTTCCGTGTTGGTAATCATTTTGGTCCATACATTGGCAACTAACAATTAAAAAAAATGATGCAATCTATTTGGCATGGTATGGTCATCATAAGCTAATAACAAAAAAGGGAAAACTAAAAAGGAAATGGATGAGCTAAACAAACCTTTCTTTCCAGTTCAATTGACAGTCCACTAAGAGTCTCAATCTCTGTTTCCTTCTCCAATAGGGATGGATCACACTTAGGCCCATCCGGGGACTGCTTTCCCTTCTCATCTACATCAGCAACAGGACTAGTGTCAGACACTGTTGCTGCCAAATCTGTGGAGTACTTCAGTTCTTCTGTGAGCCGCTGCAGGCGAGCCTTGCAAGTGGAAATAGCCTTCTGGCAGTACATAACAGCATCATCTTCAATCCTGGAGCCTACCTCCAGTACCAAACATATCCTAAAGTTTCTGACTTTCGAGTTAAGGTGGAAACAAGTAGAATCAAAAAATAAAAAATAAACTAATTTCAACGATGCAGGATCCAGACAAGGCATTTGATAACTGACAACTTTATTCTTTTATCAGGTGATGGGCCAAATCAAAAAAAGCTTCCTCGGCAAACAAATTATAAATTGCTCAGAAAGTTTTAGTGAATTCTAAAGTTTAAGAAATGACCTGAATATCCAATAGTAAATAGTGAATATTTTACAATATTTTATAAAATAAAACACCTATAATGCAAACTATAAAACAGGGGGCATCTGCTTACAATGTTTTATGTTTATGACAAACAAAAATGGAAGGAAAACAATCCCCAGATTGTCCATTTCTTATCCACTGCAGAATCTGTGGTTGTGGAAGACTTTCAAATCAAAGAACTTGTCGCTCTCAAAACATGGGGAATATATCATATAATTAATAAAAAAAGAACCTCTAATCTCTATAATTCTGTAGTTCAAATTATTCCCACTGTCTGAGAAAAAGCGTTAGAAAAGTAACAAAAAAACCACTATGCTTAGGAGAAGAATTTATTATTAGCAGAATGATTTTCACAGGAAAATATTTTTAAAAAAAAAAAAGAAAAAACAAACAAACAAATTCAAGTTTGTAAAGCTCCAAATTTTTTATTTTGGATAGAGGACCCAAGAGACTATTCCACCAACTCACTCAATAAGTAGGTAAATAAATATAACCAAAGAATAAAATTGAAGCAAAACTAAAAAAGAAAAAGATGTATATTAAAAACAAAAAATTAGATAAACACTTTTTATATGTTTGTCTCTACATTTGGAATCATATTGCTACCCAAATATATGTAACACAAGAAAATTTCAAACCACAGATATTATGTCATGCCATCTTTCCATATGTATGTGCTCCCATATCCAGGTAAGAAAGCACGGATAGTCATTCTCCTAGGTTAAAAAAAAAATTCACCTTGCCCTAGAAACCAGTATTAAAATCAGCTTTTAGCATCAGTCCCTAAAATGTAAGCAACACAATTCACTTTCAGAGGATACAGTTCTGCTATGCGGCGACTGTCTGGTTCAACTAGGCGCTCCAAAATAGATAGAGCTTTAAGATAGTCACTCAAAGAAGTCTCAATGTCCTCTGCAGGTCACAGATTCATAACATTGTCAACCATTCAACAAAATAATGCTTCCAAAAAATACTCAAAAATTATGCATAGCTTCAATTCAAAGAAAACCTCTTTCTAAAGCGACTTCTCCTAAAGCTGTCAAGATGTCTACTTTCTCTATTGTATCACCCGGGTTTTTTTCAACAATCGCCCTTGCAACGTCCAGCATTTTCCATGCCAGATCCAGATCAGAGTCATCTTCATCTGCTTCCGCCAAGTCCTCACCATCCCCTTCACTTCCATTGCTGTCCTCTTCCTGATCTTTGTCACTAGCACCTTCTATCTCGAAAGAAACAGAAAAGTTTTACCATGAAAAAGTTTGAAATGTAAATGATAAGAGACGTTGGCTACGTGTGTATATGAAAAAATCCAGTAGATATTAACTAATTGGGAATTTCCACGAAGATAGATATATCTAACCAAATACTTGAGTTACTGATTATTGTTAGCTTATACTTTGCTCCGTAACAGAATAACATGTGCAGGTACACATATATAGAAATTTTTATCTTCATTTATGCTTTTATTATATATTAGATGGATTTATACACATGCATGCATGTTATTGTCAGTTTCCACATGGATGGCAATTTGCTCCGTAGTCAAGGAAACAAAAGCACTCCTCAGAGTTTATTCTCTTCTTTATAAAAGAATAAGGGTGTACATATATAGAAGTTTCTCAATATTTACGTTTTTATTATATATTAGCTAGATTCATACACATACATACATGTTATTGTTGGTTTCCACATGGTTGGTAATTTGCTCCGTATTCAAGAAAAAGCACTTCTCCTGAACGCCTTCCAAGAATTAATAACAAGGTAGTTAAGGCGGTGTGGCAAAGAGGCTCGCTACGCCATAGCGTGGCCATAACAAGGCTATTTATTAATTTTTTCTAAATTTTATTTTATTAATAGTATTTCTTTTTTATTTTTTATTTATTTATATTTTTTATATAGGGGGAAGAAACAAACAAAAAAACTAGGAAGAAAAAAATTCAAGCTGTTTTGGCATTGCTGTTTGGAAGAGTAGAAAAGAGCAGTCGTTGCTCTTTATTATTACAAATATAGGAAGAGAGAGAAGGATTGGAGGAAGAAAAACTGGGAGGTTGCTCTTTGAAACATGAAAACATCGCTCTTTAAAAGGGCATGAAAAATCCTGCTCTTTTAAAGATGGTTGTTTTTCTTATTTCAAAGAGCAGCCTTCCTTTGATCTTCTTCCAATCATTCTCTCTCCCCACATTTATTTCCAATAACAAAGAACAATTGCTTCTCTTTCTTACTCTCCCAAAGAGCAATCCCAAACACAGCCTCAGTTACTGAAGCATCATACTTTGATTCTAATATTGAGGATTTCATGTTCTATTATCAATAAATACAAATCAATTATGGAACATCAACAAATTTTGCAACCTGATAAGTATAAATAATTAAATATGAAATATCAACAAATATAGAATATTAAAAAATATTTAAATATCAAGTACATATACTTTAGTGTCTTCGACGTTAAGGTTTCGTCGACCGGTAGCTTGTTGAGGTGTCACCGACACGCTGGTGTTAGTAGTTGTCGTGATGAGAGAGAGAGAGAGAGGGAGAGAGAAAGAGTCAAGGACTTTGTAACTTATAAGTTGGGGTTTTGTAACTTGTAAGTTAACTTGTTATAAGTATTATACGTTATTATCCAAAAAAATCAAATAGTGTACATAGAGACGCCATAGTGATATTATGTCATGTCGTCACTATTTAGCCATCATGACTATTTGGTTGTATATCATGTTTCCCATCGCTATTCGTTATGGCGAGGCCATGACGAGGCTATAGCGTCGCCTTGACAACCATGATTAATAAGCACAGGCGTAAAGGAGAATCTTACCAATATTTGATTCGGTTATGTCTGTGAAGACAAATATAAATTTAGAACGCTTACCTACATCAGAGTTCCAATGTGATAAAAAATTAAAATCAAATAATAAATAAAAGCATTTTATTTTTATATAAAAATGAAATCTACCAGCATTACCATGCCCAAGGGTCATAATTTGGGTTTACGCATTAACTTCAATTAGATTGATGGGACAAGTATGGTCAAATCGAGCACAAGAAGATCTATTAGCAAATACCAGTGACAGCACAAGAGGATCCACTGAAATAATTGATTGATGTTTTGATTGTTTCTGTGGCTTAAGTATGTATTTCTTATCCAACATTTTATGTACAAAACTGCCATTGTAGATTGTGTACTTATTATCATAATTTCCAAACCAAGAAACAGATGCGAGAAATGAATGCAAGAAACCGCTTATTGTATAATGTATAAGATTCATAATGTGCAGCAAATGTGGGAAATAGGGAGAAAGAAACATATATACTAATGAGGAGAAACGAGTTACCCGGCACTACAGTTGCAATACCAACTTTTAGACCATTTCAATAGTATAATTACCTAAAGTTCTATAGAACGCTAATTTAATGTCATTAACCACCAACAGGTAAAATATAACAAAATAATTGAAAATATAAGTTGTACCAGTACCCATTTTTTAGGGGTATGGCTTGAGGAGCATGTCAGATGCAGCTAACGCGTACATTTTTAATATGGGTACCATTCCCATTCGAAGTCCCTGGTTAACATAGTTTAAAATTACCTATGAAGTAATCAAAACAAACATAACCATACCTACATGCCCTCATTTGAAGATGTGTAACTACATGTAGTTACCTGTATACCCGATACCAGGGTGTGGATGTATAAAAAATTAAAGTCTACATTTCCAAAGCGTTGTGTCTGTGAGTTTTGTGCAAAGTTTCACACCCTCTGCTTGCCAGCATGGATGAGTGCATGCCATGCCACCAGTTTATCAATGTGTTCAAGCAAATATTCTTTGATTACACAAAGCACAAGCACCATATTAGTTAGGATAAAAAAACAATTAAAAAGGTAAAGCATATTCAGAAATAATAGAAACAAACCTTCCTCCATTTCTCCCTCGTTGTTACTGGAAACAGAGTCTGGTTTAGCAGCACTAACAACAGTAGCTGCTGAACCTTCAATGATTTCCACAGTCTCAGCCGCTCCATCAGGTACAGACTTTTCAAGAGAATTGGGCTCCTTCTTTGGCACAGTAACCAATGGGTCAGCTTCATCTTGTGCTTTATACAGCAGTGCACATCCATACTTATAGTAAGCACTGGCACATTCTGGAGCAAGTTCGCCATAGTGTGTAACCCTGGACAGAAAAAGATAATGGGTTAAGGGTGGTAACTCTTAATATGCTGGATTGATCAAAATCATGGAGCTTCTAATGGCTGTAAGATGAACAAAATTTAAAATATTAAAGAAAGAAAAAAGAATGTCAGATCCTTTCAAACATCTCATAAGGTCAGTTTAAGGGCACTGGGGATTTTCCTATTGCGTGCGCACATGCACATGTTCACACAGAAGCCATGAAAATACTGATAATTTCCCACTAAAATATAAAGAATTAATGGAAGCTCTCCATAGAGTTGAGATAATAACCTTAACATCTCACTTTTTAGGCTACGTGGACTTTTTTATACCACTCCATATCATCCAAGTTGCCAAATATAATTCAAGTGACACAGCCCAAAAAATGTCCATCAAAGGATTCAAACCATTCAATCCGAGCACTTAATGACCATTGGCATTCTAATGTAGGGTTCATATTGAAGTTCTTGAATTGGATGGAATGAATCCTCTTATGGGAATGTATTTGGATTGAGTGAACCGCAAGGGATGTCCAGCAACTGGACAACTTGAGTTGGTAACAAATGTAGCTTAAAAGTGGGACGGTGAGGGTGTTATATCCAAATGATGGTGACCAAAATCAAATCTCAAATGTAAATCTTAGCTTAAACACTAAAATTTTATACAACTAGAGAATCCACTGAGACCACATCACCACAGTATATGTTACACAGAGAAAACTAGGCATGGGCTACATGGCAATGCAAATCAATCGTACAGCTTAGCCACCACAAAAGGTGGCACAAACAATGGCATATATATGGAACCATATAGCGAGTCGTGGGTCAAGACAAACCATCTGGCTCCAATCCACCAAAGGAATGCTACATTGTCGTGAGGTAAGCAACAGAAAATTCTAAAAATAACTAGAAAAAGATGTCATTATGACCCTTCTTCAGAAGTGAAAGGTTCTAGCTTTATTATTACGTGGGAGATTTTGTAAAGTAGATTGCAATTGAGTCTGATCTTCTAAAAGCGGAACTGAGGTATATGATGAAATTCTCTTCTATACTCACATTTCGCACTCCATCCTTTTCTATTTTGAAGGGAGGAGGAGCCATGCCAATTTGACCTACTCATCCCTAAGAGAGGCCGCAAGATGCAAGGGTAATAAGTCTTACATGATAATAGGCACAATAGGCTTTTCCCCAAAGTCTATTCAGCCATCCCACTGCCTCTCACACTCCAAGCATGTGAGCCTAAGAGCACAGCACATGTGAGCTCCATTGACATTGAGTTATGGCGTGATACCTTCGAACTCACTACCATGGAAAGTAAAAAAGAAATTAGCAAGTAAGGGATAGTTGCTAGACTATGAGCAGAAGTTAGAAATTACTTTAAGGAGATCAAAAAGGGCATCATGCTTTACTAATCAGGCAAAGACATGGATGGAAGACTGATCAAAGGACCTAAGAAAGGAAGGAGAATATCTACTTGGTTAGAGGATAGCCACAGATAGCATGTACGGAAGTTTGAGCAAAGAAGGATATTACTATGAGCAGCTGGGATAATTTTAGTGCTACAAGATGGCCCTCAAGCTTTGTTTCACAAGAAAAGATCCCTGCCAAAACCACCTATCACTTGACCGTCATTTCAAGTAGGATTCAAATAAGTATACCTTGTCACATTGGCAACACATGAGGCTATAGATGTCAAGTAGGGCAGGTAGGCTAGTTAGTTGGTTTCATTATACATTTAGAATAAGGAAGGGAACCTCATGTATTAAGGCGGGAGCAATTTCAACTGTTCGCAATCTAGCAAAGTTCACATATAATACATTAGTTTTATTCCTAACATTCCTAGTTTTTTGAGTTCTAACTCTTTTAAAATTTTGAAGCTTAATGCATGTTTGGCCACCTTTATCTCCCCAAATGACCAGCCCATAACGAAGTTTCTGGCATTGAGATGATCACATGATTTACCTGAGCCATGAGTCATTTCTGTACCGCTTGGCTAGTTGACTCCCTCTTTCCTTCAGCTCTTTACTCATGTAGCGAGTCTTGACTTAAAAACTTATCGAATTGTCCCTACCTCGGTGACACTATGCCCATGTATTAGGTGCTCCCTCTCCCATTTATCCATCCAGCCAAAACAGAGAATATTTGCGATTGATTTATCAAAAATAAAAAGACTTGTATGAGAGGTAAGCATACTCGTCGGCAATCGAACATTACCAATAAAACCTATTTATATTTAAGAACGTGTTGAGTTGCCCTAACTGACCCACCATGGGACTAAAGGTTGGATTAACCTTAATTTCAAAGCCTGTGCGAATTATTATCTGGGGTGGGGTGATGGGGACATCCGATTCAAGCAGCCATCCGTAACCTATCAAAGGCGAAAGAAGAATGTGGCAACGTCCCGAAAGAATTAATGCTTGCTTTAATCGATCGATCAATTGAGGACTGGGTCTTTTGGCGAACTTACTCTTCTTAGTCGATCGATCGATTCCAAACATCCGATCGATCAATTGTGAACAGTCTTTGGGCGAAACTAATATTTATCAGTCAATCGATGGATTCTAGAATCAATCGATCGACCGTGAGTCAAGTCCGCCAAAAGACGAGATTTCAATTTTTTTTGGCAAAACTTGTCATTTCAGTGTTTTAAGTTTTTAGGTCTTTTTTCTTTCGAGTTAGGGTTTGCTTTGCCTATTTAAAGGCTTGTAAAAACACTATTATTATTGATGGTTAATGAAATATTGCTTTTGAATTTTTGAGAACTTGATTGAGTTTTCTGTGAGGGTGTGATTCCCTCAACTGAAGAGCGATTCTTCGTCCCGCGTGCGGTTTGGTGCGAGGCCAACTTTTCTTCCTTCTCTATCTTCTCTGATCTACGAGCTACGTAAGTATCTCACCCTAATCTATCCAGTTCACCATTAAATTTAATCTTAGCCTTTCTTTTCGCACGGTATCGAAAGAACCAACTTGTGAGTTCGTTTGAAGCCCTAAAACAGTCGGAAATCTAATCGTTCCCTAAGAACCCTAATCTTCTAGATCCAATAGGGAACGTACGTGAAAGTAACACTGTTTCAGGCTAGACCTAAATCATTCAATAGAATATCTTAGTATTTTATGTGATAAATTGTTAAGGAGTTTGGTATTTTAATTATTCTGCATTAAATTTTCTATTAATCTCAGCCATAGCATTTGCATGTGTTAGTTTCCGCATCATATTTGGTATAAGAGATTTGTCAGTTTAGGGTTGTCGGTGTTCATATACGTTTTAGGGTTCATTTTGTTTTATCTTGCATGGTAATGGGCATGGATCAAAATGCCGGAAAACCGTTACGTATCGTCGGAGCCCAAAACCGGTATGTATCGGATGATACGTATCGGAACAGTAACTTACCAAACAATACATTGAATGTATCGTCTGGTTATTTTCATACCAAGGGGCGATACGGTACATTCAATGTACAGTATCGTCGGTCACCGATACCGATACGTATCGGACGAAATTTTGATCCATGGTAATGGATCCCATTAAGATAGAAGCCCTCATTAATAAGTAACTTGCGTCTAAGTTGACTGCGAGTCAAGCCAATCTTCAAGCCCAAATGGCTGATCACCACAATCAATTGTAAAACCAGTTGTGTGATCAACAGCCCGACATGAGGCTTTGGTGGCCTGTGTTGAAGAAATGAATGAGGTCATCATTGAGAATCATTACCCAGTCCACATTAATGACCGTAGGAGAGATGGTCCTCATCGGCTTGATATCCAAACCAATTAGGAAGACAAAATCATGAAGTCAATTAAAATGGACGCTCCTACTTTTGATGTGAAAAGACAACCTAAAGTCTATCTCAAGTGGGTGGTCGGCATGGAAAACTATTTCGATTGGTATGCCATGTATGAGGAGCGTAAAGTCCGATTTGCCAAGGTCAAGCTAGGCTTTACTGGATGGGATTAGAGTGTCATAAGCAATGCCAAGGTCTTCTTCCCATTTCCACCTGGGATGATATGAAAATCCAACTGAACAAGAAGTATGTTCCTCTTTCCTGTGATGAGCGTCTTCTTGATCAGTGGCAATCACTGCATAAAGGGAATTTATCGGTCACAGAGTACATTGATAAGTTTGAAGACCTAATGTCCCAGGCCAATGTGGATAAACTGGAAAGCCTTCGCCCAAAACTACAAAGGGAACTCATTCCATACTCCGTTATAGACCTAGATTAGTGTTTTTCCAGAGTCGAAGAGTTAGAACAGTACCTCAAAACCACTCAAACCAAACGTTTCGATACTAGTGGGTCCAATTATAGGTCTAACCATTCTGAGTCAAAACCCGACGTCAATACCCCGTCGACTAGGTCAAACTCGGTTGCTACACCAGTAACCAGAGTCGATAAGGGTAAAGGTCCAATACTTGAAGGCTCCAAAAGTGGTGGTTAAAACAAGTGTTACAAGTGTCATGACATCGGACATTTTGCAGCACAATGTCCCTCTCAAAACTTGTTCATAGCCGAGGACCTTGAGAATGAGCACGGTGAGGGAGAAGAAGTTTATGAGCTTGAATCGTTCCCTAGTGATGAGGAAGATCTTGCAGGGGAATGGACTATGACCTGTCTTAGGGAAATCTCCTACCTCGTTGAGGGTAATACCTCGTGGGCTCTTGTGGTTAGATGTGCTCTGGCCCAATTTAAGGAGAAGGATGATTGGCAGGATAACATTTTTATACCGTAGCCAAGTGTGGTAAGAAATCTTGTTGAATCATAGTTGATAATGAAAGTTGTACCAATATTGTTTTCGAAAGTACAATTTCTCGCTTAGGACTTGCACCCGTAGCTCACCCTATAAAATTGTTTAGGTCGATTCATCATCAATCCCCGTTTTACGAAAGTGTCAGGTTCCTATACAATTTGGTTCATATAAGGACACCTTATGGTGTGATGTTGTGCCTATAAATGTGGGGCATACCATCCTTGGGAGGCCGTGGTTATATGATATGGACGCTACATTGTTCGGGAGATCGAACGTGCGTTCTTTCACGCACAACGGAAAATCCTTTATCTCCTAGAGCACCTACTATGAAAACGAACAAGTCAAATGATAAAGGCCTAATTGAGAAATAGAGAAAGAAGACATCTAAGGTCGTTCACATCGTTAGCCCTTTAGAATTTGAATGAGGTGCTAAGACCGAGGACATTGTCTATGTCCTTGTCACAATAGAGTCGCCCAAAGACTCTAGTGTTGAGTTTCCAAATGAGGTTAGACCCATGATGAGTGAATTTCGGGATGTCTTTCCCAAAGACCTTTTGGATGAATTACCGCCTTTACGGGACATCCAACACGCCATTGACTTGGTTCACGGATCTACTGTACCTAACTTGCCCCATTATCATATGAATCCTTCCGAATATTCGGAGTTAAAGAGATAAGTTGATGAACTTCTCCAGAAGGGATTCATTAAGGAAAGTATGAGTCCATGTGTCGTGTCAACGCTGCTCACACTCAAGAGAGATAGATCTTGGAGGATGTGTGTTGATAGCCGCGTCATTAATAAAATCACGGTCAAGTATTGGTTCCCTATACCAAGACTGGACATGTTGGACATGATGGTCGGTGCCACTATATTTTCGAAGATCGATTTGCAGGTGGATACCATCAAATCCGAGTTTGTCCCGAAGACGAATGAAAAACTGCCTTCAAAACCAATGATGGTTTATATGAGTGGTTTGTCATGCCTTTTAAGCTTTCTAAGGACCCGAGCACATTTATGTGAATCATGACACAGGTGTTGAGGCCTTTCATAGGCAAGTTTCTTGTGGTTTATTTAGATGACATCCTTATTTATAGTCACGACAAGGAACAACACTTAAGTCACTTAAGGCAGGTTTGTATGACTCTCAAAGGAGAAAAATTATACGCGAACTTAAAGAAGTGCACTTTCATGTCACAGAGCATTGTCTTCTTAGGGTTTGTCGTAACCTCTAAAGGAATGACTGCGGACCCGGAAAAGGTCAAGGCTATTGTGGAATGACCTGAACCTCAGAACATTCACGAAGTTCGTAGCTTCCATGGGTTAGCCACTTTTTACAGGAAGTTCATTCGTAACTCCAGTACGGTAACATCCCCTATCACCGATTGCATCAAAAAGGGGGAGTTTAAATGGACACTTGCTGCGGTAAAAGCCTTTAAAGAGATTAAGTCTTGAATGACTGAAACTTTTGTCATGCGCCTTTCGAACTTTTCTAAGGTCTTTAAGGTAGCGTGTGACATGTTAGGCGTAGATATTGGGGGAGTGTTAAGCCAAGAGGGTCATCCGATAGCTTATTTCAATGAGAAGTTAAATGAGGTCAGGCAAAAATACTTTACCTCCGAAAAAGAATTCTATGCGGTAGTGCAATCTCTCAAATATTGGAAACATTATTTACTACCACGGGAATTCGTTTTTTTCTTTGATCATGAAGCCATTAGATTTTTGAGTTTTCAAAAGAAATTAAACCCGCGACATGCGAAATGGGTTGAGCAACTTCAAGAGTTCGCCTTTGTGCTGAAAAATAGGGCTGGAGTAGAGAATCGAGTTGCTGACGCGCTTAGCCGTAGAATGGCGACGTTACACTCATTGAGTGTTGAGGTGATCGGGTTTGATCATCTCGTAGATGATTATTCCACAGGTCCAGATTTTGGTGAAGAGTACACCTGACTTCTGAGTGGACATTCTATGAAAGAGAGTAAGTATACCCTACATAATAGATATTTAATCCTGAAACACCGCTTGTGTATTCCTCATACTTCTCTACGAGATTTTCTTGTTTGAGAATTACACGCTGGAGGGGTTTTCGGCCATTTTGGTTGCAACAAGACTGTTGCATTGGTTGAAAACCGATTTTATTGGCCCAATCTCACCCGAGATGTTGTCAAAATCATCAACTAGTATTGTGTTTACCAACTGACAAAATAAAGGAGGTAAAACATCAGGTTATACACTCTTTTACCTGTGCCACACACCCCGTAGCAAGATCTTTCTATGGACTTTTGTATTAGGCCTTCCTAAGACCCTTCGCAAGCACGATTCGGTGTTCGTCATCGTGGACCGTTTTATGAAAATAGTCCATTTCATCATGTGTTCGAAGACCTCCAATGCAAGTAACATTGCTACTCTTTTCTTTAATGAGGTTGTTCGTCTGCACGGTTTGCCTAAAACCGTAATGTTAGATAGTGAGGTAAAGTTTATCAGTTACTTTTGGAAGACACTGTGGCACAAAAAGGGGACTAGACTTCAATTTTCATCTGCATATCACCCCCAAACAGATGGGCAAACCGAGGTTGTGAATCGGAGTTTAGGTAACTTGTTACGGTGTCTAGTAGGTGAGCATATTAGGAGTTGAGATTTCATCCTACCTATAGCAGAGTTCACATATAATAATTCGATTAATAGAATCACAGGTATAAGTTCTTTTCAAATTGTGCATGGTTATAAACCTAAGACACTCGTATACCTAATCCTGATGTCGATCCATCAGAGGTCATCAGAGTCTGCATCTACATTTGTATATCGCATTCATGAATTGCATGCTGAGATTAACAGACGAATTAATGTGAACAATGAAAAATACAAAATTTCTACAGATTCTCATAGAAGGTTCAAAGAGTTTCAAGAGAATGATTTTGTGATGGTTCAGAATAGACCTGAGCGCTTCCCTCAAGGGGTTGCTCAGAAGTTACAAACTCGTGGTGTTGGACCCTACAAGATTTTGAAGCGTACCAGTCCCCATGCTTATGTCCTAGATTTACCGCCAAATTTGGGAATTAGCACAACTTTCAACATGGAGGATCTCGTTCTGTTCGATGGCCATTTTCATATACCACCTAGCCCGCTTGAACCTTCCACATCCGATGTTACACCTATTTACCTCCCCATCCCATTACCTCCACCCACACGACCATCTTGTGAGATCATTGAAGATATTTTGAAGCAAGGATCAAAATTTTGGCTGAAACTATCGATTTCGGTCCCCACCGAAACGATAATATGGGACCGAAATTTCGGTCATTTTTTGTATGGGATTGAAATTTCGGCCGAAATTTCGATTCAAAATTTCGGTTTCGGTCCCCTCCGAAACCAAAATGAAACCCGAAATTTTGATCCTTGTTTTGGAGGATGAGATTGTGTCCACCAGCCAAGGGGGACTTCAGAGGTACCTTTCAAGTGGAAGAATAAAACTGAATCGGAGAATACGTGAATCAAAAGGGAAGAATTCCAACAGATTGATCCTGATCTCCTCGAACTCTATCACAATTAATATTCATCAGGGATGAATCCTTCTAACCCGGGGAGAATTGATGGGGACATTCGATTCAAGCAGTCACCCGTAACCTATCGAAGGCAAAAGAAGAATGTGAAAGCGTCCCGAAAGAATTAATGCTTTCTTTAGTCGATCGATCAATCCCAAACTTTCGATCGATCGATTGAGGACTGAGTCTTTTGGCGAACTTACTCTTCTCAGTCGATCAATCGATCGATTCCAAACATTCGATCAATCAATTGTGGACAAAGTCTTCGGGTGAATCTAATATTTATCAGTCGATTCTATAATCGATCGATTGATTGACCGTGAGTCAAATCCGCCAAAAGACGGGATTTCGATTTTCTTTGGCAAAACTTGTCATTTTAGTGTTTTAAGATTTTAGGACTCTTTTATTTCGAGTTAGAGTTTGTTTTGTCTATTTAAAGGCTTATAAAAACACTTTTATTATTGATGGTTAATGAAATATTGCTTTTGCAACTTTGAGAACTTGATTGAGTTTTCTGTGAGGGTGTGATTCTCTCAATTGAAGAGCGATTCTTCGTCCCGCGTGCGGTTTGGTGTGAGGCCAATTTTTCCTCCTCTATCTTCTCTGATCTACGAGCCACGTAAGTATCTCGCCCTACTCTATCCAGTTCACCATTAAATTTAATCTTAGCCTTTCTTTTCGCACGATATCGAAAGAACCAACTTGTGAGTTCGTTTGAAGCCCTAAAACTGTCAGAGATCTAATTGTTCGCTAAGAACCGTAATCTTCTATATCTGATAGGGAACATACGCGAAAGTAACACTGCTTCGGGCTAGACCTAAATCATCCAATAGAATATCTTAGTATTTTCTGTGATAAATTGTTAAGGAGTTTGGTATTTTAATTATTCTACATTAAATTTTCCATTAATCTCAACCCTAGCATTTGCATGTGTTAGTTTCCGCATCAATATCGGTTTTGGACGACACATTGGTATGTATTGGTCGATACATACCAATATGTATCGGCCGACACATTCAATTTATCAACACCCGGTGCCCGGTGACCTCCGAAATCAATTTGTATCAGTTTCATCTGAAATTTTGAACCATGCCTTGAAAGGTCTTATCAATCATGGCGGAAAGCTTTCACTGATTGGATCGTCTCGACCCCAACTTTATTCATGTGGGAAGGTAAGCAAATCATTGCCAGGATGCTAGGAAAGGGAATTGATTGCGAATCTCTTCGAATTGGATAGAGCTTCCCTTTAACATGACTTGTAATCTTGTAAGTTGTTTCACTCCTAAATGTCGAATTTGACTTCTTTAATAAAATTTTCATTCAACCAAGACAAAAGAAAACAAATTGTTAAGGAGTTTGGTATTTTAATTATTCTACATTAAATTTTCTATTAATCTCAGCCCTAGCATTTGCATGTGTTAGTTTCCGCATCAATATCGGTTTTGGACGACACATTGGTATGTATCGGTCGATACATACCAATATGTATCGGCCGATACGTTCAATTTATCAACCCGGTGACCTCCGAAACCAATTTGTATCAGTTTCATCTGAAATTTTGAACCATGCCTTGAAAGCTCTTATCAATCATGGAGGAAAGGTTTCACTGATTGGATCGTCTCAACCCTAACTTTATTCATGTGTGAAGATAAGCAAATCACTGCCAGGGTGCTAGGAAAGGGAATTGATTGTGAGTCTCTTTGAATTGGACAGAGCTTCCCTTTACATGACATTGTAATCTTGTAAGCTGTTTCACTCCTAAATGTCGAATTTGACTTCTTTAATAAAATTTTCATTCAACCAAAACAAAAAAACTCTAGTGGAAAATCTAACAAAAGGTTCCAGCCTAACTTCTATTCTCAGGCACATCAACATTCCAAAGAAGAAAAGAAAAACAGTAGCAAATCAAAATTATTAAAATAACTTCAACCAAAGAACACAACTTAGGGCACAA
Source organism: Chloranthus sessilifolius (assembly GCA_021018995.1). Lineage (NCBI taxonomy): Eukaryota > Viridiplantae > Streptophyta > Magnoliopsida > Chloranthales > Chloranthaceae > Chloranthus > Chloranthus sessilifolius. The sequence goes on from CM037584.1 coordinate 3,782,207, forward strand.
ATAACAAATTAACAACCAATGTTCAAATTTTGAAGGAAGTAGTTCAGATACAATAAAATTGTAACTAGCACCATAGTGACCTGAATAACATATCAAATATAAATGGAAGTTCCATTTGAGATTAATAGGAAAGGGAACAGGAGCATCAAACTTACACAACACCAACAACAAGAAGGCATTGGAGAAACAAAAATTCAAAAAAAAAATTATAGATACGATTTGCAAGTCCGCTACTTAATGCACAATAGAAATCAAAGAAACAAAAATTCAAAAAAATAAAAATAAATTATCGATCCGATTTGCAAGTCCTCTACTTAATGCACAACAGAAATCAAAGAAAGATTATGAAAAGAAATGTGACGAGAGAAACTCAAACCTGATTTCAACGGCACGGCTAAGGCAATCAACTGCCCAAACAAAATCGCCCTCTTGGATGGCTTGGGACCCTCTCACCATCAAATCGTCGGCATGGCTTATGGTTTCCGACGGATCTTCGGAGACTGCTTTCTTCCCTTTCTTGGAGGCTAGGGTTTCATCGACCTCCACAGATGTAGATTCTTTGGTTAGGGTTTCGACTTCCATTGCTGCGAGGGTTTCGTCGACCTCCACAGACTTAGATTCTTCGGTTAGGGTTTCTCCTTCATTGTGCTCTGCTGCAGACGATGATTCTACAACTGGAGCTTCATCAGAGGACGCCATGGCAGGAAAAATTTTGCTGCTTGGTTTTCGCAACCCCTAAAATTACAAAAACCCTTTTGCGTGCAAAAAAAAAAAATGCTTTGAAATGTTAAGTAATTGAAAAATGGCGGGGGTTTACGGTATATTTATAGGACGAAGAAGAGGGAGATCGGACGGTTGCCATCGAGTTGATTAAACGTTGGCTTCACGGACAACTGGACAAGTGTGTTTGGGTCTGTATTCGGTATGCGGAGCGTGTATTGGAACCGGTGCACGGGCAATTGGCATTCCGCCTGCTCTTCTAAACGCGGGATGTGAAATGCTCGGATATTAACATCCACAAGATCCGTGCCCATCAATAGATCGTGCATGCCATTTGTTTCCGTAGCAGTGAAGCAAACAGCACGCATCGAGCCACCCCTTTATTTGGAAGCCGCAATATGGAGTACTTTTATTAGCAACCAAAGATTATTTTGCACCAGAGTTGGCACGTGTGGAAATCGTAGGTTGCTTTGACTCAATCGATGGAATGATTTTTCTTTCCAAATCTTTCGGATAATGGATCCTCTGATCATACACTACTGTCATTGATGTTGATTTCATGTGACACATCCGCATTTGGACGTACACCAATGATTACATGCACTTTTTGGTTTCCATCTTCTAATTCAAAGCAGTCAAAACGATTTTCCAATGTATAAACCTTACTTGTGAAGAAAAATCTCTGCATGCCCATCTATTTACTAAAAGTGTACTCTCTTGCGCTCAGATAATTAAGTGGGCGCTTTCAGCAAACACTTTGGCACGAATAGAGGTTACCCTGAATCAGCTTCCTATAATATATTAGGGTAGCTTTAAACGGATCCACCACCGAATCTTGGTGACCACCTATACTAAAAGCTATTGATTGCTTTAAATCTGACATGAAGATCATTTTTCGCTCTAATCTTTCAAACAAAAGATCTTTAGATCATGAAACACCTATCAGATGGTTAGTTGTTAAGTCCACATGACATAAATCTCAAAAATATAGCTTTAAAGCTGCGTTTGAGTGTGATGTATTACATATAATTTTAGGGCCACTTTTTTAGAGTTTGTACCATATGAAATCAAAAATTACTTGTCTGATAAGTGCGTCATAATCTCAGGATCCCTTGTGTGAAAGATTGGACAAAAAAACTATCTTCAACATCTAACTTAAAGAAATCAATGATTTTTAGTGATAAGTGCCCAACAAGACTCGGTGGGGACGTTTAACGCTACCCACAATACTATATGCACATTTCAAGCGAGATATTATTCAATAACGCTCCAACAAGCATCTTACTACCATAGTCTCGATCAATAGAAGGTCATCAATAAAAAAGAAAAGCTATAGTTGTTTTCTCCCTCTCTCCCCTCTCCCTTTCTCTTATGGAAGTTTAGGTTAGGCTGTAGGACATGTATCAGATCTACAGCCTACACATTGGGGATGCATGTGTAGATGGTGCACAATATGCTTGTCGGTTGTGACTTCATCTCACGCCATACTTGCCATAACCTCACAACTCACAAAGACTTGTAATATATATATATATATATATATATATATATATATTTTTTTTTTTTTTTTTTTTTTATTTACTTATTTATTGATAAAAACTTTGTAAAATTAATTTTAGTATGGCTATATAGTTAAAGGTGCTTCATAAACTTATAAACTTCATAATTTTATAGTGTTGGATTCTCTATTTTATTGAGACTACCTCCCATCACTAATTTTGTCTTATTAGGGCAAAAAATTTATGTGATGACTTTTGTATGTCACTAGTTTTGTCATGGCTCATGTAATATGTAAAAATCAGCTTTAACTTTAATAAATATCATCTATTAAATTTTATGATAGCTCATTCATTGTTTTAATTTTTTCAGTACTTTGATGCATCCATTGGAGAGGATCAATATTTATATTTTCTATTATTTTCCAATTTTAGTATTTTTATATATTTTGGACATGGGAATCACTTAAATTTACCTTGAAATATATGTTTACAAAGATATAATTTTCTATACTTTTGGGCTACCATGTAATGCCCATATGCCATATGATATCCGTTATGCTAAGGTTGAACCTTTCTTAAGAGTTTAAAAAAATATATATATCTAATCTTTGTCAAACGATATGAAAATACTGATGAGTTTATCAAATTACCGTTTATTGTTATCAGGCATTAACCATTGTGGTCAATAGCATAGTGACCAAACTCTTCGACTTTTTTCAAAACTTAGTGGATAATTCATAATTTTTTGAAAAAATGAATAATATTATAATTATTTGAAACTTTTTTTAAAAACTTATATTTTAATCATTATTTGTCAATTTATGAACTATTTGTGAATTTTTTTCAAAATTTTGTCCATTTTTTTTTTATTTCAAATTTTTAGAGTTCTAAATTAATATATTTTTATTATTTCAAATTTTGGCCGTTCTTTTTCCGAAGTTAACGCATTTGCTGGATTTTTTCGAAGCCTATTTATTCTTGAGCCCCAACTTGGTCAAAATTTTAATTTTACTCAAACTCTAACTTATTTAACCTTATAATGAATAGTAATTACTGTTGTGTTAATTTGTAACTTCATTATGCATTGCTAATTTTTTTTATTCATGAAGGCTCAATTTTTTATCAAAGTTTGACTTTTAATTACAGTTTGACTTTTTTTAAAATTTTGATTAGCGTTATTTGACGGTGTATACTTGCTACTGTTAGGCTACATTTGTAATCTGGCGGTACATTGCTACAGTTGTTTAGTTAGTCAAAAAAATTTGTTTTTATCAAAATTTTATGAAATAGCAATATTTCAAAGTTCGAAGTTTTATGAGAGTTTGTTAACTTTTTGGTCATAAATTTGCGAAAATTTTCTCTCAATCACTACTACTACCACTATCATAGGTAAATGAGTGTTTTACTAAATTAACTGTTGACTTTAGTTCTTAGGCCATGTTTAGTAGCTTAGAAATGTCAAAAACGGCTTCTCTTTGCGTGCAAGTTTGCACAAGCACTACATCTGAGTTGCTCTTGCCGTATGGCATCCTAAAAAAAAAAAAAAAAAAAAACGGTCAAATAATGGTGAAAAGGAAATTCATTTTCTATGTTTTTGTTTAATACCATTATATGCAGATGGAAGGGAAAATAAGTGAACCCCACATAAAAACTTTCCATTTACTAAGCCATTTTAGAAGTTAGACAATAATTTCAATTTCTCAAATGCCTAAAATTGAGTTTCCTACAATAATGGTTTTATAATTTCAACATAACTTCTGGAGAAAAAAAAGGAAAAAGCCTATTTTTCAATTAATAAGTCCTATAATTTTATTGTTTGGACAAAAAAAATCATTTCCAATTTCTTTTCTAGACATACTACTCAAACAAGAAAAATTAATTTTTAATAGAAATCATTTATCTGACAAACTAATTAAATAACAAAAATTTCATTTTCACATGAAATCTATTCACAAGAAATCAACTAGGATTTCATTTTCCATTTGAAGTTTTCATTTCATCAATTAGACTATTAACGTAGATATTTTACCAAACTAATTTTTAGTTTCATGGAACAGAAAATGACTTAAATTAGAAATAATTTTATGAAAATACTTTAAATCCAAACAGGCATGAACCCAGGGTCACCTAATCGAGAATATTTATTCATATAAGTCTGCAAGTCTAGTTTGCCCAACATATTTTCTGGTTGTTCTATGAAATCATCTACATGTTCTCCATGTGTCATGCTGGAAAAGGATTAGGCTGAGGCGACAGTCCGATTTCATCACATCCTAAAAATCGCTTCCACCATCGATGATCTTAGCCTTTGATTTTCTCTATGCATTGCTATTTCTATAATCGGAGAAGGAGATGACAATTAGTTTTTGATCCGATGGTGGTTGAATGGCCCGAACTCAATGCTCGTTTGAGTATTTATTTATTTATATTTTAGTAATTGGTGTGCACATATAAAAAAATTAGAGCGTAACTATTAATTTCATTATTGCATGTGTTAGGAGACTCAACCTCCACACCACCCTATGAAAGCAATAAAAGAAAGGTAGCTCTAATTGCACCCAAAAACTCTAAAAGCACTCACATGCCCAACCTGTGAGGTGAATATTTTAGAGTTTTTTTGGTGCAAATAAAGAATTTATTTATTTACTTTTTTATTAATTGGTTTGCACATATTAAAATTTAGAATCTAACTATTAATTTGTTATTGCATTTATAGGTAGCAAACGCTATAAAAACAGTAAAGAAAAGTAGCTCTACTTGTTCGCGCCTAGAGAAAGATTGATAGGGCCTATGTTTGAAACGTACTAAAACCTGTTGACTGTTCTCTTGAGAGTCGGCTGATCTTTCACACAATGGACCTTGAGACTATTGTCTTACCATCATCAAGTCACTTTTTGTTCCACATGGCACGGTTTCCGAAATATAGCTCTAAAATCATATGAGTTTATGTGTGTCATGTGATTTTAGGGCCACATTTTAGATATTTGTTCACATGGGAAAAAAGTTGATAGGTTGATGATACGCTTATGGTTTCGAGATCTGCTGTCTATAAGATTAAGGTGAAAAATGATCTTAATCATCTGATTCCAAGCAATCAACAGGTTTCACTGAGTTTCGGACCTAGGCACTTTCAATAATTCTATAGGAGCAAATAGAGAAAGGTCTGTTAGGTAATTTTCTGGAAACATAGGAAATATATTTGTAGATCCAATGAATTCCATCTCTTTAAGAATTCATTGTTTTCTGGTGTTTGAATTGAGTAATTACACCTAGAAAATGAGTGTCATCTTGGTGTATATCTCACACACCCAAAAAATCTAGCTTTCTATTGTAGGAAAATTTTGTGAGAGAGAAAACTTAGGAGAGAGAAAGAGAGAGAGATTTGGAAAGAGAGAAATTAAGAGAATGTAGAGAGAGATTAAGAGAGAGGGAGAGAAAGTAGGAGAGAGAAAGAGAGAGATTCAGAGAAAGAGAAATCTAAAAAAGAGATTAAATGGATATTTAAAAAAGAGAGATTAGGAGAGAGAAAGAGAAAGGAGAGGACCATCTTTAGTGTACACAATACAAACGAAATAAAATCTTTAGTGTACACAATACAAACGAAATAAAAAATTAGAGAGAGAGAGAGAATGGGAATAAAGAGATTCAGTGAGAGAGATAGAGGAGAGAGGGAAAAGAGGAATTTGTAGAGAGAGAGGAGAGAGCGAGAGAGACTCGGCGAGACTGTGAGAGTGATAGGAGAGAGAGAGAGAGAGAAAGAAAGAGAGAAATTTATAGAGAGAAATCGGTTTGGAGAAAGAGAGAGAGAGAGAGTGTGTGTAGTGATTCGAAATCTCACAATGACTAATTGTAAGATCCTAGGGCGTACCATCGCATATCATGAACCATAAAAACATTATAAGGTACTAAGGGAATCTTAAACAACGGAAGGAAAAATTCAGTAAGCATTAATGAATCGCAATTAAAACTCATGATAATCTTCCTATTCAAATTATAAAGTCTAACATATTTAAAAGCTTAAAACATTCTTGATAAACTACTAGCCAATCAATGTCTCGTCCATTTGAAAGTAATAATATTAAAAGGAAATAAATAGCTAGGCTTTGAAGCCTTCATCTCCACTCATCTTAAGTTCCTAAATACTACGTGCAATCTCATCACCATAAGCCCATACGTTATCCCCAACTACACATGTCTCATCTGGCCACCCGCATCTACAGGGGTATAAGTTTACACTTGTTTAGACCAAACATGCAATCCATTAAAACATAAGATATCAATCATCACAATATAAACATTTCTATAATTCATGAGTGTGTGCATGTAACATGCATAATTTCAATAAGCTGAAAAGAACTGAAACGTGACATGAAAATCATTATCGCATGAGTTTATCTTTTCCTTTAAGTTCATCTTTTACTCACCCCTTTCAAGACGTTGACTTTTAAACTCTATCCCTCTCAAGACGTTTGGTCTAATCATGCTTATTATTCAATGCTCGTTAGAATTTGTCTCTCTAAGACATTGAGTCTAATCAAACAAGATCATTACTTAACATTTTATCATGTTCATACGTCTTAATCATGCAATTCGTAGACCATCATAAAATATTAAAATGAATGTGGATATAATAATTGAGTATAAACCTTAACGTTTAATCAAATTATTAAAAAAAGAACTGAAAGGAAGAACACAGACATCCAAACCTGAGAAACCTAACGATCAATTTTCAGACTCGATTGATTGATTTCAGCCCGAGAGCATACCATTAAATATCGTCCAGAAATCGATCAATCGATTTCTCATTTTAATTGATCGATTTCGACCAACGACCATTATTCAATGTGTCTCAAATCGCACGGTGAGATTTAACCCAATTTCTTTTTAGTCAAAAACACCAACATTAAAAAGCACCAATCATAGCATACATCCCATCTAATCATACTATTCATTATTATGCAATAAAAGTACTAATTAACATGAAACTCATATTTAAATCGATATTTTAAGTTTCAAGGAAAAATATAATTTTTTCATACCTAAATCGATCGTATCACCACATGTCTTGTGTCAATTAATGACAAAAATAAATAAAAGAATTTGAAAATTTTAAAAATATATTTTTAATTAAAATATTTGAAATTTTAAAGCATACAATGTATACGCTATTAGACACATATAAATAACTTCGGTGCAACAAAGACATGAAATTTGGACCACTACAGCGAGAGAGAGAGAGAGAGAGAGAGAGAGAAAGAGTTATCACACAACAAAAAGAAGGGAGGGGAGGGAGGCAAAAGATTTATGATAAAATCTCCCTATTTTAGAGGGATTTGTCTATTTCCAATGAAAAATAAAAATTTAAAATTTTCTATTATTTCCAGTAACACAACTTTGTTACTAAATATAAGAAATTAACATATTTCTTTTCCTTTCTCATGATTTCTTTTCTTTTCCCTCTATCCAAAGAGACCTTTAAGCCCTGTTTGGCAACAAGGGTTTTTAGTGTTTTCGGTAAAAAAATGGGTTTTTTACTCGAAACTTAAATAATCTAGCATTTGGCTGATATGTGGGTCTCACTTTTATGGAAAAAAATGGAAACAACTCAAATTAAATTTTCAGCAAAATTTTTGCTGAAATTTTATTTCGCTCGGGAATCTGGTGAAAACAGCGGCACCCTCGAGGGTTTTAAATAGGTACCTTGTTTACAACTCGAGATTCTTCCTTCTCAATGTGGATTTAACATGCTTAAATCGTTAACTTCTTTGAATATGACGATAGAGTTTCATTTTACCCTCCAATCTTACACAAATCAATTTTGAGATCACGAGTCTACCATCATGGCCATACATCAAATATGGTTCTTGGATCACATTTTGAGATGTGTGTCATACTGAATCAAGTTTGATGGTCTAATGGTAACTAGGTTAATGATCTCAAGATCCATTATGCCAAATATTGGGCCAGAAAATAATCTCATAGCCTAATCGAAAGAAGTCAACAATTTAACAAGGTGAAACCCAAGTTGAGAAAGATGAGTTTAGGTTGAAAATGAAGGCACCTTTTTCAGTGTCGCCTACCATTTTAATAGCTGGATTTGCATAGCTTGTTGAACTATTATACACATTTGAATGTTATAAACGGTTACATTTGTAAAGATGTCACTATTTGCAATATTTTGAAACAACCTTATGTTGTATAAATTCTATGCGATGACTTGATGAATGACTATCTGTCTAAGATCTATGTCATGCAGAATTAAAAATTAACAGTCTAATGATATGTTCATCAATTCATGGCATCAACATCCCATGTGTGAAAGATTGGAGCGAAATATGATCTCCAACGTTTGATTTAAAGCAATCAATGATTTATAGGGTACGTGCCTAATATAATTTCATGGACGCTAATAAAAGTACCCTAATTTTACTTGATCAGGCAGTTTGCATAGTCTTATAGGCGTGATTCTTTAAATGAAATATGTTTCACTAATGAACAACCAATCGGACTTGTTAGATTGATCACAAGTATGTCACGTGACACAGTCGTGAAAATATTTTAATGGTGTAAGATCAAACTCGCATTTTAATAGTGTACTTTAAAACACATATTTTAATGTGCCACAAATATTTTTTACTAATTTTACAAGATTTATAAGCAAATGGCTGAATTCTTTTTTATACAAGCATATATTTTTTTTATAAAAAAAACTTTCCTTGAGTTTTTTTTAACTAGCCTATGGGAAGTTAAAATAAAAATAAAAAAATCCCATGAGTTTTGCCAAACGAGGCTTTAGAGTTTTTGTTGTTTGCACCTATCTACCAATTGGATAGGAGGCGATGGTTTCAAAATGAATGCGTTCTAGTCTTACTTTTGAATTTTGAAGGGCAATTATAATAACCCAAATTTTCTTATTTTATTTTAATGGTGTTTGATGTGTTTTGCACTGTGCACGGTGCTAGTGTTTCACACCGAAACTCACCTTCTTTTTAAAAAATTATAATTTTTTCTATATCAAAATTAGACTCATTACGAAGTGCTCATCGATACAATTTCAATAATATATAATTTATTAATTTTCGATAAGAATATAAAAAGTTACATCCATTTTAAGTGATGAAGCAAGTCAAAAGATATAACTGTAATTTCGAAAGAGAAACATCAATTGTTTCGGTGCTTATACAAAGAGGAATGAAACCATTTCTCAAGCTATCCAAGTCACATATGAGTTCTTCTTCCGTGAAAAAACTCCTATTTTATTAAATCGTCTACGAAAAGTGTTAATTACAGTTAACCTAAAACTTTATACCATTATAAATAAAACTTTAAAAACTCTCTACTCTTTATAATAAAAAATTATTCTCTCTCAAGACTTAGACGAATCGACGCCTTAGGCATTGACCTTTTCAACCCGAATCGCCGTTGATCTACTATTCACGCTTCAAGAGGTGGGTACCCATCAATCTATCTTGTTCTTCTCAGATCTCGTCACAGAGGATGCGTTCAATCGCATATCGATGAGTTTAAAAATCTTATTTAAACCCAAATATCTCATAAATTAATAGACCTATATGTTTAATATTATGTTTTTCCTTGAAAGTTGTATATTTTGTAAGTCGGATTTATATATTATTTCTCTTTTCTTTTTAAACAATTCTTTTGTTTGGGCTATTAATATTTTACCTTCTATTAGGTCTGCATATTTAATATGTCTACTTTCTCTTAAATCTACATACTAGTTAAATATGAATATCTTTAAGTATGATAAATCTGCATATTTGGTATTTTATTTTCTACTAAAGTTACATGATTTGTAAGTCGGGTTTATATATTATTTTTCTTTTCTTTTTAAACAATCCCTTTATTTGGTAATTTAATATTATATTTTACTATTAGGTCTTCATATTTAATATTTTATCCTCTTTTAAATCTGTAAAATTAATTAAACTCTAATATTTATAAATCTGATAGATTGACTTAATTGAAATAATATTATATTGATATTATTTTTTTCTAAATTTATATAGTTGAAAATTTACCCTTCTACTAAAACTATAATGATATATATTATTGTTGTAGGTTTATATTATTATTTATTTAAAAATAATTAATCCCTAAAATTAAATTATGCTCTTATTTTATTTAAAAGAATAATAGATTGCACCATTTTAAAATTTCGGGTCCGAACTCGCGACCACAAACCTGAGCTCTCGACCATCGATATACTGGTCTCGATATTTTGGCTATAACTTTTTACTCTGATATCGGATTAATGCGATCCTTGCGATATTGAAAAGAAGACAACGAGCTTTACAACTTTGTGTGAACTAGTCATTTCAGACAAAATAGAGTAACAAGTCGGGTTCAATTTTGAATGACTCAAGGCTACTCGAATTTAGTGTTATTGTTTAATTTTCATGATCAAAGTTCCTGTGTATATTATATCTTAAGGTCTTTCGATCGATGGTCATAATAAATCATAACTTAATAATTATAAATACTATTTAATTTAATTATCCAATTATTATATATATATACATATATCAATTTATCGCTTCAACGCGACCTCTTCGGTTACTCAAAGTGTTAGAAATTCAATACCTTGTGAAAATCGAACTTTGATCTTCACGTTTTCAAAATCACAATAATAATTATCTTATTTTATATTTGGATTGATGTCAATGTAAATAAATATATGTATAAACATAACTAAATATAAATATAAATTTATATTGTGTGTATGATAATTTTGTGTTTCCTATCTTGATCATGTTATACGAGTTATGGACATGTTAGGCCATATGTACGTGAGTCTATGAAATCATGTCTACGCTTGGGCGTGGTAATTTGTCAAGATAGTATCGAAACGAGGAATACATTATATTCATTTGCCTTATAACTCATGATGGTATGAGACATCATGACGAGTTGGGTGAGTGTGAATTCAGTGTAACCTTGTATACGATAGCATATGCGGTGGCCCTATCACTCCGAGTTTTAATATAAGAGGATAAGATATAAGTTATGATATGAGATTCAAACTTTCGGCCTTAGCTTTGGTGAGGTTTTCCCATTATAACTCGTCTTAGAATTAAGTTGTAAGAGTATGATACGAGTATGAGTACGAGATAAAATATGTTACAAGTACGATAATAAGACACCACTATGTAGGGCAACAAAAGAATATGAACTTAAGTCTCTGTACGTGCCATTCTTTGCGTAACTACCGTAAGGGCAACAACGTCTTACAGCCAAGACGGGTCTTTGAGAGACAGTATGAGTATGACCGAGAGTATGAGTAGGAGTATGAGTAGATTGTGAGTATGTGCGACTATTTATGTCTCCCCATTGGGCTAGATGGAGGAGTATGAGTATGATACGGGGGCGTTATGATATGGTGGTATGATACTATAGTGACCCTCATATGGTAGCTCAAGTAGTGGCTCTTGCACAAGTCGTTTAAAATTTATGAGTATGCTAGTTATGTGATATATAAACGTATTAGCGAGAATAATAAAATACAATATGATATGAGGTATGGTAAGGTACGTTAGGATATGAGTGTCTAGATCATGGTCCTGCATTTATGATTATGATATGAGTTTACGATATATACTTGATTTGTCATATTTTTTCTAATTTTATTGTTATACTATGTTTATCACTCACTTGATACACCCATAATGCACTTGAGTAAAATGAGGTGGATTGCTGGTGTATCCACTGAATTTACGTGACTGAGTAAACTTATCCCAAAAAAATCTAAACAGCTGCAGGTGATTAAGTTGGTGGAGTGGACGTCGGCTATTTAGATCCCATTGACGTTGACTTTGTTGATCCACTACAAAAAATGTGTTTATTAGAGACGACTTTTGGCCGTCTCCAAAGGTGTCTAAGTCGTCTCCAATAGTATTGGAGACGGCTTCCATGTAGTCTCAAATAGTCCCGTCTCCATTGTCTTTGGAGACCAAATGAAAGCCGTCCATAATAGTCAAGGTTATTGGAGACGGCATATGGCCGTCTCCAAAGATATATTAGAGACGTCTCTAATAAGTCATCTAGCCATTTCCAATACTTATTGGAGACGGCTTTAAGCCGTCTCCAATAAGTGACCTCCTATTATTGGAGACAGCTTTTAGCCGTCTCCAACTTTTTTTTTTTCTTTAAATATATTTTTAAAAAAAATATATTTGGCAGTGGTATTTTTATAAAAAAATTTTGGCAGTGATTTTTTTATGAAAATTTTAAAATATATATATATATATATATATATATATATATTTTTTTTTTTTTAATTTACGTCGACAATTTTAATGCACTTTGTTGAATCGTAATCACCATATCATCATAACCTTCACATATACTTTTTTGAAGAATTAGAAAACTTAACAGCCAATCAATGAGCTCTTGGATTATGAATAACAACATCAAAGAAAATTGCTGTATTGTGAATAATATCGTGGTGTTTATCACCACCAAAGTCGGTAGTATGCCAAACTCTACTCACAAATGATGCATGTTCTCTCATTGATCAAATCCATCCAATCAATGAGCTAGCTCTTGGATTGGCCTAGCATAAATTTTCCAGTTGGATAATCCCAATCGTCCAATTGCTAGGCTACTCTTATACAGCCAATAAAGTTAGGGAAAAATCTATACAGCAATGGCCCCATTGATCGGATGGTGAGGATTGATCATTAATGTGCAAATTTTGCACTTATGGTCCAATCAAGAGGTGGCCTATTGATTTGACTACAATCTATGAGCACATGCACCGCTTCTGGTAGAAATGGGCTCCACCATCAATGTTTGTGGTTCTAAGCAACACTCGTATCCCCTATCGTCCAAAAAGAGGAGGTTAGGCACCATCTCCATTGTTGGCTGCTTTGTGATGAGTGCATGAGGCAGGCGTGTAACCATCATCCTTGCAACTGCCTTTGTCATAGGCATTGTTCAAGCTGGGTCTATCAATCGGTCACATGATTCGTAGCTTAGCTTAGTAAAGGCCTTGCGCAGATGAGATGTAGCTTGAGAGATGGGGGTAGTGAAGAAATTTAATGCAAAGATGAATTCCAGCAGAAGCCGCTCTTACCCAAAGTACTAAGCTTTCACCACCAGATGCCTGATTTGTTTGGATGGCCTGTTTTCCAGTGATAAGCTCCAAAAGGACAACGCCAAAGGAGTACACATCTACCTTCTCGTCAACCTTTCCATACATTACGCATTCTGGGGCCAGATATCCAAAGGTTCCAATGACAGGAAACAACTCTGCATTTGCTTGGGGTTGCTGAGGTTGGTGGTGCACCATGGCTGCTCCAAAATCTGATAACTGAGGAAGATGGAAAAGTGTTACTGGACGTGCTGTGCTGTTCTTTGTGATTAAACTAATATCTAACTTAAATATTGGGGAAGAGCCCCGCTTCTTGTACTCAAAGGGTCAAGAAGGGACTTGAGTTAAACCTATTACCATTCCATATTCATTCAAATTAGGCTCAAAAACAGAGGTTCAGTCATAAGAAATAACTAAATACATTCACATAAAAATAAATATAAAAAATATTACACAGAATAACAATTAAGTGTGTTAAGAAAAAAAAAATCAATAATTCATCAAAGACCCAAGGCAATTGATATCAGGATAAACTAACTAAATTTATGAGAGAATGCTAGCTATTTGGAAACACCCAATTTTTGCACTGATTATCCTAGGGTTCACCACAAAGGAAACTATCCGGTAATCAAAGCGACCCTACACAAGGCTTCATCTGTCACTAAAAGATGTTTAAAATGAAAACCCCACTAAGGTTATGTTATGATCTGATGTCAGACAAAAACTGACTATAAGGCAGTGTTTTCATTTCTAGTACAACCGAAAGGTATAATCACCTAACGTGATGTAAATAGTTAAAATGCATTTTGACACCCCAAAAACAAGCAATGAAGCATGATCATAATGTTACAATGGAGCCATTTGGGGACCCCAAATCTTTAGTTTTATACATGTTGATGCAGATGGAACAAAATTCAATCTACCTCAGAAAAAAATAGATTAAAAAATAGAGAGTTCAATATCATTGTTCAATGGAGAATTTGTGTATGTTAATCTTTACATATATATAGTTATATACTGTATTTTTACCTTGTCTGCAGGTGAGATTGTTGCAACCATGATTGTTTGAGCATTACCACTGCACCATCTTTAAGGATTCGTGTCACTGTTTAAAAAAACTTGGCATTAGCTATCCTGTCCAATAGATTTGACGCTACAATAATCAACTGGATACCTATTGCGATAAGGAACATATGCAAGACCCTTCTTCTGTTGTTTTCCAAGAGCATTGATACAGTTTGCCAAAGCAAGAAGTGACCGATTAATATTGGCTCCATCTCTAAGCTTGTGACCTCCACTCTTTGTTTCAGAAGCCCTCTCACTGAAAATGAGTTATTACATGATCAATGGAAGTTAAGGAGGTATGGTATTATTTTGTATTCCTTAGTGGAAATAAAACATAATCGGTAGGGAATGATGAAATAAGAGAAGTTGTATAAGGGTATTTATCTACCGCCAAGATCAGATCAACTAGCAAGTTTTCCACAGAGAACTCGACTGGTACGTTTTCTCTGTTTTCTTTTCACCGTGATCTCCAAAATAAGATGTGAGCTAAGCCAAAGACAAGAATAAACTGTGGTTACTCACACGGTCCCTAAAAAAACGACACCATAGAAACAGATACTTGACTCAGAAACTGAGTTTATATAGAAGTACAAAGGCTAAAAAAATATGTAAATAAACAAATAAAAAGTTGAGGAGTGACCCACCTGCATAACACACAAGCACTGACATATGAGTTAGTCTTAGACAAAGCAGTACAAACAGCAGACTCTTCGGCTGGATTTGTATCACTTATATCATTAGTCATAAGTGTAGCATTCATAGGTTGCCAAAGCTGTGGTACAGCAGATGCAGTTGACTGAAAAGTATAGCTAAAATTTGTGGTGCTTTTAGGCTGCCAATTACAAAGTGCAGGTAGTTTTTCAATGCAATCTTAGCTTCAACACGATCTAAAAAGATACCCCATGAACCACGTAGTACCAAATCAAAGACCGATTCAGAATCAAATGCTATTACAGAAAAACCAAACAATCTGTGTCCCTCCTTTTTTTAAAATGAGAATCTTCAACTGCCTTGTATAAACTTTCTTTTTTTAGACTATTTATTAATTAATAAATACAGACCTTAAAAGCTGATAACAGAAAATAGGGACTTGCAAAGCTAAATACCCATTGATTGGCTGCTTAGAAAACAAATATGAAACAAAGCAATATATTTGTTCTCATCTCATTCTTGTGCTCTACCACTTTTAACATCACACATATCTCAAAAGCATTGTATTTGTTCTCATCTCATTCTTGCTTTCATAGATCCATTCCCTCACCACCTCCCATGAGTAAAACAGCGGGCAATTGATGGTCCATCTCCAGTTCTTCTCTTAAATTGTTCTGTTCACACACACTCAAAATACAAAAGGAAAAAAAAAAAAAAAAGCCCAACAGTTTGGATCAAACCTGCTAAGCATTCCTTACTAGGTTTCCCATTAGCAACACCAACACTGCCATTACCATCCTCACTCTTCCACGTTATCACCATTTCATGAACATCAGCACGATCATCCTCGCCTGCTTCAGTCTCTTCAGCTTCACCTACTCCAATCTCCTCTTCAACTTGGTCATTTTTAGAACCTAAAATAGCTAAATGAATTACTCAAATCAATAGTCGTTCACCCCATCACCCAATAGAATAACAAATCAGTGAACAATATGCAAAAAAAGCACAACATTATTAACTTAGAATATGGAGAAGATAACAGCAGGAACAATCTAAACATATGAAGCAAGATAATTTCAGAGGTTATGAACAAAATTATCTTAAGCTCCCCAAAATTAGTCTTTAAAGATTAAAAATCAATAACTTCATCAATAAATAACATACCCATCCAAAATGTGTACCCATTCAAAGTGTTGTGGAGGAGAGCCTATTGTTGAGGCGGCAAGTGGAGGGGCTACAGAAGAAAATGAATGTTTGTTAGCATGACAAATTATAGAAAACTACAAGAGAAAATTTGTATAGAAGTTTTAAAGTAATGTTTACCATTGTTCCGATCAATCGAAGTTATCAACCACTTCATTGCTTCAAGCTCTTCTCTCAAGGTGCTCACTTCTTCTTTCAATTGGCAGACCTCCCGCCTCCCCTAAACGACAGTCAAAATGCTTGTCGGGGTCACGCCCCAAAGCCCTGACGCCACCACGTGTGTTCCGATCCCAATACCCGAGATAATACATCATCTCGCCCAAAGGACTCTTGTGAGCCCTCCGCAAGTCGCTTCATCTATCTTTGCTGAAATTTTTCATATAAATTAAATATTTAATTATTATTTTAAAAATCTTATAAATTAACAAATCATCTTACCATTATCTCTGCGTCGTTCACGGTTTACCATCTTTTTGTGTGATTCAACTTCGATTCCGCATCCTTGAGGGTGATTTCCCTCCCGCTTTAACTATAAAAAATAACGAGTTTAATGTGTAAACTATAAAAAGTAGAAGTTTATTGACAAATTATAATTTATATTTGCATGTTAATACCTTGTAAAATTTATTTATGTGAGTAATGTTTCCGATTGTACTCGGTACGGCTAGCTTTGCGCGATTTCTTTTATTACGCTCACTAATTACCTATATCATACAAAATTATAATATGTTATATTAATAAAAAGAATTTTTTTAAATAAACAATGAGTTAGAAATTTACCTTAAACTCCTCACACTCCCAGTAACGGACAATCGACTTCCACTGGTCGTTATCCACATTATCGGGGCAATGGGCAAATCAGCGAGTAAATCGAGTCTCACCGGCAACGTACTATTGGCCTCGATCATTGATTTAATCTATTAGATGCAGATAACAAAGTTAGTGCCTCTTTTAAGTGTATAAAAATAATTATCTCCTCACACTTACATGTGATTTAAACCAATCGCTAAACTGCTCTTTGTGTATATTTTGTTTCTCGTAATCAGTTTTACGCTTACGATACTTCAAGTTAATGTATGATTTATGTTGCCTGCATTAAATGGATGTGAGGTGAGTATAATGGATTGAATTCAAATGGTCCGACAATATAAAGAGGTTGGGAGTTATTACTTCACATATCGAGCGACGCTATCATCATTGAACAATACATAGTTATGCATTTGTTTACGTTCGATATTGGTGAGAATGAACTGTTCGGCACCTCCAATTGCAGTGTCCTCAGCATACGACGGTCTATTCAATCGTGTTTCAATATTATGTAAGTACCTTGAGCAAAATGTGAGACACTCATCGGTATCATACGCAATGGAACCTTGGATAGGCTTTATTACATATGACTTAAGTGTATACAAGTATCGCATACATAGAAATGAATGTACTTCCATTAAGGGAAATCAAACATAATTTATAAAAGTAAAGATAATTAGATTGTATGGATCATACCTTTCAATGGGATACATCCAATGTAATGGACAGTCCACCAAGCATTGCCTCGATGCTAAGTGTATGGGTAAATGGACCATAATATCAAAAATGAAGGTGGAAAAATCCGCTCTAGGTTGCACAAAATCAATGGTATGCGCTCATGTAGACATTTGAAGTCCTCAACTCGACATGTTTTAGAGCATAACTCACGAAAGAACGTGCTTAGTTCTATTAGAGCGAATCGACATTTTTTTGGCACGGTCTTCCGAAATGAAGAGGTAGGTAGAAATTGTTGCATAATAACGTGTGAGTCGTGACTTTTGAGCGGATATTTTTCGATCTTTGGCGTTAACGCACCTTGAAATGTTAGAGGCATAACCATCGTGAATCTTCATGCTCTTGATTAGCGAGAACATCTCCTTCTCACTTTTATCCATAGAGTAACATGCGGATGGTAGATACAATTTCATCGTTATCTCCATGCTCTTTTGGGTGGAGCTCATGTCTTATGTTCATTGTCATCAAGTCAAGACGCGTGCTTTCAAACCATCCTTTGACTTTCCTTCCAGTCCGAGTGTACCAACCACATTGTCGCATATATTTTTCTCGATATGCATAACATCCAAATTGTGTTTTAGTAAATTTTTCCAATATGGTAGCTCAAGAATATACTCAACTTCTTCCAGGTTATTTGGCATTGTTGGCATAGGAGGTGCATTTTTGTTATTTTTTCTTCTTTTTGGTTTCTTCACGAATAGTCGGTTTGGGGATCTTGCCAAAGGTATGTTGATAATTTCTTAAATTCTCCAAAATTTGCTTCCCGATTAGTGGGGTTGGAGCTTCTCTTTCTTCAATATTTCCATCGAACCACCGTTTATTCTTTCGAAATCTATGATCTAAAGGTAAAAATCGGCGATGACCCATATAACAAAGCTTCCCACAATTTGGCAACCGTTCACTGCATGTATTCTCATGGCAATAAGGACACGCTTTATATCCCTTAGTGCTCCAACCCGAAAGCATAGCATATCCTGGAAAGTCGCTAATTGTCCAAAGCAAGCCCGCTCGCAATTTGAAAACCTCCCTCTTTGATGAATCGTATGTTTCCAACCCTTCTTCCCATAATTCCTTTAGCTCATCTATTAGAGGCCTCAGGTATACATCGATGTCATTTCCAGGACTTGTCGGACCCGGTATAAGCAATGAGAGGATCATGTTCGGCTTCTTCAAGCACAACCAAGGGGGCAGATTATATGGGATAAGTACAACAGGCCACGTGCTGTGCGCAATACTCATTGTCCGGAATGGGTTGAAACCGTCACTTGCTAAACCCAATCTTATATTGCGATTTTCCTCTGCAAATGCTGGATTGATCTTGTCAAAGTGTTTCCATGCTGGAGAATCTGCAGGATGTCTTAACACCCCATCTTTAGTGCGTTTCTCATCGTGCCATCTCATGTCATGTCACCGCAGCTTTTGATGACAAATACAAAGGTTGCAATCGTTGTTTTAAAGGGAAGTGACGAAGAATCTTTGCAGGCGTCTTCTTGTCATCCTCAATCTCATGATTTTTCCATCGCGATGTCCCACAGATGTCACATTTTTCTTTTTTCTCAGACTCCTTCCAGTACAACATACAATCGTAAGGGCATGCGTCGATTTTATTGTAATTAGTCCCAAGCTTTGAAATAATCTTTTTGCTTTGTGAGAAGTTTTCGCGTCGACTCTTTAGGCAAAACCTCCTTAGTAAGTCAAGCAACAACGTAAAGAGTTGTTGCTCCATCCTAAGGGCCTTGATATGCCAAAGTTTCACAACGAAGACAACGTCGTGTGTGTTACATCCAGGATACAAGGGATTCCCCAAATTATGCGCATATTTGTAGAATTCAGAAGCACTAGCATTGGGTACATCACTTTGTTCCTGCTCCAAACCATCTGCGTCTTCATTTGGGTCCGGAAATCCAAAAGCATCTTGCACCATCCCCTTGATGTCATCAACCAAAACGTTCTCGTTGTCATCGGCTCTAATATCTACCACAATTTCATGTCTAGGCAGTGGCCCTCTCTTCTCTCCGTGATAAGTCCATACAACATAACTTTTCATCATCCCGTTTATTACTAAATGCTCCTTCAATAAGTCGGGTTCTAAGTAAACGCAATTACAGCATCTTGTACAAGGACACTTGAGCCTCCCATTGCAAGTAATTCCATGGGCTAAACCGTGATCGACAAATGCAGCTAACCCTTTGTCATACTCTCTAGAATATCTCGACTTTTTTACCCAACTCTTTTCCATCATATAAAAGTTTCAAACCCCTAAAAGTATAAGAAATGTACAATTTAATATTTTTTTAAATGATAAAGGTTTATATTTCTTATACCATATTCATTAGTTTTGCCCATTCGAGAATATCAAGTCATTTAATTGTTCACATAATATGAGTTCAGAGTTTCTCTAAAAATTTCGACAGCATCTCCACGTAGTTCTTCAAATACGCAGACTTTTCATACTATTTTATACTTTTCATTATCCACAATGGACAATGAAAAATACAAAATAATATATGAAAGTACGTATCCGAAGAACAAAGGAGAAATTGTCGAAATCATTTGAGAAAACTCTAAAATCATATTAGTGAACAAGTAATGTACATGATATTCCCAAACTATCTATCTTCGGATAGATAATCCGAAAGGTTATATGTCATAATTAGACATATAACTTTTCGAATGAGCACTTATTTTGTATGATGATATTCATATGTATTCAACTATATATTGACCATTAATCTATAACAAAGTTATAGATTAATCAGAATAATTAAATAGAAGCTCAAAGATAAATGAGATGTGAAAAGCATAGTAATATTAACATGACATTTACCACAACTATATAATAAATCTAGTTTCATCTATGTAATAAAGAAAATTAGAAATGTGCTAGAGTAGAGAGTCGCCTTTGCCTTCAAAGAGCAATCCCAAAAACAGCCTGATTATGATGATGAACCATTGAAAAAATGATAATAATAGAAGGTGAAAAACTGCAATGATAATAATAGAAGCAGTAAAGATAGCCTTTTGGGCCCCAGATAATAGGGCGCCACGGTTGCCACTACACTGCATTCAACAGTGATTAGACATATTCTCAAATCAAGCTCAAGGAGCTTGTTTGAGACTTTATAGGAATGACGATGGCGACATATGTGATGCAATGGATGCAATTTGGGAGGTGTTGCATATAAACTCTCCTCATTTAGATTACTGTAAAGGAAGACACTCTTTACATCTAGTAAACTCAATCAAATCGTATGCATTGACCATATCTAATGGATCATGGTTCCTACTTTGAAATGTGACTCACTTTTCAACTTTTTTTTGTCTTTAATTCACTCCTCAAAATTCCTACCAACTCAGATTCCTAGATATACAAGGAATTGCGAGGAAACTACCAAACAAGGCCTAAAATGTTTTCCTGCATTATGAAGATGATCCATCTTGAAGAACCATACAAAAATCTTCTTGGGCTCACAGGAAAAAAACTCTATTTTAGGTAGAACTAATAAAGCAAATGAGCACTTGGTTAGCTATAAAACTTAAAAACCATAAAGTCTTGGGTTCCTTCTTTATACTTTTAAAATTTTGTTCTAAAACAAAATAGTTAGCCTTAATCAGTTAATTCACTTGTCACGCCGAATTGGATCGAATTGAATTGTGAACTGGTTCACTGTACCCAATTCGTGATTCGCTAGGTGAATGAGCTAATTAACATAGGGATATAGACTACAAACGGACTTAGGTGAATAATAAAGTTAGAAATAAGTTTGATCTAATTAACATAAATTAACATAAAGGGAAGACTAACAATCTTCCCAAAAATGTATACAACTACTGCCCCGCACCATACACCTAATACATTAAAGAAGGGAATCAACACTCCACAAACTCCCTTCCACCACCTCGACCACCCTTTACTCTGCTGTCTTCCATGTGGCACTTTTGGATATTCTGCAAATGATGTTGCTTGTATTACTTTATGGAATGACTTGCACGAATTATGTGAGTTTTTTGTGGGTTTCAACCGCAATGGAAATTTATATAACTGGTATCAGGAGAATACAACTTATTTTCCAAATACATGGAAAACCATTGTCCATCTATAAAATCCAATAACTTGATTGCTCATGGCCATGGAACCACGAGGTTAGTCACTTCAAAGAGGTCAACATAATAACTTCTGACTTACTTTATTAATATAATTTACAAATGCATGAAAGGAACCGAAAACTAAGTAGATAAGTGGATATTGCATTCATGCCACCATAACATTAAAGTTAAATTTGATTTATGCAGTGTGCCCAACCGCTGGATAACTTGCATTCAGTACAACTCCATGGGAGATCTAACACCCAATGTATGCAAGTCCATGACACAGGATAATATTCAGATAGTAGGCAAGAAGTAAATTTTAAAGACTATTCGAAAGGCTTCATTTTAATTTTTTAACAGAAATATAATGGGAATTTGCAAAAAATATCTATAAGTTTTAAGAAATCCTGGTCCTAGATTTTAGGCCTGATTGATAAACTGCCAGAATCAATCATATAATATTAAGCCAAATAAAAATTGGGTCCATTTAAGGCATGGCTGGGCCATTTTGCACCCCACAGAAGTGCTTATTCATAATCCAATTGATTGCCCCAAGTGAGATAAAATAGGAAGTGCATTCCACCATTATAAGAAGAAAAATGGCCTTTTACACACATGCAGACTAGATCAAAAGTACCAGAAAAGAATTACAGAGATTCTTGATATCATTACTACCAGGATTCTTGCTCTCAGAGCTAATTAACATAAATTTTGTAATTTCTTCAAAACAACTGACTAACCCACTATGCAATCACGTCACTCGCACCCTGATAATAATCAATGAGACAATTGATTCAAAAAACAGAGAGAATTTGCCACAATTGATTCAAAAAAACAGAAGAGAATTTGCCACAATTGATTCAAAAAAACAGTAGAGAATTTGCCAAGATGGAAACTCACAAAAATATCCTAGTGGTGCAGATTTCCAGCCTACCATAAACAATATGCTTTAAAACTTCACTAGAAAAAAAAATTGGCTTCTAAAAAATTAAAAACGTAGATCCCTTTTTAATCATTCATGGTTCCAACTACAAGTCTTAAAGTTGCTCATCATCTTTATCTAGAGCTTATTAGTTGCTCATAGAGTTGGTTATATATATTGAGGTTCTTTTAGTACATGTCATACTTCCTACAACTAAAATTTCTGCCATTCTTAGCTATCAATCAGCAATACCAACTACTATTGGGTTCTAAACTTCTAATTTATATTCAATATAAAAACCAGAAAATTCAATCACATTTGTGCAAGTCTTAAAATACAGTCTTACATTACCCACAATCAGGAACTTTCAATAAATCGTAATTAAAGTAATACAAAACATATAAGGCTTAATTTAGCTCAAGTGGTAAATACACTTCGTGTCTAGGACAGAGTTTCCAATATGTAAATCCACAACCATTTGAGACTTCTAAAGCGCCAAAATGTTGCCAAACTTTCATCATCATAGCCTTATCCTATCATCATCCTAATGCTAATAGATAAGATCTATTTTGAGTATATTAATCTCATTAGAACTCCTCCGCTTTTTTATAATATAAATAGATAAATAAGTTTATATAAATTTAGTAACCGAGAACACATCGATTGATTGGTGATCATAACCATTCGCTCAAGGGTATCATCAAAGCTACGGTATATCAATGCGCTCAATTATTGGACGATCTAGATCGATAAGTTTCGGATCGATTGTGATTACAAATTATCGATACAAGTTAATGTGTTCATGGTTTGGGGATGAGTTAGGCAGTTCATCCATACCCATGGCTATCCTACACATTTGTACTAGTTGGATAGCTATCCTACACGGCTGTACTAGTTGGATAGAATCAAGTTGTCTAGCTCTACTATTAAGTACACCTTAGATCTACTAGAAATGAAAATAAAAATGTAAATAAAAACCAAAACAGATCAATAATTTTTACACGAAAAAATCAGATCAGTGAGTATTTTGCCATGTAAAAAGGTTCTACTAATTCCAAACAAATTGCAAGCATATTCAAAATCGAAATTCAAAACAGATCAGTAAATTCGAAACGCAGGTTGAATGAAAATCGAAATTGAACAACACCTTAGATCTGAACTTTGTCTGACTCACACCTTAGATCCAACTTTGTCTACTCAGTTTAAGTAATTAAATGAACGATCCCTATCAAATCCGATTCAAACTGTTGGCCTGAGATCCCTACCAAATCAGACGAACGATCATCAGATGTAAACAATTACAAAGAAAATCAAAGGATAAATAAATATAAGCGTGGATTTGAGATCTGGATAATAATATCATCAGATGTAAACAATTACAGACTTGGATTCATCTCAAACCGATCTCTACTTCAAACTGCAGATCTCTGCTTCAAGCTGCAATGGCCGCTATCTACAGATCTGTGCTTCAAACTGCAGTGGCCTCTATCTACAGATCTCTGCTTCAAACTATAAAGAGATCTCTACGTCGGAGCTCAAACGAAGGCTATGATGAATCTGATTGCAGATTTAAGAGAGAGAGAGGAGATTAGAGAAAGAGATCGATGTAAAATTGGGAGATCAATTAGAGGTTCACCATTTCAAAGAGATTAGAGAGAAAATTTGGGAGAACGAAGGAGAGAAAGGGTTTATTTGGGGTCTTCTTTCTGGAGATCGAGCGAGGTGCTCATGACAGCGAAATCAAATGAATGAATGCTTAGCTTAGCGTACAGTATTTATAACAGAAATGGGTTAACTTATTTGCCTAAAAGCGATAACGACTTAATTAAAAAGATTTAACTAAAGACTAATCTAAAGATCTTTTGGAGCCGGCTCTCGGGCTTTTTGAGACCGTTTTTCAAATAGTCCCTTAAGGTTTCACCTGTTTATTTATGAAGCAAACCTTAGATAGAACAACTCTATATGTTATTTTATTTAAGGAGACGACTACATCCGTCCCCAATAAAAGGATTCGAGACGGCCTTTGAAATGATCGTCTCTAATAAATGGTTATTGGAGACGGCTTCGAAAAGCCATCTCCAATACTGGTCTCCAAAAGTCCTTTTTTTTGTAGTGATCCCACGGGCATTGAGTATCAGAAGCCTTGGGAGGGCGATGCAGCTGAGTACCAGGAGGTCCTCGGTGCTGACTTTGATCCGAGCACAAGTTATTAATAGTTTTAGACTCGATATTGCGTTTCATTTGATACTTTGGTATTGACTTTAGCTCTCTTATATCGGATTTGTCTCCGACTTGCATTATTGTTTTATTAGTAGTTTATTTGGATTTTATTGCATTTATTCAGTATTTATGACTGCTTTATATTCTACCTTTATGTGTTGGCTTTCACGGATTTCGTAAAATCAGATTTGCGCAATAATTCTGATTAAGTGTATGTCCGCTTAGTATATCTGGGATATATATGAGTTATAATTCGAAATTCTAGGCCTATTAGGATGGGATAGAATTTCGGGTCGTGACAACAATAATCAGGTCCTATTAGTATTATAAGAAATATGACTATTAACGATAGCCAAAAACCGCTGCTATTAACAAAAAATTGTCACTAATAATCTTAATAGGTTTTTTATTAATAATGGCAATTTTTTACAGCTAAAAACTGTTCCTAATAATCTTATTTTTTGTAGTATAGGTAGAATTGAATTTTCAGTCCTATTCCATCTGTTGGCCTTGAAAATAGAAAAATCTTGATTGCATGTCAAGCAAAAATCAAGAAAATTAAGATTCTATGATTTTCAAGGTAGGACTGGAATTCCGATTTTACCTAATTGAGGACCTGACCATTCCCTTGAATTGAAATGGGATTTATCCACGGAATTTCAGATCAAGGATAATCTGGCAGTCCTTTTATTAAAGACGCCAAGAATTGACCATAAATATATTGGAAGAAGACTTCTCTTTACACGTGATAATGTTATAATTTATAAATCCCGTTGAAAACTAAGTCTACGGATCTATATCTACATCTATCTATATTAATATATGCATGGAAAACCATGCCGACATGCAATTTTATAAAATTATTATTTTCTTGTAAAACTAAAAAACCTATCATCTATCCATATATTAAGGGAGCCATTACTTGCACCCGAATAGTTGGCCTTTGCACCGTACTTAAAGAAAGAATTGATATTTTAGGGACATGTGTCATGGAAAAACATAATTTGAGTTGTCTGATTTAAAATTCATGATCTATAAATTTTCAGTGCATTAAATTGTAGAAGAACATGATATTTATTATCTAATCTATTGTAGTCAATTGTTAAGTCTGATAATAGCATTTGATTATATTTAATCACTTTATGAAGATTATATTCCATGCTCATCTGTTACACTTAATATATTTAAATCACGACCTTCAAATCAAGTGATTTAGATGGTGTTTTTGCATAATAGAGGTAGAGTTTGCCAAACTTACATGTCTTTCTTTTAGATTTGGTGGAGGGGTGAAGAACCTTTGGAGTGCAAGTAATGGCTCTCATGTATTAATTAAGTCAAACAAACTATAACGTACTTTTGGCGCTGAATTGAAATCATGAGATTTTTACTTTAATTTGGGTACCCAACTAGCTTAGCTTAGGCTGTGTACGGATTAGCTCTTATAAGATCAGAAACAGCTCTTTGTCTGTTCTCTATTAGAGTAGATTAAGATAGAATAGACATTGAACATTTTTATCACTTAAAATAACTTCCCGTCAAAGCAAATGAGGTAAGGAGCTGTGTTACCAAATGTAAAAATAATTTTATACGACGGAACCAAAAAGTAAAAGAGCTACTTTTTGCCCAAAAAGAGCTAACGGAAATGCAACCTTAAATCTATTTATAAGAGCTTTAAAATATAAAATATAAGGGGTTTAGAAATCTCGGTGACTTAGGCCCCACCCGATGCATCATTCTAATCAGATCCATTAGGTCAAGTTTATATGGCCAATTCCATAAAAAGCATTATTAGGGTGAGTCAGGTATTAGGTTGACCCGACCCGACCCGTTGATGGCTCTAAGAGTAGGTCCATTGTAGACTAGATCAAAACTTAAAATCTATCAGATCAAAAATTTCATCATCGAACTATGTAAGGATGCTTAAGCATTAATGGTAGGGCTGTCATTCAATCATCTGCTATATAACATATCATCTAGTCGATTGACAATTTATGGTAGCTCTTTAATAATAGTCAAATGTTTATATGTGTTTTATAGAGGGAGGTGAGGATACTGATTCCTGACATACTATATGATTTATTCTCTAGAGGCATATGTTTGTTTCAGTTTGGCGTTACTTATCCGATCCTAAGAGAGCGTGTAGTGCAAGGATAAAAAATTCGGTCGAAATGATCGAAAATTTGGCCAAATTTATCACTTTTGGTTCCCACTAAAATGATAATTTGGGATTTTGATCCTTGGTGTAGTGGTCTAACCAGTTAGATGGCTCCTCCTCATCAAAGAGACAATGAATAAAGGGAAGCATCGCCTACACCTACATGGATATTCAAAAGTGCTAGCATAGAAAAATTATAACCGACGACAGATTTGTTGAGGATATAGTGCAGATGGCTGATGTGGTGCGATGTGATTGGCTGTATCGGCCTGCATTAATTGATCTCTACCGCACTTGCAATCAATTGTGCCGCGCCACATTAGCAGCATGTACTTTATCTACATAAAATTTGTATTCCATATAACACTTTCCCTCGGCACAAATCATTGACATGAAGTGAAAATATGTTCTCCTTTTTAACACTCTTGATTGCCTTGAATTAAATGATGGGGACTAGTTTTCGTCCCATCTTCCACACAATACATCTTGAGATCTTGACCCACCTAATCAAACAATCAGATGGTGTCAGGTCACTTTTGGAGATTTTTTTTAGGTGGAATCAAACATCTGATTCAAGGCACACTACAAAAATAAGGTGTATTAGCGGCACTTGTTGGTAAGGCAATTTTTTGTAGCGGCAAGACTAATAGCGGCAGTTTTTGATAGTGATAGGACTAATAGCAACAGTTTTTTATTAAAAAAACTATCACTAATAGTCTTATTTTTTGTAGTGGCAATTAATAGTGTTAACAATATTGGTATCATCAATTGTAAGGACCAAGGATCGAAATTTCGGGTAAAATTTTGGTCGAAAATAAAAAATTTGATTGAAATTTTGCATCTAATAAAATTTGGACCGATATTTCGGTCTAAATTATCATTTCGGTGGAGACCGAAACTGATGATTTCGATTAATATTTTGATCATTTCGATCGAAATTTTAATTTTTATAAGGACCAAATCATATATATATATATATATAAAAGTTGGGGCTGACATGAAGGTTGCAATATTGTCAACCTTCCCCTGTCCTATGACCCAAGGCGCTTGGTTTTTAAATGATCATGGCCCTTATGACGTAAAACATGAGAGTGATGATGTAGGTCAGAAATTTAAAGTTTTTTAAAAAGCTCCACTCATCTAATCCATCCACTATGCCCAATATTAGTATCTAATCTACTCCTATACTTTAACAACATCAAAAGCATAATCTAATAGTGTGAGATGAATTAAACACCATTTCAATGCCATTTAAAAACCCATTATTCTTTTCTTAAAAAAAAAAAAAAAAAAAAAAAACATTATTCCAGCTACAATTGATTCCAATAATAATAGAAATGAACAACAGTTTTACTTTCAATTTTGTTTACACCTACCAACCAGAAAGGACACAAGAACTGACAGAAAAAAAAAAAAAAAACCAAAAATCAAACTTAAGCTCTCGTTGTGGCTTTGGTCACCGTCTTCACCGTCACGGCCGGCCCCAGCAACTGCGTTCCCCAATCTATTGTAAACGTATCGTAACGGAGGAAAAGTTCGATCACAAAAAGTCGCCCCACCAACACCACAAAATTCTTCCCAGGACACTGCTTATTCCCCTCCGTTGGATCTTCATTTTCTGGTCCGTTAGACCACAACACATACTTCAACAGCTTCTCCCCCTCTCCAACAAATCGCTCCCCCACGAATTCCTCCGCTTTTTCGAAAATCTTCGGGTCTTTAGTCGCAAACGGTTGGAACCCAAAAAGCATCTCCCCTTTCTGAATCTGAAACGCCGCCTCGTGGCTCTCGATCACCAGGTCCTTTTTCGCTTTCCCATACTGAAACATCACCGGCGGCTCCAATCTAAGCGCTTCGTACACTACAGATTTGGTCAACGGCATCTGCTCGATAGCCGCCAGCGTCACTCCATCGTTGGATTTAACCGCAGCTCTGATCTCTTCTGCAAGACTTGCATGTAATTTTTCACCAGCCAAACCTATCCATTTCAACAGCACAGGGAAAAGGACCTTCATCCCACCGTAGGTATTGAAACACGTGGCGAAAAGGATGTTATGGCAAGCTTCGTCTCTTTTGAGCCCGAGCTTCTCGGCTTCATCTAAAACTGTAGACGCCGATGTGTAGAAGAAATCGTAGAGCTTTTTGTACCCGCTTTTGGTGATGAAGGGTGGGAGGGGGAAGGTGTGGAGTAATAAATCTTCCAGATACTTCGGCAAGCCGATGGTCATAATGGGGCAAAGCTGGAAGAAGAGCCATAGTGCAGCGGCGCTCGGACCGCCGGATCCGAGTTTCGTATCGACCGGGGTTACGCCGAAAAAAGCACGAGCGGAGAAATCGAAAGACGTTACATCGTTTAAGGCGTTGAAATCGGATTTATCTGTAGTAGAAATCTCGGTTTCGAGATTAGTGAAGAGGGTGGAGAAAGTGTCGTGGAATTCGGGTATGAATACGTTTTTACGAGATGCGAGGAGAGAGAATAGCAGCCGTTTGATCAAAGCGTGTTTGGGTTCTGAAGGGTCGAGATAAGAGAGAACTCGGTAGCCACCAGTGAGGCTTGTTGAGGGCATATAAGTGCCTGTGAACACGTCTTTTTTCTCCACTTTAGACATGTCAAAGAGAACTGGGAAACTTTTGGCGTCGAGGAGAACGATGACCTTGGGGTTTGAAGCCATGAAAGGGCCTGGCGGCATGTTTGCCCTGAAAACCGTGGAACCGTATTTTTCTACACGGATTTTGAAGAAATTGTCTCGGCCTTGGTTGTAGTAGTAGTCGAGCCGGTCTTTTATGGCGCCAAAAAATGGACGGCCATAGTCTCCGGGGATTTGTTGTAACGGGAGATTTTTCGGTGAGGTATCGTCCGAAGCGGGCTGGACTTTGGTAGCATAAAGCGAAGTCATTTGTTTCTTGGTCTTCTTTTTTTATTCCTTGCAGGGGAGGAGAGATGCTGCGTGGGGAAGATGTGGAGGGGATTTTATACATTTAAGTCTTAAGAAGGAGACGAGTTTACATCTGGATGGTTACAATTATTCAATTATTTTTCTTACCACCGTCGTCACCTACTATTTGAATATCTTAATATATTTTCACGCTCTGAAATTGGGATAAGGATCATGCCAATTTCTTGACTATTTTTGTCGGACCAACTCTCGTGAGCCTCATTTAAATACCAAAAAACGAGTTTAATTATCTTACACCCTCAATTATTTAAGATGTTGGTGATCCGTACCATCAATTGATCTTACATTAAAGTACAATCGGCCAAAAAATTGTGTTTTTTTAGAGATTTACACCATCTGATCTTTTTACTGTAATATTAATCTTTGGTTTTAGTTTTAATAGCTGATATTGAAATTTATGAGATAATTTACATTCACTTATAGGTATGTTTATTTGGGATGAGATATATTCAAATGATGGATTGCCACTTGTATAATTAAAATTATACACAAGTAGATCACATGGCATAATGATAAACCATATCTCAATGGTGAGGAATAACATTAATGATTTAAAATGGTTTAAACATTGGCGTTTAAATGTCCATGAGCCATCCAGGAGATATTATCACGCTCTTAAATTTGGATAAAGTACCTCTAAGAATTTTGTTTATTGTTTCGCATCAGGGTTGCTGTTTGGTCACTAATGCAGAAGTTTAGGGAGACTCTAGCAAGGATGCCTTTACTTTGAACCATAGTTTTTCCCTTCTCAACCCTACTTTTACATGATTATACATTTGACTTCTTTGAATCTCTCAGTCAAAATCTTTTTTCGCTCCAATCTATTCACAATGGATCTTAAGAACATCGGCCTATCATTAGACGGTCAAAGATTTTGATTCCACATGACACATATTTCAAAAAGTGCTCCAAAAAAAGTGTTTAATATACGCTCATGACGATGCTCTCCTTTTGAGATGCGTGCCACATGAAAGCAAAATCTGATTGTCCGATGGTAAGCACATGTTCTTAAGATCCATTATTTGAAATATTAGGGGCGAAAAATGATCTACATCATCTTATTCAAAGAAGTAAACGGTTTAAGAACGTGAAATTGGGATGTGAAAGAAAAAAATTTGGTTGTAAACAAAGGTATCCTTTTATTTACACCCTGTTAAACTTTAACCTCACCCATCTCCTCTATTCAAAATGCATTGTATGATTTGAATTAGTTGACAGATATTGTTTTTAGTTTCTGTACTCCATGCAATGGATCTTGAGATCATGGGCGCTACATCAAACGAATAACTTTTATTCTACATTACATACATCCCAAGAAGTGACCCTAAAATCATATGGTACACATCATACTCAAACCCGAATTTGGTTTCCCTTTTTGGTATGTATGCTACTTGGAATCAAGATATAATCGGCTAATGGTACACTCATGATCTAAAAATCTTAGCCTAATATCTTGTTCGCACAACAAAAATGGTGCATTGAATTTTTTCAACTTAATTCGACCCAATATTCAACAGCGAAAAAACACACTTTCTAAACTTTTTTGTAGGTAGTATTTGATTGATTGACCTAGGGAAAATTGACGTAACACCCGATGGGCAAGTTGAGGTAACACCCGACTCTTGAATTTGTTGCCACGTAGTGCTCAATTGGCTATGTCGTATGGTTCAACCCTACGACCAGGTCTTAGGGAACTGACTTCTTATTCGATATATATGAATAAGAAAGAGATGTACAGGCCGTACTTACGGGCTTTAATTTATCAAACCCTTACCTGGCCTGAAGTACATGGGCTTTTGGTTTTGAGGCCCTAGCCCAGCCCTCTTATGCCATTTATGAATCCTAGACCTGGCTGATGAGCCTGCCGGCCCTGCTCTATATGACTCACATTTCTAAGATTTTATGGGGGTAAAATAAATGGTATTCCATAAGCTTGATGCCTCTTAGGCCTTGTTTGGCAAAACTCGTGTAAAGTTTTTTTTGTTAGTACTTTCATGGGTTTGTAAAGGAAAAAACTCATGGGAAGTTTTTTTGTTTTTTCGAAATCGAAATGGTCGTAGATTTTTTTTTCCAGTCGTTTGGCTATAGAAATACGTAAAATTTTCTTATCCCCAAATTTAGGTAAAAACATAGACAAATGGTTGTGAGGTATATGATTATAACTTTCATCGAAGCTCCTCTATTATAATCCAAAGGCATACTATTATTTTTTTTGAAAATTTCCAAAGGCATAATATATACCTAACGAACGACATTTAAACATCTTAGATGATGCTTCAATGATTTTATACTATTAAATTAGACCTATGTTCTTACACTACTAAACTGTGATTTACTATTATACTATGTGACACACATATCTGTAATTAATTTAAATTATTCAAGTGCAATTTATTATTGAAACATATTTCAGTCAATGAATCATGCCTAAAAGTGGCCATGAACCATCCGATCAGTGAATTTTAATATTAGTCATTCAAAACTAAAAATTACGATTAAACTGTGCACCGATCAGATGGTTTAAATCTTCAAAATGTAATAATTTTAGGGCTCATTGCCCTTGAGTGTATGATCTATCACTTCTACAGCATGGCCCGTATCTTAAATCATTACTGATACAAAATTATTTAAAATTTCATTAATGATGCAAGATCATTGTCATGAGAGCTAAAACAAGGTGTAAGAACTAGTGACTAGTCCACCTTAGTGAACGGGTTGGTTACCTTGTAAAAACTCAATCCCAATTGACTCAGAGATGACATTTTTGTCTTGGGTATTAGTGTTTACAACCAAAACTTTTACATTCGCAGCTAGGGGTTTCCACCGCTAAATAAGTTGCTTGGTTGGATTGGATGATTAAGATCATGTTCATCCAATCTTTAACTCCATCCAATCTTTAACACAATAGATTTTGAGATCTTGGCCCACCTATTGGACGGTCATATATTAATTGGTGAACACGATCATGGGCATATCATTTGAAGGCTTCTCCGGTCACTTTTTGAGATGTGTACCAAGTGAAATGAACATCTGATCACTATTTGATAGCTTGGCCACGATCTCAAGATCCATTGTTAGATTGGCCACGATCTCAAGATCCATTGTGTGGAAGGTTGAGACGAAAAATGATCTTCACCCTCAAATCAAAGCAGTGAATATTTTAATAGTGGACACCGTCGATTGTAGAGACCAAAGCTTTAGTTATAAATAATGGTACCTTTCGAGCATGATTAGCATAAAATCATTCTATACACTTTTGAGCATGGAGGAACGAGAGAAAGCTCCTCTGATTTGAACCTGAACGAGTGTTTTCAGTTTTGTGGACGAAGAAGGGAAAAACGAGCCCTCTCGTTTTAGCCAAGAGGATAGGCGAAAAAGGTTTTCAGTTATTTTTTTTCCCGAAAATTTTGTGGGAACTATTTTCCAATTTTAGTTAGATAAGTGGGGCCCAGGTCTTTGCCAAACGCCAATCTTTTTCACTTTCCATTAAAAAACAGGTTTTACTTAAGATTTCACGTGTACAAACAATGCCTTACTGTTAACGATAGATCGTTTATGCCAATGAGGAGAGTCAACTTTTCCAGTCATAGGTTGGCTTTCGTATGAATCCCCCATCACTGTAGTTGTTGCCATCGAAATTAGACTCCACGAGGGCCTCTAAAATACGAAGTAACGAACTTTAATCTTTATTTATAACGCAAGAACGTATGCGAAGTTCAGAATAGTAGCCAAAGCGCTTGTCCTCATTTGACAAGGCTTCAAGTTAGGAAAAGACATTTCATATTGGCTACTTGACCGTCTAATAAGGATGCAAGTTTGGTGTACCTATAATAATATGAATTTTTTTAAATTTATTTAATGGTGTTAAGTGTGTTTTGCACTATACATGATGTTGGCGCCCCACACAAGAACCCACCTCTTCTTTCCCACCTCTTTTTAGAAATCTCAACTAATTATACCTAACTCATATTCTTTGCTATCTCGTAGAATCTCAAATCCAAAAAAATCTCTAATCTTTCTCTTTTTAAGAAATCTAGTCACTCTTATTTTTTTCTTCTTCTAATAATCAAGAGATAAATTATTATTTTCCAGTAGAATTGGGGGCTATAACTCCCACACTGCTGGGGCTGCATCAGAACCGAGCCAGCTCGACAGCTCGGCTCGGTTCGACTCGAAAATGAGAGCTTTTGCTCTCTTAAGCTCCGCTCTCGGCTCGAGAGCCAGAGCCGAGCTATAGCTGAACATGTAAAGGTCGGCCCGGCTCGGCTCAGCTTGATTCATAATATATAATATTTTTTATTTTTTTCCCTTATAATAATGGATAAATAAGTAATAAATATATAATCCTTATGGTCCTCTATTAAAGTTCTCTCTCTCTCTACTCGAATCTATTATAGGTCTTTCTCACTCATTTCAATAAACAACCACTAATATAGTAACACGATAATTGACAAACCAATTAAAACCTACAACCAACGCCTATGCTCTTAATCAATATTTAACACATCAAATTTAAACACTTTTTTCTCTAAGCGATCCTTTAAATCCAAAAGGACTAAGGGATTAAAAGATTTTAGGGCTTTCTTTATTTAATTTTATTAAAGGTTTTATTTATTAAAAAATGAAGATAATGTTTAAAACAACTTTAGGAATTTGTTTAAAATAATATTTATTTACACTATAAAAAAAAGACTATTAGCGACAGTTTTTGGCTGTAAAAAACTGCCGCTATTAACAAAAAAGCTATTAAGAATATTAGCGGCAACGGTATTAGCCGAATAGTTTTATTTTTTGTAGTGTTAGCTCGAAGTTCGGCTCGGCGCGACTCGAGCTTAATAGAGCCAAGCTAGAGCTTAGACTTTTCATGCTTGAAAGGCCTAGAGCTGACCCAAGCTCGGGCTCTGCCCGACCCCGCTCGGTTGCAACCCTACACACTGCTATTATGGCCAATCGTAGGAGGGTTAGCCGTAGATCGCGTGGCAAGCTAATTAGGTAATATTAGAACTGTCGTTGTGTCTTAAAGAGAGGACTCTCCTGACTATCAGTTGAACACCAATTTTGTTTTAAATAATCTCACACTATTACTGGTAATACTTGAGTATGCGGGTAATCCATGGTGTTAAAGTGATAGATCATACATAAAAGGACAATGGGTCTAAAAATTAAACTTTTTGAGGCATTTCAATCATCCAATCTATTGACTATAATACCAACTATTGTTTTAGTCAATGTGCCAAATTGGGTATCATTCCATGGAGGACCAATACATATCGACCGATATACGTCTACTCTTTTAAAAACTTGATGATGATTTATACGATTTGAAGGTATGTTTCTCAACGGAAGCTGAAAAGGAAACCATAACAACCTTTTAAATCCCATCACATGTATTTCCTTTTTTATCCCTACAAAATTCAAGTTTTTTTTTGTAGGGACTGCAACTTTAGTTATAAGCTCTACAGTTTCTTTGACATATAAATTGTCAGCTATGAAGGCTAGCCTCCTTTTGTAATTAGACATTTTCTTGAGTGTCATGTGGCTGGTGGGACGGTTGGAGCGGTGATGGCAACAAATCCTGGAAACAGTTAGGTTGCATATGACATAACACTGCTAGCCCCTGCCATAGCGAAGTTCACCTGCTTTAGCAGGTTCCCTTCCTCTATGCTAACATCTTGCTACCACTACAAAAAATAAGACTATTAACGGCAACTTTTTGCAGCCAAAAACTGCCGTTCTTAAGAAAAATTATTAAGACTATTAGCGGCAAGGGTATTAGCAACAATTTTTTTGTTAATGACAGCAGTTTATGATTGTCGCTAATAGACTTATTTTTTATAGTGTACCTGCTTTAACATGTACCCCTTCTCCTTGATAACTCCTTGCATAACAAGATTTTATGTAATATTTACTTGTTTAATAGTTCTACCCTCTCTCTACTCACTCCCTGCCAGAGCAGACATTATTTGCTCCGGTGGAGAGTTAGTAGAGAACAGAGAGGTTGCGGCTAGAGCAGGTAAATCCTCCTTTGCAGGATACTAGAAAAGAAAACGGGAACCAACTAAAGCAAGTGAACTTTGGTGTGGCAAAGGCTAGCAAAGAGCTATGCCATCCGCAACCTTGCTCATTACTGAATCAAGCTAATAGTCAAGGCGTACGAGATGCAAAATAAAAGATATTTTTGCATTTGGCACCTTACGTTATTACGATATTGCACTCAGCCTCCCGTCTTATGCATATTTATTTTTCACTTTTTTGACTGGTATTTTCAGTACATATGGCCCCTTATCGTGACAGATCGTTAAAATTTGTTTCCTACCGTTACATTTATCCATTTAACGGCAATTAAGTGGTATGAAATACCAATTCTACCCTTCATTTTTCACCAAATTACATCATCTTCAACTTCTCGTTCATTTCCCACAAAGTTGCAGCAAGCTTACGAGCAGGAGCTCCCACCATTTTAACCCTACTTTACAATGGAGAGTAGAATCAGAGATGTTCATCGTGAAAGCTGGGGATCTAGAGGTCATCTTCCATGTGGGAACGGGCAGGACCATCGGCTGGGGTTGAAGGGTTTAGGATTCTGATGGGTCATCTTACAAGCATTTGCCTAAGCAATCTCCTCAAGTACAAGAAGAGCATCACAACTTCTTATCAGACGATAAGACGGCTGATATCAATCGCAAAGAGGTGGTGCTTAATATGGACGACAACAATGTTGCTGCCGCAGAGTAGCAAGTTTCAGTGGGCTGTTGCAGAGCATCACAACCCTAAACCCCATCATCCCAATCTTTAATCTTCTCCCAAACATATATTGACTGGTTCAAATCATATCCATTAAGGTTTTCATTTTGCTTCAAATCATCGCCTAAATCAAGCAAGAAGATGACAAATTCATTAAGGTTTTTAGGATGAAAACCAATCTCATTGCTTGATTCAAATAAAATCCATTAAGGTTTTCATCCTCCAAAATCCCTATTTGTAATAGTCCCACATCGGATAGGGAAAAATCCTGATCCTGGGCTATATGTGACTGCGGACGCTACATGTCATGACACGTTTTGGGTGGGGACTTAAGCCCATGCCAAAAACAAAATCGGGGCGAGGACCTAAGCCCAGAATCGGACAATATTGTGGCATGTGGGTCTGGGTCGTCACAGAATGGTATCAGACCCGAGGACGGCTCTTCTATAAGGTGGGGGGATTGTAATAGTCCCACATCGGATAGGGAAAAATCCTGACCCTGGGCTATATGTGATTGCGGACGCTACATGTCATGACGCGTTTTGGGTGGGGACTTAAGTTTGACCAAGTAGGAGTTCACTAGTTGACTCGAGGAGTGATGAACGGATGCGATGTGAAATTAAAGCAAACGTGTGGAGGGTGAGGTGATATCTGGAACCACATACACCATCTAAGGTGTATGTGCTCAACACATAGAAAATGAGTATAAAAGGTTTAAAGAACCCTAACTTACTCTTGTTTGGTTGTTGAAAGAGTTAAGTAGAGAGAGAGAGGGAGAGAAGTAAAGAGGGGTTATTGTGTAAGGAGTGAATGCAAGCCAAGAGGTGATTCGAGTATTTAAAGCTGAATTCAACGCGAAGGATCCTTGGAGCTAAAGCTGGAACCCTAGCCATTCCAACTTTGAGATCTAATCAAATTGGGATTTGATTGAGGTAAATTTTGTTGAATTAAATGCATAGATTGTAGGAGTTTAAATGGTGGTCAAGAACATTTAAAATCATAGGATAAGGGCTTAGAAAAAGAAGGAGAGATTGTTTGAGAATGATTTGGAAGATCAGCCCGAAAGGGGGCTGAATCTGGCCAAATCGATTAATCGAAATTGGATTTCGATTAATCGATTTTGGCTCAGAAGTTGAAAAGTCATGGAAGCCCGATTTCGATTAATCGAAGTGAATTTCGATTAATCGATTTGGATTTCGATTAGTCGATTTGGAAATCGACTAATCGACTGAGAAGCTCCAGCCACTGGAGAAATGAAACCTGAGGAAATCGACTAATCGAATTGGGATTTCGATTAATCGATTTGGGATTTTGATAAATCAATTTGGGTTCGATTAATCGATTTTGAGATCTCGACTACTCGATTTAAGAATCGACTGCCTTATGTTGGAGACCTCGATTAATCGATTTGGGATCGATTAATCGAATTTGAATCTCGATTAATCGATTTTGAGAATCGATTAATCGATTTTGGTTTCGATTAATCGATTTTGGGAATCGATTAATCGATTTTGGGAATCGATTAATCGATTTTGACAGTTTTGCTTAAACTTTATAGATGACTTTGAGATTCAGGGTGGGTCTTGGACCTTCTTTGTTACATCTTTAGTGATGAGTTATATGTGTTATGTTGTACCATAGGTGGTACGTGTGATCAGGAGCACAATGAGCCGCGTGGGACCTTGATGCTTGGAATTTCAGAGAATTGAAGTAGGGAATACCTTGAACATCTACTTTAATTTCAAAAGCATGTATGTAGTGATATAATCATCAAATTGAAGTTGTTTTAAATTATGAAAAGCTTTGTGAAAAGGGGTGCGTGTGTGACACCAAAAATATGATAAAGGCATCTGTGTGATGTAAGTAACTAAGAACAAGGAATCTAATGGGATTGAGACATCCCCAGGGGATGAGGAAGTAATAGAGGCATCAGGTGTGATGCAGTTATGTATACATCTCAGGGATGTATACATAGGATTGAATAATTACTGTTGAGGCCTAATTGATATAAGATAACACACTTACACGGTGACAACTACATGTAATGCACATGATATTTTTATTATTTGAGGTTTGGAGGATACCCGACCGACGTGGCGGGATACCCAAGATTGACGCGACAGGATATCCGTAGCCGGTACGGCGGCGAATCCTTACACTAGCACGGAGGTTTATCCGTGACCGTAAGTACATCCCAGGGATGCTGTGTGATATTTAACCCCGCCGCCTAGTGAGAAAGGGGCTTGGGTCGTATTCCCAGGGATACATGTTTTTACAACTGTCTAATTAGATGACGATGAAGGGTATCTCATCGGGGCTCGATGCTATATTGCTCGGAGATTACTTAAGTTGAAGATATAAGTTTTACTTTAGGCCTGTTCAGTGTCATTCATGATTAAATAAACAGTAAAGTAATACATGTAACTTACCAGTGAGTTGAGTATAAATCATCTATTTTTAAATGATTTTCTAGCAAATGCATAAATTCATCATGGTTTGAATATCATGGAATATATGTGAGTTTTGACTTATATGTTCATTGTGTTGTTCCCTATTGACCTAGAATGTAGCTCACCCTTTTGACCATACGTCGCAGGTCCTTTGATAGCAGCAGCGGAGGCTTCGGGGGACGTGGATCCGGGTGATTCGGATTACGTACCTGGAGACGAGTTGGAGCCTCCTCCCGAGGACTTTTTCTAGGTGACTCCGCTGAGCACTTTGATAGGGAGTCAATTTTGTGAGCAGATTAGTGCGGCTTGGTATGTCAAGCCTTTAATTTTGAAACAATGTAATTAAATTGGATATTCTTTTGGCGAACTATCTAGGGTGATCGGTTTATCACCGATGGTTCGGGTCGGTTCCCTGTTCATGCAGTGGCATGAGGGTAGAACTGTCTTTTGCATATGCCAGTTGGGCATATCAATGTTTTCCGTTTTAATGAGGTCAATTACTTTATTTATTTAATTGTGCTTGTTATACCAATGTTCCGTGCTACGTTTTGGGGCACGGTCTGGAGGATCGTGCTGATGGCACGGGTTTCGGGGTGCTGAAATCTGGGCTGTCACACTATCTCCCTTCTCTTTACAAACAAAGCAACGGCCAAAATGATGGCTCTCTCATCTGTGATGATGATGAGTGGGCCTCTCCGCTCTCTCTCATCACCTCCTTTTCTCCAACCTCCTTTTCTCCAACCTCTTTTTCAATCTGAGCCCAATCTAGCCTGGCTTTGATGGGTTTGGGATTAAACAAACAGTGTGGGCCCAAAATAACTCAGTTTTAGCTTGACTAAATTTTGTATTTTTCAAGCCTAAATTTGTAAGGTAAAACAATAGGATCGATGTAAAACTCATTTGGCTTGGTGAGATAGTCCCATAGAAGCTAAATGTCATGACGCATTTTGAGTGAGGACTTACGCCCATGCAAGAAACAAAATTAGGAAGAGGACTTAAGCCTAGAATTGGACAATATTGTGACATGTGGGTTTGAGTCGTTGCACCTGGCCAAGCACGGTTTCATTAAGAAAACAACCACACTGGCCATCCAAACCTAATTTGAGTCAGGTTTGAGCTTAAAAAAAAAGCCCGAGTTTGAAGGACTCAATCGATCTCAGCCCGATTTTGTATTTGGGATGGGTTCAGGCATAAGTTTTTAATGTAATAAGGCCTAATAAAAGCTCGGGTCGAACCTCTTTTCTTATTGAACCCCGACATAGAGGGGTTTTCAGATGCTCGTTTGGGTTTCAAGCATTCAAGTACATATGAGTAGAGTACACTGTGCCAGAGCGGTGGCAACGGGTGTGGTGGTGTTGGCAAATCATTTTGTAAATGGTGTGGGCTTGGGTCGTCTGGCCCGACCCCATTGGAAACAGACAAAAACATACCCACGAGGCAGGCACATTAACACCTCGAGATGCGCTTAGGGGAGGCCATGGATCGGGCTTGAACATCAAAATTCTATTATAAATGGGTCAAACTAAGGCCAGGCCTCAATGAAAGCTAACAAAAATCCAAGCCCAAGCCTGATCCATTGCCACCCCTCGTGCTATATGTCACAGATGGCGATGGGAGCTGTTGGACATGTGACCAAGTCCATAATCGTGATACCATGTGCAATGTATGCCTTAGCCCCTTAGTACCATTAATTATAAGATAAGGTTATATTTTCTTAATATTTAGACTGAGAATGAACATGACTACATGAGTAAATGGTGGGTCCACACATAGGACACCATTTTACCTATACCAAATAATATAAATTTTTTATTAATAAAAGGCTAGAGTACCCCTTAAAACCTCGCTTACCAATAAAAAAAGGAGCTTTTTTTACCGGAAAGGGTCTCCACCTCTACCATATTTACCTAGCAGGATCTAACGTTTCGCTTATTACCTGATAAGGTTTGAGACCCTCAGCTTTTCCTTTTCTCGTTTGAAAAATAACTTATATGAGACCGATTAATTGACTATACGACGGATGGTGTTGGTTTTATATGAGACAATTAATATTGTAATTGATTGATCTGGTTTCATAGGTGTCACAACCCAGAATCCTTACCCGATCTCGAGGGCCTAGAATTCCGTGTTATGACACCGCACGCTGGTTAAGGCGATAAGCGGACATACACATAATCTATAAATTGACTTAGTATATGGATTGAGACATTTAAGATAACATTAAACGATAAATGACTCATAAATTAATGGCGGGAATCATAAAAAATAATAAAAAGATAAATCCTAATCATGCATCTAAGATATAAAATAAAACAAGTTTTACGTAGGATAAAATGGCCCTAAACATGAACTCACAAAAATATCAAAATAACTAGAATATGTCTCTCAAAGAATAAAGTCTAAAGCAAAAGGACTCTCAAGGCTCGTAGAAATCTGTCGGATCTACGCTCCCCTCCGGATAATAGCTAACGTCTCCATCTACATAAGCCGCCTCCGGAACAGCAGCTCTCGCGTCATCATGAACATGATAAATGAAATCTTCACCTGAAACTGTTTGATTTGGGAGGGGGTGAGTTTACTTAGTCGCGTAAACTCAGTGGATTGCACAATCGATCCACCATAACTTACTCAGGTGATCATGTGTGTAATCGCTTGAATTGCGATACATTTTTAAAATATAACCAACATCTTAAATAAATGAAATAAACTTATCCATAATTCATAGACTATCATAATCAAGACTAAAAAATATACTAATATAACATGAAGAGTGCATGATGCTTCTATTTTCTTATCTCTTTTCCTATTTGTCTCATCAACTTAGCATACGTGACATATTATAAGTCTTATTAATTACTCCATACGCCTACACAACGTACTTCGCATCTTATCTTATTTAAACGATCTGTGTCAAGATCGCTGCTCGAGCTTACCACGCGAGGTCCACGTGTAGATAACCACCTAACCTCCATTTCATAACATAAACCACCATCCAGTCAGATGAGGTTGCAGGCATAGTAACTACAATGTCCCCTTAGTTCGAGACAAGGCTATAATGTCCTTAAGACCCGTCTTGGCTGTAGACGTTAAGCCCTTACGGTGGCTCGTAAGGTATGACACGTGTAGAAACTTAATTTATATTTAGCTGGCCTTCAAAGCGTATCTTAATATATCATAACATTATTCGATTCTGGGCTTAGCTTCCCGCCCCGATTTTATATTTGTGTGGGCTTAAGTCTCCACTTTCTTAACATACATGTGTCTTAATATATTTTTTTCTCATTTTTTCTTAAAACTTAGTTAGAATGGGCCAAAGTGCGATAGGCTTCACTAAAACCACGCTTTCCAAGGGACGGGTTCCGTAGTAATCTGGATGTACTTCGTGTGGTATCCCATACTATCATAGAGGGGTTGCATCCGTACATGGATGCCTACATTCCAAGTTCCACGTGACCGTGAAAGAAACCCCACCGTGACGAAGGCTTATGTCATGTGTCATATCTTATTCTTAACTTATATGCGTATGTCCTATTGTGATTTTCTATATGATGAATGTCATATGATAATGGTGAATATATATAAGAATGAACTATAACATAAACCTTAAACATTTCATATTTTTGAAGAAAATTAATAAAGAGCATAACATACGAAATATTAAAGTAAAACAGAAAATAAGAAATATTTAACTATATTTATTTTGTAATAGAGTTGAAACTATACTTCATTAAGGTTAATTATATCCATGAAATTTGGTAATTGACTGGTATAGCGATCCGACCTATTTTAAAATTCTAAAGGAGCGCATGTGTCAAATCAAGGATTGTATGAGGCTTAAAGGAGGTAATAGAATGGTAAGTATTAAAAACGTCAATATTTGACCCCTTAAACTTATAGATTGTTATTCGATGTAAATTATTTAATATATTTTATTTAATTTTAGCGATTTATAAGTCTGGAGATAAATTTAGCATAAAGTAGCCCAAGAGTTTAAAAAAATAATGCCAAACCCGTGTACCTTGGATCATCTAAAACATATCTCGACTTGCAGCTCAATTTTGACCTTAAAAATATTAAATTCGTGAAATTACTATTTCAGACAAAGTTGTAGATCTCGTTGTCTTCTTTCCAGTTTCGCAAGAATCACGTCAATCCGAATTCGGAGTAAAGAGTTATAGTCAAAATACCGAGGCTGTGTCTGTTGAAGAGTTTGGCCGAATTTCACAAAAATCTGGGAAAAACGATCCTATCGATTTTGGGCCTAATTTCTATGTTTTTAAGACCCGAAATTTATCAAAATTTAAGAAAAAATTAGGGTTTTCTTTTTAGGAAATAACTGAATAATTTAAGATGGATTTAGAGGCACTCACCTGTTGAAGCGTGATTCGAATCCTACGATGATTTGGGTTGATAGAGATCGGATTCGAGAGGCGATATGCTCGAGTCTTTTCGCGAGAATTCCTTTCTTACGATAGATCGGTCGCGGCGATGAGAAACTTTGATGGTGTAAGATTCTCTGATAAGATCGAAAATCGATGGAGATCCGACGAGAAATTGTGAAAGATGACACTGTCGGAGCTTTTACAGAGAACTCTAATTAAGACTTTCCGTATAAGATTTAATAAAAATAGTAGTTTTTACACGCAAGTTGAATTCATACGTGACTTAAAAAGCTTGAGAAGAGGTTTTGCTCCAGCGCTTTGTATAAGTACCAAG
Organism: Chloranthus sessilifolius; assembly: GCA_021018995.1. Classification (NCBI taxonomy): domain Eukaryota; kingdom Viridiplantae; phylum Streptophyta; class Magnoliopsida; order Chloranthales; family Chloranthaceae; genus Chloranthus; species Chloranthus sessilifolius. Next base: position 3,826,250 of record CM037584.1, read on the forward strand.
GTAAATGGTGATTCTCTCCCGAATTTACAGTTGTGCCCTTTAACCCGCTTCACTCTTCAAACGGGCATAACTTTTTATAATCTTATCGAAAATCGACAAATTATATATCGTTGGAATCGTATCGACGAGTACTCCGCAATGAGTCTAATATTGACATATATAAAAAAAATCAGGCTATTTCTAAAGTAGGTAGATTCCGGTGTTGAGCGTTAGCACTACGAACTGTGTGGTACATTATCTAATATCCTTAAATAAAATTCAAAAATCTGGGTTATTACAATAGGCGTAGTATCTAATAGATTTTGAGTCATTTGTTTTTTTTCGATTATCAGTGCGATGTTGAATAAAAACGAACTGTCTTAAACATAACTAGATGATGAATAAAGGGGCGATGGATTATAATTTTATGTTCGCATGGAGCCTATATATATATACCCTCAGGTTTCACTTCGACTACAGGGTTTTATGAAAAAATAAAATAGTAATAAAAATTTACATTTATCATCAATCACATTATGAGAAGATGATTATGAAATAATGAAATGATTTACGTTCACTTCTGAGATATAAATCACTGTTACGTAGATACCAAGGTAGAAGTGAATAAATAAACAAATAAAACATTGACCAGTATCTACCTAGAGTCTCGGCAGATATTTGATACCTTGGTAGATACTGGTCAGTGTAGTAATTGTTTATTTATTTATTTGTAGCCTGTCCTAGACTCTTAGTGCTCGAGTTTGTGGCACCAAACCTGATATACGGTTACCACATAGAATCAACCTACCCTTGAACCAAGGTTCTTAGCTGGTTGAGAGGCTAGCATCCAAGTACTCATACATAATATATATAAAAAGGGACCGACCCTCCGGACCTTCATTTAAACACCAAAATAATGTTAAAATGATCATATATCATCAATGGTTTAAGATGCAATTAATTCACATGGTCAAAGTGATAGACCATAGATTGAAAGCCAATGAGTCCAAAAATTATATTTTTTGAGAGTTTTGAATCATGTGATCTGTGTACTCTACTGAGAACCGTTGTGTTTAATTTTAATGGCTGATATTAAAGTTAACCAATCTGATGGTTCGCACCCACCTATGGGTAAGATTCTTTGGCTAAAACATTTTCTAATGATGGATTGCCATGTGAGAATTTTAAATGGATAATAAGTATGTAGCACATGTCATAATAGTAAACCACACACAATTTCAATGGTGTGAGATCAAAATTTCTAATCTAATAGTAGAATATATGGATCAAAATGTCGGAAAACCGATATATATCGTCTGAGCCCAAAACCGATACGTATTGGTATCGGTACGTATCGAACGATACGTTGAATGTATCATTCGGTATAACTCATACATATGACCGATACGGTACATTGACGATACGGTTCATTCAATGTACCATATCGGAGGTCCCCGATACCAATACGTATCGGTATCGGACGAAATTTTGATCCATGGTGATATATAGTGTTTAAATTTCCTAGCCATTATCCCATCTACCAAACGTGTTCTAAATTGTAAACGTACAATGAGAATTTAAGTAATGGGTAGAAAAAGCTACAGTAAAAAAAAAAGTTTTGGACAGCTATTTTTGCAAACAAGGACTACATTAGCAATGGGAACGGAGTCATAAACTTTTATTAGACGAGGATAGAATGTAAATAAAAAATGTATCAAGATACAAGTTTCAAACTCCAAAGCATGAGTGAAAAATATATGAAGATTACAAAAAATAAAAATAACATTCATTAAGTATTTAAAAAAAATAATAAAAATAAAAATATAATCATTTTATAATATATTTAAATTTAAACTCATATCACCTAACTGACGTTCTTTGAGATCATGAAAATACACCGATTCTCTTAGGCCTCGTTCGGGAGTTTAGAACTGCGCAGAATCTGAGTATTTACTCAGATTATAGCCAGAAAGGGGGTTCTTTTGGGAGGAGTCGGCCGTTCGAGAGACGTCCTAGGGAAGTGGGAATCCGAGTCGTTTCCGAGTGAAAACGACAGGCAATCGTCCGAGCTTGCAACTCAGATTAGCTCAGAATCTGATCTCAGATTCTAGGGGCGTTGTATGCTTCAGATCTGAGATTTGCATCAGATCCCATGGCTGCCAACGGTCATGAAACTCTTCTTCCCCAAATTTCTGAGATCTTGGTCCTTGACTAGAGTCCAGCGCATGTACGGTTGAGATGGGGTTTCATCCATCTGTTGGACGTTGTCAAGAAATTGAAAAAGAATTGGGTTTTTGAATGGAAAGGTTGTGAATTAGCTTTTATTTTTTTGGAAATTAAATTTGTAGTTCGTTCCTTTGTTGTTGTAAAGATGATGATGATGAGTAAAACAAGGAATATGATAGAGGGTCTTGTGAGAGATGGATCTTTTAAATGGGTGCTCGGTGGCAAGTTCTTCGATGAGGAAATTGAGGAAATGGGTAGGTCTCCTTCCTATTGAAGGAAGTGGATTTTGAGCTTTCTCCGTGGCTAATGTAGTCGTTAGTCGATGCTCAAGGTATAGAGTTGGAATTCACATTCTTATTGAATTTGCAAGTTCGATTTTATTGGTTTTTGTTTTCTTTCCAATTGATTGTCTTGGGTGAATATTTTATATGTGGATCTTCGCGATAATTGGGTTCTTTATTTTATTTATGGATCTTCTTCACTTCTACAATGCGACTGGATATTTCCATGGATGAGCTTCAAAAGAATTTTGACATGGAGGCTTCGATTCCATAAAAGAAGCCTCTTGGTACGCGTAGAAATTTTTTGTAGTATCGTTGTTCAGGCGCTATACTGGCCCACGCAAGTAATCGGTCACCTTATTGATAAGAACTTCCGTCGCCTAACCTTCGACATGATGCTTATGGAAGCTCACGCCACCAACTCGTATTTAAGGTAAAGCTCCTAAAACTTATATAACCGCAACTCCTACATTCAAGTGCAAAAACGGTCCGTATAATACTTATTGCTATTGTTAAGGCTCTGTTGGACGGTAATCGAATAAGATTACAAAATTGATCCGCAACAAAGTGAAATGAATTACCACAATTTCTTTTCAAATAAAAATGTATATATAATGAGAATTTTTACAATTGGTTTTTGTTTTAAGTCCTTAAAACAAAGGTTATTATGGTTAGGAGCAAATTGTTCACTATAAAATAACATAAGATATCTTAACTTTGGATATTTCCACTTCATTGCATCATTTATGGAATTTAGTTCAATTGTGCGTCCAAACACGACCTAATGGAACAATTGAGCTCTTATAATTTGAATGATTAGTTGCGTTCATTGTCCTCATCTTTATGATGACAGCTTGGATGCAGAGTACGCTTGGGAAAGGGTTTTTTTCTAATAGCACCGCAATACCAACAATTGCTGATGTCATTACTAGTGCCGATCTTTTGAGGTGCTTACAACTTCAAGTGGAGGTCGGCTTTCTTTCTCCGTCTATGAAAAGTACCTTGGAGGATTAGAAAGGTTAGCAATCTTTATCTAATAAACCGTAAAATAAGAAGAGGATGTTGGTTGATGTTAGATGGAAGCCATGATCTTTCTTTTGTGAATCTGTGAAAAGTACCTTGGAGGATTAGAAAGGTTAGCAATCTTTATCTAATAAACTGTAAAATAAGAAGAGGATGTAGGTTGATGTTAGATAGAAGCCATGATCTTTCTTTTGTGAGACTCATTGCTATATTAACATAAGAGTAGTCATTATGTTGAGATTTGATACTACATCAAACCACTCCTTGATCTGAATTATCCACATTTCAACCAATTATGGGTACTTACTCCATTTTGATATTTACACACTAATCTGCGAGGAGAGAAGCAAATTCATTTGACACATACTTGAGATCATAATTCAAGACAATGAGGAGGTCCCAACTGATTGATTGCAGGTCAAATAGATGGAAGGGGTTAGCATTGAATTGATCGGCATAATAAGTATTGGACGCCCTTTGTGATTACAAAGTAGGCCTCTGCAGCCTGTAGTGTCAGGATTAAGTGTAACATCTATATTAAGTTGAAGGTGTCACAAATCCAGTTTAGACTAATCCTTCTTGCTCTGTTTTGCAGACCCACATGCTAGCAACTTTGTCATATCCTTTTTTGTCAATTCCATCTGAGCTTGTAGGCACCCAATTCTCCTCCTTGTGTTACGTAGTATCTTTGGGAGATCTGTTTTCTCCTTTCATTCCATACATGCGATATATTGTGTGCCAAAGCAAATTTCCTATCACAGAGAGGTTATTTCTTCCAAATCTTTACTCAGTCCACCATCTCTTCTTAAACGGGCAGTCACTATTTTTTTTCTATCTTCTATCTGCACAAAATAGATTGCCAAATCTATGCCGAGTAAGTGCAACAACAACACAGATGATTGTGATTAATGCTATCAGGCCAGCAGGAACACACATCACAAGGTGGTTCCAAAATCTTTTCTGTAATTCATCTTGGGTAAGCAGCTTATATTGGAAAGCGAGTCATGCAAAAGAAATTTGACTTTACTATAAATGCTAGGTGTTAGAAGGTTTTTTTTTTTTCTCATAAATTATATCATTCATATATGAGTAGTATCCAAACATGGAACAAAAAGATAATAGAACGTTTAAGCTGATAGTGGAGTGATCTGATATGATGATCACATAATGCGAACATATACTTTCATCAAACCGTAGATATTAAAATTGACAAACAACTACAGTAATTCAAAATTGTTATATGCGCTTGGCCGGATCAAGGCGTATGTAGATTTTAGCATCCGCCAATTATGAGAACAAGGTGGATTCAAAGTGCTTCGAGGGTAGGGATGGCCATTGGCACAAGGAAATCGTCTGATTGAATAGGAAAACGTCATTTTGGACCTATTTTTGTGCATTTTGTTTTCTCAATAAATGTTGTTTAATTGAAATGGAAATAGTGAATTATATATTCAAAAACTTGCAAAAGGTGTCAAAGAAGAAAACTTCAATGAAGATAATCAATTTTTATAGTCAAGAATCAATCCTGAGCATTGTTGAGCATACAAATATAATACTTAAGAAGTCTTCAATGGATATAAGTAACTTTTATAGTCAAGAATTAATCTCGAGCATTGTTGAGGATACAGATTTAGCTTTTTTTAAGTTCTACTGTATGCCTTGTTTTATATTTTGGTTGTCCATCTTTGTCTCTTGTCGGTTCAATCTCACATGGTGTCAATTCAATCTCACATGGGACAAGTGCAGACATTTACACCTGTATCTAGAATACTATAAAGGAAGCTTGAATCTCTGTGTGATATCTAAATGTGGACCTCTCATTTTTGCATTAATACATTAGTTGAAGAAAACTTACCAGGAAAGAAGCATGGATCATCTGGCGACCTTGTGATCTCTCCCATGTCAAGTAAAAGTCAACTTTTTAAGAATAAACCCAAAAGGTAGATTTTGAAAAGTCGCTGTTTACAATACAACTTTAATCTGAATCCTTTCTCAAATCGAAAAGGTTAAAAAATATAATACAAAGCTTTTATAATCCTACTCTGGTATCGATACTCTACGTATTATATCATCCAATACAAACTTGTATCTGCAGATATAGATGGGAAAAAGATCCATATTGATTTTTTATCTTCGACACAAACAAATATGAGGTTGTATAATCGAGCATTGATCGCCAATATTCCAAGACATTCAAATATTTTCTGAAAATCCCTCGTGCCTCTCAAAACTTTGTTGTGGGCCCAATGGATAAAAGATTGTTGTGGTCAACCAGATATAATCAACTGATGCTTTTACCTTGAATATATTATATCTCCTTATCAATATGTTAAAAAATGTTCTAGTCTCAAGGATCCATTTCAAATGTTCAAACCTTCGATATTTTTTTAGCCCAAGTCAAGCATATTCCACCTAGACAAGATATAGCTTCTTTAGTATCTGGGAGCTCTAATTTTTAAATGCTCACACTTCTATTAAGTAATAAATATCTTTTTATTTTATTTTTTCTTTAAGGGTCAAATATGAGGGTATCGAGGAGGTGGAAAATCAACTGGTGGAATTGGGAGAGGATCAAATAGTGGAGGAGTGCATGCTTGGTTGGAGATACTTTTCAATACATAAAATTCAAATGGGTAGATGGCACCAACTTCGATTTGAATGATATTTGGTGAGAGACCAATCTCATCATTAGATTTGGAAGTTTAAATGTGCTAGTTGTTGATAGCGATCGAGGATCGATTGAGGATCGAAAGATTGAGAATCGAAAAGTAAGACTATCGTCTAAACAATGGCTCAAAGAAGATAATATGCTTCAAAAGAAAATCAGTTTAAAAAAACTAATTTCCAGGCAGCATTGAGGATCAAAACCCTCGAAGATCTGCAATCAGCAGAGACTCAAAAACCTCTGCAGGAGCAGAGTTAAGAAAACCCACGTTATTTCTCAAAAGAGAACTCAAAGAAGACTCTTATTCCAAACATAAATCACATTCCATTCCTCTGTTTTGGCTCAATGTTAGGCTCCATTAAGGTCCTATTTTAGGCCCATTTTAGCATCAAATATGGTCTCCTTTTTGTACTGATATCTGGCCTTCTCAAACCCATGAATTCTATGACACTTCCAGCTTTCTTCTTCACATAATTTACGCATTGAACAAAATTCTACAAGCTAGCCCATTTAAGCCTGCATCAATAAATATTTTAAAATGCAGATAGTCCTCAAGTTGAACTGGCTTGGATTCCAATTGTTTTGACAAATTAGCAACCCAAACTGTAGAAGATCTATGGAATTGAAGAAGGGACAGGAAGACAACTTAAAATCAAGGTAACATAGCAATTCATCACTCCGAGAACCCCTGAGTGACTAGTTGGTTTTTTATGGGTATCACCTGATACTGAGTTTTTTATGGGTATTTTAAATATTTCTTATTGGCTACATGTTATGCAAAATAAAACCAAAGAAGAAACCCATCTTTATGTTTGTGAAGTTGTTTTAATGGTGGTGTTGAGGAGCTCCAAGTAATTTAGTTGGTACTCTCTCCAAGTATAGGGAACTTAACAAATCTTGAGTGTAAGTGCCCACAAGAGGATAATGTGATTTTAATGTTCTTTTAATCGGATTTTTATATGTTTATCTCAATTCATTTTACAAGCTCTTAAGAATAACAATATATCGGGACCAATTCCACGAGCTTGGGAAGCTCACAAAGCTTCATACACTTATCTCTCTAATAACCTCTTTCTTTGGTGATATTTCAGCTTAGGCCACCTCAAAAGCCTTGAATACTGTAAGTAGAACATTTAAATTATTTTAAGTTTTAAATCTTTAGGAGAATCCATTTATGTATTATTCAATTATTGGGTTCTTGGTTATGAATCTAATCATGCGTATTTGAATTCAAATCAGGAGGCTTAACAATAATAGTCTATCAGGTGCATTTCCTTTGCCTTTGGCTAACATCACACAACTTGCTTTTATGTGATTCTCTTAACCCTTTGATGCATAGAAGTTTTGTCTCTAATGGAGATTTGTAGTTTAAGAAAGTATTGTTTTTTGGTTTCGTGGATTTGTCTTATAACAATTTGAGTGGTCCTATACCAAGGTTTCATAGAACATTCAAGTAATAATTCTAGTACATTTTTCCCCTCGGTTTTCCACAAAAATGGAAACCCTTAATGCCCAATCTTTCTTTGTTTTGTTTTTGATTGAAGGAAATCCTCTTATTTGTGCAACTGGATCGGAACAAGAGTGCTCCGGAACGATGTCGATGCCACTTTCCTTTTCCTTGAATACTATACAGAGTACAGTTTTTGCCATTTGTTTTAACTTTCAATTTGGCCATATATTTTGTCCAAATCTCTACTTATGCGGTATCTTTTCGTTTCTTTTTTTCTTCCCACTTTGCCAATGGTTTGTTTGAATATGTAACCTTGTTTGAATAAAAGAATTGGGCATCTATTTTTTTTTTATTAATGGCATTGAATGTTTTGCATTTCTGCCTGTAGTTTTTTAGACCCCACTATAATCTCTTAAACTACTATGATCAAACATGCAACCATGAGCTTCATCAATCATGATTGCTAAATCAGATCCTCAATGATTTTTTGGTTCTAACTTTAATTTTGAAGAAAAACTTGATAGAAAGTTCTGAATCCTCAATGACAGATTTAATCCTCAATGACAGATTTACCCCTGTCTTTACAAAACAGAATTATGCTTATACTCCCTTTCCCATGAAATCGCCTCCAAAATGTAGGTAACCAGGTATACATATATTCTCCCTTTCCCATGAAATCGCCTCCAAAATGTAGGTAAATTCATATTCAAAGACTCTAGTTACTAGTATAAAGTGATTAGGAATTATTATCATACGTTAGATTTACTATTATAAAGTGAATAGGAATCACTTTCATAAGTTAATTAGAACTCTGTTTTATTTTTAGAATCTGTGTTAGGGGTATTTTAGAAATGAAAATATGATAAAAATATTTGATGGGGATTCCTTATATAGAAGTCATCAATATCTCAGTTTAATGATGTTCTCTTTTTTATTTCAGGCGAAGCTTTCCGATTTGAAGCTCACCGCAAACGGATCACTAGGGGACGGAGATACTTGGCATGAGAGGCGAAGCAAATTAATTAATTTATTTTTCTTTTATTTTGAAAATGGGTCATGGGGTCCTTAGATTGTTAATTCTATTTCTTTTCTTCTTTTTGGTTAAATAAAAGGATTGGGCATGTAGAGATTAAAATGTTTGGCTGATTTGAAAGGTTGGATCATAGGTTGAGATGCAATATTTTGTTTAAATAAAAGAATTGGACATCTATTTTATTTATGGATGTGCTTGAATATGAGATTAATAGCTTTTTTTCTTTATATAATTTTTTTTAAAGCATTAAAAAATTATATTAAAAAAAAGTATTACAAAAAGCATAAAAAATATTGTATTAAAAAAAAGCATAAAAAAAATATTATTTTAAAAAAATTTACATAAATAATTGTCGACGTAATTTTTTTTTTTTTTTAAATTTTGCATAAAAAAACCACTGCCTTAAACAGTTGTAAAAAAAGGAGTGATTTTATTTTACCACTATACAAGACAGTGGTTTATGAACTTCATAAACCACTGTCTTGTATAGTGGTAAAAAAAAACCACTCCTTTTTTTACAATTGTTTAGGGCAGTGGTTTTTTTTCAAAAAATCACTGTCAAAGACAGTAGTTTTTTGAAGATGCCACTGTTTAAGGCAGTAGTTTTTTGGGCTTTTTCACGTAGTGTGAGTTGACCAACTTTTGAGAATTTTCTGGTGTGTCAATTGAACATCAGCAGCAGCCTTGTATTTTTTACAAAGGGAGTCACATAGCAGATGTCTCTCCTCTTAACATTTTATGTACTTAAGAGATATGATCATTTGTAGGGGTGAGAATCCATTGGCCAGACTCTCATTCATTGCTCGTTCACTAGGCAGACATGGGGATGCTCATATATACCTTTAGGTCAACTTTTTTCGGAGAACATGGATAGAATGCTTGGACAGTGGGACGGAGTCCGATTTTATGACATCAAAGGGGACCTATGGAAAATCTGTGCGGTAGTGTGGGCCATTAGGTGGGAGAGAAGCAACAGAGGTTTTGCCAAATGGTAGGCCTTTTTAATTTGTGGTTAAATCTGCTCTTCTCCAATCCAGGAAATTTGAAGCGCACGGGTGCCTCATCTCGAACATACTAACAAATTTCTCCAAAATTTCTTCGGAATTTACCAAAACAGGGGTCGGGTGAAACTTTCAACGAAATTTCGATGATTTCTCCAAAATCACTGAAATTTCATTAATTTCGGCAAAATTAACGAAATTTCACTGAAATTAATAAATTTTTTCTAATTTTTGTCATTTTTAAAATAATAAAAAAAATTTATGAAGTTTAAATATAATTTATATTTCATATTTTTGTACTCCCGAAATTTTCTAAACTTTTCAAATTTTTCTCAAAATTTATCCAAATGACCCCTATCAAAATATTGCAAAATGAAATATGTCACTATGATCTCGAATCCTAAGGAGGAAGTGGAACAAATAAAATATATAATTGATTTGATCTATTAGCACGCATCAATTAATGATCGCTCCTATATTGAAAAAGTATCAATTAATGACCGCTTTGCTCTATCTTGAAAAATATTGACATTTGAGTATGAGGATGGAGATCATTTTCGCTCCAATCTTTCATACAATGGATCTTAGGAAGACGGATTATCGGACAATCAATTTTTATTCCATTTGACATACATCTCTAAAAGTGACTTAAAAATCACATTTGGACGTGGTGTGTGCCACCTATTTTTAGGACACTTTTTGGGATGTGTCATTTGAAATAAAATAAAAAAAAGACCGTCTGATGGTATGTATGTCCATGGTCTGGAGATCCATTGTATGGAAGATTGGGATGAAAAAATGATCTTCATCGTTTATTTCAAAGCAGTCAATGGTTTTTAGTGTAGGTGCCCCCAGTAATTCGTAGGTGCTAATGTGATCAGGTGGTATATATTAACCAGTATTAGAGCATCTCCGACGGAGCTATCCCACACGCCAAGCCTATTATAGCGCTTCAAATTGCAAAATCGAGCTCCAACAAGAGTGCCATCCCACCAAATATAGCTACTACAAGAATAGGTAAATTTAGCTATTAATGTAGGAGTAGCTAAACATTAAAATAATACTTTTTAAGAGTAACTCACTTTCTCTCTCTCTCTCTTATCTACTCTAGTAGTAAAATAATAAAGTTATATTAAATTTAAACTGAAACCCGAGGGTCCTGAGCCGGACCGAACCACACCGAAACCCGACACAAATTTTGACGGGAACATATGATCCAGATGTCCATTATTGATTAATCCTTTTTGCGAACCAACATATTATTTTCCCAAATGGGATTTCATTATGGATGGAGAGTGGTGTAGCCAAATACTTCATTTCTTCATTAGATAACCCTGCTTAGTTTGAACCATCAATGGTTGTGTTAGCTGTAAAAGTGGTTTCGGAGGATTCAAACCCTGCTCTCTTGATTTGGTTCATGATCACAATTTTCTGACGGTTTTAAACTGCCGCGAAGTAGGCAATGTTTAACTATTGTAGCTAGAAAGATTGACCTTTTCCCAACGGTTACAACTGCCGGGAAAGGAAACTTATTGTCAATGATATAAAACTGCCGAGAACATCGTCGGGTATTAGTGGCTCATTTTAAAAGTAATAGGCATTAAATCAAATTCGAAAAAACACTCCGTCAAATATATTCAGCCCCATCTCGATTGGTTGCCCATAAATTTTTAGAGAAATTCAAATACGGCACATAAACCGATGATTAGATCACGTTTCTACGGTCATAGCATAACCACTGATTGAATCTATTCTGAGGATTTTCTGAGAGGAACTTAAAAACAAAGGATTTTGTGTTTTGTAAGAATCTGTCAGGAATCTGAGTGGTTTAAGAACGCATATGGTGAAAACCAAGAATCTGAGTCTGCTAAGAATCTGCCAAGATTCTGACTGTCCAAAATCTGAGCAAAATCTGAGCTTTTCTGGGAAAAACCAGGAAACACCTGAACGAGGCCTTAGAGAAAGAGGAAATATATTCTTTCATAGCTATTGCAAAGATATGATACCTCTATTTTGACGCCAAATTATCCGATTTGTCAGAGAGGGCTTAAATTTAGATTCTATGGATTGGCCCTGGTACATCTTTAAATGACCAATAGGATCCTTATATTTACGCCATGAATAGCTGGAATGTTGAAGTCGTTGTTGCTATATTTTTTTTGGCTAATTTTGTCTTTTAAAGAGGAAGAGCTGCCACTTAAGACATTTTTGGTTTATTTATAGGAGTAAATATAAAATGTTTGACAAATAATACATGAATCAATCTTTCATGCACTCAAGAGTGAAGAAAAACAAGGTGTTTGAGCACATAAAGGGATGAAAAGCAATATGGAAACCGTTTTGATTGGTTTAGCTTATTAAAAGATTTTTCTTTTATGTGGTGATAGATGTTGCAAAGGATTGCATATGCTACCTTAGCATGCAAGTTTATATATATGTAGTTTTCCATAACAGTGAAGGCGAAAAATCTGCACCGTTGAATCTTGCAGGACAAAGAGATCCATCCCTTCATTGGAAGCCTTTGTGCTGCACTATCTTGAGTGAGGAAGATTTACACTAGATTCATGACCTACACGTGTTGTTGAAGTTGTACCCCTTGCACAATGTGCGGTCACGAAATCTGCATAGTGACAACAGCATAATCTACGTTGCATCATCCCTTCATTATTGTCAATCGAGCAACAGACAAGCAAATAAAGCAATCTTCAACCAAAAAATCGCCTAGGGCTTGTGTTGGGCTAGCGCCAAGTGGGCCTTAAACCAAAAAATCGCCTAGGGCTTGTGTTGGGCTTATCCCCAAAATATGGCCCTTGAATCATATGGCATGCATCACCCTCAAACGTGAATTTATGATCATTTTTTGGGGATATGCAACAGATGAAATAAAAAATTGATTGCCTGATAAGTGCACCATGATTTCAAGATCTATTGTGCAATTAAAGACAATCTGCATCATTTGTATCGAAGTAACCAATGGTTTTCAAGGGTCTATGAGGTGGGCGCTTTACGACGTGGGCACTTTCATAGAATGATTCGTGCCCTTCTTTTATCCAAATTTAAGGGTGTAACAAAGTGAAACTGTTGAATATTTAAGGGTAGGGAAATTTAATGGATCGACCCTGTCAAATACACTATTTTCGTCGGAGACTATATTTTCACCTTTATCCAAACCGACCAGCTTTTAGCCAAGCCATTTTCAGCTAGCACAAAAAGTCCGAAATACCCCTTCTTACACTTTTTTTTGTTCTACATGATTTAAAATTTTAAATATATGCACTTTAATTTCTATATTTATGCAATGTGAAATGGGTTCTATGTCGTCTGATTTGAAGGTCACAATATGAAATTGATGGCGCCAAAGATAGACACGAAAAAAAGGCGATATCACCTCTTAAATTTTTTTTTTTTTTTTTTAAAACAATCGATAGCGACTCTTAAAACAATCGATGACAATTCTTAAAACAATCGATAGCGACTCTTAACACAGTCGGTACCGATTGTTTTAAGAGTCGCCATCATCAATTTAGAGAATATCGATCAAAACACTCTCCATCGATTTTTATATATATATATATATATATATATATATATATATATATATATATATATATATATATATATATATATTTCTTGTCTATACAATGATTTTTTATTATTTTTATTTTTATTTTTTATACATCATGCAAACTCGCCTAAGCAGTCTATGGTGACTCTTAAAACAATCGGTACCGACTATGTTAAGAGTCGCCATCGATTGTTTTAAGAATCGTATCGACTGTTTTAAGAGTCGTTATTGATTGTTTAAATTTTTTTATTTTTATTTTTTTAAAAAGAGGTGATATTATCTTTTTTTCGTGTTTATCTTTGGTGTTATTAATTTTATATTGTGACTTTCAAATCAGACGACATAGATCCTAATAACATCGATAAACATAAAAAAGTTTAAATATTTAAAATTTTAAATCATATAACACGAAAAAAAGTGTGCAAAAGAGTATTTCAGCACAAAAAGTCTTTAACTAAAAGCTGGTCGGTTTGGGTAAAGATAAAAATATAAGGCCTCACAAAAAAAAAGTGGTTATAACGAATAAATCTAGTGGTCATTTTGGGTAGAGGTGAAAATATAAGACCCCTACGGAAAAGGTGTATCTTATAAGGTCGATCCATCAGGTCGATCCGGTGAATTACCCTTTTAAGGGTAAGACCAGTAATTGAGAAAACGAAAGCCCGCCCACGTGACTAATGTTCCTTATTGAATTATCGTACAAAATGCACTCCATGAGAAGTCTGAAATGTAGTACAAAAGGGTAATGCAGCACTTCTTCCCCACGCATCTCCTCTCATCCCCTGCAAAACCAAGAAAAAAAAAACTAAGAAACAAATGTCTTCCCATTCTGCAACCAAAATCCAGTTCGTTTCGGACGACAGCTCCCCGAAAAATCTCCCGTTAATAGAAATCCCTGGAGACTATGGCCCTCCATTTATCGGCGCCATAAAAGACCGAATCGACTACTTCTACAACCAAGGCAGGGACAATTTCTTCCAAACGCGTGTAGAGAAATACGGGTCCACGGTTTTCCGGGCAAACATGCCTCCGGGCCCTTTCATTGCTTCAGACCCCAAGGTCATCGTTCTCCTCGACGCCAAAAGTTTCCCAGTTCTCTTTGACATGTCTAAAGTAGAGAAAAAAGACGTGTTCACAGGCACTTATATGCCCTCAACAAGCCTCACTGGTGGCTACCGAGTTCTCTCTTATCTCGATCCTTCAGAACCAAAACATGCTTTGATCAAAGGGCTCCTTTTCTCTCTCCTCGCATCTCGTAAAAACAAATTCATACCCGAATTCCATAACACTTTCTCCACTCTCTTCGCTAACCTCGAAACCCAGATTTCTACTAAAGGTGAGTCCGATTTCAATACGTTAAGTGATGTAACGTCTTTCGATTACTCGGCTCGTGCCTTTTTCGGCGTAACGCCGGTCGATACGAAGCTCGGATCGGACGGTCCGAACTCTATTGCACTATGGCTCTTCTTCCAGATTTGCCCCGTTATCACCGTCGGCTTGCCTAAGTATCTAGAAGATTTGTTGCTCCACACCTTCCCTCTCCCGCCCTTCCTCACGAAGTGCGGGTACAAAAAGCTGTACGATTTTTTCAACTCCTCGGCGACCGAGTTCTTAAATGAAGCCGAAAAGCTCGGGCTCAAACGAGACGAAGCATGCCACAACATCCTTTTCGCCACGTGTTTCAATACGTACGGAGGGTTAAGGATTCTCTTGCCTGGCCTGATGAATTTGATAGGGTTGGAAGGTGAAGAATTACATAAAAAACTTGCGGAAGAGATCAGGTCTGCGGTTAAATCCAACGGTGGAGTGACGCTGGCCGCAATAGAGCAGATGCCGTTGACCAAATCTGTTGTATACGAGGCACTTAGGTTGGAACCGCCGGTTATGTTTCAGTATGGGAAAGCGAAGAAGGATTTGGTGATAGAGAGCCACGTGGCGTCGTTTGAGGTTAAGAAAGGGGAGATGCTTTTTGGGTATCAACCGTTTGCCACCAAAGATCCCGAAATTTTTGAAAACCCGGAGGAGTTCGTGGCGGAGAGGTTTGTAGAAAAGGAAGAGAAACTCTTGAAGTATGTGTTGTGGTCTAATGGACCGGAAACTGAAAATCCAACGGTGGGGAATAAGCAGTGCCCAGGGAAGAACTTTGTGGTGTTGGTGGGGCGACTTTTTGTGATCGAACTTTTCCTCCGTTACGATACGTTTACTACGGAATTGGGAACGTCGTTTCTGGGATCGTCCGTGTTAGTGAAATCCGTGACCAAAGCCACAACAAGTGCTTAAATTTGTGTTTGGTTTTTCTTGTTTCTTTTTTCTGCTTGTTAGCTAAAAATGAGAATAAAGCTGTTATGTACTTTTGAGGTTTAGAAATGGAATAATGGTTTTTAATTTTTTTTGGACATTTAGGCTTCCTTTATCAATAATAATAAAAACGATATTTAGAGTATGATAAAAACACAGGAAATATAAGAAAGTAAAATAATATTTTTATATTTTTTCATTGATAGTAAAAGTTATAGGAAATTATGGGATTCCTTTATTTTTTACTGTTTGAATAATACATTACTAATTAAAAAAATGTAAGATTAATCAAATCCTATTTTTGTTTAGATATGTAGAAAATTCTAAGAAAATTATCATATAGGCTTGTTTGAATAAGAATTTTCTCTTAGGTATAAAAATTCTATTTGAAGAAGAATTTTCAAATATAACGGTACCGTGAAATCACAAAACAGGGAATCCTCGTCTCTCCGCCCTTGTGTGCTCCTTATTTCTACCACCCTTTTATGACTTTCCTCTCAAGTCTCGTTTCCTCTCACTACTTTTCGCCCAAATGTCTCTCTCTCTCTCTCGTGCGTATTGCTTGGAGAACAAATTTTGGAAGGCATAAAAAAAAAAAAAAATTGAAACTTTTGGGTACCCACGTCTATTTTCTTCATTGCCTTTATTTAATTTTTTATTTAATTTATTGTTTTGAAAAGTCAAACCCACCGAGCAAATCCACTTTTTTTTTTTTTTCATAGTCCAAGCAATTCCACTTGATAAACGAAGGAAGCATGTTATCCATGAATCATCACTCACTTTTTGATTTTATTTATTGTTTTATTATAAATTATAAGAAACCGATGGTAGATAAGATAAAGTGGCAATGCATGACGCATCCACAATATAGAGTTAGAAAAAGGATTTACTAAAAAAAAAAAAAAAAAAAAAGAGAGTACCTTTAAATTTATCCACCGAATCTTTGAGTTCACCCACGTTGAAACACATAACTTGGTAGAATCAGATGATGGAAATTGTTTATTCTCAACCTCAAGGGGTTAAGTGAGCTAGCCAAGTACCTGCTTCCAAAAGCAAGAGACGTGAGTTCGAATCCCTTTCCCCCCAAGAGGCCACCCTTAGGATTTATATCCTCTGCTGACTCGACATGTGCTTAATTTGGGGTGAGTATGTGCCCCTGGAATTAGGCGGATGCTCTAAGAGGCCCAGATACTCAGGTTATGAAAAAAAAAAGAGATTGTTTATCCTCCCAATCTTTCACATCTCAGAAAAATGACCTTATCATTAAATGCGCGCTAAAAATTGTTTTTAAGGTCACATTTTTGGGTGTGTACCACATGGAATAAGAAACCACCGTTTGATGGTACGATCATGTTCTCAAGATCCATTATGGAAAAGACTGGGGCGATAAACAATCTCCATCATCTGATTCAATATAATTAATGTGTTTTAGCATGGGTAAACTCAAATATTAATTTGGTAGGTGGATTTAAAGGCACTCTAAAAAAATTGCTCAAAGAAAAAAGCATAGGCTATATAAATTCAAGTGTGCTTCCGACCAAAGAGGTGGAAAAGAATCCAACACTTATTTCATTCTCTTACACTTTTTGTAACCATCATCTAAAAATAGGAATCCAAAATTGATGGAATTCTGATTAAAGTGGAATTATATATATAAATTAGGTGTTAGTGATTAACATAGAATTCTAAGTTATTAAAATATTATATTTAATAGTTGAAAAGAGTTTAGGAGACTTGGTATTTAAGCAGTTTAGGGGTTAATTTTTTATTAGAACTTTCCAATTTTAACTTTCAAGTATTATAAGGAGTCTTTAGTTTTCTTCTATGTATGTGTCTATGGAGACGTTTGTTATGCAGATTTTGATTTTTTAATAAAAAGGATTGCGCTTAGTTTTGCTTTATACAACAACAATTGTGCAATCGATTTTGGTGGTGTCGCACTAACAAGTCGTATCAGAGCCACGCACGTTATTCAAATTCACAAGTAGACAAATTTTTTTAACCACAACTTCCGAAGTTTAGTGGGACAAATTTTGATCACAAGTGTATTCAAATGAAAGCTCTGTTCATGTACCAGAATATATGGGAGATCGTCGAAAACGTGTATGTAGAACTCGCCGATCAAGCTGCACACACCCTTTTCACCATTTCAGGCCATAGACGAAGTAGTTTTTTAACGAATTTCAACGGCAGAAATAGTGAAAAGGGCGTGGGAGATTTTAGAAAATTCCTACAAAGGTGATGTGAATGTCAATCATGTTAGATTGCAGACTTTGAGGTGCGAGTTCGAGACTCTTCATATGAATAATTCTGAAACGGAATCAGATTATTTTTCATGGCAAATTAGTTGCATGTGAATGTAGAAAAACTCGATGATTTGCGTATTATGAAAAAAATCATGCGAACTTTAACTGCCCGATATGAGTACGTGGTTGCGGCGATCAAATAAGAAAATGATCGATGGGTTGATGAGATCTATGAGCTCTCATGAACATCAGATAAATCAAAAGAGTTCTATTTCCGCAGAGTATGTAGGCTTTTTAGAATCAGGTTACCATTAGAGGGAGAGGCAGTTCGAATCGCGATCGAGGCCGCGGTCGAGGTTTCAAAGGTCGAGGAAGAGGTGATTGATTTTATTCCTCAAATCAAGGAGACAAAGGTGATTATGAAAGTGAAATCTATAAACAGAAGAATATTTAGGTGGTGAAAACCAAAAGTCCAATAAATCATAGACTCAGTGCTTTTGGTGCAAAAAATATGGTCACTACAAATCTACATGAAGAGTCAAATTGCTTGATCGAACTTCTGAGCATTTGAATTATGCGTGTGATGAAGAACCCACACAACTATTGTTAGCTTGCAAAACCGACATGGAAGAGAAGATGAACACATGGAATTAAGATACTATGTGTAGTAATCACATGTGCGAGAAATGAGTTCTCTTCTCTCGATTGGGTGAATCTGTTCGTGGTGAAGTGAATTTTGGATATAGATCCAAAATTTCGGTGATGGGAAAAGGAATGATTCCGATATGATGAAAAGATGAGTCTAATCAATTTTTTCTAATGTCTTTTACGCTCATGGTCTTCACTGGAGTTTGTTAAGCATGAGACAATTTTCAGGAAAGAGAGACATAAAAGTCAGACTCAGAACGGGGTTTGCACCATTACAAATCCAAAATGAAGTTCTGCAATATTTTGCTTTGAAAGTGAAGGATACAAATTGGTTGTGGCATTTCCGTTACGAACACCTTAATTTTAATGGTCTAAAACTGCTCCATAGGAAGAAGATGGTTTGAGTCGGTTGATAACTTGTGTGAAGGTTGCTTGTTGGGCAAGCAACACAAAGGCCCCTTTTCAGTTGGAAATCGTTAAGTGCAAAGAAGCTGTTGCAGATTGTCCACTGCAATATTTGTGGGCTGATAAAGTTTTCGTCTCATGGAAGTAACACATATTTTATTACCTTCATTGATAATTTAACTCAAAAGGTATGAAACTATTTTTTGAAACAAAAATCATAAGCTTTCGAAGTCTTTAAAGAATTTATGACTTTTGTAGAAAATCAGAGTGTGTTTTATGTAAAAACCCTAAGGACTGATAGGGAGGTGAGTACACCTCAAATAAGTTCTCTGAATTCTGTTGGCATCACAGAATCTAACATCAGTTGACGGTTAGTTATTCACCTCAATATAACAGGATAGCAGAAAGGAAGAATAGGAAGATTGTGGAAATGACCAGAAGTATGTCGAAAACTAAACCTTTGCCTAAAGTGTTTTGGGGGCAGAAGCCATTTCATGTTCGATTTATATTTTGAACAGAAGTCCTACTAAAATTGTTCGAGATCTCACACCTCAAGAAGTATGGAGATGGAGTGTTCAGAAACCTAATGTTTCGTATATCAGAGTGTTTGAGTGTATTACATATGCCCATGTGCCGGATGAAATAGGCGAAAGCTTGATGACAAAAGCAAAAAATGCATCTTTATTGGATAAAGTTATTGAACAAAGGGTTACAAGTTATATGACCCACAGATTCATGAGTTGTTTATATGGTGAATACAGATACCGATGTTTCCGATGGAGAGTTGATCAATTTTGCATTGTTTTTAGATTGTGATCCAGGAAGCTTTGAAGAAGCTTGTTATGACAATGGTTGGATCCAAGCTATGGATGAAGAAATCCATTCCATAGAGAAGAATGATACTTAGAACCTTACTACACTTCCTGAATGGAAGAAAATGATAGGTTTCAAGTGGGTTTACAAAACCAAGTACACGCTTGATGCAGAGGTGGACCATCTCAAAGCCAGGTTGGTTGCAAAAGGGTACAAACAAAAGCCAAGTATCGATTACTACAAAACCTTTGCACCAGTTGCTAGACTTGATACAATTCGCATGATTGTTGCTTTGGTCGTGCAACAAATGTGGAGTATTTTTCAAATGGATGTAAAATTTGAGTTCCTGAACGGTGTTCTCAAAGAAGAACTCTATGTTGAGCAACCTTTGGGGTATGTGAAAAAGGGTGTAGAAAATCAGGTATACAAATTGAAGAAGGCCTTATATGATTTGAAACAAGTGCCTAGGGCATGGTACACACGTATTGATGCGTATTTTCATGAGCATGAATACCAGAAGTGTCCTTATGAGCATACTTTATATACGAAATTTAATACGTTGGGTGATCTATTATTGTTTCCTTATATGTTGATTATTTGATCTTTACGGAAAATAATAGTGTTTTAAGAATTTAGGGAGGCCATATTTAACCAATTTGAAATGACAGATTTGAGTCTTATGAGATATTTCTTGGAAATTGAAGTTGTAAAATCCAAAGTTGAAATTTTCATTTCTCAAAAGAAATGCTTTGGATGTTTTGAAACGGTTTAAGATGAAATCGTGCAAACCTATCAATACTCCAATGCAAGAGCGGTTGAGTTTGGATAAGGATGAAAGTGGTGAATGTGTGAATCTCACTTGTTTCAAGAGGATAGCAGGAAGCCTTCGCTATTTGACTTCTACTAGGCTGGATATTGTATTTGGAGTTGGACTTGTTAGTCAGTTTATGGAAATACTGATGCAATCACATTTGCAAGCCGCAAAGAAGATCCTACGGTATGTGAAAGGTACACAAATTTTGGGTATTTTTTGTTCTTTGTCAAATAGTAGTAAGCTTATTGGCTACATAGATAGTGATCTGGCTGGTGATGTTGATTAACGAAAAAATACTTCGGGATATTATTTTCGTTTTGGCTCGGAAATATTTTCGTGGTCTTCAAAGAAACAAGCAGTTGTTGCTCTTTTTATGGCGGAGGCCGAGTACATAGCCGCCGCTCATAGTGCGTCAAGCAGTGTGGCTAAGATGGATGCTTAGTGAGTTGAGGCACAAGCAAGAAGTTCCTACAAAGATCTTTTCTGATAACAAGTCGGCGATAGAGTTGACAAAGAATCCAATTTTTTATGGTAAAAGCAAGCACATTAATATCAAGTTCCATTATATCCATGAATTGGTGAAAGATTGTGAGATCGAGTTTGATTATTGCAAGTCTGAAGATCAGGTGGCGTACATTTTTTTGAAGCCGTTAAAATTTGAAATCTTTGAAAGATTGAAGAACATGATGGGGATGGAAATTCTAGTTTCAGGGAGGTTGATGGAGTTCTAGTTAAACTGAAATTTTATGCATAGATTAGGTGTTGGTGATTAACATAGAATTCTAAGTCGTTAAAATAGAATATTTAATAGTTGAAGTGAGTGTAAGAGACTTGATCTTTAGGCAGTTTAGGAGTTTGTTTTTTATTAGAACTTTCTAGGTTTAAGTTTTAAGTATTATTAGGAGTCTTTAGCTTTCTTCCATATATGTGTATGTGGAGACGTCTATGTTGAGAAGTCAACTACCGGTGTCAATCGATTGACTGATGACCAGATGCAGACCTGCAGGATTGACGGTTGACTGGTGTCAATCGATTGAGGTTGGGATGTCACTCGATTGACTGTTGGGCGGATATAGATCCACAAGTTTGGTATAATTGGCTATTTTCGGGAATCTCACTTTAGCAAAGGTTTCCTAAGTGATTAGGAGACTATTTTTGGAAGAGTTTTGAATACTTGCAACTCTTAGGAGATTTGAGAGTTACGTATCCAAAAGGAGCTTGGAGCCTATTGGAAGAAAGTTTTTTCTTAGGGATCTAGAGAGAGCTTGGTGAAAGTTCATGTGAGAATACTTTGAGAGAAAAAGTATTGAAGAATAGCTTGGGGATTGAAGATTCGATTGAAGCCGTTCTTGTGTCGGAATCGTGACTATATTTCGGTAGATCTCTTCTCTATTATTTAAACGATTGCGTCATTGGTTTAACAACGAATTTGTGGTTGAAGATCGTGCTAGATCTTGATTGAGTTTGCACTAGAGAGAAGAGAGTGTATGTGTTGTAAACATTCATAAAAATAGTGCATATACTCTCATGGACGTAGCCCTCGATTAGGTGAACCACGTAAATCTTTGTGTTGTGCGTGTAATTAATTTTTGCCTGGATCTTCTTATTTTTCCGCATTTATTACGATGGGGAGTTCGTAAAGTTGGTAGAATTCCTAACAATCTATTATTCAGACTTTGATTTTTTAATAAAAAAAACTTGAGTTTAGTTTTGCTTTATACAACAGCAGTTATGCCATTGATTTTAGTGGTGTAACACTAACAAAAATTACAAAACATGGATCGAATGCCGGAAAACCGGTACGTATCGTCCGAGCCCAAAACCGGTACGCATCAGTATTAGACCGATACAGACGATACATTGAATATATCGTTCGGATCTTTTGATACAAATGACCGATATGGTACATTCAATGTACCGTATCGTTCACCACCGATATCGATACGTATCGGAGGGACGAAAGTTTGATCCATGTTACAAAAAGATAAAACCTTTGGTATTAAAAATAGGGCTTCAGGAACATTTGTTTATTTGTGTTGGTTATACAACTTATAATTATGATTTCTATTTGATCATCCAATGGGTAAAAAAGTTTGGTTTACAAAAATGTGTTTTTTATAAGTTTAAATTTTTTTGATATTATAATTCCTAAAACTCACGATTATGGGTGATGACATCAAAACTCACCCTTAATGGTGTAATTGGTGTAACACTAATAGATTATTAGATTATGCTTGTGATTTTATACTGTTAATCTTGATTAACTCCCACTGAATCTTGAAGGGCACCTACTATACTCCGAAAAGTTTTAATTGCTTTGAATTAGATAATGCAAATCTTTTTTCAGCACAATCTTTCATACGAGGTATCTTGAGACGATGAGCATACCATCCAGCCGCCAAATTTTGATTAAATGTGGTACAAATCCCAAGAAAATAACCCTAAAATCACATGGCATAAATCACACTCAAACTTGAGTTTAGAGATTTACCATCTAATGGTACCCCCAATTAAAAGCCAAGAATCCAAACACGCTTTGATAAAATGGCTCCTTTTCTCTCTCCCCGCATCTGGTAAACGGTAACACTTTCTCCATCTCTTTACTAACCTCGAAAGTTTCGAGTCGAAACTGAGATTTTTACTAATGATTAGTCTGATTTAAACGCCTTAAATGATGCCACCACTTTTGATTTCTCCGCTCGTGCCTTTTTCGGCGTAACACCGGCTGATACGAAGCTATGATCGAATGGTTCGAGCTCTATTGCGCTGTGGCTGTTCTTCTATAATTCCCTGATCATCACCATCGGCTTGCTGAAGTTTTTAGAAGATTTGTTACTCTCAAACCTCTCTTGCCATAGCCCGATACGGCCGGGCTTTGGGCTTTCGAACATTTCTTTCTTTTATTTATTTTATTATTCCTACGCTATATAAAATATATCTGATACTTATTATTAAACAATTTAAAATACAATTATATTATAAAATTTGAAAAACAGATAACTCTATTTTAAAAATTATTAAATGAATCTTCAAACCTATCTATCCATTAAGAGTGATCTAAATATAAGAAAGAAGGGTACATCCTTACACGTGATAAAACGAAGATATAACAAATATATATAGGGCCGGGGTGGCCATATATATATATATATGGCTGGGCCATACAGGCCAACCCTAAGACTGAGCCTTGTTGGATCTTTGCCAGATCTTAAATTTCAGGACTTTTATTTTAAAAGTCCGAGCCCTACCTTAAGGCCCTCAAAATTTATTCTTAGCCCTAGCATTTAGGGCCGGGTCAGGCCAGGATTATAGGGCCACCCCGGCCCTTTGACAGTCTTACCTTTAACAAAGTCTTAAAATAAATTACATAAAAGACAAGCTTATCTTGAATGGGCTCCTTATATTGCTTATCTTTTATAGTTTGTTGTGACTTGTGACTGATGGGTGACGCAGTCTTGTGGCACGTTTTTTTTAGCCTGATCCCACCCCATCTATAAGAGGATTCCCTGGACCCATCCCTCTGGATTAGATAGTACGCTGCTCCTATGCAACTAAATTCTCAATTTGAGCTATTGGAAGTTCCTAATTGGCAATTTGCTACTCCGCAAGAATTTGAGTTCGAAATCCGCAATTTGATACTTTGCGAATCCGATTCGCTATAGAACAGACCATTATTTATTTATTTATTATATTTTTAAGCTAAAATGAAGTTAAAATATATTTATTAAGGTTAATGTTTTGCATGAAAATTGTTCCTAGCTTAATTGGTTAGTAAAGTGAGTTACTTTTGTGTAGCTTGGGTTAAGTCGTGGGTTCAAGTCATCCTGACGCATACTGTTATTGGTTTTGAAGTAAATTATTTACGGATTAATCGTGAATTTTTTAAAACTTTGTGCTTTTTCTAAAAAGTTTATGAATTTCATGAATTTTCAAGAAAATCGTAATTTTTGTACTTCTTTTTTGTATGCTTTTTTATCTTATTTTAATTTTTTTTCTCCAAATTTTCTCCTTCCTTACTGAATTGTGTCGGATTTTTTTAAATTTTAACCTTGTTGAACTGCGACATGGTGACTATGCTCACTAGGGCTATCATATGGGGAGGATTCTGGCCAAGCTTTTGATATGTCTAATTATTTTTCACGTTAAAACTTAGACTCGAAACCAGCCCATGGGCAGGGTTTTAGTCACTCCAAGTTCAAAATTAGGCTTGGTGGGGTTGGGCCGGGTTTTAGTCAATCCAATTACTTTTACTCTAAAAAGTTAGTCTGAATTCGGTCCAAACATAAAATCGGGTTAGGCTCATTCCAGATCCAAAACTGAGTCCTTCTGGACTCAAGGTTTTATATAAGCCCCAACCTTACCCAATCCTGCTTGGGCTGGGCTTGGCTAAAGGTGGAGCCCAACCCATTTACAACCCTACTCGGTTACTTACAGCTGTCTGACATTTAAAGACCATTTTCATTCATTAAATGATCTTACACCATTAACAGTGTATGGTGTGGTGCACGGTTTGAAATCTCGCTTGGGACGAGACGTCTCATGTCTCGACCGTCAGCGAGACGACATTGAGGTGTGAATTTATCGTTTCAAGATGCAATAATAAATTTTTTTATAATTATATTATAATTCATATAAGGTGTCAGGCTTTTACACTAGTAAAAGTGTATTACTCTTTCTCTTTATATAAATAATATTATTTTATTTTATTTGGTCCTATCTACGAAATGATCTTGTGAATGGCTAGCACTGTGTATCCAAATATTACTATTACTCTTCTATTTCAACGACATGAAATGGCCTCATATATATATATATATATATATCTTCCTGGCCCTACTCCTAATGGCTGGTACATAGCCTAAAATATTCATAATCCTATTTAACGTACCGAACGCCGGTACCAGTAATATATATTGATATCAATGGCATTTCAATTTTTGTAAAGACTTCTCCCTTGTTGGCAACTCTTTTGCAAAAATCAATTTTCATGTGTTGTATAGAGGTCTGTCATATGTTGCTTATCCAAAAAGTCTGATCAATATTAAAAATGATAATTGTGTTCTATGGTGCTTCTCACACAATACCATTATAAGTTAGAGGTGGCTAGATCCTTGGATGTAGTTTGCTTTTCACCCATTATAAGTTAGAGGTGGCTAGATCATTAGTTGGTGTTACTACCACACCAATTTATGTTACAATCACCTCAAATTTTTTTGGCAATTTGTTTTCTATTGTATTAAAAAAGCAAGACATGAACCTCCCCGTGCCCGAGTAATACCCTTGAGCACGCCACAGGCAGTGTTACCTGAAAAATCGGACTTCTAAGAGAAAATCAGGATAGGTGCTTGGATAAAACGATGGAATCCCTAATGCGGTGAACAAACCTTCGCAAGGAGGAAACCAAAATGTTCAACAAAAAACCTTCAGATACAAGGGAACAAAAAGAAAAGAACAAGAAACACCTCTCCTAATAGGAGAAAAACTAATTAAGATTACCAATCCAGTTACAAAGTTATAAGAAAAGAAAGAAGTTTATAGGCTTCAAAGGTCCTTTTACTAAGGATGTCCGGATATGATGGACTTTTTTTTGTCAGATAGGCTTCAAAGATCCACAACTACCTATAACTTAGGCAGAGGTAAAATTCATTGACCACTTTGCATGATATGATGGATAACTTTTTTGGTTCAATCTTTCACAAAATAGATCTTGAGATCATAAGCTCATTGTCATACAGCCAGATGTTGATTCCACTTGACACACATCCCAAAAAGATAGCGTGATCATAACGTGCCATCAAATATGATTCACATTCATTTTTCGAGATATGTGCCATATGAAATCAACATCTAATGATGGTTTGATGGAAGCCCCGAGATCTCAAGATCTATTGTGTGAAAAGATGGGAATGAAAATCGTCTTTATCATCTTATTGAAAGAAATCAACTGATTTTTCCTTTGCGTAAATAAGGCGAGTTTGACATAAAGTGATTTCAGTGTAACACCGACCTTTTTTGTGTCATGAACAGTGGATGTAATGTTTTCCTCGTCAAATTCCCTTTAGTCCAAGGCTCTTAAAAGCAACTGAACCCGATTTACGATTAACTGAGTTAAAACCTGAGAACGGCCTTTCATTCTCTTGGTATCCCTGTTTTGGAGCGCTTGAAAGTCAAGACCATTTCTCCTTTGAATGCACTTTCTCTCCCTCCCTTAATCGTGGACGCCTTCGAATCAAAGGATGGAGATCTCTTTTTATTCGTCCCAATATTTCATACTACAGATTTTGATAGATTTTGAAATCATGGGTGTCTTCCGAGACGATGAGATATTGATTCCACAGGCCGATACCGCTACGTATCGGTATCCCATATTGGTATCAACGATACGTATCGACTGATACGTCTCGATTTCAATTGAGAGATTTTTATTATTATTATTATTATTATTATTTTATTTGTTATCTTTTTAAATGGCCTATACATATCGGTATTAGCCTATTTGTATCAGCCTTGAGCAAACCAATACCCGAGACCAATACCGATTTTAATACCTTGCTTGTGATCTCAAGATCTCTTATGTGGATCATTGGGATTAAAAGCAATCTCTATCATCTAAATCAACGTTTTTTTGCATGTGAAAACTCTGATGACGACGCACAAATCTCTAAATTGTAAAATCATGTAGCATTTAAAAAACAGAAACGATAGCATGGTGCATCTTACTGTCAAATTGTTTTGTGCAGCCCATCTCTACACTCAATTCCTCACACCTTTCAAAATAAACTCCGATTTCATCAATATAGCATGAGCACCTTTTTCTTAATGCCGCATCTAGGTTACCATAGCATCTGAATTTTTACGGGAAAAAGGTACTTACCGAAAAGATGATTCATGTTATAAAAGTTTGGCACTAATATATTACTTCAATTTTTTGGGTTAAAAAATTTGAGTATTCACAGATATCATACTAGTATTCATGGATTTTAAGGACACTAGAATAAGGTGCATCCTGATTATGTAAAACTTTTCTGTTTCAATATATTATTAATATATTATTGCAAAACTTTATATTTTTAATTTTGTTTTGGTAATTATGCCTTTTTACTTTTACCGTATTGGCATACATATTTAATCAATTAGTCTAACTACAGCTTATCAAATAAAAAAAATACAAAAACAAAGTTTGGATGCAATTATTGTTCAATCAGGATAAATTCGTGTGATCTCTATCTCGAGAATCAAGGCACTCAAGAAAAATCCGTGGCTGCAAAGATCAAATATTTGGCTGTAAATAATGGTAGTATGGTATCATCCTCTTAAACCCAATAGTTAAGGTTGTAACCTTTTGACACGAGATGCCATCTGGAGAGCGTCAGTGATTGTGCACATTAATGAGGTTGAGGCTTGAGAAGAATATTAAATGAGGATTGAGGCAGACTTGTAAAAGTTCGTAGTCATGGCTGGAGAGTTGTGAAACAGAAAAGTAAAGCACGATGGTTTTGGCCCTTAGTTAAAGTTGCTGTGAAAAACAATATATTTTAGGGTATGGTTGGTTTCAAGGGAAAACAGAGGAAAGAAAGAAAAATTGGTAAGTCAGTAATAAATTGCCGTATTTTTTGTTGTTTAGATGACATCGGAAAGGTTGGAAATTATTTTTCCATTTCCTGACTTTTCATCCGGATGACTCTTCTCACCCATTTAGTAATACAACACAATTTTTTTAGGGACGAAAAGCATTGACTGATTTGAATAAGATGATGGAGATTGTTTTTTTTTTTCAATCTTCCTCAATATAGATTTTAAGATCATGATGCCCCTATCAGACGGTATGATGTTAATTCTATATACCACACATCCCCAAATATTAGAGGCAAAACTACCTTATGACAATTGACCACCCAAACTTTCTAAAAATTTATTACTAAGCTTTAGGGGTCCTAATTTATATTAGTGGATTCTCATCCATCCAAAATTATCTTGACCACCCAAAATTATCAAAAATCTTCAAACAATTTTTTTTATGGTATTTGTTTTCATAACAAATATTTATTCTTTGATTTTATTTAACTAAATCCTACAATTTTGGCTTATTTTAAAGCTCGCCTCCATCTATTTAGGTGTTACACGGACTTAAAGGGGCTCTACTATGTTGTAGAGATATATACTCACATATATGGTGTATATGCTTTAATATAATTAATTTAAAAAATTAAATACCACAATTTTGGCCTATTTTTAAGCTCCCCTCCATCTATTTAGGTATTGCACGGACTTATTTTTGGAGAGATTTCTCTTACAAGGGACTCTACTATGTTGTAGAGCTATATACTCAAATATATGGTGTATATGCTCTAATATAATTAATTAAAAAAATATATAATTTATTACATGTAACAAGATTTGAACCTAGAACCTAACCTTCGCAAAGCATGACTAAAGCAATTCACTAATATATGTAAAGATAAAAAAAAACTTAATACATATATAATTTTTCGATCATTTGACTATTTTTTCTGTTAAAATATGTTATTTTCCTACAATTTCCTGCATATGTATTCAAACGCAGGATTTAGTTAATCCTGCATTTTCCCAGCTAGTAATGTGGTTATCCAAACAACGGAAAACAAAGGGAAACAAAGAAATATCATGGTTTCCTACCAATTAGGTATCCACGGAAAAATATAGGAATATTATTTTATTTTCCCACGTTTCCCGTGTTTTTATCCAAACAGGCCCTTAAGGTAAAATATTGATGGAGAAGCCCTTCTCATCTAAAGACATGTACACTTTTATTCTAAAAATATAATTTGAAGATCTTATCATATATATATATATATATAATTTGAAGAACTTTGTCAAACATGACCTTTGTTTTTTCAAGTCTGGCACGGGCGGTCCCTGATTTGCAGAATCGTGTTTGTTCGGGGAATTGGAATTATACGCACAGTCGGCATATTAATCATACAAGGTATGATCCTTGTATTCGGTAAAATTGGTTGAACTTTGTGACTATGAGCCCAACTAGCAGTCCATCATTGGTACAAAGTCTCAGTTAAAAGCTCAAAAATCACATTCATTCAAGGATTCAAATCTATACTATTTTTAGCTTACTTTAGTTCAATTTTTGTCTTTATTCATTAAATCTATTGAAGGATTCAAATATATTAAATCAAATAGCTTCATCAATGGAGGTGCTTCGTGCCAATCTTCCACAAAGTAGATCTTGAGATCTAGGCCTACTTGGCAGATGGTCATACTGATTTTATATCGCACAAATTCATAAAAGAGATCATGATAATTATAATGGGTGTACCTTATGGCCGTGATAATGGGTGTACTTTGTCATGAAATAGGTGAGTAGGTGGTCATGATCTCAAGATCTATTTTTTTAGAAAATTAAGACGAAAAAACATCTCCATCATGAGAAACATTAGTTGCAATTAACGATTTTTCAGTTGCAAAACCTAGTACTCTACTAAATTTGTTGAATACCTGTGGACACCCAAATTTGGTCCAAGGTACGATCGATACGTACTTCGAGAAATGCATACTCCCGAACTTCTGAAAGCACCTCCCAAACCCTTACTTTCCAGACCCTTAGGAATCAACTCAAACCCTTCGAAAACCCAACCAGACTCATAGAACCTGATTTGAACCAATCCAAAACAGTGGATGAAAAGAGGAATGCCAAAGTTTCCATCGATATCTACAGAAGTGAGGCCTATACTATTGGAAAGTAAATATTTCCAGCTTTCCAATTGATCAATCACATAATTTATCATTTTATTACCCTTAACTTAGTGATGCTAGGACTTAGTTTGCTACAAATAAGTTATTGATGTGCAGATATTAAGGAAAAACAGAAAAAAAAAATCAAAGTGTTAATATTCGCCAAAATGAACTCATAAAGCATTAAAAAGACGATTAAATAAAAAGACGAATATTCACCTATTGAAAAATGAAAAATCGTGTTTTACGATTTTGCGGAACGATGTAAATATAAAGTAAAAATCTTAATTTACGATTTTGTAAGAAAAGCCGTTCAAGAGTAAAGTAAGATACAAGAGAAGCGATAAATCGTAAATAGAGAATCGTTCAATAGGAAGTTGTGTTAAAAAATAAAAAATTGTGATTTACGATTTTTCAGAAAAAGAAAATAGAAGAAAATGTGCTTTACGACTTTTTAGGAAAGACACCTTCCGAAGCTACTGATTACGTGAAGATCTACACGGCCATGCATATAATTAGAAGAATTCTTGAATTAAAAGTCTGACCACTCTCGGATCTAAGAAGATTGACGAAGAAAACTCTTAAAGGACTGCTGCGGAAATAATAGTGAAAATCAATAAGTACATCAACTATCGTGTGCAATCATGGGATTTTTGATGATTCCGTCGTGGCGATGCGCTCGCTAACAAAAATATAGAGTCGCCACCCGGAGCTTTTGGTGTCCCGAAAAATCTAGATTATTTTTATAAGCATCGAAGTGCCATAAATATAACTTTGAATCCGGTCCACACCAAAGGTTTTTAGGTAGGGGCTTCGGTTATCAATTGGGAAGGTGCTAGGCACCCAATCAACACACTTAATACGGTCTCTACTTAGGGCCAAAATAAAAATAATATAAAAGAAAGGAAAAATACTTTCTCTTGCCCAAAAGGAGCTTAAAATCCTATTTGTGCCCCTCCGTTCCTACCGTAAATTCGGTGGCGTAACGGCACAAATGGAAGGATGGAGGAATGACCAAGGAGGTAGAGGAATAGAGGAGGGAGCCGGAGCTCTCGAGCACTTATTGCACCGTTGAGGAGCTTTGCGTTGGCTTGTTTTGATGAGCTTTTGAAGGCCTGTATGGTGGAAAATAGAGTCCTAACCTCTAAGGCTTGCTAGCTAAGAGGTAGAGATGAGAGAAATGAGTAGCATACACCTAAACTGGGGGATCTAGAGTAGAAAATATGGCTCAAAGGAGGTTTTGGAATTCTGAATTTTGTATGAGAATAGTGCACCAAAGGGAGAAAGATCTTCTCACATAAGCTCTTTTTCTCCTAGGCAAAATTTTTCAACCTTTGACCCAAGGGGAGGAGGGCTCAATTTATAGGAAAATGGTAGATTAAGAGGCTACTTAGGTGCTAATTGGAGTTAGCAATTAGGTAATCTCTAATATAAGGTTTCCTAAGATTTTGAGAGCTTGGAAAGGTATGAAGGCGATTTTAATAGTGGATGATTGATTGGTGTTTCAAATCACTTAAGGATTGCAAATAGGCACTAAAAGGGTGCCACAGGACTATCAAAATATATCCCAAAGATCAAGATGGTCAACAAGTCAAACCTTAATCTCAATTTTCGAGGCAAAAATCATAGGTCACTGTTCATATGCTTAGCGCAACTATTAGTATCGCTAGACATATGTACATAATAGTTGCGCCAGACATATGCATAGTAAAATAATGCATGTACAGTGTCTCGAAGTTGGCTCTCCAAGGTGGGGTCCACCTTAATGCTGGCGCAACTATTAGTTGCGCCAGGCCATTTTCTGGGGAGAGATGGCTTGGCGCAACTATTAGTTGTGCTAAGCTTATTTATAACTGGCGCAACTATTAGTTGCGCCAAATCCCTAAGGGGGTTCACTTGAAATTACCTCCTTGCCCCTCGGGTTTGGATCACCGTATCTTTGCATACACAGCTCCGATTTTGGTGATTCTTGGACAGTTGGAAAACTGACGACTTCTACTTTTCAATGGTATGAGATTCGATTGTAGTAGAAGGTCGTAGCTGGTCCCGATGCACCACTCTTCATCGATTGCCCGGGAAGGTTAGGTTTAGGGTTCAGAAGGGGTTCTAAGGGTCGGGATTGATTTCTAAAGGTTCGGAGTAAATTCTAAGGGATTTGGGATAATTCCTAAGGGTGGGAAGGTATTTAAGGGTACCATGCATGCCATCAAAAGCTCAGAGGCGCGCCTCTCTCGAAATGTGTTTCGATCGGGCCTTGGGCCAAATTTGGGTGTCTACATATCGAAAGCAAGGAGATAAGATTAGACGTAGAGTTATATTATGATACTTTTGTGTTAGTAATATCTTTTATTAGAATTAGAAATTTTGTAAACCGACCCCTTATGATCTATAAATAAGAGGGCTCAATATAGGAATAATTGTCGAATAATTTCAGCATCAATTGATAACAGAGGTTGGAGTTTCTTCCGATTATTAGTTTAGAGTAGTGTAGATATCTGTAGTTTCTCAGAAGTAATTGACGACTACTGCTGAGTGATGAAAGATATATTTTATTTTGATTTCTAGTTTAGATTTATTTTTATGTAATTTACTGCTTTGTAAACATCTTCAAATTTTGGTTTGAATTGACGACTCAGATTAAGATTTGTAGATTAGTGTAACTGTTTTACTTTTCCATCTTCAATTTTCTAGAGTTTGATTGACGCCCAAATTTCTGGTAGATTGTTAATTAGTATAAATCTATATTGATAAAATTATAGAGTTTGATTGACACCCAACTCTAGGAAATTGAGATATAGTGTAACGGTATTTTGAAATTGTAAGCATCTGATAGCAGAAGATTGTAATTGACGATCACAGTCTGAACTTTGAAGGATTATGATTTATTTTCTTGCAATAATTTAGATTAAAAACCATTCTTTTATTCATATTTCTCCAGTAGTTTAAAACCTTAAAGATAGATATAAGTTTTCATAAAAATAATATATTAGAAGAAAACTATCCTCATGGGAACGATCTTATACTAGCTCTACAATTTTCATTGTACGCTTGCAATAAATTAAGACAGACTTAGTTAATAAAAGATACGCATAATAATCAAAGTCAAGTTTTTGGTGTCGTTGTCGGGGATTAGATTTTTCTTTATTGTATTAATTTTAAAAAACAAGTATTTACCTTTCTCATTTTGTACTTCTCTATATTTTTAAGTTTCTTTGATCACTTTTGAAACTTTTTACAGGTTTATTCGGAGCCAATGAATCAAGGTTTCAACTTCTCCTGATTAGAGAAGCTAGAGGCTCAAATTTGTTTCTCTCCCAGCCATTCTAAAATAAAAATAAAAATAAAAATAAAAATAAATTTTTTTTTTATTTTCTTTTAGTGTATGCATCACATTTGATCTCGAAGTTTAGAATTCTTCAAGTGTGATCCAGAAATTGAAAGAACTCTCTTGCAGAATCTCGCGTTAAATCGATTTTCTGGAAGAGAGACCTTAACTATGGTTGACGACCGTTCAATTCAAGCACATTTCAGTACAACTCCTCTGACTGGACCCTCCTGTATAATTATACCAAAGGTTGCAGCCAGACATAATTATGAGATCAAACTCAATACACTTTAGACTGTACCTACTTTTCATGGGCTTGACAGAAAAGATCCCTATCACCCAAGAGTGGTGAGACTATTCTACAAAAATTTTATTAATAGCAGTAAGGGTCGGATCCCGGACCTCTCCACCACTATTGACGTGTTGCCACTCCAAATAACAAAAGAAATGATCGCTTGCGTAATGCAAGCACCAATATAAATACTTGAATTGTCTTCTGATCATTCGGAAGCCAATATGTTAAGAATGTCACCCAATACCCTTCCGGAGTTCATTCAAATGGAAATCGAGTTACTAGGGAAACCCCCTAGAGATAGATCATTTTTTCTACTCAAAGATTTGGAAAAACAGAGTCTATCCCTTCACTTTTTCGATGTTTTAATCCATAAAACTATTCACCCCACGGGTCATGGTACCCAGAGACGAGCACTTTTTGCAAAGACATTACACCTAATGGCTCATCGCTACTGGTTTGATGTTCCTTCTTACCTTCTGGAGGTAATGAATACCGTGAGGGAAAAATTGAACAGAGAAAAATACAAAACACACAAGTTGAGTCTTCCTTTCGGAGGCTTAATTACGAATTTGTTAATCAATGTAGGTTATGAATTTGATCCCAAAGAGAAGGCTCTACCTAGATCTAAGGAAGGTCTAACTACGACAACATATAGGAGAACCTTGAGTGCAAAAAAAAAAAAAAAAATACCTACTCCTGCACAGAAAAAAAGAATCTCCTCGATGTCAGCCATTACAGAGGAACCTGCTACTCCACCCATGGAACAAGCAGAACCTAGCTTCTCAACATAGGAACAAACAATTACAGCAGCAGCTGATGAAGGACAAGTTAGTCTTTATGATCCATAAATGGACTCACCAACTGGACCTGCCCTGCCCACCTCCACTGAGGCAGAGACACTACCAATCGTTCCTCCAGAAGAACAGGTGTGCCCAGTTGTCTCCACAGCTGAAGAAACCCCTCCACAGAGAGAGGAGCAAGTTATTGGCTTCTTCTAGTCATATTCCTGCACCTATTGAGTCCAATACTCCATCTGAATTCCTAGCCACTATAGAGTAAACTCCTGCAATACATGTAGCAGTGGTAGGACAAAATTTTGAGGATGTAGGGATGAGTTTCGTTGAATTACTGAATAGAGAAACATCTCCAACCACCACCACAACAATTCCAACTTCCGCCAAAGAATCACATGATTTGGACAGAAGACTAAGAAAAGTGGAACACTGGCAAAATACAAATGCACCCAATTTGATACCATTTCCGAGTGTGGTAAGAAGATTAGTGGATGAATTCAATAGATTGAAAAATAGAGTTCTTAAAGCCATGCTTACTGCACAAGAACGTCAAGAATTAGTAGAAAATCTGCGATAGAAAGCTGTCAAATAACACAATGTGCACTTCACAGTAGAAACTGCTAAGAAAGTCCAGGCAGCCACTACACCTCTTCATGAACATATTGCCCAGTTACAACAACAAAACAGGACACTACAAGAGAACCAACAAACATGGGAGGTTGAGAAAAAAGAATACGAGGATAAAATGACCACCCTGATAGAACAATATGGAGAATTCATTGAAGACCCAAATTTCAGAGAGACAACAAGAGCAAAAGCTCACAAGGAGTATGAGTAGTCACTAAATGCTCAGTTAAATGAGAAAGACCACCTGCTTACAGTAGCTGAAGGTAAAATACGGAAGCTGCAGGATCCTTAATTGTGAAGAACAAAAAGAAAAAATCGAATCAATCACAAGAAAGTTCTGGACCACAGTAACAGGACTGAGAGCTGAAGCTGAGAAACAGAAAGAGGAGATGGAAGCTAAGTCTATGGTGATTTGTAAATTGACCGAGGATCTGAAAAAAAAAAAAAAAAAACGAATTGAAGAACAATTGCAAACTTTATCAGCAGCAAAGGAAGGCATTGATGCTGAACCATAACCATAATTAGAGCATGAAGCAGAAAAAGAATTTGACTGCTCAACTCAAGTAATGTCAGATTCTAAGGAGGATCAGATAAGTAGCCCTTTAGCCTTACCAGCTCTACCTACATCAGCCCTTGTACCATATCTGTCATCGCCTAGTAAGTAAAAATCTGCAAAATATCATAAACCTCATAGGCATGAAACTTTTGTTACTATTGAAAATTCTCTATTTTTTTTTGTGCCAATGAGGACATTGTCCGATTTAATTTTTGGGGGGGGGCTTGTATCATATTAGTTAGAATTTTAATTATAATAGTCCTTAGTTTAGTTCAAGAATTTATTTAAATTTTTAGTTAATCATCATATATGAATTATGATAGAAAATTTTAAGAATTTTAAAAATTTCATGATCCATCATAGAAAAGTTAAAAAACAATTGCAACAATAGAGCAGTTATAATTCATGTTTAACTCTTTTGAACACTGTATCAATAGAATATTTGAAACTATACGATTGATTTGAATTGTAATATTTAGATTATAGTTTCAAAAACTTATAACCAGTGAGCTTTTGAGCCATATTACCTCTTCTATTCTGGGAGAGACTATTTCTATTCAAGCTTAAACTTTTTGAACTTTTTGAATTATTTTTTTAATGTAATCTCATATTGTTGAATTTAGAATCAAAATATTCTATTGTAACCTTTTTTTTTTTTTTTTTTTTCTATAACTATATGTTAAAAGTGTCAAAATAATAAGACATCTATACTAGTAAATTGTGAAGATGATAAAATGCCATCTTTTGATTAATCAGAGCCAAAAATCTAAAATCTCATAAAATGATTATCCTTTGAACTCATATTAGAAGCCTACACCGAATTTCTTTGTACCAAAATTCTATAAGCATTTAACCATATGTACTGCCCAAGACTTTCAACCTTTAACCCTTATAATTTCTAAAAATTTAGAATGCAAAAGAAGGGAAGAAGAGGAAGTACCGGTGCTTATAATATTGATTTTGAGTATATTGGGAAGCCAAAAGCTTTGGGTGACGACTCAATTTTTTTAGAGAGTGCATCGTTGCGACGGGCCCGCTAAGTCCTTGGTTGCACAATACCATACAAAGG
Organism: Chloranthus sessilifolius; assembly: GCA_021018995.1. Taxonomy (NCBI): domain Eukaryota; kingdom Viridiplantae; phylum Streptophyta; class Magnoliopsida; order Chloranthales; family Chloranthaceae; genus Chloranthus; species Chloranthus sessilifolius. The sequence goes on from CM037584.1 coordinate 3,863,089, forward strand.
TCTATTTTTTTAAAGTAGCGAATTTTGCAACCAAAGATTATTTAAGTGCAATTGACAATTCCATTGTCCACATTGTTTAATTCATTAAATTATAAGATATAGATCATTTTTTGGCCTAATCTTTTATAGGTTAGATCTTGAGATTGGGGAATGGTCAGGTCCTATCAAGTAGGACGAGATTTCCGGTCCTACCCCATCTGCTACCCTTGGAAATAGTAGAATTTTGACTTTCTTGGTTCACTTTTTATAGCATGACATGCTGTCAATATTCTCTTATTTTCAAGGGCATCAGATGGGATAAGATTGAAAATCCAATTCTACCTAATAGGAACTGACCATGCCCCTTGGGATCATAGACAACACATCAGATGATTATATGTTGACTCCATGTAGTACTCCTCCATGATGACAGTGCATGCACTTTTATACACCATAATCACGATCACTTTGGGCTGTTTGCCACATGTAATCTACACATGACAGACTGATATGTGTTATTTGATCATATGTATTCCGTGATCTAAATATCTAAGAGCATCTTCGATGGCATTTTTTTATAGCTGATGTGACACTACAATTACTCTAATTTATAATAGAACTGAAATGTTGTGTGTTGTATTGAATATTTTCTATATGATGTGAATATAAGATATCAATTTGGTATCTAATATTTAAAAAATAATGGTTTTTATTATCTATCAACAGTTTGAAATGGTGAAACCGTCGTTCAAGCTTTTGGAATCTTTGGTTGCAAAAATCGTTACACCCCGCGAGTCCTGACCTTAGCGCTTTGAAACCAAAATCCTTTCCGACCACGTTGGTCAACGTTACCCAGTCGCTGAAGCCAACTACAGCTTATGAGGTCCATAATCCATTGCACGTTCCTCGGCCCACGAGGATATCAGCAGCTCCATTTTGAACCGTCCAAGTGTCTTCATAACTGCTAATCAACGGTTGGCGTTGGCCTTCGATAAACCGGCACGCTAATTTGCATTTTCACACGAAAAGCATAAAAAAAAGGCCAAAGGCATACGGCTCTTATTATATTAAAGAGCTATTGGAATCCACAGTATGCAGTATCCACCTCTAAAAATCGCAGTGCTAAGGTATTTCTCACTCTAAACATACCCTTCTTCTGCTCCTAAAGAGAGAAAAAAAAATGGCGGCAGCTTCGTTCACTCAACCCCTCTCTCCCCTCCTAAAATGCCCAGCAATAAACAAGAAACCCACCACCACCCGCATCTCTCACCGTCCGATCTCCGCCTCGGTATCCGGAACCCCCTCCGTTTCTCCCGTTACGATCACCCCAAAACTTCCGATACAAAAAATCCCAGGTGACTACGGTCTCCCATTTATCGGTCCGATAAACGACCGGCTCGACTTCTACTACAACCAAGGCCGAGACGAGTTCTTCAAAACCCGAATTCAGAAGTACAAGTCTACCGTGTTCCGAGTCAACATGCCCCCAGGCCCCTTCATGGCCTCAAACCCTAAAGTCATCGTCGTCGTCGACGGCGCCAGCTTTCCAGTGCTATTCGACACCTCAAAAGTAGAAAAAAAGGATCTTTTTACAGGTACTTGGATGCCCTCTACAGAGCTCACAGGAGGCTATCGAATCCTCTCATATCTCGACCCCTCTGAACCCAACCACGCTAAGCTCAAAAGCCTCCTCTTCTTCCTTCTCAAATCGCGTCGCGATTTCGTAATACCCGAATTCCACAACACCTTCACAGAGCTCTTCGAGACACTCGAAAACGAGATCGCGGCTAAAGGGAAATCGAGTTTCGGTACCCCAAACGACCAAGCCTCCTTTAATTTCCTGTCTCGGGCGCTTTACGGCAAAAACCCGGCCGATACGAAACTCGGATCGGACGCTCCGACACTGATCGCAAAATGGCTTCTTTTCCAGATTAGCCCTCTGATCACTCTCGGCTTACCCAAGTACCTAGAAGATCTACTTCTACACACTTTCCCTCTTCCCCCGGTCCTCATTAAATCCGATTACCAGAAGCTCTACGACTTTTTCTACCAATCGGGGGCTTCGGTCCTCGACGAAGCCGAGAAGATGGGTATCGGGCGAGAGGAGGCTTGCCACAATCTACTCTTCGCCACGTGTTTCAATTCCTTTGGTGGGATGAAGATCTTTTTCCCAACTATAATGAAATGGGTCGGCCTAGCGGGCGCGAAGCTGCACGCGCAGCTCGCCGAGGAGATCAGATCGGCCGTTAAAGATAACGGCGGAGTAACGATGAAGGCGTTGGAGGAGATGCCGTTAATGAAGTCGGTGGTTTACGAGGCGTTCCGAATCGAGCCGCCCGTTCCGTTTCAGTACGGGAAAGCGAAACGGGATTTGGTGATACAGAGCCACGATGCGGCATACGAAGTGAAGGAAGGGGAGATGATCTTTGGGTTTCAGCCGTTGGCTACGAAAGACGCACGGATTTTCGAGAAGAGCGAGGAGTTTTTGGGGAATAGATTTGTTGGTGAGGGGGAGAAGCTTTTGAAACACGTGCTTTGGTCTAACGGACCTGAAACGGAGAGCCCTACCGTTAACAATAAGCAGTGTGCGGGGAAAGACTTCGTTGTCTTGTTTTCGAGGCTTTTGGTCGTCGAGCTTTTCCTCCGTTACGATTCGTTTGATATCGAGATCGGGACGTCGGCGGCGGGTGCTGACGTTATCGTGACCTCGTTAAAGAGGGCTAGCTTTTGACGAGAGAGAGAGAGTTAAAAAAAGAAAAATAAAAAGAAATGTGGTCTCTACTATGTTACTTAAACTCGCTCTATTCCAAATTTCCAATTCGGATTCGCAATACAGTAATTTGCCACGGTCACATGCTGCCGATTTGGATGAGTTTATTATTTTTATTTTAAATAAAATTATTAAGAATAAATTATATAGTTATTAAAGTTTACAATTTATCTACAAAATAAATCAACCTGGTTCGTCCATGTAATTGAACGGGATCCAAGTGTATGGCAAATTGGTTCGCTACTCATTGTGTAAACTAGCAAATTAAGTAACATAGCTCTTTCCCAATTATGACTATTATTATGTATATTTATTCTCCGCCCTTTGATTAGAGTTTAGTGTACGAATGATTCTTGTTGACGGATAGTTAAATTTAGCATATTGTCATTATGTTTTTTCACTTGACGGGGTTGAAGCAATAGAAAATATTACTATTACGCTTCTCTTTGCTGGCTTTAAGTCACATCGACGTATGTGAAAATAGATAGAGTTTTAGAGCAAAGAAGCAAAAGAGAACGAAGTAGTTTTTGATGATTTTGGGTGAGGTGTTGTGAATTTGAGATCGAAAGAAGACGACGAAGAGGGTTCTCAGACGCTATTAAGATAAACTTAAAACATATTCCCTTACTTTAGCTCTAAATAAACAAGCTTAGGGTTATGAATTTCTATTTTGATTCTTGTTAATTTGATTTTTTTGTACATGCAAGAGTTAAAAATTTGATTTGTTGAAGAGCGTTTGTTTACATAGCATTTTTAAGATACGTTCATCATACATAGAGGTAAGACCCTAAATTTTCATTTAAGGGTTTTTAAACCCTAGATTTGTGGTTAAAAAACTCTAAATTTGTGGTTTACAAAACCTAAATTTGTTATTTTTAAACTTTAATGTTAGGGTTTTAATGCATGTGTGGATTTGTGTAAATCGAACTCAAATGGGGTTTTTACTTGTAGGTGATGGCTGGATATTTGTTTATAGATGATAGATAATCAATTAAAACAATTTTTCTGTAACTTATTTTTTTGATTTCCTTTATCATACCAGTTGCTGTTCGAATCTGTGTAGTTTATTAGTATACATTATACTATTGCGTAGCTATGATAAATGAACGTCTGCTCATTTAGTGTACAATTGTATAACTACGATATCTTTACTTCAGCTCATATAATTGTACATTGTTATGTTGTATGTTGTACTATGTGATGTTATATTGATCGCATTATAGAGATTATGATAGTTTCAATAGATGCGTATAGTCATTTGACATTAATTTACTTTATATTGTTTGTGTTCAGAATATGAGGCCGCATAATGTGAATGAAGATTATTTGAAGTTGATTATTCATTGGGGTGACTCTTTTATCAAATATAGGAGGCGCAATAGATATATAGGTAAAAATTTTGATGAATGTGCGATAGATAAGGATCGAACATCATATATTGCTAAATGATGTAATCTTGATTTGTGGTTGTGACTTGGTTGTTATTGTGTATTATATTAAATTCAAGTCTTAACCTATTATAAGCGTACAATGGAAATTATAACATAGTATAGGATCGTTCTCACGAGGAAGTTTATTATCTTATGAATTCCTATTTCTATCTTTTATCTAAATCTCTATCTTAAAAACTTCTATTTATCTTTAAGATTTCTTAATCTACTGGAGGAATATGAATAAGAGAATACTTTTTTAAACTAAAGTGCATAAAAATAAATTATAATCCTCCTTTAGATTAAAGTCGCCAATCTCAATCTTCAGCTTTCGAATATTTATGAAAATAAACTGTACAATTACACCATATTTCTAGTTATCTAACATTGGTCGTTAATCAAATCTAAGATCCTATCAACACAGATTTAATCATCAACAATCAACCAGAAATTTGAGCGTCAATCAAACTCTAACGAACTGAAGATAGAAAAATAAAAATCGTTATACTAATCTACAAATTCTAACCTGAGTCGTCAATTCAAATTAAAACTTGGAAATGTTTACAAAGTAAATGAAATCTAAACTAGAAAGTAAAGTAAAATATATCCTTCATCCCTCAGCCACAGTCGTCAATTGCTCTTGAGAAATTACAGATATCTACACTAATCTTCAGCACTCAATTGCAATCGTCAATTGCTCTTAAGAAATCTCTGATATCTAATCTATTCTAACTAGTATACACTACTGATCGGAAGAAAATCCAACATCAAGTGTTAATTGATGCTGAAAATTTCGATGTTTATTCCTATGTCGATCCCTTTTATTTATAGATCATAAGGAGTCAGTTTATAAAGATCTAGTTCTAATAAAAGAAACTACTAAAAACAAAAATATCATAATATAACTCTAATTCTTAATTTTATCTTTTCTTGCTTCCTTTAGTTGATGCACTTTTAGAGTGTTCTTTATCGAGTAGCAGCAGAGTCTTTCGGATTAGATCTTTATCAATCTTCTCAGATCCGTGGTTTATCAGACTTCTAATTGCAGGAGTCTTCTAATTCTGTATATGGCGATAATAATTCTCACGTGATCAGCAACAATAACAATAGTAGGAAAAATTTCTATTTTTAAGAAATCGTAAATAGCGATTTTTTTCTTTCATAGCTTCTTTTATGAAAAATCGTAAATCACGATTTTCTATAGTAAGCTTCCTCATAGTTGATAATTTTTTGAATTACGATTTATCGCTTTTCTCTTTTTTGCCCCTTTTGAAGAATCGTAAACTATGATTTTCTAACTTTCATTAGCGACAAATTATCTTTTTCGCTCAATCGTTTTATTATTATTTTTTTAGTTTATTTTGATAAAGATTAACACTTAGGCTCTAATTTACTATTTATTTCTAATATATGCACATAAGTAACTCGTTAGTAGCAAACTATGGTCTAGCATCACTAAGTTAAGAGTGATAAAATGATAAATTATGTGACTGATCAGGCAGCCCTCCAGACTACATAACATCATTAAAGTACCAAAACTTGAGTGTAGGGGGTTTGGATGAGGTGGTCTCAATCTTGAGTGACTCCAATCTGATGACGATGTTCGAGAGACAACAATAAATGAAGGCAACTGACATATATGTCAATTTTGAGCCGAATCCTCAACCCCTGGACATAATGATTGATCCTCCTTCAACAATCCCAAATTATGAAGGGAAGAGATTTGGTGAAGACAATGTCAGTTCTTTTGATACGAATTTTTAATTTATGAATTCTTGGGAGTTATTCACTGATGAAGATGAGGAGTTCTCAGTTGAAGAGAATGAGGTTAGAGGACGGACTGAAGGAAGAGAACAAAACATTTCAGAAGATCATTTATTGGATTACGAGGATCCAGAACGTTACGAAAGCTTTTGTAGTTCGGAGGATAAGGACGAGATTTCTGATGATGATATTGACATAGACTTTCAATATGAATTTGTAGAAAAGAAGCATAAGCTAGTTTTCTCCCTTGGAATGATGTATGAGTCTGTTTATAAATTCATAGATGTGCTAGTGCACTTTGTTGTTTTACATGGATTTCAGCTCTTGTATGTAAAGAATGAAAAGGTCAGGGTAACTGCACAGTGCACACAAGTTCATTGTTTGTGGTGGATTCATGCCTCAGTGTATGAGGATAATATAATGTTTCGTGTGAAGAATTACAATGACTAACATACTTACTCTAGGTGTAATCGAGATGAGAACAAGATGACAACTGTCTGATGGATTTCTCAGCGAGTAAAAAAACAAGTTAAGATAGACTTAGAAATTTTGATAAAGAAGTTGGCAAAGTTGTTCAAACAGTACAATGTTAGAATTTCATACCATCGCCTATGGCATGGGAATGAGCTAGCTTTAGGACTTTTTTTGACAATTTTGAAGATTCTTGTAAGCTTGTACCCTCATTTTGCTTAGCGGTGCTATGGTCAAACCCATGTAGCATAGCAAAACATAAGCTTGAAGAGGATGGAGCATTTCAGAGAGTGTTTTTTGCCTAGGTGTATGTCGTATGAGCTTTTTAGCTATCTTTCGTCCTTTCTTAGGGCTTGATGGGTGTCACCTTAAAGGAAAGTACAAGTGCACCCTCTTACTAGCAACTACACTAGATGACAATCGCGATTTATTTCTATTGGCATATGCAGTGGTCGAACAAGAAAATGAAGATAGTTGGGCATGGTTTACCGACTAATTGCAACTAGCTATTGGGTTCCTAGACAACCTAGTGTTCATGTGTAACAGGTAAAAGGGGCTGGTGAATGCAGTCCATAAAATTTATCCCAGTACCCAACACAGGTAATATTTATTATTTTTAATATTGAATATTTTCTAATACATGGGCAACTATATATGTTGAGTCTGTGCAGCTATGTACATAAATAGCTTGAAGTAGTTATGTTTTGCACTGTGCATATGATTGACATAATCCGTAATCGAGCAGGTTCTGTGTCTATCATTTGTATAAGAACTTCAAGAATTGTTTGAAAGGAAAAACATACGAGAAGATCTTTTGGGATGCAATTCGTGCATTTGTTGGTTATGAGTTTAGAGGGCTTTTGGACAAGATTGAAGAGAAGTCTACTGAGGCACATAAATGGATAGATGTTGAAATTCGGAGAGTGTGGAGCAGATCACAATTTGCAAAAGGGACAAAATGCGATGTAATTACCAACAATCTTTTAGAGTCATTCAATAATGTTGTCTCAAAATCGAGGTATATGCCGATTACTAACATAATCGATAGCATCCAAACATTAATTATGACCCGGATGTAACAAAGACGATTGGAGACAACTAAATAGACTACAATTGTTGTACCCGCAGTGGTCACTACATTGGAAAAGCTTTGTGAACTGACCAAAGATTATTAAATTCATAATGCTGACAACTTTGAGTGTGAGGTGAATCGCTTGTTAACAAGGCATATAGTATATCTCAACATGTGGACTTGCACTTGTCATGTATGATAGATTTTTAGCTTTCCATGTCTTCATGCAATGACATGCATTTTTCATGAGAGATTGAATGTAGAGGAGTTTTGTGCCAATTATTACAAAGTAGATGAGTATTAGGAGGGCATATAGAGAGGTTAGTCATGCTATGACAGACAAGAGTATTTAATCGGCAATCGAAATTATGTGCAAATTGTCCCATGCTCGCAGACCTCTAGGGAGACCAAAGAAGAATAGGGTGTGTGGAGCTGATAAAATATTGCAGACCAATCTGGTTAGATTGCAGTCCACTAAAAGATGTGATAACTACAACATGTGTGGACACAATCGGCGAAGGTGCAAAGAGCCTAGAGTTGAGGGTCAAGCAGGAGAGGCCTCATCTTCAACCCAAAGACCTGCTGCACCACACCAGCGTCGAGCTACGACAACTAATCGAGTTGCAATTCCAGGTTTCAGTATAGCACCAGCACCACCAGCATGAGGAAGAAGATCTGCTAACAGGGGAGCTAAACGTGTTTCCAGACGCAACAGGCCTCGAAGAGGTCATGATTCCTCTTAGATTATTTTTAATTGATTTTTGTGTGTACTTAAATATAGTTAAACAATTTTTTTTTTGAGTTATTTGGGTGGTCAGTATGGCCTAAAATTGCATCTGATGGGGTTTGAATGACCAATTTTTTTGTTGGCCGGTATAGCCCAAATCTGCAACTGATAAGTTTTAATTGACCTATTTTTTTATGGTCAATCAACTTTATGCTAGATTTTTGTTGGAATTTTTCATATCGTATAGGACAGTTGAGGGTACATATATATGATTTTATGATTTACAATGAGGGAAATGGTACATATAAGGCTTCTTATGATTTACAATATTCTAGTGGTACAAACATGATTTTTTTGGTACAACATGAAAGCTTTTGGTATAATATGATTTTCTTATTGATTTTTATATATGATTTTTGTTGTTATCAGCTGAATATATGACTTCTTCTTCTCAGCTAATATAGGTGCATCTCTACGTAGATAAGTACAATGAGTTTTGATTTTAATTACTTTTTTTGTACTTTTTATCTTTGCAGTCATATTATCATGGATTCTAATTCTAAATAGTATATTTGTGGTTGTTCTCACCTGAATATATAGCACTTGTGTTATGATTTTTACTTATTCTCAGTTGAATATATACCTCTTTTGTTGTGTTTTTTACTTTTCTCAGCTGAATACATATCAATATGGTTGTTATCATCCTTTCAAAAAAAAAAATGTTGTTATCATAATTTCTCATGTAACAATTAATGTATGCCCCTTGTGTTAGTATATTATGAATGCTAAATTTAAAAATCATTTATTATTATGAAAATAGATTATGGATCTTTGCTTTGGTTGTGGTGAGAATGAACATTATATCATGGAATGTCCTAAAAGGAAGGTGATTGAAATTGGTAGCACTTGTGGTTGTGGTAAGTCACCTAAGCTTCTCACGCCCCACACGTCCAAGAACCCCGGAAGAATTTTTTACAGATGCTACCCATGTGGGTATTTTAAATGAGTCGATAGTGCATCAAGTAATGCAAAGCATGATATTGGTGTCAATGCGATGACTACACCTGGTCAAGATATGAGTTCTCTCAAAAGTACTACGGGTGCAACAAAGTTTAAGTTGAAGCTGACGGTCGAGATCGAAAAAATTTCAAAAAAATTACTGGTGACTGCAATCCTCAATAGAGGTGAAGGAAAATAGGTGATTGCATCAGTTGATAAACTTCATCACCTGATTTCGATCGACTGAATCAAGGTTTGAGACATAGTTTTTATTATATGAACTTTTTCGCTCCTAAAAACAATGATTCCGTCTTCTATATAGCCATCAATTTTTTTTAAGATCTGCTTTATCATTGTAGAGGACATGATTATAAATGCATAAGTGGCAACATCGTAGATTAGCATTGTCATATCCTACATATTGCTTCAATCTGTTGCCTCTCAATGCATCAGTGGCAACAACGTGAATATGGTATTTGTAAAGGTTATGAGGGTAGAAAAGTTGGCGCCATCTAATGTTTTTCCATGTCACCGGGTAACCTATTTTGCAATTAAACCTACATATGGCTTCAAATTATAAATTGCATTGGACCGTAAGAGTAAGGACGTTTTTGCGCACTTCTATTAACATCTATCTTGCATTCAACAACAGTCAAAGCTGGTCAACTAAACGGAAGGGGTCATATGTTCATTAAACTCCAATTAAAGGGGCAGAAAATAAATATCCATAACACGAGGGTAGAGTACAATTTCGCAATAACATAGGAGGCTAAATGCAAAAACTCCTATTTGTTTTCTATAATGTTTGTTGTTTTGTGATAATTGTTGGATGTGGATGTTGATAGTATCCTCTTTCTATGTCCATTAGCGGACCACTCCCATTATTTTATTAAATTTTATGAATTTTTGCTACTTGAGAGGGACCAAAACTTCATATATTTTTATCTTAGAGGCTCACCCCCAAACTCACATTTTGCTAGTCCTCGAGCAAGACAACTATAAATAATAAAATCAACGAGCAAGGCAAAAAGGAGAATTGAAATTAATGAGATGCTTAACACGTGTATATGAAATAGATGAAATTAGAAGAACAAACATACAATAATCTACAAAAGCATAGAAGTTAATCCTTATGAGTAGTTAGCCAATGAGAAATGCCGTCAAATGTTGCAAGCTAGAATAGTTCATTCCATTTATGCTTTATGTGTGTATGTGCTATGGTTAATCTTTGTAAGATGACTAGTTAGCCAATGAGAAATGCAGTCAAATGTTGCAAGCTAGAATGGTTCATTCCATTTATGCTTAAAGTGTGTATGTGCTATGGTTAATCTAAGCAAGATATTCGGCTTCTCAACAATTAATGCTAACGTGCTTTTCCGACAATTGCTTTGACTCCAAACGTCACCACGAATCATAACACTCATCAAGAAAATCACTCCGAGTTTGGTTTAAAAAAATTTCTCTCTCTTGCGGACAATCAACTAATCAAATATAAATGAATTTGCAAGATCAAAAGAAAAGACGGAGGTGTCTAAAGAAAATATGATGAATCTCATGAAAGGTACCAAGGGATTCTAAAATGCCGAACAAACCTCATAGCTTGTACCTATCTACTCTTCTCAAAGAAATTGCAATTGGCCTTGGATCAAGTGAGTCTTTTGCTTGGGTTGTAACGGACACTGGATTGGTTAAGAAAAGAACTGGAAAAGGGGATCAAAATGTTCCGAGAATTTGCATACAAAAACATCACAATCACAGAGAAATCATGAACTCTCAAGTAAACAATCTTTAGGTTCATCCACTTTTCCTCTCTTTTCTTTTATTTTATTTTTTCTTCTCTTTTATTTTCTTTTATTTTCCCATATTTCACATAAACAATCACAAATCTTTTGCATTTTTCTCAATTCCCTCAAACTCATTCTTTTACTCACTTTCTTATTTATTATTTAATCAATCATTCTCCAAGTAAAGTTTTCGGAACACAAATGGGTATGGGTAAATGAAGATTTCGAGTAATTTGTAAGGTCTGGAGGATGTGGCTTTCAATAAAAGAATAATATCAATTTCGCCTCAAATGGGGGACTAAGTGGAATAAAGTGGATAGTTATTTGGCTCAAATAATCCAAAGATGACCTCAATCATTTCCTTGACCTCTCGCGCTTTCCAACGACTCGAGTAAAGTATGTGAAAGGTTATAGGAAATTGCTCGATTTTGATGTCATTTTCGATTATTGACAAAAGTGAAAAAGCAATGAGATCCAAAAGGATTCATATAAATGTATGAGTTTCAAGAAATCTCCAAATTAGTTTGTAACCCTCAGAAGAACGAGAAGGAATCTAAAGCTCACCTGGTTACGAGTCTCCACTAGTGTCGGTAAGCTCACTAAGTACAATTACGAATCTACCTCATGCAAAGAAAAGATAATCATGTGATCAAAGATTTCTAATCATAAATTTCATGAATAGATTTCAACAAGTAAGAAAAGGGCATTGCTCATCATTCAACTATTCAATAGGGTTAACTATGATAGCTAGATTTGCATGTGTTCTTTAATTTCATGAAAAGATAAAATGCACATGTCAATTACTACATTAAGCTCAACCCTAATATGGAGAGATCTTCGAAAATCCTACACAAACTACCTTTGCTTTATTTTGAAAGTTCGGAAATAAAACTATGTCGCAAAAAGAAATGAATTGTTTTCAAAATTTTCATACTTTTTTTTCCCTACTCTATACAAGTGTATGAGAGACCAATAAACTAATGAAATGAAAATGAAGCTAAGTATTAACACTGTACGAAATGAAAATTAAGATGTTTCACGGTGATGCGAGTCCCAGCCCACGTGTCTCTTATTGCTTAAGAGGTCGGGACATTTATTTTTAGAAAAAAAAATTATGCATGTGATATTTCCTCTATTTTTAGTGGACAAATTATGCACGTGTATTTGTTTTTAACTGACACGGATCGAATCTCATATGAGACCGTGACCGATTGGTCTCGAAAAAGATTGCGACTAATCAATCGATCTTATATGGGACTATTTGTGGTGGTCTCATAGGAGACCGATCGGCCTGATATAAGACTAGTGGTCTCATATGAGATTAAATCGAGCTTGTACGAGATCCCATGGTCTTGTATGGTACCTTGCGGTCTAATACATGATCGATCGACCTCATGTAAAGAAATGTGCACATGATTTTGGTTAAAGTGTATTTTTGCTCCCTAAAAATAGATAAAACACAAATATATATATTTTTTGAAAAAAAATTAAGGGCCCTGACCCTCTAAAATTTTTTAGGACTTGCTCTAATCTAACGGACCTGAGATGGAGAGCCTTTCTATTAATAATAAACATTGTGCGGGGAAGGATTTCGTTGTTTTTGTTTTCTAAGGGCTTTTAATCATCGAGTTTTTCCTCCATTACGGTTCGGTTGATATTGAGGTTGGGGCGTCGGCAGCAGGTGTTGACGTTTGAAGAGGGAGTGGGAGAGGGGAAATCCATAAATGAAATACGGTCTTTACCGGTTTTAACTATTCTATATATATTTTTTTATGATGTTAGCCGTGTAAGGCATTGCGATAATTGTTGTAGAGGGATGTTGATAGTGTTATCTGTGCGTCAGTTGGCGGACCACTCCCATTGTCATTTATAATTGATGTTTTTTCATTTTTTATGTGGGAGGGTCTCCACCTTTTACTTATTTTAACTAAAGAGGGCTTAAAAATAAATAAATAAATCGCCTGCTTTTCATCTACTTTTAGGGAGCAAAATATTATTTGACTAAGAGCATATGTGCATTTATTTTTAAGTGAGACCGATTGAGTCTTGTATGAGACCGCGATTCGTCACTCTCGTAAAAGACTCTGACCAATCGGTCGGGTTTATACTAGACCAATTAGTCGTGTTCTCATAGGAGATCAATCTATCTCTCACACAAGACCTCAAGGTCTTACATGAGACTTCAGAGTCTCGTATGAGATCGTACTATCTCAATTTAAAAAATTGTGCACGTGCTTTTAAGTTAAAGGACATTTTGCCTACTCAAATATACAAAAAGCATATGCACCTATTATTTTAAGGGGCTCAACCTTCTCAAGTAATAAGAGAGTGGTAGGACCTAATCAGGTAAACAGTAAAACTTTTTCACCCTTTTTGGTACATAGACTACTTTTATTCGTTATCAGCAATCTCATGGAAAAGAAAAAGAGAGAGCAGAAAATAGGAGGATTAGCGGTCTCACCAGTCACTGACCCTACCTTTTTAAAGAAAAATATATTCTGTCACATACCTGAGTAGATCATAGTTCAGCTGCCAACTTTTATGTTGTGGTATCACATATATGGCTTATATATTTTCCAATTCACTCCCACCAAGGGCACGTTTAGTTTGGTCTTCAAAATTCAGAGCAAGGTGTCAAAATCAGAATCGATATCGGGTATCGATCCTTCATGGACTGATACGACTCAACCAATACATATTGGCCCGTACGATTACAACTTGGTACCTATTACATATCTACATCTTTAGAAAAAGATACAACTAGGTCACCGCCAGCTCAATGGTCAATAGGCTTTTATGGGATGTGATAAGTGACAACTGATAAGCCATTGCAGCTCAGCTCTTGACTGAAAGCGTCTCAAACGTATTTATGACACTTACTGAAAGCGCCTATTGAGTATTGAGTGAAAGCGTCTCAAAGATTCAGACGCATTTATTGCATATTTGCATTTGCTGCAAGTGCCTAAGAGAACCAATGCGGACTAGGGGTAAATTTGTTTGCACTCACTTGTTTACTTATACGTACCGGTTTGCCGAAAAATCGGTATGTATCATCGATATATATTGGTATCGGCCAATTTTTGATACCTTAATTAAGTGGATCCCTTTTATGTGTAAACTCAAAGTCGTATTCTATTAATTTTTTACTTATAAAAACTTATATTTTTTATTGTTCATTTTACCGCTATTGAACCAATATGTTGTTCAACTGGTTTTAGAAACATTAGATAGAATGGAATCTTGACTTCTATAGTTTCAGTTTTCATATAATGATGTGAAGTCAAGATCCCCCTCGATCAAACTGTTTTATAAAAAATTAAATGTCTATCAACCATTGCATGTATGTTAACTTGTCCGATATGAAACATCTACAGGTTATTTGTGTCCGATACACCTTGTCATCGTCCGTTAAAATTTTCACTTGAATATTGTACACTCGGATGTAGGCTAACTAAGATACATAGATATATCTTGGCCTACAAGGCGTGACCAACACAAATGATTTCAAAATGATAGCCCTTTCGACAAATATTTGTCTACTATATGGTTCAAAATTTCGGCCGAAATGTCTCAGTTTCGGTGAGGATCGAAACCGAAACGAAAACCATATTTTTGAAAGTTTTCGGTCCCTTGTGAAGTTTTTGCCCGAAATTTTAGTTCAAAATTTCAGTTTCGGCCCAGCCCAAAATCGAAACGAAACCCAAATTTTTTTATCCTTGGTCTAATATTTGTGCACAAACAAAAGTGAGCAACTATCTAATCAGAAGAGACCAGTACCCATATGAAATCTAGATTATTATGGGGCGTACCCTCATTCATAACCTAAGATTCTTTTTTCTCGCGTTTGATGGGCAACCTTCATTTCAAAATGCAAACCTGCACCCTCATTCATAACACCCTCATTCATAACGTAAGATTCTTCTCTCTCGCATTTCATGGGCTACCTTCATTTCAAAATGCAAACCCTCATTTTATGTCCATGATCTCTAGATCCATTGTGTAAAAGATTTGGGAGAAAAATGAGCTCCATCGACTAATTAAAAATTGAGAGAAGAATCTTGAGTTGTGAATGACTGATTAAAAATTGAGAGAGAAGAATGCAAACCCTCATTTCATGTCCATGATCTCTAGATCCGTTGTGTGAAAGATTTGGGAGAAAAATGAGCTCCATCGACTAATTAAAAATTGAGAGAAGAATCCTGAGTTGTGAATGACTAATTAAAAATTGAGAGAGAAGAATCTTGAGTCGTGAAGATATATCTGTATTGAAACCTATATGAATCTCTACAAATCATATTAATTTTTCAATGGAAAGATTATCCATAACACCATCCCCTAATTGCAACTATTTTTGGTGCGTCAAATAATTTTTTAATTTTCCTTCTATTAAGCATTCAAAGAACCTCATCTTAACCAAAATCAAGTGTTTCTTTTCACATAGTGACATTTAAGAATCAAGCACCATATAACATCACCATAATTTTCAAAGAAAGAAAATGAAAATGCATTGGTCCTTCACCAATTTAGACAAAAAAGGGCGAGTTTTTGTGGTTTACTAATTTAGATTATTATTTGTTTTTTTATACCGACGGCATTTGACAATAATGCCATAATTGTAGGATTGGTATATGGCTAGTATGTTCTTTGTATGTATATTAGTGGACACCACTCACATTGGTGTGTATAATTTTATTCATGGTTGGCTGACCCCTGAATGGAAATGAAGAAAATAAGGGGGCCAACTTGTCTCACCCATAGTAACAAAGTTCATATTCGGCTGTATATAATTTGGCAGGGAGTTATTACGGGCCAGTTTGGATAAATGTGTATATTGATTCCGAAATTTTTAGGATTAAGTCAAATATATTTTTCCATAATAAAATAAGTTTATTCAATGGTTCTTGATTAATGATTGTTGACTGTATGTGGCATATTTTTTCATCAAGCTGTTGCACTCGATTAGAATGATTTATTAGTGAGTCTCATATTGCATTAAGTAAGCATTTCTCGGTCAAAACTCAAACGTCTTTCAATTAATCACTATCATATAATAACATTCTTCGAGACGTACAAAAATTTGATAGAAGTGAATCTTGACTTCTGCAGTTTTAATTTTCATAAGATGAAGTGAAGTCAAGATTCTCCTGGAAAGGGTTCTAAAATCAGTTGAATACGAAATCAAGTTCAATTAGTTGGATTTTGAGCATTGCCATATTTGTGATCCTTCGTAAAAATATTAAATGGCCATCAACAATTGAATCTATGTCACGTCATCCAATATGGAACACATGCCTGACTGTAACAAATTTTTAGTGAATGTAATATGTTGACAATCATACTACTAATACTTCGTCGATACACCTTTGTGGTCGTCCCATCAAATGCACACTTTTAAATTGTTTAATCAGACGAAGGCCAAGATACATAGTTTCTTGGGAGACATGATCAAGTTATAAAAACTCCACCATTACTGGTCCCAAGCCCGAAGTAAGGAAGGAACTAGGAGGGTTACAGTTGGGTTGGCAACCAACTGGAAAAAACATCCGATAAATCCCTACGATGACTGCTGACTCTAAATAGATTGGATAAGGCTATAATAATGACAACGATCAAGTTCCAAAAAGTTTACAAATACCTTGCACGAATGATATCAAACTGATCAACCAACCATGCTTTAAACAACTATTTGTGCACAAACATAGGTGAGAAACTGTCTAATGGGATGACATCCAAATATAGATTACTATGAATTACTCTATATTCAAACCCAGACACATATATGTACCCAGAAAAAGGTGCTTCCACAAATCATATATTAATTTATCATACGAAAGAATTATCCAGAGCACCATCCCCAAAATGCCGACTAATTTTTGGGCATTAATCAAATTTTTTATTTTCCTTCCTATCAAGTATACAACGTAGCCACCTTAACCATGGGGATGTTGACAATGTGGTCTTTGTATGTATATTAATGGACCACTGTAATCGGTGTGTATAATTTTTATTTGTAGGTCACCGACCTTGTGAAAAAAAGAAGAAGAAGATAAGTGGGGTTGTCGACACTCATCTCACCGTCCCTATCTTGTTACAGAAAAGATTTTGACTATGGTCATCTACATTTGTAAATCATAGCAAGCTGGTTTCAAATCTAGGTATCATCCTCAATATTGGTCGCCCCAATCCCAATCTGGATGGAGATGGGTGGATTGGATCAACTGATCCTAAAACAAAACTTTATGAGTCTAAAATATGAAAAATTCGTAAAAAATGAAAAAAAGAAAGATTTACAAGGTAACCAGTAACTTTAAATGGTATTTGACTTCACTCTAGCTAATACGGGAAATTATAATCTCGCCCCTTATTGAAGCTTTTTCTATCAAAGCTTTTTCTTTTCTTATTGAAGCTTGTTGAGATTGTGGCTTGATTTCGGATGACGGTACTGATCAATAGGTTGGACTGTACATTCAGTCACAGCAGTATAAGTCGAGCTTCTCATTGAGCTCGCAAGGGGTGACAAGGGGGCAGCGCACCCCCTGCCCGGCGGTTCGGGAGCGGGCTCCCCTAGCTAAATTATTCTATGGTTATTAAGGGTACTTTCGTCATATTCTTATTGGGCTGTTATACTTTGTATTAGATAAAAACTCTAATTATATATTAGAATTATATTAAAAGGAAACTCGATTTTTGTATTGAGTAAGGTGAGATCTAAGAGATTTGTGACCCTAGTTTTTTACAGATTAGTAAAAGGACTCATCATTACCCGTGGACGTAGGCAAATTGCCGAACCATGTAAATCTTGTGTTTGCATTTTACTTGTTGTGTGTGTTTTTTTATTGACATATTTTCTACAAATCTTTTCTATCGACTCCAATAAATTAGTCTATATTCTTAATTATCTCCCTCATTGAGATTGTTAAGGTTATCGATTAATGATAAATGGTCCTTGTTTACTATTTGGTATGTGTCTGGAAGTAAGAAGGTGCATAGAACAAATAATAAGGACAATTTGAGAAATTTATCTTCGTTATTTTTCGATTCTCGTCTTTAATAATGAGCTCTATAACAATGGACATGACCTTTTCTCTAAGGGCTCGTTCGGGTGTTTCCTGGCTTTTTCTATAAAAGCTCAGATTCACGAAAACTCATAATCCTGTAGATTCTTAACAGACTTAGTTTCCTAGCATTCCTCACATGCGTTCTTAAGTTACTCAGATTCCTGGCTTTTCCCATAATATGTCATAATCCTTCGTTGTTAAGTTCCTCTCAGAAAAGCTCAGAATCGATTCAATGAGTGATTGCGCTACGACTGTAGAAATACTATCTAATCATCGATTTATGCGTCGTACTCGGATTTGACTCAAATTTTATGGGCAACCAATCGATGTGAGGCTGAATATATTTGATGAAGTTTTTTTCGATTCTGATTTAATAGCTAATAGATGGTAAATTGTGTATAACGCTCAATTAGAGGATGGAACAATGAAGATTATGGAGAACATTAACCCGCCTCAAATAAGGAGTAGATCTTCTCAATCCATTTATTAATGGCCTAATCATACCCAAGGTTCGAACCCAATCTAGCCTAACCTAACCAAAGTTTCTAATTGAGAGTTAAAATAAAGGGGTATGGTTGAGTTTAATCTCACCACATCGATTGCATCCTTACTCATACTATACAAATAAATCAAATATCATTAAGACATTCTTAGGGATCTTGAGATTATGGCGCATCTATCAGACGATTAGTTTTTTATTCCACATGGCACATATCCAAAAAATGTGATCCTAAAGTCATGTGGCACACATCACGCTCAAACGAGACTTTAGGACCATGTTTTTGGGATATGTGACATGTGGAATGAAAACTAACCATTTGATAGGTGCGCCATAATCTCAAGATCCCTTGTTTGGAACATTGGAGCAAAAAACGATCCCTATCGTCTGATTTTAAAGCAATCAATGATTTTGGCGTGGGCTTATTTCAAGATTCGTTGGGTATGAATAAAGCTACCCAAATAAAAATTGGTTTTTCCATGACCCACGCAAACTCACAAAAGCACTAAATAAAAATTGGTTGAGGGGAGAATTGAACCCTTGATGTGTTGAGAATATCTCAAAAACCTCACCAATTGAACCACCATCAAGGTTTAATTCACAAATGCATTGTTTATTAAAAATATCTTAATTTAGTTTTTTTTTTCTTTTTCTAAAGTTTTATGGGGAAAACACCAAATTTGGGTGCTTAAGAGTGAACCAAATAAGCACCTCTTATAAGTGGTAAGGTGTAATCTTAATGGAGTAAGCATTCCCAAAACTATTAAGATCTACCGCCGGCCACCCCGAGTGCCAATATCTTGACGGTGCAGGTCACCAATCTATCACCAGAGGCCAACTGATCATGTCGGTGACCGGAACAGTCTAGTCAACTTACCGATAATGGAAGAAATTGCGTCGAGAAAAGGAACAGAGCTTCCGGAGGCTCTGTTTTGATATTATTTTGGTGCTTAATTACAAATCTGCATCATGTTAGTTGGATCTCTGAATAGCCGTTGGAAAAAAACCGTTGAGTGTAGTTGTAATTTGGTGTACCGTATAGGAAGGAGTATAATTGCAAGGACCAATTCGTAGCTCAGATTCTATGCCTTTCTAAGCGAAAAGCTCGGACAAAGGGTTGTCGCTTTCGCTCAAAATGTCTTAGAAAGTGGAGAACCAATGCAAACTCGTAAACAACTAACTCTCGTGGAAAGACTTTGATTTTGCCTACTTTCTGAGTTCAAACTCAGAATCTGCACTTATATGAGCTCTTGAATAGGGCATAAGGGAAACCTTGTATTCGAATCTCATTTAGCTACTGGTCCACATGCGGGCTAAGATAATTAGCCCCGTCATTTTAAGACCTAAAATCAATGTCATGTCCACCTCTTGAATATAACTTCTTGAATGAAAATATTTCATCGGAGCAAAAAGCATAAGATGGTATCAAGAAAATCTCTAAAAAGACAACTTTGCAACCATCACAAATAAATGACAAAAAATCGATGGGTACCTGTCACGACCCAAAATCCTTACCCGATCTCGAGGGCGTAGAATTCTGTGTTATGACACCGCACGCTGGTTAAGGCGATAAGCGGACATACACATAATCTAAAAATTGACTTAGCATATGAATCGAAGCATTTAAGATAACATTAAAAGATAAATGACTCATAAATTAATAGCAAAAACCGTAAATGACAATAAAAAAGAAAATTCCTAATCATGTATCTAAAATATGAAATAAACCAAGTTTTACGTAGGGTAATATGGTCCCAAACGTAAACTTATAAAATATCAAATAACTAGAATATGTCTCTCAAAGAATAAAGTCTAAAGCAAAAGGACTCTCAAGGTTCGTAGAAATCTGTCGGATCTACGCTTTCACCCGAGTGGTAGCCAACGTCTCCATCTACGAAAGTCGCCTTTAGAACAGCAGCTTTCGCGTAATAAAAAACAGGATAAATGGAGGCTTCACCTGAAACTGTTAGATTTGGGAGGGGAGTGAGTTTACTCAGTTGCGTAAACTCAGTGGGTTATACAACGACCCACCATAACCTACCCAGGTGATCGTGGGTGCAATCGCTTGAATTACGGTATATTTTAAAAATAAAACCAGCATTAAATAAGATGATAAAACTATTCATAACTCATAACATATCATAATAAAAAATGAAAGGTATAAAATGAAGAGTGCATGCTGCTTCTATTTTCTTATCTCTTTTCCTATTTGTCTCATCAACTTAACATACGTGACATATCGTAAGTGTTATTATTACTTTATACGCCTACACAACGTATTTCATATCTTACTTATCTTATTTAAACGACCTATGCCAGGATCGCTGCTCGAGCTTACCACGCAAGATCCACATGTAGATAATCACCTAACGTTTATATCATAATAAAAACCATCATTCAGTCAAATGAGGTTGCCGACATAATAATCACAATGTCCCCTTAGTTTGAAACAAAACTATAATGTCCTTAAGACTCGTCTCGGTTGCAGACATTGAATCCTTACAGTGACTCGTAAGGTATGACACATGTAGAACTTAATTCGTGTTTAGCTGGCCTTCACAGCGTATCTTAATATATCATATCTTTATTCAGTTCTGCACTTAGGTACCTGCCTCGATTTCATATTTATGTGAGCTTAAGTCCCTACTTTCTTAGCATATTCATTTCTCGTCTTTACTTAAAACTTAATTATAATGAGCCACAGTACGATAGGCTTCACTAAACCACGCTTTTTAAGGGACGAGTTTCGTAGTAACCTGGATGTACTTCTTGTGACATCCCATACTATCATAGAGGGTTGCATCCGTACATAGACGCCTACATTCCGAGTTTCACGTGACCATGAAAGAAATCCCACCGTGGCGAAAGCTTATATCATATGTCATATCTTATCATTAATTTATATGCGTATGTCCTATCGTGATTTTTACATGATGAATGCCATATGATGATGGTGAACATATATAAGAACGAAACTATCTTGCACCCTAAACATTGCGTATTCATAAACGAAATTGACATGGAGTATATATATTATGAAGTATTGAGTAAAACAGTAAATAAGAGATATTTAACCCTATATTTGTTTTAAGATTTAAATATGGATCTCTATAGTATCACATTTTACCTTTTCTCAGTGACTAACTAATTAGCTTTAAAATTATTGGAGCCTATATGACATGCCACCTTTTTAATTTAGAAGACACTCAAGTAAAACACCTTAGGTATATTATATATTATGGGTTTGGGGGTTTTACTGAGCAAAAAATTTCCAAGTTATCAAGAGAAGCACTCAAATGGTAGTGTGATTATTAGGAAGCTTGTTTACTAGGTGACAGAGTATAATTTTAAATAATTTAAGCAATAACTGAAGGTAAAACTAGTATTATTTAATGGGCATACCATGAAAAGGGTTCTCAGTCACTTTTACAAGATGTGTGTCATTTAGAGTCACCATTTGACCATCTATGAGGTGGGTCACGCTCTCAAGATCTACATTGTGTGAAAGATGGGACTATAAATTGATCTCCACTATCAAATTCGAGACAACCAACGGCTTTAAAGGTGGAAGACCATGATTGCCCTTGCTAAGTATATATTTCAATTGTCAGTATTTAATATTTTTATCGGTCTATCGCTTTCTGCTAAAGGACATGAGTTTCTCTCTCTAAAAATATGATCACTCTCTCTCTTTCTCTCTCTAAATGTCTCTATTATGGGTTGGATCTCTCTAATTCTATGTGCTAAAGGTTGGGTCTATTATGGGTTAGACTGCTTTCTCACTCTAATAAAGAAAATAAAACAAAAATAAAATGAGGATGTGAGTTTTAAAACAGTCATTTTTAGTGGGTTTTTCCAACATTGCGGTGAGATAGCAGCCTCATGGAGTCTAAATAACAATACCCAAAATCGATTGATAACGCTAACTTCAAAAAGTATGCCTCTGAGTCTTTTGCTATGTTTGTTGGGATGACTGATATTGGTATCTAAAAGATAGATAATCATAAGGATAAGAATGCATACACTTAGGCATTGTTTGGCAACATGAATTTTTTAGTTTCTCCCGTAAAAATTGGGTTTTTTACTCAAAACTGAAATAATTGCTGAAATGTGGGTCTCACTTTTTTTGAAAAAAAAATGGAAAGAACTCAAATTAAATTTTCAGCAAATTTTTTGCTGAAATTTTATTTCACTCGGGAATCTAGCGAAAACAACAATGCCCTGAATGATTTTAAATAGTTACCTAGTTTAAAACTCAAGATTCTTGCTTCTCAACCCGGATTTAACATGCTTAAACCGTTAACTTTTTTGAATATGACGATGGAGTTTGCTATGTTTGTTGGGATGACTGATATTGGTATCTAAAAGATAGATAATCATAAGGATAAGAATGCATACACTTAGGCATTGTTTGGCAACATGAATTTTTTAGTTTCTCCCGTAAAAATTGGGTTTTTTACTCAAAACTGAAATAATTGCTGAAATGTGGGTCCCACTTTTTTTGAAAAAAAATTGGAAAGAACTCAAATTAAATTTTCAACAAATTTTTTGCTGAAATTTTATTGCACTCGGGAATCTAGCGAAAACAACAGCGCCCTGAATGATTTTAGATAGTTACCTTGTCTAAAACTCAAGATTCTTGCTTCTCAACCCGGATTTAACATGCGTAAACCGTTAACTTTTTTGAATATGACGAAGCAAATCAATCTTGAGATCATGAATCTACCATCAGACGGACAAATTTTGATTCCAGATGGTATATATCTCAAAAAGTGAACGTCATCATGACCATACACCAAATATGGTTCTTGGATCCCATTTCGAGATGTGTGTCATGTCGAATCAAAATCTGATGGTCTGATAGTAGGGTAATAATCTCAAGATCCATTATGTCAAATATTGGACCACAAAAAAATCTCTATGGTCTGTTCAAAAGAAGCCAACGGTTTAACAAGGTGAAACCCAAGTTGAGAAAGATGAATTTGGGTTGAAAATTAAGGCACCTTTTTTAGTGTCGCCTACCATTTTAATAGTTGGATTTGCATAGCTTGTTGAGCAACTTCACACATTTGAATGTTATAAATTGTTACATTTGTAAAGATGACACTATTTGCAATAATTTCGATACAACCTTATGTTATATAAACTCTATCTGATGACCTGATGAATGGCTATCATGTTTGGATCTGTCCCTGGAATTGAAAATTGACTGTCTAATGATACGTTCATGGCATCAACATCCCTTGTGTGGAAGATTAGAGCGAAATATGATCTCCAACGTCTAACTTAAAGCAATCAATAATTTTTCAAGTAGGTGCCTAACAAGATTTCAAGGACGCTAACAATGGTGCTCTAATTTTAATTGCAAATATTAAAGCTTATTGATTGGGCAGTTTGCATGGTCTTATAGGCGTGATTTTTTAAATGAAATATGTTCCAATGATGGACAGCCAATCGAACTTATTAGATTGATCACAAATACGTCGCACATGACATAATCGTGAAAATATTTTGATGGTATGAGATCAAACCTGTATTTTAATAATATATAATAAAACACGTATTTTTAATGTGTCACAATAAAATTTTACAAATTTTACAAGCTTTATAACCAAATGGCTGAATTTTTTTTTCACAAGTATAAATTTTTTATTAAAAAATCTTCCTTGAGTTTTTTTTTTTAAACCAACCCATGGGAATAAAAAAAAACTTTCCCATGGGTTTTTCCAAACAAGGCCTTAGAAGTAAGAGATGCAAATTTCATGCTTTTATAAAGTAGCGATCACTACCATATTGTAATGATCATTATTATTTATTAGATATAGTAGTGATCACTACAATATCGTGGCGATGTTTTAAAAAAATAAAATAAAAGATGTACATTATCGTATTGATTGATTCTAAGATTTTGAGAAAAAGATACTTTCTTGATCGTCACAGACCCAACATCTTGATCGACGCACTCTCCTCTTCCATATTGCCATTTAGGGACAAAAAAGAGAGAAAAATTAAAAGTAAGGGACCGACTCTCATGGCCATCATTTAAACACCAAATGGTGTTTAAGTGATTTTAATTACACCATTTATTGACTTATGAACTTGGAAATCTATACCGTCAAAGTGATATATCATCAATTGAAGGTCTATGAGTTCAAAAATCCTACTATTTGAGAGATTCGAACCATCCAATTTGTTCACTCTAATACCGATAATTTTTCTTAATTTTGATGAGTGATATTAAAGTTTTCCGATCAGATAGTTTACAGCTACTTATAAGCATAATCTTTTGGCTAGGACATGTTCCTACAATGGATTATACCTTGAGAAATTTAGATTGATTATAGATATGTGGCACATGACACAATGATAAATCACACTTTAATGGTGTGAGATAAAAAGTGACACTTTAATGGTGTAAACACCATTTGGTGTTTAAATGTTGGTCAGAGGCATGATCCCTAAAGGTAGGAAAATTTTCAAAAAAAACCTTGAACTTTCACCTCAATGCCCCTAAAGCACTTGAACTTTGCATAATCTCAACTAAACCTCTAAAAAATACAAATGTACCAAAATCAGACCCCTACCGTCATGCTCCGTTATCTTTTTGACAGAAATCGATGATGTGGAGCCTTAAAGCCTTAAAGGCGCTGACGTGTAGCATTTCAAGCGGTGACGTAGTCACTTAAGTTGTACACATGCTAAGCACGTGACCTAAGCCCTCTAACTTGTGTCTTCTTCTTCTTCTTCTTTCTTCTTCATCTGTGTCTTCTTTTTCCTCTTTCTTCTTCATTTTTTGTTTCTCCATGGCTGCTGTTTCTTCATTTTATTCCTCATTTTCTCTCTCTTTTTTTCCAAATGAGATGACTAATGAAACCTTGATCTCCCTAAACCAGCTTGTAGCAGATATAAAGTTGGGATTTTTCCATTGAAGAATGCTAAGCCCTGTTTTGATATGGTGATTTTTCATTAAAACTTGTTGTTGATTGAGTTGTTTTGAGGTTTTGATGCCTTGAAATTTCCAGATGAGTTTAGAAGTTTTGATCCAAACAGTTAATGGGTCTGAATCAAAAGCTCCAAATTTTGAAAAATAAAAATTAAAGCACCTTTTGAAATCTCCATATGAGTTTAGAAGTTTTATTGTTTAATTAAGACAGTCAATGGGACTGAAAATCAAAAGCTCCAAATTTTGAAAATAAAAAAAATAGTAGGGTTTTTTTGAATTTTTCCCACATACGATTACCCTTAACTTCTTCGCCATAGCCAATCAAGACACACTTTTTGGATTTTAGATCCAACTTGGATCGTTCACTTCCCTAAAGTAATGCATAAGTCGCACATCCAAACACCCTCAAGTGAGAGTAACTCCAGTGTCTTTTATATCAAATCTCATCTGCAGTTTTCGAGTTTAATGTCGTTGAAGGTGACCAGTTGACCAAGTAACATGCCTTGTTCACTGCCTCTGTCTAGAACCCATGACTCAAGCTGGAATGGTTCAACATACATCGTATTTTTTCTATTAGTGCTCTGTTCATCCTCTCTGCTACACCATTTTGCTGAGGATTTTCAGGAACTGTTAAGTGCCTAACAATCCCTTGATTTTTATAGTAAGATTTGAATTCTGATGACAAGTATTCCCCACCATTATCTGATATGAGAATCTTTACTTTTCTATCTGTCTGCTTTTCAATTATACTCTATTGCTGCCTAAATTTCTGAAACATATCTAACTTATTTTTGATCGGATACACCCAAACTTTCCTGGAGTAGTCATCTATAAATGATATAAAGTAGTTGGCTCCACCTACTGAAGTGACTCTAGCCAGTCCCCATACATCAGAATGTATATAATCAATCAGCCCATTCGAAGTATGTTTTCCAGTAGAGAAACTGACTTTGTTCTGCTTCTCAAAGATATAATCTTCACAAAAATTCAGTTTACAAGTTTGAATTTCATAAATCACCTTATTCTTTATGAGTTCTGTCAGCCCACATTCACTCATGTGACCAAACCTCTTGTTCCACAAATCTGAAAGATTATTGAAATATTTTATAGTTGCAATACCACTGCTGCTGATTGTGTTGCCTACTAAAGTATACAGATTTCCCATCTTTTCACCTTTCATCAAGGTCATAGCACCATGTACAACCTTTAGTTTTTCAGATTCTAGGATAATACGGCATCCTATCTCATCCAATGCCCCCAACGAGATCAGATTTTTCTTCAGATTAGGCACATGCCTAACCCCAGTAAGAGTGCAAACACAACCATCAAACATCTTGATTCTGATAGAACCGATACTCACTGCTTCACATACATTGTCATTTTCCATCAAAATCGTCCCACCAGTGGCTACCTTGTACTAGTCAAACTAATCTCTGTACGGACGCATGTGATACGATGCCCCTGAATCTAGGATCCATCTACTATCAAATTGACTGGAGCTCAACAATAAACACAATAGGTGTTTACCGGAATCTAACTTAGAAACACTAGCCTGTTGCGAAGTCCCTTCATCACCCTTATTATTATCTATTACAGAAGTAACAAATAATATCCTTACTGTCACTCTTAGATTTGGGCATGTTGTTCCCTCTCGTTGATTTATTATTCCCTCTGAATTTATTTCTTTTGCGATTATGGTTTCGACCCCTTTCGCTCAAGAGACTAATCTCTTTGGAGTCAGATTCGGATTGTTTTCTCAATTCGTTGGAAAGAAGTGCAACAGTCACTTTTTCGACGATAATAGTATCTTTACCATAAATTAATGTGGTAATAAGGTGATTATAAGATGCATGCAATGAAGTGAACAAGAAAAGTACGAGATCTTCTTCTTCAAGTTTCACCTCAATGCTCAATAGTTCACTAATTATTTTATTAAACGAATTCAAATGGTCATGAATGCACGTACCAGTCTTCATACGAAAGGTGTAGAGTTGCTTCTTCATGAAAAGTCTGTTGGACAACGGCTTTGTCATATAGAGAGATTCCATCTTCTTCCACAGATCGGGTAGTGCTTACTGTTCTTTTATCAATAGAGTTCCACTCTTCATCGGACATCTCTGCCTTCTTCCCCATCTCCTTTCCAAGTAGAGCATCATCAATGCCTTGTTGGAAAAGGAGATCTGTGACCTTGACTTGCCACTGAGCTAAGTTATTCTTCCCAAACAACTTCTTCATCTCGAATCGTACATTAAAGACCTTCATCGCCATTGTAGCGTAAATCTCGCTCTAATACTACTTGTTAGATTTGATACCACTTATTAGCTTTGATACGACTTGTTAGATCTGATATCACTTATTAGCTCTGATACCATTTGTTAGATTTGATATCACTTATTAGCTCTGATACCATATGTTAGGAATTCTACCCACACGACGAACTCCCTATCGCGATGAATGCAAAAAAATAAGAAGATTCGGGTAATGAAACAATCACACACACAATACAAAGATTTACATGATTCACCCAATCGAAGGCTACGTCCACGGGAGTATATGCATTATTTATGAACGTTTATAATGCACACAATCTCTTCTCTCTAGTGAACTCTTAATCAAGATCAAATATGATCTTATACAGCCAACATACTGTAAAAAATAATGACGCAATCCTTCAAATAACAGAGAAGAGATCTGTCGAAATATATAATAATTCCGACACAAGAATGTCTTCAATCGGATCTTCAATCCCCAAGCAATTCTTTAATACTTTTTCTCTCAAAGTATTCTCACCGATTTTCTCTCTTGAAAAACTTTCTCCAACAATGCATGGAACCCCTAGAGAACCTTCTGTAAATAGGTTCCAACACTTTTGGAAACTTGACCAAAGAAATCTTCTAAACTTGTCAAGTATTCAAAACACTTCTCCTAATAAGCGCCAAATGACATTAGGAAAAATTTGGCTACAATAATATTCCAAAATAGCTAAATATTCAAACCTGCGGATCTGGATCCACCCAGAATCAATCAATTGATTTCTTAAACTCAATCGATTAATTTTCCAAACTCAATCGATTGATTTCCCAAACTCAATCGATTGACACTTGTGGTTGTGATTAAACCTTATTCAACAATATATATATATATATATATATATATATATATATATATATATATATATATATATATATACTTTCCATTTTTGTTTAAGGAATTAGATATAGGAAACTAGATTATGGTGTGATATGGCAACCCATTTCTTAGTTTCATTGATATTTATTCATTTTCTTTTTTGTTTCAAGGAATTGGGTATTTGAGAACTATATAAGCTGTGATACAGAAACCCATTACTCAATTTCATTGAAAAACTAGAATCGCAAAACTTAGAAGCTATTTTATATTATTTTTTTCTTTTTTTGTTTAAGGAAGTGGATATTAGATAACTAAATAAATTGTGACATGGGGTACTAGTTTAGTAGCTGGATTCAAATCATTGGGCAATACCCAATTCAAAAAAAGAAAAAAGATAAAGAAATTAATAATGAATGTAAAAAAAACTTAGAATTGCTTTGTTTGATTTAATAAATTGTAGGTGGAAAGGAGCATCGACTTGGTTTGTAGAGGAGGTAACATTGGGTTGATGGGGCCTTGTTTCTCAAAAACTTATTCATTCAAAAATAAAAAGTTCACATGTTCTAATAAATTCTGTAAGTTTTTCCTTAATTTTATTTGCAACTTGACTACTAAATTAGGATAAAAAGTTGGTTTTATTTAATTTTTAATCAAATTAATTTCTTTAGATAATTGGGGAGACAATAGGAGAAGTGAAGGCTGTGTCGGGCATGCACCAAAGGAAAACAGAGATGGCGCGCTAAGTCCATTATTTTTTATTTTTGAGGAATTTTGAGCTTTTAATTCAGACCCATTTACTCTTTGGACTCAAAAATCAAAACTCATGACTCCTAAACTTATGTTGGGATTTCAGAAGATCTACTATTTTTTTATTTTCAAAATTTTGAGCTTTTGATTTTCAGTCCCATTAACCGTTTGGATTCAGATCAAAACTCCTAAACTCATTTGAAGATTTCAAAAGGTGCTTTAATTTTTTTTTTCTTTAGAATTTGAAGCTTTTGATTCAGATCCATTAACTGTTTGGATCAAAACTTCTAAACTCATCTGGAGATTTCAAGGCATCAAAACCTCAAAACAACTCAATCGACAATAGGTTTTAATGAAAAATCACCATATTAGACCAGAGTTTAGCATTCTTAATGGAAAAATCCCAACTTTATATCTACTACAGGTTGGTTTAGGGAGATCAAGGTCTCATTAGTCATGTCATTTGGAAAAAAAGAGGAAGAAAATGAGGAATAAAATGAAGAAGCAACAACCAAGGAAAAACAGAAGATGAAGAAGAAGACACAAATGAAGAAGAAAGAGAAAGAAGAAGGATGTTAGAGGGCTTAGGTCACGCGCTTAGCATGTGTACAACTAAAATGGCCACACCACTGCTTGAACTGCTCCACGTTAGTGCCTTTAAGGCTCCATGTCATCAGTTTTCGTCAAAAGGATAACGGGGCATTACGGTAGGGGTCTGATTTTGGTACATTTGTATTCTTCAAGGGTTTAATTGATATTATGCAAAGTTCAGAGGTGCTTTAGGGGCATTGAGGTGAAAGTTCAAGGTTTTTTCGAAAATTTTCCTAAAAGTTAACACTAAAACAATAAGAAAGCTTATCGATTAAAAAAAGCAAAAAAGAAAGAATATAAACGATAGTGGGTATTTTGGATATTTGTCCTTAAAAAAAAAGCAAAAAAAAAGAATATAAACGATAATGGGTATTTTGGACATTTGTCCAAATGTAAGGTGATGAGAAAACAACTTGGCTTGGAGACGTTAGTTATGCAAGGTTTGAAACTAGAGGATCGTTGTACAAAAGGTGAAAAAATCGGGTTAGAAAGTGCAAATTTCCCTACTATGAAGTGGGCCCACTAAGAAACTCAATTTCTCATGGAGTAACTTTAAATCCACCCAACAAATCTGGAAGTTCATTCACATTGAAACACATTGATAGCATTGAATTAGATGATGGAGATTGTTTATCATCCCAATCTTTCACATGATGGATCTTGAGATCATGAGCGTACCATCAGGCGGCCAATTTTTTTTTTCATGTGGCAGATGCCTAAAAAAGTGGCCTTAAAATTAATTTTGAGTTTGCATGTGATGTTCAGGTCACTTTTTTGAGATCTGTGTCATGTGAAATAAAATATTGACTGTTTGATGATACACCCATGATCTCAAGATCCATCGTATGAAAGATTAGGAGGATAAACCATCTCGACCATCTGATTCAACGCAGTCAATGGTATTCGACGTGGGTGAACTCAAAGATCCAGTGTGTGAATTTAAAGGTAATCTTTCTCATATACCAGAGTCATTTTAAGTGGAAATCAATTCAACCGTTAGGCCTTGTTTGATAACATGAAAATGTAATTTCATACGTGGAAATGAAATTTAGTTTTCAATTGTTATTGTTTGATAGCTATGTAAGGAGATGAAAATGGAATTAAGCCGGTCCCGCATGGAAATTGAATTTCCATACACCAAATCATTTTAGGAGGAAACCATTTCAACCTTTCAAGTCGTTGAAATTGAGTTTCCCACTAACAAAATAATAATTTTTTGTCATTACAAGTTTAAAGTTACCTGTAAAAAATCTAAAAGCAAAAAAAAATATTTTTTGACTATTAAAAAGTAATTTCAATTTCTATGATCATCATACCAACACAATCACTATAACCACCCCATGATCTACATCATACTCTTTTCAGTTAATATTTGACTTTGGTCAAAGTTTTAAATTTTAATCAAACTTTAACTAGATTTATAAGCTATATAAAGTTTTGACTTTTGATCAAACTTTGACTACTGAAACATAATAATAAGTTGTAAGTTAGTAATATATTATCAAATTTTTAGGGGTTAAATTTTGACTTAAAGGTCAAACTTTTACTTTTAATTAAAATTTTACTTTTTATTAAACTTTGACTCTTATAATTTAATGGTGAAAAAAGAATACTGCTGTATAGATGTATAATTTGATACTAGATTCGCAATTGTATTAGACAATAGTTTGACCTTTAGTCAAACTTTGACTTTTACGCAAAATTTATTTTTTGTCAAACTCGAAACCTGCTTATAGATAGAGTTTACTACTACATAAATTTATACCGTATCAGTGTAATTTTTCCTCGATCAAAGTTTGACTTGTGGTCAAAGTTTAATTTTCTATAAAATGTTATAAATTTTAATTATTGAAATATTATAATTAAAAATATCTATCATTATTTTAATTTGGAACTTGAAAATATATTGCTTAATCTTCATTGGTCAAAGTTTGACTTTAGTCAAAATTTGAGAAGTGTATCTGGACAGTAGATAGTAATTATTACTATTGTTATTTGTATTTTGGTAATGTAAATTTTTATCAGTCAAAGTTTGATATATGGTCAAACTTTGGCTTTATAATATAATTTGATTTTTTCGAACTTCTGTAGCCCCAATGAGATTATCATTTTTATAATTTATTACTTTGTAGTATATTACCAAATTTTATTTTACTCTTTTGTACATTTAGTCGAAGTTTGACTTTTTAAAAAGTTGATATTTGATCAAATTTTTACTAGTGTAACCTAGCGATAGATACGAATAGGGCTGCAACCAACTCGGGCCGAGCTCAAGTTAGCTCTAGCTCAGCTCTACCTTATACGAGCCCAATTGGAGGTCGGCTCTAGGCTCTTCGAGCTCGAAAATTTCAAGCTCTAGCTCAGCTCTCCGGGGTCGAGCCGAGCTCTGAGCTAAGTATGCTCTATTATAAAAATTTCCTCTTAGTACTTTTTATAATTTCTACTCAATTAAATATCCATTCTATGAGAGAGAGGAGATGAGAGAGTTGGCGTAGTTTGAGTAAAATAATAAATTACTAAACTATTTTATGTACCCAACAACCGGTCAATTTCGATGGCGAAGAACAGATAAAGACAACAGAGAAGACGAAGGGGGTTTAAGGGAGAAGACGAAGCGTTTGAGAGAGAAGAGCCAGAGAGAGAAAGGGTAGGGTTTAACTTTATTTACTATTAACTTTTTAACTTTTAGCTTTTTGACTTTTTAACTTGAGTTACTTTAATTTTAATATATAAAATATTAGCTTTTAAGTTTTAAGTAGTTGTAGCCTATAGGCTGTACGTTGTAGCTTAACCGTTCAAAAAAGTTTTTTGACTTTTTAACTTGAGTTACTTTTATTTTAATATATAAAATATTAGCTTTAAAGTTTTAAGTAGTTGTAGCCTGTAGGCTGTACGTTGTAGCTTAAGTGTTTAACAGTTAAAATAAAAATTAAGTAGCTTAGCTAGCATGCAAAGATAGCTGACTTCGGTGATTTTCGTGGGTTTATCGAATTATTCGCGAAGTTCGACGATTTCGGTGATTTTTAAAAAAGAATTCGCAATTAATTAGTGTTTTGTTCGTTTTCCATAAAAATCGCAAATTATTCACGAATTTTTCAATACTTCAGCGATTTTTGTGACTATGTGAGAGAGAAGGTGAGAGGGCTTCAGTAACAAGAGAGAAGAAGTATGTGTTGAGAACTTGAGTTATAGGAGGTAGCCGTATGTAGGAGTAACCGTGGGTACTATAGTTTATATAGTATATATAGTGAAAATTAGGCCAAGTGGGGAGCAAAAGTTCTGATTTTACCCTTCAAAGTAACCGTTAGATAAACTTAAACAGTTACTTCGAAGGGTAAAATAAACCTCTCAAAGTTAATTACCTATATATATATATGTGTGTGTGTGTGTGTGTGTGTGTGTATATATATATATATATATATATATATATATATATATATATATATATATATATATAAATAATTATAAATCGAGCCATAGAACTAAGCTGGGCTAAACCGGCCTTAGCTCGAGCTCGGTTCTGTTCATTCGAGCTACAAACTGTCCAACACGGCTCAGCTCTCGAGCCGAGGTTTAAAAAGAAAAACTCTTATTTTTCGGGCCGAGCCGAGCCGAGTTGTCGAGCTGGCTCGGCTCTGTTGCAGCCCTAGATACGAATATTGTGATGTTAATTTGTAGATTGGAGGTAGATTGCCGAATTTTTTATTGGTCAAAGTTAAAAATTTTAGTCAAAGTTTGACTTTTAAAAAAATTTGAATTTTCTTTCAAGTTTAAGAATTGAATTTTCTTTCAACATGTAACCCTATACTACATACTAACATTTACTGTGTCACTTTGCACTTTAGTCTTAAAATTTTTTATTAATCAAAGTTTTATATGGTCAAAGTTTGACTTTTATTAAAAGTGAATATTTGATCAAATTTTGACTAGTGTAATCTAACGATGTATATGAATACTATTATGTTAATTTGCAGTTGGACTTTTGTAACTTGTTGGTACATTGCAAAAAAAATTCTTGGTCAAAGTTTAACTTCTATAAATATTTAATTTCATTTCAACGTATAAACTTATATTAGATATTAGCAGTTACAACTTTGTTATTTAGCTTTATATATTTTTGTTGATCAAAATTTAAGTTTGGTCAAAGTTTGAATTTTTATTTGAATTTGACTTTTCAAACTCTGACTTATATAACTTGGTAATAAATAGTGATACTATGGTATTACTTCGTAACATAATGGAATATCATTAAAAAAATTATTAGTTAATATTTGACTTTAATTATGATTTTAATAATATAAAAAAAGTCAATCTATGACTAATGCAACACGAAGTGATAAGTTTAGTATTATACTAAATAAAATTTTTTCTTCTTTTCTCACTAAGTATTTGTTCAAACTTACTTCTACTTTCATAAAAGTAGAAATAAATGATCCAAACTTAAAAACTCATTTTCAAAGATATTAATCAAACAAGAGAAATCAATTTTCAATGAAAGTCATTTATCAACCATACTAATCAAACAGTGGAAAATTCATTTCTAGAGGAAATAATTTCCTAGGAAATCAACTAAGAAATTGATTACATTTCCTCTTTAGAGTTTCATTGCTATCAAACAGGGCTTTAAGGTGTTTTTCACCAATGAAATAATATACTTTTTAATATATTTTTATTATTTAAACACTATTTAATTAAAATAGATTTAAAAATAATAATAAAAGCTATTTTTTATTGTTTAGATAAAAAAATTAATTTTAAATCTTTTCTAAATATACTAATGGGTGGCGAAAATCGATTAGGTAGGATTTAAAAATTATTACTTTTTTAAAATAACCCTAAAAACACCTAAAAATACTTGAAAAAATCATAATTTTTTAGGTTTCGATTCATTTCCGATTTCAAAAAATTAAAAAATTAAAACTGATATGAAATCGGACCGATTCATTTCAATTCAGTTTTGGTTCTGACTTGAAGTGAAACTGAAATTTTTGATTTGATTCGGGTAAATGAATATGTTATACTAATCAGGAAAAATTACATAAAAACCTCTGAACTTTCAACTCAATGTTTGAGAGGCACCTAAACTTTACTAAATACAACATAACCCCCAGATGAATGAAAACCCCCCAAATTAGACCCCTATCGTCAACGTTCGTCCCCCTGCTCGACGAAAATTGTTGATGAAGCACTTACCCTCGTTATCTGCCTACGTAGACTTGCCAAAAAAATGCATGTTGACGGACGTTGACGGTAAAAAGATTGAGTTTCCGTCAAGCAAGGGACGGACGTTGACGGTAGGGGTCTAATTTGGGGGGTTTTTATTCATGGGGGGTCATGTTGTATTTAGTAAAGTTCAGGTACCTCTCGGATATTGAGTTGAAAGTTCAGGGATTTTTATGAAATTTTCCCTACTAATCAAGCGAGAGATATCAATTTTGGGTAATGAGTTTTGCAAGTGAATTATTTCATACATTATATCTTGAGATTATGGCCCACATATCAACCTGTGGAATTAACTTCTGACCGTCAGGTATGCGGGCCATGATTTAAGAGCTAATGTTTGAAATATTGAGGCAAAAAAAACCTCTATCATTTGATGCAGGATAGTCAATGGTGTGAGTGGTGCAACCATCAATTGTGCATTGCGAAATAGCTATCCTTTAATTTCCAATGAAAATAATTTCTCCAACAAAAATTTTATGGGTACCTCCATTCGCGCTAACATGTTGTCTGAAAATGCCCACATCCTAGACCCCTTCAAAATCGTTGATTGCTTCAGTTCAGATGATGGAGATTGGTTTTCGCTTCGATATTCCACACAATGGATCTTGAGTTCAACGCTCACCCATTAGACGGTCAGTTTTTGATTACATATGTCTCAAATCTACAAAAATGACCCTAAAATCATATTTGAGAATAATGTGTGTCATATGATTGAAGAACTATTGTTTGGAATCTGTGACACGTGGGATCAAAATCTGACCGTCAGATAAGTTTGCTACTAACTTCAAGATTCATTGTGTGGAAGAGTTGGGTGAAAAAAATACTTTATCACATGACCCAAAGAAATAAAGGGTTATTACGGGGTATGGGACGTAGGTGCTTTCAAAGAAGGCGTGGGCGCTAACAGAGGTACACAATTTTTATTTCCACTTGTAAATTAATTTCATTCAGTAGTTTTAAAAGTCGTTGACACGTGTAATAAAAAGTGATACGTCAGGCACTCGGGCCACTACGTCTTTTTTTTTGAGAAAAAGGGCCGCTACCTAATGCCAAATCTCCAACTCGCTTTCATCAGACGCATAAAATCCAGGGTAAGGAAGAGACTAAATAGAAATTGCTCGGCTTTGATTCAGCAGTCAGGGATATGGAGTTCATCATTGAAGAAACCAAAAGTCACCACCCCGATTGCTCTACTCTGCTACTGGTAATAGATGCTTTTTTTTTTCGTTTTCTTCCTCCACAAGGAATGGGGTTTTCTGGGGCATCTTCGATTTCTTTTTTTCCAATTTATGTATCGCATAATTGTTCATCATCATCGTTAAAAAAATGATTTCCTAATAATTAAGTATTTTAGTTTTAATTTTTATTTTTTCTGCAATTTCTCCAGCCTGCATTGTCGATAGGGAATGTGGGGCAGTTAGCGATCGATCTTTTAGTATCTTCGATCAGAGCTAAGAGAATCGGGTACTTGGACGATCCCTCTGTTCTTCCGTGCGTTGGAAACGATGCTTATGGACCGGTTCCTGAAGGAAAGCTCGCGTTGCCTCTCGAAGGTTTTCTCGTAATCCCTCAACTATCTGAAAGTTTTGTTTTATTTGTTACAATGTGATTAATCTGTAAAATGTATTAATAATACTATGAAATTAGTCTGTCATATGATTTAGACGGATAGTGTTGTGGAATTGCTTTTTTATATGTCAAGCCCCAAAATTCGATACATGATCCATTCTGGCACATGAATGCAGTCAATAATCAAAATTCAATTAAAGGAAACACAACCGTCCACTCTCATTGACTAAAATTCAAAGTTACATTTATTACATTCCCAAATTAAACACAACTCCTAAACTAAAGCTAACTCAACAAGTCTTCTACGGTCTCTTCTTAAAAAGCAGCTCCTCAGCCACAAGTCCAATCTCTGAAATTTAAATAGCAACTTGGGTGAGATATAACTTAGCAATTGACCCCCAATTATAACTAACATAATTCCTACAACTTTTATGATTCAATTGAATACAGTTTTATCATTCGAAATTGATGAACATGAGATAACGTTGGTTATATACAATCTATATCAATACATGCTATGCAATGAATCAATATGTAGAAGAAGAAAGAAAAATAACTTAGCCTACAGTTGTACTGCATATATTGCACAAGTGTTACGAAAATAGCACCGTTCCAATTGTATTTGCATTCACATATCTATTCATCTTGGATAGCAATCACAAATGAGGGTTCCATATCTTTTAACAATCCTAATGTTAACCGTGCCGATCCGGTTTGACGGGGTTTACTTCCTGTTACAGAAGTATACAAGTGGACCCGTTCATCCAATACTAACACGTGGCCCTGTGGGGATCTTATTCAATTATCATATATCTATTCAAATCGTTATACCAGGTTACTCATCATTTCTATAACCTTCCATATTCATTTCTTTTGAAAACTTATCCAATATTTATATACATGCTCTATCAATTTTCTTTTCAAAACAAATCTATATTTTAATGTTGAATGATATCATGTGAGAGTTAAAAGGAATAAACGATGCTCACGACATTTGTACGTTATAAGATATTTTGCTAACAACAACATGATTAAAGTATTTATCATTTGTGCGAGATAAGTCTAAAGTTATCCATACTATCAGTAGATACTCAAACATTTAGTTATCTTAATGTTATAGTATAGTCTATGTAAAGAACAAGACATCATTATCTAATAAGGTAGGTGCTTAAACTTTAAATCATGCTATGGGATGTGCCACTTACTTCAAGCGCTAGATCCAAGGGTATCTTGCAGTGTGCACGAAATCTCATAGTTCCAATGGTTACTTGGGCACAAGGGAAAGGTGGTCAACAAAGATGTTGTCGAAGCTGAGAGAGAGAGAGAGAGAGAGAGAGAGAGAGAGAGAGAGAGAGAGAGAGAGAGAGAGAGAGAGAACTAAGGCAGGGTCATCGAAATTAGGTTGCGGTCTATCGGGTTTATTTCAATTCTCTGTTTTAGAAACCACTCCATTAACGAAATCCTTAATTTAAATCAAATCTGATTTATAATAATCAAAATAAACATTCAATTTTAAAACCCTTAGTTTAAAAAATCTGGTTTAATACAAGGGTAAATTCTAAAATCTCCAATTTAATGAAAAATCTGATTTAATATAAAAGTCAGTTATAAAGCCCCTGATTTAGTGAAAAATCTGACCTGAAATGAGTTTTAAACCTCTGATTTGATGGCAAATCTGATTTAATATAATAATCAATTTTAAATCTTCTATTTAATAAATTTATATGTACTAATCCCAATTTCAGAACCTGATTTATCCAATTTTAAGCAGATGAAGGCCTGACTTACATAATCCAGCATTTCAAAATCCTAAAACAGTTGATTTAAAATAAATTTTAGTTTTAAAAGTTAAAACCTAATTCTACAAAATCCCTTAATAAAACTGAATTTGTACTTATTTTACAAGGGTACTTAGTTTAATAATTTCATGTTTAATCTACAGGATTTAACCCCTGATTTGAACTTTAGAACAGTCCCTAATCAATCAATAAAAAAAAAAACAGAGTGCCCTAAGAATTGACGATAGTGGCGACATATGGGAATGATGGGTGTAGGCGAGAGTGCTATGCTAATAATCGCTGCTTAATATCGATGATCGGGACAGTGCGATGGTCACCGGCGATAAATCCGGTGACTGGAGAAAAGAAGAAGAAACTAAAATACAAAGCAGGAAATAAATAAAAATAAAACATACCTTAGAGAAGAAGAGAAGCTTGACGATGAGAGCTTGGTGAGAAAGATAGGAGGAGGAGGCTCTATATATAGGCTCGGTGGTGTGGCCGCTCGGATTCGGAAGTAATGGCTGTGACTAATGCTGCCGTTACCGCAATGAAGAAGAAGAAAGGAGAATCATATTGAGTTATTTTGTGGGTTTAATTGAAAGGGAAAGATAAGGTGTAGTGTGTGTATAAGTTAAGTTGTGTGTGCTTAACGGTTGGGTCGGGTTGAGTCGGGTTTGGGCCGGGTTGAGATCACTTGGGTTGTCACATTATATTTCTATTTTGTATAATGGAAAAGGGAATTCGTGCAAAGTTTGAAGATCCGCATTATTGTTATGACATTGAGAGTGCTGGAAGGAGTTGATTAAAATAAATAAATAAATAGGGAAGAAGTTAGAAAGCAGTGATCAATTCGAGGTGATCGGGCCTTCTAGTAACTAATTTGAGATGGCAAAGCTCCTTGTTCTCGTGGAACTCAATGTTTTCATTCCTTAACTTTCCATGAGCATTGCATGATTATATATATATCCGTCCTCCAATGGAGGACGGTGACCATCCTCCAAGGTCCTACTTGGAGCTGCACATGACACCCGAAACATTGTTTTGATCAATGTTACCTGATTCGTTGGTTCGCTCGGTTCAATTCGGGTTCGTAATTCGCAATTCGCTAAGGGTAGGATGAGTTTAAACACAAAAAAGGTATTTTAATAGATTTTAAATATTTAATTATAAACTGGATGTAGATTTTAAACATATAAAATAATATGCATAAACTGTTCTCAAGCTTTAATGAATCCCCGCTGGTGAAGTGGGGGATTCTCAAATGGAGAGAGTTGGGTTCAAAACCCCTTGAGTTCATTTTTGCAAGAACAAAAAAAAAACAAAAAAATCAAGTTGTTGGCCGGTTCGCCCATGATGAGGGAACCAGAGTGAACCAATCCCCGAAACGGTTCGCAACGAACCTGTTTGCCATTCGCTGGGCCAGTTAGCGAATTAGGTACCCTAGTTTTGATGCCACATGGAGCACATGTGCATTGCTTAGATCATCTTTGAATTTTTATTTTTTTTGAAAACTCATCATCACCATGTATTTTTTAGCTGTAAACTTGGACCATTGAAACTAGTCAAAGTTTGACTTATATTAAATTTTTTTTTGAAATTATTTCTTTAAAGAGATCTAAACAACACACCCGTGCTCCATGTGGCACCCAAACAGTGTTTTGATTGCCACGTGGAGCTCCATGTGTATCTTGGAGGACGGAACCCGCTCTTATATATATATATATATATGATCACCTGATTCGACTCACGTTGTGGCTCGAGCCAAGTGACCACACACCTCCGTGGTCAATGTTGACCGCAGAGATCTGAACGGTCTCCTGGCTTGAGTCATGTTGTGACCCGAATCAAGTGAAAATTACCCATATATATATGTAGATAGATAGATAGCGTTCTGAAGATAAGATTATGCCGATTACGATGCATTAGAAGGATGAACTTATCCTAACAATGAGAAAAGATTAGCCTAGAAAATAGTCTAACAAATGATAAGTTGGTCTAACCAAAAAACACATACAAAGAATCTTATTAATGCAGTTGAGAGTAAAATAGGATGTGTGGCAAGCACATTAGAGTTGGTGTGCTTGAATGTGCAATGCAAGTAGGCAAAGCTCACATCAATTAGGATATAG
This sequence comes from Chloranthus sessilifolius, assembly GCA_021018995.1. Lineage (NCBI taxonomy): Eukaryota > Viridiplantae > Streptophyta > Magnoliopsida > Chloranthales > Chloranthaceae > Chloranthus > Chloranthus sessilifolius. The sequence goes on from CM037584.1 coordinate 3,903,754, forward strand.
GGGTGTGTAATTCACTCAATTAATGTTACAAAAGCTTTATAGTTTCGATTATACCATGCTTGGACAAATGAATGAATGAACAACCCATAGTAAAATTCTATCTTTTGGAACATATTGGTTCTTGGGTTGAACTTTGGAACTCAATTTGTTCAATTGTTCACCTAATAAAATATTTGTTCGACAGTGTTGTAGTAGGGCTTGTGTTGGCATGGCACCCACTCATGCTAGTGGAGTTGCAGTTGAAGATATTATACTTTGACGCTTTCCCTTAGGGGTTTTGATGGGGACGCCACCAACAAGGATCTAGGCTTTAGGCCGTACCAGGAGTACCAGCGAAAGAAGAAGCGACGGAGGAGCCATGGAGCCACCAGAGAAAACCTTTAAGGAGCAGCCCAAGAGAAGAGCCTCTGCCCAAATTCACTTGAGCGAGCCTCATTCTTGGTCGAGCGAGAATGCTTCAGAAACACAGACAAATTTTTGGGTTTTGGTTGCTCGAGCGAGAGGATATCAAGAATCCTGACCAAAACTTTCGGCTGAAACTCGCTCGAGCGAACCCCAGTTGTCACTCGAGCGACCTCCCATAAAGATTCCCGCTCGAGCGGGATCCAAATCCGCTCGAGCGAATCAAGTGACGCATTTTGTCCTTTTTATCCTTTTTGTTCTTCTTTTCTTATATCACATGTAAGTTACCCTTTTGGGTAACGTGGTACTTTGCTATTGTAGGGTTTTTCTTATTTGTAATCACTATAAAACACATTTTGTAAGTCAGTTTTGGCACTTGTTGAAAATTAATGAAAGTGCATTGGATTTTGAGCTTGAGATGAGCTTTGAAGAGTGAGTCTTCTTCCCCATGTGGGTTTGGTGTGAGGCCAAGGGTGAGATGCCCATGTTATCATGATGATCTTCTCCTTTACTTGTCCCCATTTGATCTTTCTATTTTCCCCATTAATCTCTTACATCCAATTTCCCCCCTTTTATTGATTGCCCCAATTTCCCAAACCTTAGATCTAAAGCAACCTTGATGTCCATCCTTGTGGATCGAATCCAACCCTAGCTCGTCGATTCACAACCGTTGTTGGGCTCGAGCTTGTTCAATTTGTGTCATTCACTGTTTCGATTCAAAAGTCCTAGTGAGGAGCTACTGATTCCACCACAAACCACGATCGGAAGCCTCAACCTAGAAGGAGTTAGAGTTCTATCTCTGGGATCACCTCTTCCGCATTTCCTAAAGATCTCGCGCGCCGGATTGGACCCTACATGAGCCAAGCATGGTCACTTAAGTGGAATCCCGTGAAACTCTAAGATATCGCTTTAATTTGTGATTAATTTACTCAATTAATTAGTTTAATTTCAGCAAATTAGCATATCATGAGCGTTCACGAATTTTAGGGTCATGGTCCTGCGTCAAGTTTAGAGTGCACAACAAGATTGTTCATTTGGTTTTGCTTGTTTCCTTTGATTTGGAAAAATCCCTTACATATCCATAAAATTTTGGGCATATGCAGGAAAGTGGCTCAAATGGTATATGATATCAATGTTTACCCATAAAATGTCTTCAAAGATGTTTGTAGGTGTAGGCAGTGGGGAATGATATTATTGTTTATCCATAAAATTTTACTAATTAGTGGAATACAACACTAGTCATATCATAGTTACCAAGAAACCTCTTTTATCCTATCATAGCAGAACCTATGCGTACCAGTAATGGTGATTGGTATGAAACGTTTCTGAAACCTTTCAGAAACGTTCTTAGAAACACATTTCAATATTATATTGAAACTCGTTTCATTTTAAATCGAAATTGGTTCATATCTTAGAGGAAACTCGTTTTAATTTATATAAAAACTCATTTCTATTGAAAAAAAAACTTGCTTCCTATTGAATTCATACTTCTAGCTCTTAAATATGAAACTAGTTTCATCCTTCTACATAATAATTTTTTGGAGCCATTAGATTAGGTCAAAATTGACATCTGGATTTTTAGGGACATTGAAATCAGTTTTTATAAATCATGAAATGGGCTTCATGTGCATATGATTGAAAACTTTGTATATTTTAGGTATGTTTTTAATAATATTTTCCAACAACTAATTTTGATAATATATTATATTTATGTACCATGGATCAAAATATCGTTCGATACCGATACGTATCGTCCGATACTGATACGTATCGTCCGATACTGATACGTATCGTCCGATACGTATTCGGTTTTGGACCATAACGATACGGTAAAATGGGTTTTTATTGCCCAACCTAAAAATCAGTCAAATTATCGTCCGTATCGTTCATATTATCGGTCAATTTATCATCCGTCTCAGAATGTTAGGGTTTTTTTATGGCCCCTTAGAAACAGTCAAATTATCGTCCGTGTCGTCCAAATTATCGGTCAATCCGATTGTTTGAGATTTAAAAATAAAATAAAATGTACTAGGACGATACGCGATACGTATCGTCCTGGAGGTTTGGATGATACATATCGAAAATCCGATTTTTTGATCCATGTTATGTACTACTAATAGATAAATTTAATCATGTGTTTTTTCATCCATTGATTGATGAGTTTAATAAATCATGTGTCTAAACTCTAAAATTAAAAAGTGTAAATATTACTAGCTACAAATATAATTCTTATATATAGTTTTACAGAAAGTACAAGTTTTATACCAACATCATAAATATGTTGCATCCATTTCACATCTATTCCACATTACTGGTTTTTCTCTGAAGAATTAATCTTGTATCTATGTCGTACAAATGTTACAAATGTTGTATCTATTTCATACCTATAACGCACCTATTTCTATTTCATACCAATATCGTACCAAAGACGTATAAATAAAAACGTACTTGAACCTTTTTTCACCTCAATGTACCAGTACCAATACCAATACCTGTACAAGTACCTCGTACCAACTCTTGGCAACTATGAGTTATATTATTACACAAATTAGTCAATTAATGTTTAGAACAAAAAAAAAGTACATATTGCACAGTTCCTCTTTCATTTTCTTTTTAAACCTATATGAGTATATGGGTATCATAATCTTGTTGTAAGAATCAAATTATGAAGTACTTGATGTATATTTGTGGAGGTAGTAAAAGTAAATATGCGATAGAAAAAGGGGAATAGGAGTTACCTAATAAAATGCAAGAAATGGATACATCTAAAGGAGGAGAAAAGCATTCAAAATCCCCAACTGTAATTCCTAGATCTTGGCAATGTCATCTGCCTTGTACTTGTTTGGATAGGCATTTGATGTACCACCATCACAACGTAGTGTGACAGTACCTGCCATTTCCGTTTAGCTGTTTGGGCTAGATTGAACCTGCCACTTTCTAATAGGAGATATTGGACCTCACAGAAAAGTGTCCTTTAATTTGAAAGATTTTTGTAACCATTTTTTCTTAGTTAAAATGGAATTAGATTGTGCACTTACCCACTGTCTGAAACAGAAGACCCCTTTTATTGGGATATATATATATATATATATATATATATATATATATATCTGTACATGTGTGCTACAGTGTTATAATGGTGACAGTACATAATACTATGTGTGTACTGTAAAAATATTTGTGTCTTTCTATATATATATATATATATATATATATATATATATATATATATAGATATCTGTACATGTGTGCTACAGTGTTATAATGGTGACAGTACATAATACTATGTGTGTACTGTAAAAATATTTGTGTCTTTCTGTACTATACAGAGGCTAGTAGGGCCTATTAATCCTAAATAAGTCATTTTTGCCTAAATCTCTCTCCCTCTGTTTCTCTTCTTCTTCTTCTTCTTCTACTCTTTTCAGCCTAACCCTAACCCTAGAAATCTAACCCTAATCCACACGAAAAGTCAAGACCTTTATCTTTAGTTAAGGGTCTTTAAGGTTCTGTCTATAGTATGACTCTTCTTTGGTGTCGAATTGAAAATTTATTCCACCAAATCCTTTTTGTCTTACTTGTGGATTACGAACTGCAAATGAACTTTTTTATGGTTCCCTCAGTTTAAAGCTGATTTGGATTTATGACTCCCTTTGGAACAATGACTTCCATTTTGATGACTCCGTTTAGAGTTCAAATTCTAGCATGAATAGTGGCATCTCTCCTTGATTAGTGAAAAGTGCATTGTTAAAAAGTATTTAGATTCCTTACCCCAAGTCTGCCTCCAGCTTTTTCCATGGGTATGTTGAACTTATCAATCAAGACCTCGTGCTGTAGTTTCAAAGTTGGGATACGACAATAGTTTGGCAAGGGGGGCCAATTTGGGAAAAATAAGCAAAATTCGGAAAGATAAAAATATAAAAATATATTATAACACATTTAAAGTTAAAAACAATTTTTTTAATAAGAAAAATAAGCTATGAGGTGTTCAATGCAAGGTACATCACTAATTACATAATCCATATAACCATATAAATGTATATGCATGATTCATCTCTGTTAAATTCGGTAAAATTCGGCACACCCCTAATTCGAAGATTTTTTTATTTTATTTCCAAAAACTCGGTGACTTTTGTGACTATGCATCGATCATTTTCCAGGCTATTTAAGCAAAAAAATTATTCTCTGCATCACGATTTACCATTGAGGTGGATGAGATGAGTGATTGGTTAGCAATTGATTTTCAACCATCATTAGGCCTCTGTCTTCATTATCATTGCCATTACGTTATGATTGTGTATATGGAGAAATGTGAGGGAAGATGGTCATCAAGAGAATTAATCAACACAATTGATTTATGACAAGGTTTTTCAAAGTTCGAAGGCAAAAAGTCAAGCTTTCGAAGGCTTATTGTGAAGAGTTATTTTTGAAGTGTTTGAAGTACGGTAAATGTTCGAATTTCGAGCAATGATCTACTGTCCAAAAGGTGTTGTTTTATACCCATGTTTGAAATTTGATGTTGTCATTGGTTCAGACTATAACTTCGAAGCTTTGAGACAGTTGTTATGGTAAGTGTTCAAAGTAGTATTGTGCATTTGAAGAAAAATTCGAGCAGTCTTTGATGTACAATTGGCATTCGGAAGTCAAAAGTTGAGATGAAGCCAGTCTTCATATGTAGGAGTTTACAACATCATCAAAGAACATTTGAGTTTGGATAGTGATTGCCTGAATGAAGTTTGTGGGCGACTGATCGTTTAGAGTCTGTTAAGCAGCAGTTGAGGTGGTGGTACTCCCGATTGGTTGAAGTTGAAAGTTGTTTAATGTGCACATGTTACGCACATGTGTAGAAGTTCGATTGATGGTGAGTATGAAACTGAAAATTTGTGTGATTCTCCAACTCAATGAATGCACACATTTAATGCTTATGTGTTCGTTATGCTATTTGGCTAACGGTTTGGCATGTGAGCCAACCATAAAAACTAGTCCATGATGTAAGAAAAAAGAGGGAAAAAGTAAAAAGTGTATCTATATTGTAAGAGAGGCCGAGTGACTGGAAAAATACTCCTGGACTACTATCGAAGGGGGTAGAGTGATCTGGTTTGGCAGCTAAGTGAGATCTCTTTATTCTTGAGAAATTTTATTGTAAATTATTATCTTCATAGTTCATGAACGAAGATCGTATCTATGTGGAATAGTGCATCTGGTGTATGATTCATTCCCCTTGGAAACACTCTAATTTTCCACGATTTAGTTTTAATTAGTGGGATTTGGTGATCTCGTTAAACTGTTTGACATTGATGGTGATGGTTCGAGGTGACAACTCGAATTGCAATCTCCCATGTTTTCTAATGAAGACCAACTTTAATAAAGATGTTCTTTTCATTGTTATACCATTGAGTTTCTCTAATATTTTATTTGGGCAAAATTTTAGTCTTTTTAAAAGGCCAGAAAATTTAAATTAAAAAAATTTATGTCGCTAGGAAGAAGCCACATCACCGTTTCTTCCAAAAAAATTAATCTCTACTACGAATGAAGACTTCAAATCTAATAGATTTTTCTGTTTCGTAATGTAGGCAAGGTTTCCTGTTTCATAATGTCGACAGTATTTCAAACTCGAGGTCGCAGGTTCAATCCCAGCTTACCCATTACTTAGTATAAATTTTTCTTTTTTGTTTTTATTTTAACTTGGTATTTGACTTATACATCAAAATTTTAATGTAAACCGCAGCTTGCTTCATTGATCTAAGAATAAAATAAAACAATAGAAAAATACCCGAACAAAAGTAGGAATAATAGAAAAGTATTTCATACCTCTTTCTCTATTAAAATTCTGTAAATTCCAAGTCTAAAAGAAAATACAGCAATAGACTTTCTTTAAATAATCTAAACAAGCCCTAGGAATCCAAATCCCTATAGGCAAACACTACGAGAAACTGACCTTAATCAGATTCGAAACATCACCAACACAAAGTTACTTCACTCCCCTCAGAATATCAGCCCGCTACTAACAACCTCGTCTACCATCCGCTAAACTGCTGATAGCCAAGCAAACTCAAAATCAAGATTGTTAACTCATCTAAAATCTTTCTTTTACATGTAAATATCTACTTATTCTTCTCTTTCGAAAGATCCAACACTGCTAGAGGAACCGACTTACATATCAGTTGGCCTTCGGGAAAGGAAGGTTCAGCCCCAATTTTCCAAGAGATCTGTACTTGAGCAAGGGAAGCACCATGTAAAACAAAAAATCTGCAAGAAGAAATTTCAGATGATGTGTGCATAAGGGGACAATGTACGAGTAGATGCTCGACCGTCTCATAGGGAAAGATTCATTTTCCACACCCAACCCCAAATCCATTTCCCAAGAAAATTTTGATTTATTTGATTTCTTTTAATTTTCTGATTCTCTCCACCCACCTTCCTCTATGGAGAAACATGTAACTTCCCAATTAACCACGTGGACATTTTTGTGATCAACACGACTCCATAAAAACTCTAACTATCTGTTCCATTTTTTCATTGAGCCCTCTACGGAAACCGTAGACATGAAGCTTTTATACTCAAATGTACTAAAATCTAACTTATTTACTGTTTAATTATTAATTAACCTCATAACAGTAATTACTTAGGTATAGAATAGTACCTAAGTATATATATGTATGTATAAATTATCATATTTAACCTCAAGGTTGCAAGTTCAAGCCCAGCTTACCTATAAATAAAATAAAATCAAATCAAATTTAAATACATATATATATATATATATATATATATATATATATATATATATATATATATATATATATATATATATATATATATATATATATATATAAGCCGTATAGCTGGTACATATCAGTCCGGAGAAATGGTTGATATGCCTACCGCATAAGTTTTTAAAACTTTGAATATAGGCGTAGCAACTCCTAGGTGCAGGTGTTTTCCCATAATAATATGATCTCTTGGCAAATGCTTTGGGTCATTGGAGGTGCACACAAAATGCAACATATGAGCAACAAACTCCAGCCTCCAGCAAGTACAATTGCTCCAACCATGCAGTGCATGTGCAAATCACATTCTTATGCTACTAAAATGTAAGTATAATGATGCACTTTGATAAGTATTGGAAAAATAACTAGTCCACTTGTTCAAAAAGTACTGGAAAATAATGATATTGAAATTCCGAACTTGGAACTATATATATATTATTTTGTTTCATATATTGCAAATGCTAATACATTCAGCATTTCTATGATGGTGTGCAGCTTGAACTCAGATTTAATCAATAAACTGAATTATCTCATTGCTTGGATGAACTCCTTTTGCGAATGATTAGAGACATGATTTGAATTATATGGATGTCATATGTTAGTAGTGCTTGTAAATATTTTTTCTATTAAAAAAACTAACATAATCTTCTTGTTGGAATTTCCCACTTGCAGCATATGATTCTCCGCGTCATGCGTTAACTCTTATTCAGCAAAGGTCACCAGTTGTCAAGGTATCCCCACCAAACACCCATCCACTAACAAAGAGTCTCATTATAATTACTTTTCCACCAATTGCATAGTGTTATTTAGTCTGATGCCTTTTTCCTCTTGACAATGAAAAAGGGGAAAGAGGAGAGAGGGGTGGGGAGATAATGAAAAATCAGATAATTCAAATTTCATTTTTGTTAGGATGCGTACTTTCATTGGTTCGAGTGGGAGACACCATGGGAATTAGAAGAGAAAACTTGACTTCCATCAACTCAAGAATGAAATCGGACTTTGAATATTCCGACCAGTTTGAATGCTTAATTATAGATGTTCTTTTTACTTTATTTTTATGGTTTTTTGCATTTATCTCTCGGAGAATTGTCTTATTTACACTCCCCCCCGTGTTTCACCTATTAGCATTGCGGGCCTTGCTTTTGTGTTTACTTTACTTATTACCTCTTACAGTGACGGACTCTACAAAATACCCTTCAAATACTTCGATTCAGGTGATGGAGGTTGTTTTTTGCCCCAATCTTTGACGTAATGGAACTTGATATCATGGGCCTACAATCAGATGGTTAGATTTTAATTCACATGGCACACATCTCAATAAGTAATCCAAGAACCACGTGTGATGTACACCAATGTTCATGTTCACTTTTTGGGTTGTCTCCCATGTGGAATCAAAATCTGACCGCCTGATGGTTGGCTCATGATCTCAAGATTTATTGGGTGAAAGATTGTGGTGAAAAAATCTCCATCGTCTGATTCAAAGCAGTTAAAGTTTGGTTCTGTGACAGTCCACGGCTGATCTGTCCCTGTAGGGGGTAATAAGAAAAGGAAACACAAAAGCAAGGGCAGCAGTGTAAATAGGTGAAACATGGGTGGCAGAGTGTAAATAAGACATTTCTCGGGGACAAATGCTATAAACAGAAGCGCTTGTTTCCTATATATAATTTTACATATTTGTAAGATGAGTGTTTTTAGGAAGAGATATATTTTTTTTTATCAGTAATGTAAATTATATTGAAAGGCAGCAAGGCGCTCAAAGACCAATACAACGACACGACCAAAAAAGAAAGGGGGCCAAAAGCCACCGAAAACAACAGGCATTTAGCTTGGATCCCATAACTAGGACGCCTCTCTAGGGACATTCCCTCCCCTTCCCACCCAGAACCACACCAGGTCTCTGACCGACCTCATGATCATCCCGATCGGGCATCTTCTGTTCTCAAAATCCGGGAATTCCTCTCTCACCAAATACTCTACAGCACCGCGAAATGGGCCGCCCTCCAATATTCCCCAAACTGCCCCTCCACTTTGATGGCCTCCCAAGTCATAAAATGGTCATAAGATAAAGCCGGCATAACCCAGCTCAAATGAAAGGAGCTGATGACAAAGTTCCAAATCTCATTCGCCACCCTACAATGGCATTCTTAGGAAGAGATATCACTACTTTAGGAGTTAAGATTACACCCAGTGACCGTTTGCCTTACATTTTTTCACTGGTAGCCCTTCTCACACCATCAAAATTGTGCTACACGTCCATAGATTTATTTACCTTGGCATTCTTAGATGATGGAAAAGTGTCGTAGATGGAGATTCCGTAAACACCTTTGTTGTCAAAAGTTGCGCTTGTGCCCCCGCCTCAGTGCCTTGTTTTTGGCCGGGTGAATGTCTAGGCATAGCCTGTTGATGTTTTGCCTCGTTCAGCACCATTAGGTGGGCCGACTTAAGTCTGCCATAATGGTATTACATGAGAGGAAAAATACTGCTCCTAAGCGTTATAAATGATTTTAAATTTCCTTTATATAGAAAAAAATAATCATAGCTCTTGTCAAATGCTATCATTGAATGCATCTCTCCCTTTATAGAAAAAAATAATAGTCATAGTTTTGTCAAATATTATTCTTGAAATTTTAATATATATGATTAATTTTAAACCCCTGACTTAAGTGCATAGCCTGTTGATGTTTTGCCTCCTTCAGCACCATTAGGTGGGCCGACTTAAGTCTGCCATAATGGTATTACATGAGATGAAAAATACTGCTCCTAAGCGTTATAAATGATTTTAAATTTCCCTTTATAGAAAAAAATAATCATAGCTCTTGTCAAACGCTATCGTTGAATGCATCTCTCCCTCTATAGAAAAAAATAATAGTCATAGTTTTGTCAAATATTATTCTTGAAATTTTAATATATATGATTAATTTTAAACCCCTGACTTAAGTGCATAGCCTGTTGATGTTTTGCCTCGTTCAGCACCATTAGGTGGGCCGACTTAAGTCTGCCATAATGGTATTACATGAGATGAAAAATACTGCTCCTAAGCGTTATAAATGATTTTAAATTTCCCTTTATAGAAAAAAATAATCATAGCTCTTGTCAAATGCTATCGTTGAATGCATCTCTCCCTCTACAGAAAAAAATAATAGTCATAGTTTTGTCAAATATTATTCTTGAAATTTTAATATATATGATTAATTTTAAACCCCTGACTTAAGTGCATCAACACTTGAGCATAAACCAATCCCTTAAGAATTCATTTTTAATGTTTTTTTTATAGATCAATCAATCATAACGGAATTGGATCAAATCACTCTTGAATTTTTTCTAAAAAATTTCAATTTATCGAATTAACTTTCAATTTCAATATGGCCTTAAAAGCCAAAGACGTTAAAAACTATTATATTTTCAAAATAAATGTACTTGTTATTGTTTTTGATTAATTGATTTAAATTTAATATTTAATATATTTGTATACTTGTCTTGGTGAGGGTGCAGACTGCTTTCTCAATATCAGGTGTTACATGCCCTTCTACCTTACGTCCATGTATGAGAGTGCAGACTGTTCTCTTTCTCAATATCAGTGCACCCCTCACCATAGTTCACCTCATACACCATATATCTGAGGAATAAAAGTAAAGAATATAAAACAAATCATCATCTCATAATTCAACTTATACGTAACAAACAATTTAATAACAATAGAAAAATTGAAGAGACTGACTCCCATCACCAGTTGTCTTCTTGTGTCCAATTTTTTGGGTATGACCCATTCAATATTATGACCAAGTTATGCACAATATGTTAAAAAATTCTTGCAATAAGAGGCATAAAATACTGTAGGATCTGAACTGTTGATGCGGAATCAAAAGCCTACACACTGGGAACGTGGCATGATCAAGAGGAGAAAGCGAAAGAGAAAGTGGACGTGTCAATGGGTTTTAAAAGACCTCTTGAAAGAGAGCTGAAGACCTCACGTGTACACGTGTGATAGCATAGAAGACCTCACATTGGGAAGGTGTGCACATGGGAGAATTGAGCGAAAATCAGAAAACTGCTTTTGCGGTTGACCTTCCGTAGGTCGTGGTTGACCACGAAATCTGAAGACCATTGATGGCTAACTGTACGTAGGTCACGGTAGACCATACCAGTTTTGGATTTTTGTACTGGAGATGCAATAGTGCACACGACCAACCATACCGCTGTCACGGCTAACCCTACTTACAATCACGGTCAACCATACAATAGTTTTTCGCATATGAATTTTGAGTTGCGTTTTGTTTGTTTTAAGTTATGTTTTAGGTTTAGTTTAAGGGTATTTTATCCAATTAGATATAAGTTAGTTTAGGGCTCAGTTACCGGAGCGGCAGGAAGCGTATAGTGTGTTTGGAGCGGGAGCGTCATCAAAAGCTTGAGATTACACTATTTTGTCGTCGGAAGCGGGAACGAGATTCCGAATCGGGAGCGGCACACTCAATAGAAGCTTCCTACTACTAGGGTTTAAGGTTTTGCTTGCTTAATATAAATAATTGTAGAGGAAAACTCTTGAGAATAGTTGATGATGATTTATGAATGATTTTGGTTGAGCAAAACCTTTGAGAACTTGTAAGGAGTTTTCAGAAGAGCAATTCTTCTTCCCCCGGGATGGGTTTGGTGCGAGGCCAATACTTTCTTGGGTGTAATTCCAAAGATCTTCTCTATCTTTTTATTCATTCTTTTTATTTTATTATAATTTATTTCTTGATTCAATCGTGGAATCAAAACACTAATCCTGTTGTGCGGGATTAACACTATTTTCGGGTTAGTGTGATAGTTCTCGCATCAACTGTGCACTCTTTTTTCCATCTCTTGGGTGGGTCATAGTCTAGAAATCACGTTGATATAAAGCACTCAAGTCCTAACCATCATCAAATCAATAAACTATATTTGGATACTCTGAATATCACTTAAATTGTTTGAGGACTAAAACCAGTTTTAAGTATTGGACGGTGTTAAATATAGTGCCTGACCCGCACACTATAGGTGATGAATGGGATGTTCAACTCAATGACTTATGATGTATTTTCCAAAGTTGTATTTGGTATTATTAACCAAGTTAGTATTAGGTAGCTAGTTGACCCCACACATCAATGTGGTGCACAAATCAATCTCCCTCTAAAATTGGTCAAACCTCATGATATATACACTTATTTATGAGCATGCAAAATGGTGAAAGTCATTTTTGACCATCCACTGATTTGGTGCTTAAAGATATTTTATGCTTCTCCTGAGGTTAGTGGAGGGAGATTGACCCTTAGTATCAGGAAACACCCAAACCCCTCCACGGTTCATAGGGAACCGCAGATCCCCATTTTGGAAACGGACCCGCAAAGGAACTGCGGTTCCGAGAGAGAGGTATTTGGCGTTTGAGCTAATACACCTATGAAACTGTATATACAAAAAAAAATGCTAGCAAAAAAATCATCAGAAAATAAAACAATAAAATCGCTAGACTGATCTGAATTTTTTTTTAAAGAAATATAGAGCATATAAAAAACAATAAACTAAAGCATACTTGGGTTCCTTCATCATCTCGTTCTTCACAAATCGAAATCTTCTTCCTCCATTGCAGCTGCATCTACTTTTTTTCTTCTTCTTTCTTCTTCTTCTTCTTCTTCTTCTTCTCTCTCGGTAAGTCTCCATCTCTTTCTTTCTCTCTCTATACGAAGAGCCAAAGGATATAATGAAGGATTGGGTATCCTTTTTAAAATCCATTAGGGTGTGTTTGGATAAAACACAAGAAAATGAAGGAAAAACACTTATATTTTCGTACATTTTCCCATGGATTCTTCGACTGCAGGAATATGCAGGATTCCTTTGTATTCCATCCTTTTTTACTGTTTGGATGGCATATTGATATTCTTGAAATGTAGGATTAAGCAAAATCCAGTGTTTGGATAAGTATTGGAAAATACAAGAAAAAGATAATTTTTTTGACAAAAAAGAAATTCACATATCCAAGTCCCATATAAGATTTCCATTCATATTTCAAAATAAATAAATAAATAAGCATACCATAACCGTTGATTGCTTTGAATCACGGTGCTTTATTTTTCATCCAAGATTCTTCCTTCTCAACCCGAGTTACATGTGCTTAAACTGTTGACTTCTTTGAAATAGAGGATGGAGATCTTTTTTTTGCTTCAATATTCCATACAATGGATCTTGAGATCATTGGCTTACCATTAGACGGCCAAATTTTGAGTCCACGTGGCACAAGTCTTGAAAATTCGAGAACTACGTTTGATGTATGCTAATGATCATGTCCACTTTTCGGGGTTTGGAATGAAACCCTGACCGTCTGACGAGAAGCCCAAGATCTCAATGTCCATTGTACGGAAAATTGTGGCAAAAAAATAATATTGATCGTCTAATTGAAGCAATCAAAATTTTAGGCACTTGAAACTCGAGTTGAGGAGGAAGAATCTTGGGTTGTAAATAAAGGTACCATTTTTGTTTTATAGTCTAAGAATTGATCGGTTCCACTCTAATAGGGAAAGCACCACCTTTGGTGCTTCTCACTACGTTGGAGACCGACTCATTAGAAAAGAAGATTCCTCTTCTTCGTTAGGCAATAGGTACTTTCATGGGTCAAAATATCATCCAATACCGATACGTATCGTCCGATACATATCGGTTTTGGACCCGGACTATACAATAAAATGGCTTTGTGTCGTATACCACTGAAAACAGTCAATTTATCGGACGATACGGGCAGATTATCACTCGTATCGTCCGTATCGGACGATACATTGAAATTATCGGACGGTAATTTCAATGTATTGTCCGATAATTTCATCATTTTCCCATTTGCCTGAAACAATCAAATTATTGTCCGATACGGGCATATTATCGCCCGTATCGGACGATAATTTGGTGGTTTGACATGGACCCATAATTTGAAATTATCGTCCGATAATTTGGTCGTCTGATTTTTTTGGAAAAAAAAGGTATCAAAACGATACATTCAATGTATCGATACATTGAATGTATCGGACGATATGCGGTACGTATCGTCCTGGAGGTCAGGAGATACGTATCGGAAATCCGATTTTTTGATCCATGGGTACTTTTAGCTGAAACCCCATATTCTTCTTCTCAACTCGGGTATCATGCGTTTAAATTATGGACTGCTTTGAATCAGAGGATGAAGATCCTTTTTCGCCCAATCTTTGACACAATAAATCTTGAAATCATGGCCTATCATCAAACGGTAAAATTTTGATTCCATGTAGCACACATCCCCAAAAATAACATGATCATGGCATATATAAAATGAGGCTCACATTACTTTTCAGGATGCAAGTCATCTAAATTCAAATCTGACCATTCGACGGTAGGCCCATGATTTCAAGATCTATGATACAAGTCATGTAAATTCAAATCTGACCATTCGACGGTAGGCCCATGATTTCAAGATCTATTATGTTCAAGATTGGAGCAATAAACGACGTCGATCTTCTGGTTCAAAGTAGTCAACAGTTTAAGCACGTCAAACCCAAGGTGGGAAGAAAGAATCTTGAGTTTAAAATAGAAATAACCACTACATAGTTGGAGATTTTATTGCTGTTTCGTTATGGTGGAATCAATTCATTATTATTTTTTCTGAGGGCTCTGAAAAAGCAAAGTTCGAGGGGTCCCCTCATACTAATTTTCCGGAAAACAGAGGAAAAGGGTTTCTATATTTTCCGAGCCTATATGTCTACCCAAACACTGGAAAAGATGGACAAATGGATTCCGACCCATGGTAATCCATCATTTTCCCTTAATCCAAACACACCCTTAAAGTTGGGTTTTTAAAATAGATACCCTATTTCCTCTTATAACTTTATTTATATTATAAAGGCAACCCTTTTTAAATAAAGATAGGGTTACTATTTCAAAAACCCTACATTAGGATTTTACACTTAAAACCCCTCAGGTTTGGGAAGGGTTTGGTACAGATTTTTGCAAGCGAAGATTATTTACGTGTAATCATACTTTTCTGCCATCAGATCTGTTGACTGCCTTGACTCAAAAGATGGAGATCGTTTTACCTTACAATCTTATCATACGGTCAGATGTTGATTCCATGTGGCAAAATCCCCAAAAAGCGATGATGATCATGGGCATACCGTAAGAAAGTTTATCAAATCATTTTGGTGATTTGTTTCATGTGGAATCAACATCTGACCGTCAGATAGGTGGGCCAACTTCTTAAATTTATTATGTAGAAGATTTGAACGAAAAAAAGATCTCCATCATCATATTTTGTGCAATCAATTACAGTGAAAAAATTTGGTTGCCCTTTTCAGTTGCTATACCAGCTTCTCTCTCTCTCTCTCTCTCCCCATTTTTACACTACTCTAATAGTAAGTTAAAAAGGGTACCATTCATTTGACGAGACATTGATGGTTGGTTGCATTTAATTCACTCTCATTGTTAAACTTGTATGCATATATGTTGTAATTCTAGATTGTGTGTACTGCATGCGCTATGCCAAGTGGAATGTACATTTGATTAATCTTGATCAATCCAAACATTCCACTTGGCATTACATCATTAGTACATGTAACAGGCAAAAAGTTGTAGCAATCAAAGAAGTGGAACCAGTCAATCGGTATACCTCCATTATCAATCGTTAAAAACATTGACATGTCTATCTATGTTAAAATGCACCTAAGCAGAACCTACACTTGCATAATATGCATCCCCTACCAACCCTAAGCGGCAAAATCATTTATTACATGCTAGAGAATGTCTTTTCCTTATCATTTCCAATATGAAATCATTATAATACCTGAGGCTAATAGAACATTTTAAATTTTTTGTCATCCAATTAAATATTGAAGTTTGAATTTTGGAAGTTTTCTTATGCTCATGGGACTCTCATCTACTTAAATACGAAGATACAATTTAAAGAGATTAATTGAACATTTTGAATTTTTTGAAAAATAATATATATATATATATATATATATATATATATATATATATATATATATATATATATATATATATATATATATATAGGCGTTCATGCTTCCTATATTTTTAGAAATGCCGCTTCGCTGCTCCCGCTCCCGTTTCGTGCAACTAAAGATTGACATATGCACTGCTCTTGGTGGAAAGATCGGGCACCTAATACTAACTCTTAACAAGAAGAGACTATAGTGAGGAGACATAAGAGAAACAAGGAGACTTATTTCTCACTTCTTTTTTTGTTTGATAGGTAGGCTGGGATTGAACTTGTGACCTCAAGGTTGCAATATTGTCGACCTTTGCCGTTGAGCTACAGGCCCAACCATAGTGACAAAGTACGGATGTGCGTTTCATATGACGAGCGAAAAATCAGTAAAGAATGAAAAAGCAACAACTATGAATCCATAATAACTAGCCAAATGTCAATAACCAAAAAAAAAAAAAACTAGGGGCCCTAACGTCATGTTACTCACTCATGGCCACTGGCCATCATATCAAATTATAAATTGCAAACCATATGTTCAACGTTTAATTGTTTTAAGGCTATAATCCTATAATCAAATTTTAGAACTCAAACGTTCATCAAAGTATCAAAATCATCATTGAGTTCTTGATTCGGGTTTCGGCTTCATGAATCTTGTGTTTTGAAAAGAGTTCAAGGGCTTATGTGTTTTAAGTAATATAAAGTGGTAAATAAAGTAAAAGGGTCTCGTGTTTTTATTGTTATTTGTTTATTATAATTATTTTGTTTTAGTTTTAAAAAGTGTTTTAAGTAATTTAAAAATACGAAAGACACCGGAAAACACGTTTAAAACGTGAAAAATGCATTTTAATAAGAAATACATGTTTAATGAGGGTTTCATACTGAATGCTGTAACAAAAATATGGGTATTTAATGCACACACACACACACACACACACACACACACACACATATATATATATATATATATATTAAAAAAGGGAGTTTGCTGTCACAATGGGCCCAACCCCTATTTATCACTTGTTTAAAGAGACAGAAGGGGGAGGGGTTATTTTAGGTATATAATGCCTTTATTTAAAAAAAGAGCTCCTTTTGGTCATTAGAGAAATTGTAGGGTAACATACAATTTCTAACAGTGAGAGATGACTTAAAAAGATGAAATTGGTGATAGCTCACTAATAAAAAATTAAATTATACCTGGGTTGGACATCAAGATCAACCACCTCATGTAATCTGATTCAAATTCTCTAATTGAATGTCTAAATGTTCGTTCTATACCGTTACTAAAACAGTACTCATATGTTGCAACAATAATTGAAATTAATGGCACCATCATTATTTCGATCATCATAGCTGCATCCCATCTATTTGGGCTCGCCTTTAAAATTAATAATTTCCTTTCACATTATTTAATTTTTATTGACTTCAAAATATTAATATCAAAGGTAGGGCTGACAATAGGCTGGGCCTGGTGGGGATTTTGGTAAGATTATTTCCAATCCTGAAAACTAGGCCCGAACCCTGCCTGGTTACAAATTGAACCGGGTACGTTCATGATCGGATTTAATATTTAAGCCCCAACGAGCCTCAAACCAGGCCGGGCCGGGCTCAAGCTGAAGCCCAGCCCATTTACAGCCCTAGTAAAAGTCAATAAAAAATGTAAAATTAAATCATAGTCTATCCCTCATTTTGTTTATTACAGTGTTCTACTCTAGCAAATCAGGCTCCAACCTTTGATTGACAATGTTCTAAATAGTTGGAGAAGTGCTTATTGTGTTATAAGTGGGGATTTGACAAGTAGTGTGTATCATTCATAGAAAGAGTAGAACTTAAGGAGCTAAGTTACAGAAATTAAGATGAAGAAAAATAAATACACAAAACTAAAATAAAACTTCTTACTACATGTTAGTCGTGATTGAATTGGCTCTCCCATCATGGGTTTATGATCTTCTCACAATTTTTTCAATATCTTTTATTACAAGCTTTTCCTTACATGAATCCATGACATGCTTTTGGTTGTCATCTACAAGTTTCAGGACCTCAACCAAGAGCTCTATACATCTCACTATCTCCTACTCTTTCTATCATAAATAAGGAATAAAAATAACATTGATAAGTGCTTGACTCTCCAGTCTCTGCAGAATATTATTTAGTAACATTATAATACCTTTATTTAAAAGAAAGAGCTCCTTTTGGTCATTAGAGAAATTGTAGGGTAACATACAATTTCTAACAGTGAGAGATCGATTTCAAAAGATGAAATTGGTGATAGCCCACTAATAAAAAAAATAGATTATACCTACGTTGGACATCAAGATCGACAGGACAGATATAGGATAAAACAGGAATTCAACAAAACCTGTATGGCTGAAGAGATGTACTGGAATAAAAAAGCTAAGGTAAAGTGGCTCAAAGAGGGTGATTCCAACACTAAGTACTTCCATGTGATTGCCAACGCGCCGAACAAATCGAAGTATTTGGGAAGTATCGTTGCTGATGGGGTGTCCTATTCGGAGGAAGAGCAGATCGGGGAAAGTATCGTTGCGTTCTACAAAAAGCTGTACTCGGAGGAAGGATTGCATCAGCCCGAGTTAGACGGGCTTCATTTCCAATCCATCTCGGAAGATGAGCATATGGGTTTGGAACAACAATTTAGTGAAGAAGAGGTTTGACGAGTGATCAAGTTTGGAGGAAAGAACAAGGCACTGGGATCCGACGGTTTTACCATGGAATTCTTTCGCTTTTTTTGGCTGTCCATATAATCTGACCTGGTGGAAGTACTGCATGAGTTCCACGCCTCCGGATTCATAGGGCGAAGTCTAATTCCACTTTCATTACCCTCATCCCCAAAAGGGATGGAGTTGATGACATCTCAGACTTCCGCCCTATTTGTCTCATAAACTGTCTCTACAAGATAATAGCCAAGGTGCTCGCCAATAATAGAATTCAGCCAGTTTTGTGCAAAATTATTTCTAACAACTAGGGCGCTTTCATTCGGGGAAGATAATTAGTGGACCTGGTAGCGGTGGCCCAAGAGACTATCCATTCGCCTCATTGAGATCATCGACCTGCGGTTCTTTGGAAGGTGGATATGGAAAAAGCATACGACCGAGTAAGCTGGGACTGCTTAGACTATATGCTCGGAAGGATGGGTTTCGGCACAATCTGAAGGAAATGGTTGCGGGGGTGCTATTCTTCGATGTGATTTTCGGTTTTTGATTAATGGCTCTCCAGCTGGGTACTTTAAGAGTTCTAGAGATATTCGTTAGGGAAATCCTCTCTCCCCTTTCTTATTCAACATTGTCGGCGAAGCTTTAGTTGGTCTTATCGGGCTTGGGAGGCATCTAAATCTTATAACTGGAATACAAGTGGGAACCCAAGGTCGGTACATCTCTCACCTCCAATACGCTGATGACACCATAATTTTTGGGAAAGCTGATGTGGCGGAGTTGGTTGAGATTCTATCGGTGTATGAGGTTGTTTCAGGACAATGAATTAACCTGGACAAGTCAGCTATCACGGGAATAGGTACCGATGACCAGATGATGATAGAGTTAGCGCAAATTGTGAAATGTGGAACCAAGAAACTCCCAATCAAGTACCTGGGGTTACCCCTCGGATTGAGGCTACCTTCTGCGAGGGAATGAGAACCTGTTGTTCAAAGGTTTGAACATCGGCTGGCTTTGTGGAAAGGTAAGCTCCTCAGCAGCGGCGGGTGTCTCGTCCTAATTAAGCTGTCCTAGCGGCGTTGCCCACCTTCTACATGTGCATGTTCAAATGCTCGATGGCTGTCATCAACCGTTTAGAATAGATCCAACGGAATTTTCTATGGAAGGGGTCAGGCCAAGACAAGCGATACCACCTTGTTAATTGGGAAACGTGTCAACTACCGGTCAGCTGTGGTGGCCTTGGTATTCGCAGCTTGAAATGGACCAACATTGCTCTCCTAGGGAAATGGTTCTGGCGAGCGGGGAGAATGGAAGAAAGTGAAAACATTTGGCGAGAGGTGCTGATTGAGAAATATGGTCACTCCACGGGGAATTGGGGTACATGTACAACGCCGCAGAGAGGTATATCAACATAGTGGAAAAGCATATGCAATACCTGACCCTAGAGGACTGCGATTCAGGTGGGGATGTGGTACACGTATACGGTTTTGGGATGACCCGTGGGTGGATGGTAGTCCCCTCAAATTCTCCTTCCCGGATACCTTCACCATTTCTGTAAATCCTAGAGGAAGGATTGTGGACTATGTATCCGAAAACCAGGGTGGTTGGCTGTGGAATGTGACCACCATACGACTGCTGAGAGGAGATGAGATAGCCTCGTTCTCGAACCTACTACACATACTATACGAGGTGCAGCGACACCCTCATGGTCATGACTAATGACTATGGAATCCGAGCAGAGATGGTAATTTCAGCGTCAAATCTTACTTCAAGATGCTCTCGCGCCGCCCACTGATCAGATTTCAAGGCGCAACACTGTGGAAGACAACCATCCCTCCGAAAGTGAAATTCTTTGCGTGGACACTATTCAGAGAACGAATCGTAACGGTGGACCAGCTTATTCGGAGAGGAAAGGAGATCCCTAATCGATGTGTAATGTGCACAAATAGAGAGGAGACCACTGCACATCTACTACTTCACTGCGATGTGGCTCATGAAGTTTGGAATGTGGTCGTTAAATCATTCAGAATGAGTTGGGTTACACCAGCAATGCCTTACAGTCAATTCTTGATGTGGGAGTCTGTTAAATTGGAGGGTCAGTTGGGCGACTATTGGAAGGTGGCCCTGCTTGCCGTCTATTGGAACATATGGCGCGAGCAGAATCTTCGGATTTTCGAGAACAAAAGCCGCCCAGTGGGGATGACCATGAAGTCAATTAGAGATCTAGTGTGGCTTTGGGTAGCTAGAGGCGAGAATGTGTTGAGAGACAACCCTTACACTTGGGATCCAGGCTAATTTTGTCAGGCCATGAGTCGTTTCGGGCCTCGTTGTATTTTCCTTTTCTTTTTGTTGGCCATGTTGTATTGGCTTTTTTCAATGTCTTGCTGGTTTTCAATATAACTCCCATTACTAATAAAAAAAAAAGAAAAGATCGACCACCTCATGTAATCTGATCCAAATTCTCTAGTTGAATGTCTAAATGTTTGTTCTATACCGTTACTAAAATCAGTACTCATATGTTGCAACAATAATTGAAATTAATGGCATCATCATTATTTCCATCATCATAGCTGCATCCCATCTATTTGGGCTCACCTTTAAAATTAATAATTTCCTTTTACATTTTGTAATTTTTATTGACTTCAAAATATTAATATCAAAGGTAGGGCTGACAATAGGCCGGGCCTGGTGCGGATTTTGGTAGATTATTTTCAATCCTGAAAACTAGGCCCGAACCCTGCCCGGTTACAAATCGAACCGGGTATGTTCATGGTCGGATTTAATATTTAAGCCCAAACGAGACTCAAACCAGGCCGGGCCGGGCTCAAGCTGAAGCCCAGCCCATTTACAGCCCTAGTAAAAGTCAATAAAAAATGTAAAATTAAATCATAGTCCATCCCTCATTTTGTTTATTACAGTGTTCTACTCTAGCAAATCAGGCTCCAACCATTGATTGACAATGTTCTAAATAGCTGGAGAAGTGCTTATTGTGTTATAAGTGGGGATTTGACAAGTAGTGTGTATCATTCATAGAAAGAGTAGAACTTAAGGAGCTAAGTTACCGAAATTAAGATGAAGAAAAATAAATATACAAAACTAAAATAAGACTTCTTACTACATGTTAGTCGTGATTGAATTGGCTCTCCCATCATGGGTTTATGATCTTCTCATAATTTTTTCAATATTTTTTATTACAAGCTTTTCCTTTACATGAATCCATGACATGCTTTTGGCTGTCATCTACAAGTCTCAGGACCTCAACCAAGAGCTCTATATATCTCACGATCTCCTACGCTTTCCGTCATAAATAAGCAATAGAAATAACATTGATAAGTGCTTGACTCTCCAATCTCTGCAGAATATTATTTAGTAACATTATAATTCTCTTTTAAAGCTTAAGTCGCCCTTAAATAAAGAGATATACTTGGTATCACCCTAAGTGTTAAGCTCCTTTGATAACCCAATTTTTTTTTTTTTTTTTGAGACGGTAACAATTGATAACCCTATTTGCTAATATCTTTCTTGCTTCTGAAATTTATTTTTCTTTATTCGGCTCTACTTTCTTTCCCTTTCGTAGGATATTCTTGGAAGCTTAATGTAAATATGTCGTCAATGATGCAGGGGATGATGGTTGAATTTTCGAAGAATTTAGCCCAATTTGCAGCAGCCACTGGAAAGAAGCACATCATTGTTCTTTCGAGCTTAGATTCTGGAAGAAGGAAAAGTATTGATGCATCAAGGTATACCAGCCATTATCTTGACATAAACTAGTACGTACTAGCAAGGTATCCAACTCTGTATCATTATCAGGTATCGGTCCATTGGGGACAGATATGTATCAGATAATACGGATATGGTATTGGGGATACCGTATTAGCCAATAATTTTTTTTGAAAAAAAAAAGGAAAAAGAAAAAAAGTATTTGTATTGGTTAGTATTAGTATCGGCCGATACCGATACAGTATCGGCCGATACCGATACGGTATCGGCGGATACTGACCCGTATCGGTCAGATACCAATATTGATCTTGATACGTCCCTGATACCTGTATCGGGGTGGTATCGGTATCGGTGTATCGGCTGAGTTTTGATACCATGCGTACTAGTACTTTTATCATTTCCAAGCATTGGGAGGTTTGTGTTCGTTTCACCGATGACTGCTGTCATTTCAGAAATAGCCAGATATATTACCTTTCATGCACCAATACCGATGGAACCGATCTAATACAGTATCGGCCGATACTGACCCGTATCGGTCCGATACCAATATTGATCCTGAGACATCCCTGATACCTGTATCAGGGTGGTATCGGTTCTCGACGAAACAGATACGTATTGGTATCGGGTGAGTATTGATACCATGTGTACTAGTACTTTTATCATTTCCAATGCGTTGGGAAGTTTGTGTTCGTTTCACCAATGACTGCTGTCATTTCAGAAATAGCCAGATATATTACCTTTCAAGCACCAATACCGATGGAACAGATAGCGACTGCGAAAAGCTCGGTTGGAAAATACTGCAGGAATACAGCCCGACCCAAAGGCGTTGGCAGCATCTCAGTTCTCTTGCTGAAGGAAATTCTATACGGGAAGATTCTCCCTCTTTTGAAGATGAACTCGTAGATGATGATTACTACCCGGGTTTGCCTTTCGCTGCATTTTTCTCTTCTTGCAAGGTATTACTTTTAAAGCTTTACAGGGTTAAACTCTATGGTTTATTTATTAGGTACCTTTAAATTCACCCACTGGACCTTTGAGTTCACCCACATTGAAAACCCATTGACTGCCTTGAATCACATGATAGAGATCATTTTTCGTCCCAATCTTTCACACGATGGATCTTAAGAACATGGGCATCCATCCGACGGTCAGTTTTTTAATTTCACGTGGCACACATCCCAAAAAAGAGACCTTAAAATCAGGAGCGTGATGAGTTCCACGTGATGTTAAGGTCACTTTTCCGGGATGTGTGCCATATGATATAATAAAACTGACCATCTGATGATACACCCTTGATCTCAAGATCCATTGTGTGCAAGATTCGGACAAAAAATGGTCTCCATCGTCTGATTCAAGGCAGTCAATGAGTTTTCAACGTAGTGAACTCAAAAGATTCGGTGGGTGAATTTAAAGGTACTCTTATTTATTGAGCTGTAACGCATCTTCAGTCTAAGGGCAGCAATTTTACATGTCTTTGATGCTGGTAATAGGCCAAAGGTTTGAAGGTCACTTGCATATTATCCTACTGTTCAGAAGGAGACAACATTGCTGATTCTTTTGAGTTAGCTGAGGCAACTTGCAAATTTCTGGGCTTGGGGACAAACAAATTTTGCGGTGAGTTTATTTGGGTCTTGAATCTCCATGCTTCTATCTGTTTTATTATTTTATTTATTTATTTTTAAAAATTATTATAAAAAAAATATATTTATATATTGTGTCTGGAAGAATCAAATCACGTAAACGGTAATGAAATCACAATAACAATACTTCAATTATATGCTTATTCTTTGGAAATCCTCTACCCCTTAAATAAATGAGGCCTAGGACTATACGTCCAGACGCAGAGATTTCTCTGTGCCCGGATCACCAGCTTTTGACACGTATCTATTTATTAGATCCCTAAGTTAACCAGGGTTTACAACAAACTCGTCAGATCAGATGTGTTTTCTCTCCTAAGTCCTCTCTCTCTCTACCAAGCATGGATTTCTCTCTAAAGTCCTCTTTCTACCAAATACAGGTCTTCTCTCTCTACCAAACACAAGTCTTCTTTCTCTAAGGGATGAAACAAGTCTTCTTCCTCTTCATGCTCAACGCTCCGACGACACTTGACGACGTGCATGACGAGAAAGTGGTTTAGAGAGAATTTTAAAAATCCCGAAAAATTGAGAAACATATCCTTTAATTAAAGAGAAATTACAGAGTTCAGATACTTTTTAGAGAGAATGGGTTTAAAGAGAAACTAATTTTTAACCTAGATTTCAGAGAGTATTTTCTAAGATGGAGCAGGGGCCTTCTCCCTTTTGTTTTTGTTTTTTAATTTTTGAATGAGAAAGGAAATGAGAGAGAGAGAGAGAGAGAGAGAGAGAGAGAGAGAGAGAGAGAGAGAGAGAGGGTAACGCGAGAGTGTGTTTCGTTTCTCACCCATGCACCATGTGTAGACCTCCAAGCGTCTGGGCGCAGGGAAATCTTTGCATCTGGACGCCTTCTCCCCATTGCCTAAATAAATATCACCCTTCTATGCATAATCATATGCTGATTCTTATAATAATCTCTGATTATATTTCCTTTTTTACTGCTTCATCCTTTATAATGCTACCAGCATTTCTAATTGTGCATGTATTCTGTATGCTTAATGGGTTTGAAACAAGAACTTTACTTTAGGAAATGAGTAGACTGGTTTCAGATCAACATCTCTTCTTCCATCGGTGCTAAAAATTATTGCAATATCTTTTCCTAAGTCCTTTATAATGCTACCAGCATTTCTAATCTCACATATTTACTGTAGGCTTTATGGGTTTGATTACCATGTTACCCTACAAGAGAAATGATCCTCCTAATCATTGCGTAGGGGAATTATTGCAATAGCTTTTCCCACGATCTAATTTGGAACAATTTCAAAAGGAGGTTTTTACTTGAGAGGGTCTTCTACAACTCCATATTTACCTGACAGGGTCCAACGTTTCACTTATTACTTAATAGACCCAGACACTGGACTTCTTCGTTTTTGTTTTTAAAATTAAGCAAACAGGGTCCAAATATTTGACTTTTGCTGAAATTTAATTTAAGTGAAAATACCCTTAGGTCCCATATGAGACCGATCAGTCCCATATACCTATCATTATATAAATCTATATGAAACCGATCGGTCTCATATGAGGCAGATCAATCCACTATTAAGACTGATCGGTCCTATATGTGACTGACTGGTCTCATAGTGGACTGATTGGTCTCGTATGAGATCGACCATTGGTCTCATATGGGATCGATTGATCAGTCTCATACGGGACCTTAGGGCATTTTCATCTAATCTATTTCTTCCATTAAATTGAATTTCAATACATGTTAAATATTTAGACTCTCATTTTCATCTAATCTATTTCTTCCATTAAATTGAATTTCAATACATGTTAAAAAGTTGAGGGTCTGGGACCCTATTTGGTAATAAGCGAAACATTGAACCTTCTGAGGTAAAACGTAAAAGTTGTGGACTGTGTTGGGTAATATGGCTTTTCAAAAATCTCAATGCTGAACAAATAATTCGACCAATGCATTCTATTCTATGTTGCACCGTGTGGAGTTTTGTGTCCTTCAAGATTCCAAAGAATTGTGCAATCATGCATTAATGTGGTGACTGGGTTTACAGGTAATGAGGATGATGGATGGCGTATTCCACTTTCATGGAAGACTGTGTACGGACCGCCGCCTGATATGTCACTCTTTTAGGCAAGATCAATCTTGTGGCATAGGACCAAAGTGAGTTTGCTACAAGGATGTATGCTTTTTCTTTATATATATATATATGTCTCATTCTTGTTTGAAATTGAATGTTTTGTTGAACATTGGGATTAGAAAGGAAAAAAAGAGTGGTAGAGAAAAAAAAAAGCAAAGGGCGATGGTAAGAAATGAAGTGAGTTTCTTTGCTCTTTGCACTTTATTTATTAATTAATTATTTTTTTATTGATTACGGGGTATCCGGCCTCTGAGTGCACCTGACTAAGTCGTCAGCTATGTGCAACACCCACACATTACCCATACCAGTCGGTAGGGATAAATCCCTGCAAGTGGCCAAGAAGGGGTGGGATTCGAACTTAGAACCTCCGGTTCATGAGGCGTGGTCCTGGCCACTGGGCCAACCCCCTGTTGGTTCTTGCTCTTTGCACATTCAAGAATATTTGTTCAAAAAAGGGATCACCATTTTGAAATATTTGATGCAGGTAGCCCCCACTGCATCCTCTGCTAATCATTTCTTCAAGGAATACCCTCCATTTAGTGTGGGTAGAGCATGAGATGCCTGGATTATTAATTACTGGTTCAATGTCGTAGTGTATCTAAGCCTCTTAAGGCCTTCCAACAAAAAAATGAGATTCATGCTGTAATTTCTATTTTGTCGCTAATTTTCAGAAATAGGAACTACAATTATAAGAATAAGAGGCTATGTCAAGCATTTATAGATAGAGACCATGAGAAGCACTTATTTTAACCCATGTGGCATATCTTTTGCACAATCCAGGTCATCAATGTCATTGCTCATATTGAGAGCTACTATGGGCCAAAAATCATGGTCATTGGATTTAGACCTGTCCAATCTATGCACATTAATATGGACAGTTCACATTTTTTAATGGTTGATATTAGAACGTTCAAATCTAATGGTTCCAATGCGCTGATGTGTGATTTTGGATTGATATTATTAGTGACAGTCATATGCATGACATGCGTAAAATAAGAAAAGATGTATGCAATGTGGCCTAAATGGGTGCTTTTCATGGCAATATCTGTGTAATGGTCTAAGGTTTGAGAACAAATTGGTAATGCTTTAATAAACTAAAATAGGCAATGTGGAAATCAAAACTTTTGTTCTCATCAAAGTGATGCTCTCTAATCTTCTGATATATTTCATGTCGGTAAGTGGCTTTAATGGGTGGGTAGAAGGAAAGGCAGTTTATGGCTTCAAGTTCTTGCTAGGAAATATGAGAGTTTAGACTATGGTATAAAATAGGGGAAGTTGGGGTGAATTCTTTGAAGGGTGAGTTTTTAGTAAATGACGTGGCCGAGACATAAAAGGGTGTGGTAGTAAGGAGCGTCAGAATCAAATTTGATAGGAAAAAAGTTTAGGTATTTTTACATATACCCCATATTTTGGCATAACTATAAATGGCACCCCTGTTTCAATTATTTATAAATTATCCCCTAATTTACAATTTTGTGTTTAAATAATACTTTGCGCTACTGTATCGTTAACTGTAGCGCAAAGTATTATTTAAACTGTATCGTTAACTTTGCGCTACTGTATCGTTAACTGTATCCCCTAATTTACAATTTTGTGTTTTAACTGTCGTCTCCAAAAAAGCAAAGTGTTTTCAAAGAAGTATTTCTATCATGAAAAAACAATGTAGGTGATAAATGTAGTATGCTTTTTTAAAGATGATGGTTAATGGAACAATAACTCAAGGTGTTATTTAAACACAAAATTATAAATTGGGGGTCATTTAAAGATGGTAGTTAATGGAACAAGAACTTAAGGTGTTTTTAAAACACAAAATTGTAAAGGGTACCGTTATTCACGCCCCATAAGACTGCTTTCTCACCCCAATGTTGAGAAACCCTGCTAAAAAGGATTTTCAAAACTCACATCCCCACTTTATTTTTTGTTTTCCTCTACTGGGGTGAAAAAGTAGTCTTGTGGGGTGTGAATAACTGTACCCAATTGTAAATTGGGGGTCATTTATAAATAATTGAAACAGGGGTACATTTAGAACTATGCGAAGATGGGGGTATATGAAAAAAAATGCAGTTTACTTTTTGTAGGGAAGGGTAGTTAATGGAACAGTAACTCAAGGTGTTATTCTTAACACAAAACTGTAAATTAGGGTGTCATTTATAAATAGTTATATGCAAAAAAATCCAAAAATTTATGGGCAACTGAAGTCGGGTGGGTTGGGTCAACCCAACCCATTCGCAACCCTACACAACCCCAGCCAATCCAAACGGGCAGGCCAATTTACACCACCCTCACTTTCATTCGCAAAAGCAATGCATATGCTTTAGCACTCGGTACTTATTTGTTTTTTTTTTTTTCGGTCATATATAATGCGCAGAGAACAGCCCAGTTGTAGTGCTTGTGCAACCAGCACGCAATCGTCTGTGGCGTAGCATAAAGGGAGGGGGGGATACCAACTAAATTATTGCTCAATCAGTTTATAGCACTTGGGACTTGGTCGAGTTGGAAGCGGCTAATAAAGACAATAAGAGCATTTTACCATAGAATAATGTGGGCCGAGGTGTTTAGATGAAGGAATTCTAGAAGAGCTGGTACTCGTGTCAATTTCCTTTGGTGGAAATGGCCAAGCATCCGAAACTGCACAGCTATCTATGAGCATGCATATCAGTGAAAGTTGACCTTCCACTGATTTGTAGCTAAAAAATATCCTCACCTATGCCAAGGTCGACAGTTTTGACTTTTGAGATTGACCCAACCGCCAGTGCTGGAACTCCGGTTGGGTACAGGTACTAAAAGTCATTTTTGAATCGATTACCAATTACCACCCACTGGGAAGTTTTTAACATTAATTTCCATGCATGCCTCACCTTCCTTCCCACTAAAAAAACAAATAGAGTTGAGCATCAAACACCAACCAAACCTTCATATGGATGGTGTTTGATTCATGATTCTCAGTTTCTGCTAATATATTCCCAATGCAACATTACATTGTCTGGGCCATTGCAATACCTAATGCCTACAGGTTTACTCAAAGCGCCTATGTACAAAACCCGATTGAAACTCATTGACTCCTTCAAATCAGAAGATTAAGATCATTTTCCACCCCACACATGAGACCATAGGCATACAACCGGATGTAAAATTTTTAATTACACATAGCACAGATCCCCAAAATGTGGTCCTAATATCACATATGACATGATTTTATGGCCATTGTTTGGGATCTTTACCACGTGGAATAAAAAACTGGCCGCCCGATGGTAAGATCATGATCTCAAGATCCATTTTGTAGAAGATTGAGGTAAAAAGTGATCTCAATCATTCGATTCCAAGCAGCCAATGGGTTTGAGTGGGTTTCAGATGTACACTTTTAATAAACCTGTATAGATGATTTGACAGTGGGGGCAGGTGGGTGCATTTAGTGTTTGGGTGGGTGCATATAGAGCTACCCAATTGGAAAGTGGTACCGTTATATGGGTATAATCTCTGTGTGAGCCACAAAGACTGGCAATATCTGGCTCAGAAACGGCAGGCTTTTGCTTCCCAATGTTCCAGGAGGCTGCAGGTAATGGGCCCCGGATTGAACTCCCATGAGTGGTCGAATTCAGTCCCCCGGAAAACTATAACCAATCAACTCATAACAAAAATCAAATTTCACATTATTTTATGTCATCATGGGAACGTTTCAACTTAAAACAAGACCTCTGAGAAAAAAGATACATCAGAGGTTAATTATTCAACTGATCTGACAAAGCAGATACACTCTTTCATCAAATAAAAGAATAAATTGAATGCAAAAATAATAGAAGGGAAAGCTACATTACTCTCATCTAAAATGAAAGGGCTTGAACTCTGTACATGACAAGTGGACGGGTGTCTCCATTTACATGGAAGCGAGAAGCTCCTTCATTTCTGAGACGGCCGGAATGGTCTCGTTGGGGTAAACCTTGGCAACCAATTGCAAAAAGCTTTCATACTTGTCCAGAAACTCCTTCTGAAGAAACATAACAAAAATGTCATGGTTCACCTCACAACTAGAGTTGGTTAGGTTATGAATCCATTTCTATCCCATTGAGAAGAAAATATCCCACATGCTTATGAAAGAAGTGCCTTCGCTATTGATGATGAAAGGGGCCAAGGGGTACTTCCGTCCTAATTTATATTAAAAAGCAATTATGGGTGTATGAGGAAATCTCAACAGCCTTTTTTAATGATCAGAACTCAGGTTTTCTGTAACAATTCCATATAGGGTAAAGGTAGCCTGGTACCATGGACCGAGTAACTTACCTGGTTCCACACTAATTTGCAGCCATGTGGCACCCAGTCTAACGATCGGGTGTCTTGGATAGGCGCGGCTCGATGATCATAAGTATTTTTTGAAACAAAATAAAAATAAAAATGTAAAACTGCATAGTCAATGGCGTCAACCGTGGTGAGAAATGAATGGTAAAACCAAATATGATCTTACTGTTCATTTGACTTGCAATTGACTATTTTGACCGCATGATTTTATATTTCTTTATTTTCATTTTTTTTTCAAGAAAAATAACAGTGATTATCAAGTCGCTCCTATCCATGGCATCCAATCATATGATTCGGTGGCACGTGGCTTCAAATTTATGTGGGGTAAGTTACCCGGTTCGTGGTACCAGGCTACCTTTACCCGATAGATAATTAAAGGCATTTCCACATGTTTTTGTACAACAAGCAAGCATTTTAATCTTATTAAGGCAATAAATGAAGGCTGAGAAGCTTGGCCATGAATTGATGTTTTATTTAAAAGAACTCATTTTCGCTCTTTTCTACTAGTGGTTGGGCACGTAAAATTTTACTTTTCCATCAATTAAATACATAACTCAAGAAAATACTGCACTTACCTTGCATTTCTCCCACAGAGAAGGCATCAATTCTTCTGAAGTTAAATTCTTTTGTAACTTCCTATACATAACATTGACCGATTTGTCAACCTGTAACAAAAAGTGCAATTATTTAACGTTAATAAAACAAAAAGTGCAATTATTTATCCAATGGTGCTAGAGACTACATGAAAGGAAGTTTTGGTTTCCTTAGTTTACCCCAGATAGGCTGGATTTCAACATTTTCCGAAGATCCATTTTTGATAGTCCAAGCTGGAAGGGGATCTGACAATATATTATGAATCATAAAAATTTCAGTCACAACACAGAGCAGATTGAAATATGATATATGTATTAAGAAAAACTATGTTTTCAGCAAGGGTAAAAAACTGCTGTAGACATGAGAAAAAGATTAAGATATAAAAGAACCAGGACCAGTGAGGATGATAATTAGAATTCATTTACGATACTGAGTTGACCCAATATAGCAACCATGAGGCCAATCCAACGTTTCACTTATGCCGCATTATACTTAACTAATCCAGATCCCAAACAAGAACTTATCCCAGGTGCCTATGTGCTCCCGTTGGCTCCACTTATATATTCATTTGAAAACCAGTGCCATTCCTCGCTCCAACTACAGTGATGTCCCCTTATGCAGTACAGTTGTGTAGCTCAAGGATTTCCAATTATACATTTTATCTTTAAAGAAATAAGCTGCTTATGGCTGCTAACTTTTAGGGGTTTTCTTCAAGAAGCATGTTGTACTGTTTCTCAATGATCACGGATGCCAAACAAACATGTTGTCTTTGATTATATAATAAAAATACAAAACAGATGGCCAAGAAAAAAAAAAGCAAAGAAAACTATTAAAGTCGTAAAAATACAAACAAAAACTGCAATTAGTTGCACAAGCCATGCTAGTCAAAGTCTAAGTAGAATCCAATCTAATTAGCTTAATGGAGCCGAAACTATTTGATTGTGTTTTGCACCAAACAATGATCCCAATTTTTAACTTGAAAATGGCAGCCAAACGTGCTTGCTACCAAAATTAATCATAAATACTAAAAAATTTACATCGAATTACTATTTATGGGTACAAGCAAAAACTCATAAAGTTAAAACAATCCCCTGAATGCTTTACTAACCTTCCCAAAAAATGAGAAAGAGGCAATCAATATTAATCCCTGTCCTCACAGCTACATGCTTAAGGCCATCACCGAAGCAGTAAAGGCCCATTCCCATGTAAGGAAATGAACACCTGCAAGTTTTCCCGTCTTGCTTGGGAATGCAGGCTTTCCAGAGCCGAGCCCAATTTGTCTGGTCATTACAATCACAATATATGTATGAGTTGGTCTTACGTACCCGGCCTGAGTGCCAAGGCTGACACTCTGTAATAGTCCCACATTGGATAGAGAAAAGTCCTAACCAAGGTGGGGACCTAAGCTAAGAACCAGACAATATTATGGCATGTGGGTTTGGGTCGTCACAAAATGGTATCAGAGCCGAGGATGGCTCTTCTATAAGGTGGGAGGCTGGAATAGTCCCACCTTGGATAGAGAAAAGTCCTGACCCTGGGCTATATTTGATTGTGGACACTACATGTCATGACGTGTTTTGGGTGGGGACTTACGCCCATGCCAGAAACAGAACCGGGGCGGCGACCTAAGCCCATAACCGGACAATATTATGGCATGTGGATCTGGGTCGCCACAGAATGGTATTGGATAGAGAAAAGTCCCGACCCTGGGCTATATGTGAATGCGGACACTACATGTCATGAAACATTTTGGATGGGGACTTGAGCCCATGCTAGAAACAAAACCGGGGCGGAGACCTAAGCCCAAAACCGGACAATATTATGGCATGTGGGTCTGGGTCGTCACACACTCAGGTCAATCGCCTTCCAACAAAAGGTTGCAAATGCACAGATATTGTTGACCGCCAAATCAGTGAAAGGTCGAAAGTGTAGTTTCACTGATTTGTATGCTAAATAGTAACTGGGAACTTCCCGAGGCTTGCCCATTTTTGTTAAGAAAGAGATTGACTCAAGTGCCAACGTGGAATTTGGGTTGGGTACCTAATACCAACTCTACATGTATTTCACTGGATAATTGCTCGGGCACAACTGCTTAATGGATCATCAGCCAAGATGACGGATACAATCTGCCACATCTCAGTATATAGCAGGAAAAAAAAATGCCAATGGTCCAAAATTTTTCACATATTGCTCTATTATCAACAATAAGAAACTAGGATCGGCTTTGAATTGCCATACATAACCTAAACAAATCCCGAAACCTCCCCTCACCAACACCCTAAAAATGGCATGATCCCAACAGTAAGCCAGCAGAAAAGATCAGTCTAAATCCAAGGACGAAGTACAACACATGGGATGAGTGTAGAGTAACTCACAACAGTCAATAAAATAGATCCCAATAAAAAGATATATATTCACCCAAAAACTAAAGAGAGAGAATGAGAGCACATGGGATGAGTGTAGAATAACTCAACAGTCTGTGAACTAGTTGTTGAGGAACTCACACGGTACATTTTTATTGGTCCTAAAATCCATGTCAGATCTCGCAAGCTAACCTGGCCTGAAAAGCACAGTTTTATGCTGAGACTAGGAGCTGGGAGATTAACAATCAGGTCTACTTCTCAGGTTTATTGAGCCAAAACCTTTAGTGAGCCAGGCCAGGCGGTTTTATTAGATGTTAACTACAGGATAGTAAAGTTATTTTGTAATTTGTTACATAAAAAAGACATGTTATTATGTCATTTTTTAGTTGAATGAAAGAGAGGAGCCTGCCCCCCGAGCTCTCCAGGCGTGTAGTTTGCTCAAATGCAAGGTGGCAGAAGACATAATCCCAGGTAACATACCAATAAAAAACACATAATTTCGAATCTGCTCCAACCCCATCTCTTCTCTCTGTGAGGCACTCTCTTATTCCCTAATATACCATATTCAACCATAACACCCCATCTAAAGATGCTTGTCCCAAATCTAGATGGAACATGTGGTTCAAAATCAAAGTTGGAACAAATCCCTTGGGGTTTGTGAGAATACCATCTCATCTCTTTTATGTAAATCCTTATTAAATAGGTATATCGACTTTACCTTGTCCTGGCCCAGACAAGAGCCCAGATGTGTATGTATACAGTGTAAGTCGCATTGCTATCTGTTCTCATAATCTCACTAGAAATGCACTAGTAGCTGGTTACTCTCCACTTAGAAGCATGATCCTTTGGCTGGTACGTGTTTCAGCGATGGATTACTACTTGAGCAATTTAGATTGATCATAGAGGTGTACCACATGGCACAATGATAAATCACACTTCATACCTTTGCTAGCTTGTTGATGCCTCAAATCCATAAAACCACTTGGCGGTGCAATTGTACAGTATTTAGAGTCAGTAGTGTGCAGATACTTTACATATGTGTCCATACATGCATTGAAGGGCCCATAGTTATCCCAAGCAAACAGGCATTGTTTTGATAGGTGTGCATGGGGTACTCAGAGGCTCAGAGTGCGTTTGAGTTAGCTCTTTCGCGCAAAAGAGGCACTCTCTGCTCTGGCGGGGAGCAGAGAAGGCTTGAGCGTTTGTTTGGATACAGATGCTTGCGACTCCCGAAAAGAGCAAAGAGCTAATGTTTGCCAGTTTTAAAAGAGCAGCTAAAACCTGATCTTATAAAATAAGATTGCAGAGAGTTGTTGACAGAACCTATTTTTTTACGGGT
This sequence comes from Chloranthus sessilifolius, assembly GCA_021018995.1. NCBI lineage: Eukaryota > Viridiplantae > Streptophyta > Magnoliopsida > Chloranthales > Chloranthaceae > Chloranthus > Chloranthus sessilifolius. The sequence continues at coordinate 3,938,608 of CM037584.1, forward strand.
ACTAATTATCTTCATCTATTTTGCTTAACACCAAAAAAATTACCCCTTGAGAAAGAAAATCCTACGACTCTCTTCTTTGCTTCGTCTCCTCCGAGTAGCAGAGTTTCTGTTGGGTACCATAATCTTCTCCGAGCGAGACTGCTACGAGAAAATTGGATTTAACTTCCAAACCAGATAAGAGCCTCTCTCTCTCTCTCTCTCTCTCTCCCCGTCACTTTTTTTTTATAATTCTTTCTCAGACGCTCTCTCTCTTGCTCTGTGATCTCTCTCTCTCTCTCCCCGTTTCTCGTTCTGTGATCTCTCTCTCTCTCTGCGGCTCTCTCCCCCTCATTCTGTGATCTCCCTCTCTCTCTCTCTCCTGTCTCTCTATAAACTTTTTGTTTTGAATATTACCAAGCAAGAGCTAATTTGTTAGCATGAAACTTCAGAACATAAAAGAAGCTCTTTCACAGCTGAGCTAGGTCCTACAACTTCTCCATTTTATCTTCTTCGCCATCTCCCATTCTTACTATACTCTTAAAAGGAAAAAAATGTGACTTGACTATTCTTGAAACCTTTCTTTCATACCAGTCATATTGGTCAATTCAACTTGCCGATCCTATATCCGCCTTGCGAATGGAGAAAAATTTCTTGATGAAGGCATGGTAACTTGCTTCGTGAGACGCCACTGTCTTATTCTCAATATGGCTTCAGAAAAATCTAAGATTGAAGGCCACTTCCCGGCATTTTGTGCACACATTTGTATGCTATACTAGCCAGAAGTTCGACTTCTTCAGGGTTGCATTTTCCAATGAACTGCTTGTCAAGTATTTTGTCCCAACCAGATCTTCCATCTGAAGTCATCATGGCCAGATTGATACCTTGCTCTGGGTTGATGGCTGTTATGAGTTCAAATATTACTATACCCAAAGTATAAATGTCACTTTTCTTTCTGGACATATATTCAGGGTCCATATAACCATATGTTCCCTTCAAGCCCAAATTCCTTCCATCTTAATTGAAGTTTATGTTCACTGGTTCAAAGTTTATGATATACAGTTCATTTTTCAACTAAATTTTAACATATGCAATGCTATAACATCAAGGTTATAAAACAGAGTGTTCAATTAGTAAATTAAAATTCTCATGAGTTTATGCATGCCATACTAAGAAACAATAGAAATTATATTAATCTGCATGAATATGGAAGTATAAAAGTTGGGATGTTGTACTAATTCGATAAGCAGAAAAAGTACGAAAGAATTCTGATGCCTTACAATGTTCAATTGCAAAATTGGGATAGGTAGTTGTGATTGAAAGGATAAACAATTAAGAAAAATATGAAAGAATGTAAAGTATTACAATTCCTTCGGAATTTTTATGGAGCTGATGTTGGAAATTTGCATGGAAGGAAAGCCAATAAATGTCTAGTCTATCTGGATTTTTTTTTTGATCGGTAAAGAGATTATATTGAAAAAACCAGCAAGATGCTGGAAGAGGACAATACAACGAAAGACGGAGAAAACAACGCCACAAAAACTACCAACCAAACGAACCACCAATACATTAAAGCAAAACAAACATAACAGCACTGGAGTTAACCCGGGTCCCAAGGATCAGAAGATGACTCGGACCAAGGAGATAACCATAGAGTGACGAGCTCTTTAGCCACCTTCACGATCAGCCCCACAGGTTCTTTCTTTTGCTAAAAAATGCGCAGATTCCTTTCTTTCCAGATCGTCCAAATGACCGCAAAGAATGGCACTCTCCAGTTATTCCTTAGGTGGCCCTCCATGTCGGCCGCATTCTAGGAAAGGTAAAGATCGTAAGGCTTCGCAGTCATGATCCAATTCATGCCGAATAGTTTTAGGACAATACCCCAAATCTTGTAAGCCGCCGCACAGTGGATGAATAAATGAGCAGCAACTTCTTCCTCCCAAGTGCACATGACGCAACAATTCGTGATATTCTTCCCCCTATGAATGAGAAGATCCATCGTGAGCACTATCTTTGAACAAGGCCCAGGCGAAAAACTTGATCTTTAGCTGGATTTTAATCTTCCACAACATTGCTTCTTGGAATTTGATAAGCGGACGACGCGTCAGCATCCAATAGTAGGACTTGATACTGAACATGCCATTTTTATCCGGGCCCCATATCCGCCGATCTTGATTGTGAGGATTCAGACTCATCTCGTACAACAGCTGCAAGAGTTTAGAAAACTCATCCTCTTCATCATTGCGTAGATTCTGATGGGTGACCACTTCCCACACTCTAGCTCCGCTATACTTGGAAACAAAATTTAGAATCCGACCCGTAGGGTATTGAGCTATGGAGTAGACACGCTGGAACAGCTGATTGAGTTTCCCCTCCTCGATCCAATTATCCTCCTAGAACTGAATCCAGGTGCCACAACCCTAGCTGAAACGGAGTCCCTTAGAGAAGTGCTCCCAAGTACCACAGATAGTTTTCCACCAGTTAGAAGTACCTCTATTAACTGAGGTGTTGACGCCCCAGTTGAAATCAGACGAGCCATACTTCTCAACTAGTACCTTACGCCATAAATTGTTCGCTTCGTCGATGTTCCCTGCCCGCCAGAACCACTTGCCAAGCAAGGCAATATTGGTCCATTTAACACTGCGGCACAACTCAGCGGAAGAAGGCAAGTATCCCAATTAACGAGATAATTTTTTTTCTCCAAGCCCGACCCTTCCCATAGAAAGGTACACTGAATTTGTTCAATCCGAAGAAGGACATGAGTCGGGCACTTGAACATGGACATATAGAAGATCGGAAGGCTTGACAAAACAACCTTGAGCAAAACAAGCCGGCCACCACTGCTAAGGAGTTTGCCTTTCCAAGTAGATAGCCGTTGCTGAAAGCGTTGGATTACCGGCTCCCAAGAAGAGGCCGTTGGTTTTCGCAGTCCCCAAGGCAGGCAAAGAAATTTGATTGGCAACTCTTGGCTGCCACAATTGACCGTGCACACCAATTCCTGCAAAGTAGTATTATCAATCCCAATACCTATTATCTTGGATTTGTATAGGTTGATGCGTTGCCCTGAAACAGCCTCATATATTGCTAGAACATCCTCCAGATTCTTGAACTCTTCAACCTTAGCCTTACCAAAGAAGATCGTGTCGTCAGCATATTGAAGGAGCGTGATAGTTCGGTTGTGAGCTCCAACTCTGATTCCCGTAATAAGGTCTATTGATCGTGCACGAGAAATGAGCCCCGTGAGTGCTTCCCCCATGAGGTTGTAGAGAAAGGGGGAGAGAGGGTCTCCCTGTCGGATGCCGTGCGAGCTCTTGAAATAGCCCGCCAAAGTGCCATTAATCAGCACTGAGAACCATGGAGTAGAGTAGCATCCCCGCATCCAACTTCTCCATTTAATACTGAACTCGAACCTTTGTAGCATATAATCCAACCCGGACCAACTGGTTTGGTCATACGCTTTTTCCATATCCACCTTCCAAAGAGCAGCCGGTATCTATCGAAATGCGCAGAGTGAATAGTCTCGTGTGCGACGACCACCTAATCCACTAGCTGTCGCCCCTTAATAAAAGCCCCCTGCGACTCGGATATCAGCTTCCCCATTAAAGGGCTGAGCCTATTAGCTAGCACCATAGCCAGAATCTTATATAGGCAGTTGAGGAGGCATATAGGACGGAACTCAGTAAGATCCTTGGCTCCATCTTTTTTGGGGATGAGAGTGATAAACGTAGAATTGAGGCTGAGTCCAATAAAGGCATTATTGTGGAATTCATGGAACACTTCCATCAACTCCTCTTTGAGCGACGACCAGAACACACGAAAGAATTCGAAGGTAAAACCGTCGGGTCCTGGAGACTTATTCTTCTCCCCTTTCTTAATGGCATTCCAAACCTCCTCCACTTGGAACGGAAGTTCGATATCATCCCTTTCATCATCCCCGATCGAATTGAACGGCACGCCATCCAAATCAGGTTGCATCATACCGTCATCCTCTTACAAATTCAAGTAGAAACGAACAATCTGATCGCGGATCTGATCGTATCCAACTGTCGTCACCCCCTCAACAGTCACGAATCCCAGGTAGTTCTTATTTCTCGCATTGGCCATGGCATGGAAGTACTTCTGAGCCCTTTCCTCTCGCTTTTTGACTTCGGGCCACCTCTTCAGCTCTAGAAATGTCGTTGAAATTCTGCTTTTTCTGAGCCCTTTCCTCTCGCTCACAGGTTGAACCTCCCGATCGTCGAGCTCCCTCAGTCGAGAGAGAATTGCGTCTTTGTTAGACTGCAAATTTCTGAACACCTCTTTATTCCATTCTATGGCTCTTTTTTTGATCCAGTTTAGTTTCGATATGAATCGGTAAGCTGCAGTTCCGATCGGCTTAAGCTCAATCCACCAAACCAGTATAGCAGCGCGGAAACGTTCATCCAGAAGCCACATGTTTTCGAACCTAAATGGAGTCCCTCACACGTCAGCATCACCGGCCAATGGTCGGAGGCAGCCCTTGCTAAGCATTCGAGCCTGGCAGCCGGGAACATGTCCGTCCACTCAGCGTTGCATAAAAATCGATCCAATCTGCTGAGGGTGGGACAATCTTGGAGATTAGACCAGGTGAACCGAGATCTAGTTAGCGGGATATCCTCCAAAGCCTAATCAACAATCCAAGTATTGAACTTCGTGACACGGGACAACGACCCTAAAATGCGGAATATGATTTTCTTATGCAATTTGGCCGAAATTAAATAAAATAATTCAAGTTTAATCGCAAAATTATCTTAAGATACCTTAGGGTTGCAGAATTTTGATGAATAGATCACACGAGATCCAGGTAGGGTCTAGTCCGATGCGCAAGTACTTTTAGATTTGAGGCGAGATCGGCCTAGAGATAGAATTCTAGCTTTTTCCAGGCTTGGGCGTTCGTCTTCGAGCCGACGTAGATTCGCAGGCTCTAACTAGGGCTTTGGAAATAGGTGTGTGGTTTTGTAATGGGCTTTTGGTTTGATTTATGGCTTAGAAAAGGGTTTTGGACTCTGTTTGATTTGGGGATTCGGAAAGAGATTTATGGTTTTAGGGATCAAGAAATCAATAGGTTAAGACGTAGGAAAAACAAGCAGGGATCAATAAGGCAAAAGATTCAAAGAAGACAGTGATAGATAATAGAGAAAATAACAATGACTTTTTGGAATCACTCCCTTGGCCTCACACCAAACCGATCTCAGGCATAGAATATTCAAGCATAAAGCATTCAAAATATTCAATAATTAAATAAAAAGTCTTTACAAGCCTCAATATATAGGCCACCAATAATTAAACTCGAAATAAAGAGTTCTAATAGAAATAAAACATTAAAAAGGAAAATTTTCGCAACAAAAAACTCGAAATTAGAAGTCCCGTCACGACGTCCACGGACGTCCGTGACCTACGGACCGATAGGGGGCAAAATCACGGACGTCCGTCAGTGTTTCACGGATGTCTGTCACTGTTCATCACGGACGTCCGTCACTATTCACGGGCGTCCGTCACTGTTCATCGTGAACAGTAAAATTTATTTATTTATTTATTTTTTTCTTGACACTCCCCGTCATTCTCCTCCACTCAAAATGTTTCATCACCAATGAAACACGCATGTTGTACTCGGACTCGGGCTCCCTCTCCTCTTCTTTCGACGCCGGTAGAAATGATGTGGTCCGAATCCAATTCATGTATGTGGCGTCCTCGTCAATTCCCCTGGACCAAAAAGGTTTCATCACCAATGAAACGCGCTCGTGGTAGATGTCTAGCAGGTCGGGGTTCAAGCGACGAACTTCATTCTCGTGAACCTAAGTGTTTTCGGGCTCCGGTTTGCCGACCCATTTAACCAGGTACTTCTGGAATCCCCCGTCATGTGTAGAGATGGCATGATCGTTGATTATATCCTCTATCTCATCTGATCTCTGTCTGCTTGGGGAAGGAAGAGGTATAGGTTGCAAGGTTGGATTGGGGCTGGGGCTAGGAAGTGGCTGGAGTGGGTTTTCAGGAGGTGGGGTGAAGCCCAAATAAGGAATCAAGTCCTCCACATTGAACGTTGAACTAACCCCCGTGCCTGGAGGAAGCTCGAGCACGTATGCATTAGGACCACTCTTAGCCAAAATTCTAAAAGGCCCACCGATTGAGCTTCTTTGCGGATCCCGATGGGAACACTTCGAGCCTAACTACCATAACATAATCACCCACGTGAAATTCTTTATAACGCCTGTGAGCATCTGCAGATAATTTATATTGATTGTTGCTTGAATTAATTTTCTGTTTAATTTCGGCATGCAAGCTATGAATATGTTGTGCAAATGCATTGGCAGACTCTGACACTCTATGGGATGCAGACATGGGGATCAAATCTAATGGGGTCCTAGGCCTATGATCATGCACTACCTCAAAAGGACTCATACATATGGACCTATTGACAGAATTATTATAGGCAAACTCAGCTGTGGGTAAAATGGTATCCCAGGTCCTAACATGATCACCAACAAGACTACAAAGGAGATTCCCAAGGCTCCTATTGGTGCTTTCGGTTTGGCCATCTGTTTGAGGGTGGTAAGCTGTTGAGAATTAGAGCAATGTGCCCATCATGTGCCAAAGGGTCTTCCAAAAATAGTTAGTAAATTTAACATCCCTATCAGACACTATGGTTTTGGGCAACCCATGAAGACGCACTACCTCCGCGAAAAATAATTTAGCAACATGAGATGCATCGGAGGTTTTGGAACAAGGAATGAAGTGGGCAATTTTGGAAAATCGGTCCACTACGACAAAAATGGAATCATGCTTCCTAGGGGTCTTAGGAAGTCCAAGCACGAAATCCATAGAGAGGTCTTGCCACGGTGTGTGTGGCACGGGTAAAGGAGTGTACAAGCCAGTATTTTGTTTGGCTTGTTTTGATACTTGGCAAGTACGACAATGTTTGACAACCCGAGCGACATCTCTCATTAGGCTAGGCCAAAAGAACCTATCCTCTACAAGCGCAACTGTTTTATTATGCCCGAAATGTCCGGCCATCCTTCCAACATGTAACTCCCAAATGAGAAAGTCAAGCAATGAAGTGTGAGAGATGCAAAGGCGATTGCCTTTAAACAAGTACCCATCCTGGATGGTGTACACAGAGTGTGTGCTGGTTGGGTTACTATGGAGAGCAGTGTACTCAACCCCAAAATCTGGGCACTCGGGGTACTCATCCTTTAACTGTTCAAACCCGACGACCTCGGTGCTCATTGTGCGCAAAGTCACCACTCGCCGACTAAGTGCATCAGCGGCCCTATTTTCAGTACCATCAACGGTTAACATGAATGTGAACCGTTGAAGGTACTCGACCCACTTCGCGTGCATTGGGTTCAACTTCTATGAAGCAAGAAAGCGTAAGGCTTCATGGTCAGAGAACAGCACAAATTCATGCGGTCGAAGGTAATGCTTCCAATACCAAAGAGATCGAACGACCGCATAGAACTCCTTGTCATAGGTGGAGTATTTTTGCTTTGCCTCGTTAAGTTTTTCACTAAAATAGGCCACAGGGTGACCTTCTTGGCTAAGCACTCCTCCTATGCCTACACCCGATGCGTCGCATGCGACTTCGAAGACTTTGGAAAAGTCCGGTAAGCGCATGACGGGTGCACTACTCATTTGTTGTTTGATCTCAGCAAAGGCTTTTGTCGCTGCTTTGCCCCATTTAAAGTCTACTTATTTCATGCAATCAGTAATTGGGGCCATAATGGTACTAAAGCTTCTGATGAAGCGACGATAAAAAGTAGCCAAACCATGGAAGCTACGGACATCGTGTATGTTCTTAGGCTCGGGCCACTCCATAATGGCTCTAACCTTTTCAGAGTCCGTGACCATTCCATTGGCTGAGATAATGAATCCCAAGAAGACAACAGAATGTTGCATGAAAGTGCACTTCTTGAGATTGGCAAACAACTTCTCGCCCTTGAGGGTTTCACAAACCAACCTACTTCATCTTAACGAGTCTAACGCAACGGTCGTCATTCATGGCATACCAATCAAAGTGTTGGTCCATGTCAGAAAGCCAATCGAGGAAGACGGTAGGGTCCATTCTTCCATCGAAAGTCGGAATCTCAACTCGAACGTTCTTTAGGAGTTGAACTTCGGGGTCATAGTAATCTCTACGATGATCCCTACGGTTCCAGTTGTCTTGGCGACCATTACGTTCAAAGTGTAGGCATTCACGCTCTTGGTGTTGATTTTCCAGCCCACCCATCGCTTCCAGTTGGTTGATTCGATCACATAATCTATCATTACCAACTCCTAGGGATGTTTGGGCTTGCTCAATGGTACTCAAACGTGCACTAATCGCACCCAATTCTTCTCGCATACCGTTAAGGGCATTGAGAATCGCACTCGAGTCCATGGTGATCACAAGGTCTATTAGGGTTCTAATATGGAATGCGATATGGACCCACAAAGCAATGCAATAAAATAAATATGACAAGCAAAAATGCCCTAACCAAGAAAACCTAGGGCTTTGATACCAAAACTGACGCGAGACAACGACCCTAAAATGCAGAATATGATTTTCTTATGCAATTTGGCCGAAATTAAATAAAATAATTCAAGTTTAATCGCAAAATTATCTTAAGATACCTTAGGGTTGCAGAATTTTGATGAATAGATCACACGAGATCCAGGTAGGGTCCAGTCCGATGCGCAAGTACTTTTAGATTTGAAGCGAGATTGGCTTAGAGATAGAACTCTAGCTTTTTCCAGGCTTGGGCGTTCGTCTTCAATCCAACGTAGATTCGCAGGCTCTAACTAGGGCTTTGGAAATAGGTGTGTGGTTTTGTAATGGGCTTATGGTTTGATTTATGGCTTAGAAAAGGGTTTTGGGCTCTGTTTGATTTGGGGATTCGGAAAGGGATTTATGGTTTTAGGGATCAAGAAATCAATAGGTTAAGACGTAGGAAAAACAAGCAGGGATCAATAAGGCAAAAGATTCAAAGAAGACAGTGATAGATAATAGAGAAAATAACAATGGCTTTTTGGAATCACTCCCTTGGCCTCACACCAAACCCATCTCAGGCACAGAATATTCAAGCATAAAGCATTCAAAATATTCAATAACTAAATAAAAAGTCTTTACAAGCCTCAATATATAGGCCACCAATAATTAAACTCGAAATAAAGAGTTCTAATAGAAATAAAACACTAAAAAGGAAAGTTTTCGCAACAAAAAACTCGAAATTAGAAGTCCCGTCACGACATCCACTGACGTCCGTGACCTACGGACCGATAGGGGGCAAAATCACGCACGTCCGTCAGTGTTTCACGAACGTCCGTCACTGTTCTTCGTAAACAGTAAATTTGTTTTTTTTTTTTTTCTTGACGTTCCCTGTCATTCTCCTCCACTCAAAATGTTTTATCACCGATGAAACACGCATGTTGTACTCGGACTCGGGCTCCCTCTCCTCTTCTTTCGACGCCGGTAGAAACGATGTGGTCCGAATCCAATGTCCATGTATGTGGCGTCCCCGTCACTTTGTCATTACCGGCACATCAGGTGGGCCCCTGTTTTTTCGTGGCCCCATCTTATCGCGTTAAGGTCGCCTCCCAGGCAAATCAGATGATCCCACCTGGCTGTAACCGCCTCCAGTTCATCCCAGAAATCTCCCTGAAGCGAATCGACCGAAGGCCCATAAATGTCGGAGAAGATCCACTGTTTCCCGTTGTCCTTGTTCCGAAGAACTACCGAAGCGGAGAACCTGCCCACCTCTTCATCGATCTTATCGAACAAGGACGGTCTCCACACCACCAAAATGCCTCCTGAAGCTCCCGTCGAATCAACACTAGTCCACTCCCAATTCTTCCCAGGTAGCACCGAGGCGACTCTGCCCCCATCACAGGAGCCCCATTTGGTCTCTTGGAGGGTAATAACAGCCGGTTGAAGCGGAGTAATGATTTTTTTGACTTCGGCACGCTTAGATGCGTTGCTAATACCCCTCACATCCCATAAAAGCATCTTCATAACAGAAACTACAAATCACCCACCCTAGAGACACAATGGGGTTCAGAGACCCCCTGTCCCCTTACCATCCGTCATCCCCCATTGCAATCGCGCGAGTTCCCTAGCACCAGTTCGCCATTTTTTCCCGCTCTCGCTGCGAGCCACCACTATGGAGCGAAAAACCTCCCGGAGAGCGTCGTTGGGGCCTTTGAAGGTCACACCAAGTTGCCGTCCTACCCGGATTAAGTTATCAATATCTGCGGAGACGTCCACCTCTTCTAACCGATGAGGCTCTCCTCGGGTTTCTACCATTTCCGTTGGCAGGGGTACAAGAAGAATACTAGAGTTCATAACCAGAGGCTGGTCCTCCAAAGAAGGGAAGGAGGCGACCTCAGACGAAGGCTCAATTGTCGTGGACGGGTTCACATATGAGAAATTAAAAGCCCCATGATCCAATAAGTTCTCCTCTACGGCCCCTAAATTGTGTTCAGCGTCCCCCACGCCCCATATAGTCCGACCCGTTGATGTCGGGCCAAACCACAACCTAAGCAGGATAGCTCCAAATGTCTCACCCGATAGCGGATGTCCAAAGTCCCCGTGGCCTAGGAACTCAAAAAGTCTTTGTGTCACGTGGTCTCCCTTGATCGAATACCTGCCACGCGTCGAGCGAAGGGTAAGCTCAGACCCCAAACGCGGAGAGGGTTGAAAATCTGCCGTAGACGATTCTAGAATAGACGTGGCACCATCTTGCTCGGGCTCGATCCACGAGGAGGACAACGTGTCGCCCATCGAGCCAACCACGGTTTAGAAGAGGGATATATAATCTTCCTTTTACGCAGGTACACATTGAGCCCTTTAAATTTTCTCCTGGATATTTCCTTATAAGGCAAGTTTCTTGCCTCCACCTCCATCAATACGACTCGCCGTCGAGTAATCAAACGTCTGTCGGTCGACATCGCTGCTTTCCTGAACCTATTGTCGCAAGAGGTCGATCAAGTGGTACGGATAGTTTCCAACCGTAGGATCACCCAAAAGCAAAAGATCCGCCGGGACCGGAGCCAGCCTACTAGAGTTATCGTCCCCGACCGAAGTTCGACCATCAACAGAAACCCTCTCCACGATCTCTCCCTCCTCATCTTCGGTGTCGTTAGCTCTTTGAACCCTGATTGAGTCCTCAGCTTTGCCCGACAACCGATCATGAGTCAACCCATGCGTACGGAAGGAAGCATCGCCCCTACCCAACGCGGCAGATCCTCTATGTGGTCCCAGGTAGAGGAGCGGTTAGAGGCGGAGCGCCTCTCCGAGCTTCTTGCTGACATTCGTTCGGTCCAGACCATTCCCCTTCTGATTGGATTGGGGAGCGAGTGGAGTATTTTTGTGGGCACAGCGAGGGTGTCAACGTGGATGCCCCGGGGTCCCTCGGCGACTTCACCCGCCTTATGTGGGAGGAGCACCCTCTCCAGCCACACCAGTTCTATGAAGAGCTGACAAATCTGGCCGCCGATCGAGATTTCGCAACTCCTGGGGATACGGTCCAACGACTCGACGTCGACGAGGATTCTGGCATGGTCCGTGTCCCAGAGGTCGGCGGTGCGTCTACCAACCAATATGAACCGCCCACACCGGTCGCCGATCCCTTTGAACACCTCCGGGCACCAAGCATGTATCGGTAGCCCAAAGATGCGGATCCAGACCCTTCCCTCTCACTGTGGACATGTAAACCGCCCTCCGTGGATTCCCATGGCCGACATTCCACCGGACAACCATGGATGTAAAAGTGTTTACTCTGGCAAACTTCCTTAGCGAAGCTCTCAGACTTGAACCACAGTAAAAACTTAGTCATGGACATTTTAGATAGTTGTGGTCTCTCTGTGAATAGAAGTAGAGATAATGAATCTTTATTGGTGTGTATGACCACCCAAAAATGGCGTAAATGAGTGGCGAGAGAGTGAAACTGTGTGGAGTGAAACCTAAGAGTCCCACGAGACGAGGGACCGCTCTCGCCGGCATCCTCGATCTTCTTTTGCTTCACTATCTCCGCAAAGGATCAGACGGATCGGAGGTCGGCATGCTCCTTCAAAGGCGCCTTCACCTGGCAATGGCCCTTCCAGGCAATCGACCAATCGAGCCGGGCGTTGCGGAGCTGTGTCTCGTTAAGAATTAATTCATTTGAATAACGCAACTTAGGAACATGATCTACAGTTGATTTAACTGTCATTCCTAGTGCTCTGGGGGCATCGCAACCATACCGGTGGCAAAAAGCGCACCGCCGGAAATTGATGTTGAGGCACTGGGCACAAATCCAGTTGCCCACCCTAAGCACCAGACACGACATTCTACTTTTCAGCCCTTTCACAGTCTATCTAGATTTATAATTCATAAAGTGAAATTTAAAGAGAATAAGTACACAAAGACACCGTTGTGTGCTAGAAAAACTACATTCAGATGTGGATACAAACCACCTCGCAGACACGTATAATGATCTACATACTTAGATATATATATATATATATATATATATATATATATATATATATATATATATATATATATATATATATAAGAGAATAAAATAACTATGAGACACGACATTTTGTATGAGATGATATGAATATAGTAGTATTAGCACAAACATCATGACCAATATACAAAAGGAAAATCCATTGAAAAATGTACAAGTATTAGTATAGTGGTATATGCACTCATTGTCGATCACTTGAAAATTTATTACATAAATTTTGAGAATGCTTGATTAATCATCTCATTGACTGCAAGATGGGTATTTGAATTTGCATTTTTTCAAAAACAACAATTGGGATCAAATAGGATTTGATTTGATGTTATGTTTTAATAACAGTGAAATGGAAAAAGGAAAGAAACAAGTTGAAAATGTGGCAGAGCCAATTGGCCACCTTATGCTCATAAAGCATTCATGGAGATATGTGCCGAGCTTGTGGAAAAGGGAAGAAGGCCTAGTATACATATCGATAAGGCAGGATTTGAGATCTTGGGCAATGAGTTGAAGAAGAGAATTGGTTTGGAGTATAACAAGAACCAATTCAAGAACCACTGGGATAAAGAGAAAGAAGTACGGAAAAGATGGAACAAGCTAAGGAGTAAAACTGGTTTGGGATGGGACTCGAGTAAAAGGATGGTTACGGCGGACAAAGAATAGTGGGATGAGTGGATAAAGGCATTACAGGAGCTCCTATCATTCTTTTTTTTGCACAACAATATTTTTTTATATAATGATGTGTTTTCAATTGCAGAAAAACGCATTTGAGGCTAAATGGCGATACAAAGGGCCCGAATTTTCGGAAGAGATGGAAATAATGTATGGTGGGGTAATGGCTGATGATCCACTAGGATGGGCACCCTCACAAGGGACTCAGCAGGAAAAGACAATATGACGGGAGGCATCAAGATCGAGAGCATTGGAATTGGGCCGCAACAGATTTTTCAGCTTTAGAAAGGCTTAAAGGAGCATAATTAGTGTGCTAGAGCAATGCCCAGCCGATTGATTGACCATTCAATCGATCGATCGATTGATTAGTGACCCGAGAGCTATATCTTATATATCTGCTCGATCGATTGACACTGTGCATCGATCAATCGATTTTTCGCGAAAAAGGGTTTTCGTCAGAATTCAAAGTTAAGTTTTCGGGCATACTTGTATTTTTTTTTAGTATTTTTTTTAGGGTTTTCTTTTGCTTTAGAGGCCTCCTATATAAGGTCTTTTAATAAACAATATAAGGAGTTTTTTGATTAATGAAAAGAGCTTTTGCTTTGGAATTTGAGATGAGTTTCTTCGAAGATTAAATCTTCTTCCCGAGAAGGGTTTGGTGTGAAGCCAAGGGTGCGAAGCCCACGATCTAATTCCCGAGAAGGGTTTGGTGTGAAGCCAAGGGTGTGAAGCCCACAATCTATCTTCTATCTATTTCTTTGATTTTCTAGTAGTTCTGCTTGCGTGCTAATCTCAACCAACCATATTTCAACCATTACCCTGCGATCTTTTCAACGCCCACAAACCACCCTAAATCCTATCATCATCTTAATATCCCGAAATCCTAAACCCTAGCATCCATCTAAACCGTTATATCGATTCGTCTCCGCAAACCCTAGATCAAACAGGCGACTTCATTGTTGATCTACGAGCAAGCCTTTATCTGGAAGCGGCTAGAGTTCTACCTCTAGGATCTTCCTTCCGCGAAGCTACTGGATCTAACGCAATGGATCGAACCCTATCCGAATCACCATGCGAACATCCAAATGGAAAACCACTAAACCCTAAGGTATTCGCGTTATTTTCAAATTCATTGTTCAAATTAGTTTAATTTAATTTTGCCAATTAATTAAATCAAAGCATTCACATAGTCTAGGGTCTTGTCCGGCGTCAGTTTTGGTATCAAAGCTCTAGGTTCTAGGTTAGGGCATATTGTGTGACATTTTAATTTTATTGCATTTTTACTTCAATTTTTATTTGTGCACATCTACTGTTTGTGCAAAAGTCCTTACTCATTTTGAGTCACATGTGTATGTCATTTTGAAGTCATTTAATTTTATGGCATTTGTGTCTTCATTTGTGTGGACGTCATGTGTTTGTTAAAATTCCTCAACTGTTGTGTGGTCCATAGAATTGTGTCTAAGTTGTGTTTGTGTCAAGCATTATGTATGAGTCACTTACAAGTCACCATGAATTCCTTACCTGTCATGAAAGGGTGCTAGACGAATGAGGGAACCACTACACTCCAAATTCTTGGCAAAGTACCAAAAGTCGTGATGATTTTAGAGTTCAGGGATGTCCTCATCATCATGAACCTGAGTACGACCCTGCCGAGAAGTTTCTAAAATCTATTCGGAATGAGGTCCCAGATTTTGAGGGTACGACGGACCCTAGAACCTTCGTGGAATGATTGTTTAGTGTAGAGGAGTACTTTGATTGGTATGGCGTACCAGATGAATACAAAATTAGGCTAGTAACAACAAAGTTTAAGGGTAATGCCGAAACTCCGTATTGAGTTTCATATAAAACTCCGTATTGAGTTTCGTCAGATTAAACCCATCTCTATATGGGATGATATGAAGGTGACACTTATTGAAAAATATGTTCCTTTGACATATCGTCATCTTCTACGGAGTTTAAGAACCAAGACAAATAAGTGTCCTGATTGTCTCAAGTGTCAAGGGTACGAACACTTTGCTTACCAATGCTCCATAAAACTTCCTACTCCAAATTTATTGACTAAAAGAGGGAGTCCTATAAAGCCGAAGAGTAGGAAAGAGAAAGAAGTGATGTTTGGTCGCCCACACATGAGTCAACTAAGTCACCCATGCAAGATTCGATCGAGTCACCTACGCACGATTTGTTAGTGCCCGTAGAGCCAGTTGTGCACGAGTCTTTATTGGTGGTAGAGTCGTGTGCACTTGAACCTTTGAAGTTGGTCGAACCGAGTGTACATGAGTCATTAGTGTCCTTTGATTCGATCACACGAGCTGATAGTGCCCACAGAGTCGGTTGTACCTAAGTCGTTAATGTTAGTAGGGTCAAGAACACTTGAGTCGATTATATGTGAGTCGTTAGCGTCGCATGCACATGAGAGTATCAAGTCCATAGATATACGTACACATCATTGTCTTGAGTTGCATACCGCTATACATTTTGAGTCTTATTGTGAGTCAACTTTTGAGTCTCATTTCACATTGCATGCCGAAATTAAGCTTAAAATTAATTTATGCAATGAAACTCTCAAAATATCGATGCAGTTACCCAAGGCTTTTATGGAATTTCAATTAAATAATCATGCAATGGTTCGGATTGGACCTGAATGATTCCCATCGGGAGTCGCAAGGAAGCTCTAGGCCCACGGCGCTGGACCTTTTAGACTTGTGGTAAGGAGTGGTCTTAGTGTGTGCATTCTTGAGTTCCCTTCAGATACAAGGATTAGCTCAACGTTCAATATGGAGGACCTAGTTCCTTCTCTAGACTCAACCCCACGACCCTGCAATCCTTTCCAAACGCCCCCTATTCACGATCTCGTCTAAACTTTGCAGCCGATACCCTTTCCCTACCCAAGCAGGCAAAGGAAAGAAGTATTTGAGGAAATTTCAGATGATCTTGTGGCATTCACCTGCGACAGAGAGTTTTTGGTTTATGAGATGTAGAGGGTTGGTAAGTCGACTACCGAGAGTGCATGGGCCAATCATGAGAGAGTTCGTCGTTTGAGTTCCTGTATTTCCGACAAATATCGCGATCACCTTTCATCGGTGATGAAGACTTTTGGGTCCGGGAGAGTTGATGAGAAGCTTCAAAAATATTTGATAGAGTGGGTTGGCGAGCCGGGTTGGTTCGTCGAGGAGAGGTTTACAGTGTGCGCTTCGATACAATTGACCAAGATAATATTCACATGTTACCAGATGCGGAGATTGTTTTGGTTCGTTGCGAGGAGTTCCATTGTTCAAGAGCATTGGAATTGGGCCGCAACAGATTTTCCAGCTCCAGAAAATCTTAAAGGAGCAGAATTAGTGTGCTAGAGCAATGCCCAGTCGATTGATCGACCATTCAATCGATCGATCGTTTAGTGACCCGAGAGCTATATTTTATATATATGCTCGATCGATCGACGCTGCGCATTGATTGATTTTTTGCGAAAAGGGGTTTTTGTCAGAATTCAAAGTTAAGTTTTAGGGGCATACTTGTCTTTTTTTTAGTATTTGTTTTAGGGTTTTCTTTTGTTTTAGAGGCCTCCTATATAAGCTCTTTTAATAAACAATGTAAGGAGTTTTTTGATTAAGGAAAAGAGCTTTTGCTTTGGAATTTGAGATGAGTTTCTTCGAAGATTAAATTCTTCCTGAGAATGGTTTGGTATGAAGCCAAGGGTGCAAAGCCCACGATCTATTTCCCGAGAAGGGTTTGGTGTGAAGCCAAGGGTGTGAAGTCCACAATCTATCTTCTTTCTATTTCTTTGATTTTCTAGTTGTTCTGCTTGCGTGCCGATCTCAACCAACCATATTTCAACCATTACCCTGCGATCTTTTCAACGCCCACAAACCCTAAATCCAGCCATCATCTTAGTATCCCGAAATCCTAAACCCTAGCATCCATCTAAACCGTTATATCGATTTGTCTACGTGAACCCTAGATCGAACCGGCGACTTCATTGTTGATCTACGAGCAAGCCTTAATATGGAAGCGGCTAGAGTTCTACCTCTAGGATCTTCCTTCCGCGAAGCTAATGGATCTAATGCAACGGATCGAACCCTACCCGAATCACCATGCGATCATCCAAATGGAAAACTACGAAACCCTAAGGTATTCGCGTTATTTTCAGATTCATTGTTCAAATTAGTTTAGTTTAATTTTGGCAATTATTTAAATCATAGCATTCACATAGTCTAGGGTCTTGTCTGGCGTTACAATACCTCTTCTTTTGTAGACTACGGTGATGATAATTATGATCATGATGGTGATGATTCTACACAGCCTCAAGCAGATCTTAATACTGATGGGGTTGAGGAAATTGATCCTGTGATTAATGAGAAAGAGTTGACAGGTACAATGGCTAACAGACGGGGACCAGAACGTCTGTCACCACGCCGAAAATATCAAGTGGAACCATGCTCAATAGACAGCTCCAAGGGACTTGCGAGGTGATTGAGAATAAAAGCACGGCATCGAGCGCTCGCCTTGGACATGGCGAGACATTGAAGGAGTGCATCAGCATGTTGAATCATATGATAGATGTTCCCAAAGCAAGCCCCTTAGAACTTTTTACTTTTGACGAGTTCTTAAATAAAGATTTCAGAGACCTGTTCACCAATGATCATGAGTCCCATCGAGTCTAGTTACAACATCGTTTTGATCGAGCTAGCCGTGGAGGGATTTAGGAATCATTTCTTATTTTTTTCTTTTTGGTCATTCTAAGCAGTAGTTTATTATTGTATTTTGTGTTGATAGGTTAAAATTATGAGACACAGAGCTACATTACATTTCTTACTTTTCAGATGTGATTCTTTATGATGTTATGTGCACTTATGGTATTGTTTAAGCATTTTATTTATTTAGTTATGAATGTGGTTTTATTTATTTATATGATTGTGAATATGGTAGTTATTTCTTTCCATGGTTATGGATCTGGGTACTATATATTGTCGTCATTAATTATAGACAATCATTTGATGTAGTTGTACGTGTGATTGATACATATCTCTATCATGCACTTGACCATATTTTTTATGTTATACACTTGATTTCTTACGATTATTTTTATAACTTTGGTCTATATATTTTTCATATATTCCTGTTATTTGGTGATTATCGCAGGACATGAATCCTGATGAAGAATATAATATTGGACATGAAACAAGTTCTGATGAAGAACATAACAGTACAAAGTCAGATAATGAAATTGAACTATTAGCTCTTACTGGTGCAACGGTAGCTGTACAATATTACCATCTTTTTTATCGCCAAACAACCCTGTAGGGCATGCATATTTTGAAACACCCAATTGTAGTTTTTGAGCAATTATGAATGTAGAGACATGTATAAGATTATGTGAAATTTGAATGAGAGGGGATTACTACAAGATATGCGAAATGTTTGTGTAGAAGAGCAAATAGCTATGTTCCTTGTGGCACTTGGTCATAATGAACGAAATAGAATGATTGCAGAACGCTTTCAGCATTCACCCGGAACTGTCTTTCATCAATTTCATGGAGGTTTGACGGCATTTGTACATTTTTCGATGTCAATTATCATACCTCCATCATTTGAGACGATCCCCAAGCACATTGCTACGAATCCCAAATATATGCTATGGTTCAAGGTAATTAATGATTTAAATATAAATACTAATATTGTTTATGAACTCATTATCGAATATAATTTATATATATATAATTCCTTTTTAAAATATTGCAGGATTGTATTGGAGTGATTAATGCCTACATTCCTGCAGTGCAACAAATTCCATATAGAAGTAATCATAAAGGAATAAGCCTAGCGTGATGACAACATGTTCATTTGACATGCTATTCACGTTTGCTTATGTTGGGTGGGAGGCACAGCCAACGACTTCCCTATTCTTCATGAGGCTGTTAGCAACTCCAACTTAAATTTTCCCCATGCTCCACATCGTATGCATGTTTGATTTCAAGTATTTTATAATATTTTTTAAAATAGTTCATCACTGTTTAATTTTTTATTTTCCAATAGGTAAGTACTACGTGTTATCAAAAGACTCATTATCACATTCCAGTCTTTCGGAATGGTCCACGACCAAGAGGGAAAAAGGAATTTTTAATCATCCACATTCTTCATTGCGGAATGTGATTCAACGCTGGTTCAGGGTTCTATAGAAAAAATGACCCATTTTAACAAAAATGCCATCATATTCATTAGAGACACAAAGATTATTGTGATCGCATGCATGGGGATTCATAAGGCAAGAGGAAACTGTTGACAAAGACTTTAAAAAATATGGTAATGAAGGGCCAAGAGAACCTGATGACCTGTTGAACATGTAGGTTCTTCTCAAGGTCAGAGGGAGCTGGAAATTGCTCGAGATGCAATAGCTGATGCTATTTTCGATAGCCACGGTGGAAGTGTTGGAGATTGAGTATTAACTGCAATTTAATGTTAATTATCTAAAGGGGAATGCTAACATCACCCTATTCATTGTAACGTTAGCATCAGGAATAATACCTTTGTTAAAGGGCATTTTTGTAAAATTACAAGGGACATGTTCGTAAACATGAACTAAATAACAAATGAGGTGTTTGCAATAAATGCGGTGCATGTACTTGCAATAAATGAGGCATCATCATTTATTGGAAACCCCTCATTTATTATCTAATTTTAATTTACTAAAATGTCCCTCGCAATTTTACGAAAATGCCCTTTAACAAATGCATTATTGTCTGGGGAGGATGCTAACCTCACAATGAAGAGGGTGAGGTGAACATACCCCTTATTTAAAAATTTATTAATTATTTTTTTATAATTACCTTGAACGATTTTTTATTTCATGAACCTGAACTATATCTGATGTTATTATTAACTAATTTTCATATTGACATATTTCATCTCATATGCTACATTTAGATTTTGTTAATGATGCATATGTTAATATTTGTGAATGGAATTTGTATAATATATATGTTTAAATCTTTAGTTTATACCGCACAAGTGCTTAAAATTGTTTCTGGACACTGTCATGGTCATTTTTGTCATTCAACCACAACAGATTTAGACCAGTGATGTTGAAGATTGAATTAAAAAAAATCTCTACTGTGTGATTAGGGCTGGCTAAACACCTTCAAAATGAACACTTACAATAGATTGGGGATATATGCATAATGGAGATGTTTTAGCCGCTCATTTCTAAGGCGTTTAACTGATCCTAATCACATGATAGAGGTGTGTTTAGATGCAATCTTATGACGCCACATATCTAATGATCGAGATCTTTGCATCACGTGGGGCACTTGATGAAAAAGGTGTCACATCACACATGTCCAAAAAATGGAGATCAGTTCACAATCTAGACAGTGAATGGGTTGGTTACTCTATATCAGCTTGTACTTTCATATGTACTCCAGATATGATGTGGGCGACACACATGACTAATGAAGGGAAGTAAGCTTGATAAGAACAAAATACCTCTGCCTGTGCAAAATGCATAAGCATGTTACTTTGAAACCGTACCAAAACGAAATAACCAATCAAGCACATTCAAGATTCACTAACCTCCTCAGGTGTAATTGTGTACATAAGATCCTCAATTTTTCTAGCATACTGAAATAGTTTTTCAAATTGCTGCAAACAAAATAATCAGTTAGCATCCACACCTTGCAGAACACAATACTCTGCTTAAAATATAAAGGGAAACTAATTGAGTTCCTATGTGATAAAAGAAGATTAAGATTCAAGATTGCTTAATTTGAAAATGATGAAGAAACCAAGAAAGATGATACACTTACAAAGTATATGATCATATTGATATGACGGGTGCAAGCTTGCTCATAAGACTCACTTGCCTGGTGATAGAACTTTGCAAGTGTGGGCACAACATTTGCTAGATCGTAAAGACTAGATACAGTAACGCATAATCAGCATATCTCAAAAGATATGCATTGAAAGATAACCTTTTAAATCAAACTTATAATCAATCTCAACACACGCACACCAACAGGCAAGTGAGGCTACATACCTGTTCTGGAAGGCTGCATAGTTCTCAAAAAGCACAATATCAGCATACTTTGGGTCAGTTTGTGCAATTTTTTCCAGCGTCACAAACATTATACTAACCTGTTCAATGAAATTATTCTCCAAAATTCATAAGGCTGAACTCCAAACTTGGAGAAATCAATAAAAAATCATGCTTAGTCTTATCCATCAACTAGTAATCATCTTAAATTTTTTTTTCGAACGGTAGTAATCATCTTACATTACTAATGGTTCTAACTCGGCAGGAAAAACACGCTAAAAAATCCAAGCATTTTCTTCTAACACCTGTATATACTTCGAAAATTTAATGCCAAAAACGGTTGTGTGTTTAGGCTTCGATGCCCATCGCGATATACACAAAAATACATTGATTTTGGTGCTTCAGAATTCTGTATGTGAATCTCTGAACATGTAAATATTGATTCTTATGAGTATGAAAAGAATCCAAACAGCCAATAAGAAAGCCAATGAAGATAAAAAGAGGTTCATCAACTGACGGGAGTTTGAAAGGGACGGAGAATACAATTAAGAAAATGAAGAAGAAAGAAGAAATGGGTTGTCTCTAGATTGTTTATCAGACAAAAAGCCAAACGGGTCTGTTAGAAGGTTCTTACAAAAGTTGATGGAATGCACACAAACAGAAAGGACCAAAAACATCAATATTTATTGCCATTCCGTTAGAGAGAAAGTTGAAAGTGAGGAGATTACTCCACGTGTGAGAACTGAGAATGAGCTTGCATACATGTTCACTTAGGATCTTCAGCACCAACAGCTAGAAAGGATTCAGCTCAAGCTGCACACAGGATTATATGCTCCAGCTGGAGGGGGAGCGTGCAAATGTCTTCTACAAGTGTTAAAAGTAGCTTCCAGTCTTTGCCAGAAGTTCCAAACAGCTTTCAGTCCTTTTGTCAGAACTGCCATGCAACTACCAACCCTTGGTGAGAAATCCCAAACAGTTTTCAGTCCTTTACATTTACTTTTACGGGTGGTTTAGTGTTTACATTAATAGTATACTTGTAGACAGTTACCAAGTCCATTAATAAAATAGGAGGTGAGATTAGGGAGAGCACAACTCATCCTCTCTCTCTCTCTCTCTCTCTCTCTCTTGGTCTTCGCCTCTTTTCTTTTCCTTGTTATTCTTGCACCTCATAACCCTTGAAATACATGAAACCCTAGATGCCTTTGTTCATAAAATTGTATAAGAAAAGAAGGCTAGGAAATTTAAGAAAAGGGAGAAAATCTGCACATCTAATCTGAGATCCTTAGCATGGAATAATTATAGTGCTATATATGGAATAAAACCCACAGAGATTAGACTAAATTCCTGGGTTCTAAGGACAAGAAAAAAGAATGGGTAGTAATGAAACGTTCTTACTGTGGGGCATCTGAAATTATTAGGATTGAAGCTATTGGCATCTGTCAGAGTTCTGATCAAATTGTTTTCTAAGCTGCATGGGAAATTCACTAACAACATTATACCATCAAGTTGAATCTCCATTCAAACTTAGCAACATCTGAAGTTGAAGGCCAGCTATTCTAGCATCATTGGGACAACCACAAAACCACATCATGAGCAGTGCAGTACAACTGAAGGTGCAATAACTGCCTTTATTTCACTTTCTTCTTCAACCTTCCTGTATTTTTAACCCCTGATTGCATTGATGTCCATCGTATTAATTAAAGTGTTTTGATATTCTACAGAGTTTAAAGTCAATGTGGGCATTGGAGTAACGTTGAATGCAGTGCCAAAATTTGATGACGTAAGCATAAAGCAGATGGTCAACACAAGGGCGAAAATAAAAATTGAATGTGATGAATGTGGAATAGACAATGTAGACCTCAGAATAAGGACAGAAAATATTCACGGGTTGGTATTATGTACACGAATGAAGCACCGCCTGCGGTGCTCGGTTTAATCTCCCTTCACCAACCTTGAAAAATGCTCAAACTTTTTGAGCGTCAAATGAGTGAAATGCCAAAAGTGAAAATTCACTTATTTTTGTGCTCATGAATAGTCGTGCACCTCCTGAGGCTCGATTCATTCGGTTCAAGGAGATTGACCCGAGCACCCCTAGCGGCGCTCAGGTTGGGTACTTAATACCAACTCTAATATTCAGAAGATATAGGATAGCAAAATTTTATTTAAAGTACAGGCTAAACACATGCAAAACACCCATTTTGTTGATGAATGGTTTCTCATATCTATCCAGTGCTAGGTCTTTTCAATAAAAAAGCGACTATGTTGATGAACGGCTTTCTCGAGCTTAATCTCAAAACCTAAGTAGCGACTCACTATTGCCAGATATCTTTAGAGGATTCTATGAACCACCGCTTTCTAACCATCAAAGAAAGTTGAGAGGTCCTAACAGCTAATTACCTCCGCACTTAACCATTTTTCAAGGGTAGCTGGGTGGTGTAGCCAGTACTTCCTGGCATCGCCAAGTAAAAAATGTGCAAAGGCTCAGAGACTCTTGCACTGTGGAGATTTGCTTCGGGGAATCGATACATGGTACTTGTTAATTATAGATGATATTTGACTATTTTGACTTAAATGATGGAGATTATTTTTCATCCCAATATTCTGCGCCACAGATCTTTACATCATGATTCACCTATTAGACGGTACTTATGATTATTCTACGTGGCACAAATCCCCGAAATTGACCTGAGTACCCAGATACCTAGGAGTCGGGCCACATACCTAATACTACCTTGTTAAGATGAGATAAACCAAAACCTCAAATACTGCTTACCATTATATTAACTCAAAGAGTTAGTATTAGGTATCCAACCCAAGCACCCACACTCTTGGTACTTGGCTCAGTTATTAGGATGTATGCCATGTGGAACCATCATTGTTCCGTAAGCCCATGATCTCAAGATTTATCGTGTAAAATATTAGAAGGAAAAACAATCTCTATCATTTGATTCAAATTTCAATGCAGTCAAACACCATTTAAAATTCATTGTTTGTTTAATTTACATGATATCCGTTAATTTTAGATGACATTTGACTGCTTTGAATAAACTGATGGAGATTGTTTTTCTTCCCTTTCTTTTACACCAAAGATCTTTGGATCATGGTGCACCTATTGGACGGAACACATGTAAGAAGTTTGCCACTGCGAGTGGGTATCTGTTTTTGAGATTTACTTTCATCTCAGTCATTTGGGGTGAGTTCCTGAAGTGTTTGGGGTCAGTGGATGTTTGGGTGAA
The DNA here is from genome assembly GCA_021018995.1 of Chloranthus sessilifolius. Taxonomy (NCBI): domain Eukaryota; kingdom Viridiplantae; phylum Streptophyta; class Magnoliopsida; order Chloranthales; family Chloranthaceae; genus Chloranthus; species Chloranthus sessilifolius. The sequence goes on from CM037584.1 coordinate 3,963,009, forward strand.
TCCTATGCTATGGTTATTGCTGGGTGATTAGAGAATCACTTTGAAAGGAGTATAGGAACGATTTCGATTGCCTTACCATTGGCTATATTCTGGCATATATGATTTGCAAGGAATAAACGAATTGGATTGCCTTAAATAAAATCTAACCTTACCGATAAAAAAAAAAGGAATAAACGAATCGTCGAATATTTATTAAACTCTTGGACCTATTGAGATTCCACTATTGAGGGCCTATGTTGGTGGTGTATTTCTGGATCTCCAGAAGAGGCAATTTCAGTTGCCGATATCCTTGTAGAGTGACAAATCTAACCCCCCTAAGGTTTTCACAGCCATATTCCTGAGGCCATTCGTGCGGGTTTACACTTTCTTACTGCTATGTTTCTTCGTTCTTGTTTTTCTTTTGCTTTTGTTTGGATTTTTGTTTTTTGGGCAGATAATCTCACTCTACCTCTTTGATCTGTTGTAAGTTTGTTCCATTATTGGTAGTATGGCTTAATGCGATAAAAATAGAAATGGTAAACAATTTTTTAAGTTGAGAATCCTAAGTGAGGTCCACTTACTGCTATTTGATGGACAACCAATATCATTTTCTATGAGTTCTAACACTTTTTCAAAAAAGGGCGAATTTTAACTCAACTTTTTAACACTTCCCATAGTATTGTAGTTCCACCATCAATTTCCCAAGAAGCATCTCGTATTTTTGTTGTTTCTATCTATAATAGAGATATGTTAAGGAAAAAATTGATATACAATTGAGAGACATGACTCACCAATTTTGTGTATGCCTGGTCAACCAAATCCCTGGATTGTCCTTGGATGTACTGCTCCATACGTGTGGCAAGGATTGCAAATCTATGAAAAAGAGGGAACAAATCTACATTTGAGGAGAGAATTAACATGTAAAAATAGACTAATGAACACAAGTATGTAAAAGATATAGAATAAAATGATTTGTTGTTGTACCAAGTGGATAGTTTTTCAAGGAATGCTAATTAAAATATAAAGAAGTGACACCACTATGAAATTAGCATGTGTGAAAAAAATTATGCACAAGTCTGAATTAAACTCAACCAAACTAAAGCTAAACAAATAAATATCCCATGTATAAGCAACCCCAACCAACGCATTACTAATGAAAACCATATATAATCTTTTTTTGATAGCCAGGTATCCGGCCTCTTAGAAACCCACGTATAATCTTATTTGAGATGAGCCCCCACTCAAAACCTAAAGACATTTAAAGAAAAGGATGCATAGATTTTACGTAAAAAAATGTACAATTGACATTTAGGGGGCTTTGTTTTTGGGTAGTTCCTTACTGCCCGCCAAGGTATGTACTCCCTTTTCTTTTTTTTCGCTTTTAATACAATACTTTGTTACCGTTTAAAAAAAAAAAAAAACCGTAACTGTAATGGCCAAAAGAGGGGGACTAAGGAAAATCTGGACACCATCATAGGCCCAGTCCAATGCTATTAACAAGGCATGTACTCGTTTGTGATATAGATTCATCCTGATGAGTTTATCTGATAATAAAAAAGAAAGGATGATGAATCAAAGAAGAATGAAGGCTTTTAGTTCTGAATTCTAACCAATCTCGATCACTGGATGAAATCCCAACAATCTTAATTAGTTCAAAATTACAGTAAGAAATGTCTCTTGAATCCTTTCACAGCTACAAATTTTTTTTTCTCTATTTTTTTAAAAAATAAAAATTAAAGGAGGGTTTTCTTTGAACTCCCAGCTTCAATGCCCACTGGAACCAAGAAAGTGCAGAAGCATTATGAAGCACTACTGCACAACCCTGAAACCTCACCAGGTAACCACCCCCAAAACTCAAAGGGAGATAATTAAGTTAAGAATTAACGAACAAGTTCAATCCATCTGAGAGGTCATATTGAGAATAGAAATTCACATTTTGTATGAGTTTGCTTGTTACATCCATGCATTGTGTCATGTTTTTATGTTCTGATATTGTTACATTTATTTTGGAGGTGTCTAGTCCCTTACCAATTTTTTTTTGTCTACTCATTTTAGAATCTCTACCTCAAGTTGTTTGCGAAGATTAGGGTTAGAGGAAGAAGAAGAAAGAGAGAGAGATAGAAATAAATTAGGGCTATAAGTTGTATTACCCATACCTTCACCATATTATTATTATATATACCACTGGAATCTCTTGTATAGCACTAACTCCCACAAGTAACATAAAACTGACTACACAGTCCATACTACCATTGCACACACACCAACACTCCTCAAGTTCGCTCATATATATCTATCATGCCCAACTTGGACATGATGTCATACAATCAATTTCTTTCCACAGCCTTAGTGAGTACATCAATCAGCTGATCTTTTGAACTTACTTGAGGTATATAAAATTCTTTGAACTCATAATTTCTCCCATTCAAAATGGCAGTCTACTTCAATGCGATGGGTCTTTTCATGTTAAACAAGATCTTCGGCTGCATGAAGTGCAACTTCATTATCTTCATGCAGTGTCACAAAGAGCTTTACTTTAATTCTATGATCAACCAAGCTGAATCTAAACCGCATTCCTTGATAAGCATTAAGAGACATGGTCCTGTATTCTTCATTTCCACTAGAGTGGGAAACCACATGTTGTTTCTTACTTTCCAACTGACCAAGTTCCCACCAATGAATTTAGATCAGCATTTTTGGATCGTGACCGGGTCAAATGAAGGAAGTCAACAAGGAAGAAGTGGACTCGTAGATGAACTTTTAAACGGTCTGTGAAGCATAATTGGGGCGTGTGTTAGTTGATCGTTCGATCCAGATACTCTATCGATCGATTGAGGATAGAGGCTTATGAGGTTTGGCAAATTTCTTTTTCTTAGTCGATTGATCGATTCCAAATTTTCGATCGATCGAATGTGAACAGAGACCTCAAGTGATTTATAACTTTATAAATCGATCGATCGATCGATTTGTCGTGTAAGTCAGATCTGCCAAAAGACGAAATTTTAGTTTTTTTGGGCAAAGTTGTCCTTTTAAGTGTTTTATTTGTTTTAGGGTTTTCTTCTTTTGAGGCCTACTATATAAGGTCTTTATAAGCATTGTAATAGTTAATGATTAATGAATGAAATTGAGAGTTTTCTTTTGTGCAAACCTTACAAGACTTGTCAAGAGTTTTCAACCGAAAGAGTGAATCTTTCAAAACCCGAGGAGTTTACTTTCATTTCTTGTGTGGCTTGATGAGAAGCCGACGTACAGCCTTGGTGTGAAACCTCGGAACCCTCTTTGGAGCGAATCTGAAGATCTTCTATCTTACACTTATTTTATTTTATTTTTTGTTCTAATTGAATATTGAGAACCTCAAGCCCCTATCGTGTGGGATTTATGCTATTTTAGGGTTAGCGTGCGTTCAGAGAGGTTCAAACCCTCGACAAGTGGATTGGTGAATCATGAGTACAAATCAAGTTCTCGAAGCCCTTTGTGATTTGAGCGATTACATGGTTTCCATGAGAACGTTCGTGAAATAATGGAGCATTCTTATCGTGCGTCAAAAGATGGCGATGGTGGAAAAACAATGGTGCGAGGAGAAAGGCAAGTCATCCGATCAACATGGTTCCATATTCAAGCATATGACGCTTCTTAACAACGTTTACTGCGAGTTGCTAAGGTCTCGTCGGATAGTGGTTGCATTGCAAGAGGATATCAGTACAATACTTATCAAAGCTTTTATTCACGAATTATCCGAAGACGTATTAGTCGTGATTCAAGCTTTGAGACCGAAGGTTACAAGCTTCATCCCTATAGCCGTACCCATGAGAGGACCTCTATAGGTTAAAGTTCCTCTACCCGCGCCAGTGGAAGTCCCTATACCGGTGGAAGATACCGAACCCACGGTGAATCTGAGTACCTCCATGCCTATGGAAGAACCGATAGAGCTCGGTGCTCAAATGGATCCAGTTATTCGTATTAATCTTGTGCCTGCACAACATCTGGTTGAAGAACCCATACCGATTGGTGAGATCGTTGCAGATCCTGAAACCGTTGAAGAGCGTGAGGTCGTTGAAGCACAAGCATCTGTGATAAGCCCTACCGAGCCCGAAACTGTTGAAGAGCCCGAGGCGTTAAAGCACAAGCATCCGTGATAGGGCCTACCGAGCTCGAAACCGTTAAAGAGCCCGAGGTTGTTGAAGCACAAGCATCCGTGATAGGCCCTATCGAGCTTGAGACCATTGGGAAATTCGAGGTTGATGAAGAGCAAGTATGTTTGATAGCGTCTATTGATGTCGACCAAACTTCGAGGTCGAACTTTTCAAAGTAGAAGGGATTGATGTGGAGTTTAGATCCGCATGTTTGGATCGTGGCTGGGTCAAACGAAGAAAGTCAACAAGGAAAAAGTGAACACATAAATGGGCTTTTAAACGGTCCGTGAAGCAGACTTGGGGCGTGTGTCAGTCGATCGATCGATCCAGATACTCGATCGATCAATAGTGGACAGAGGCTTATGAGGTTTGGCGAATTTCTTTTTCTCAGTCGATCGATTGATTCCAAATTTTCGATCGATCGAATGTGAACAAAGACCTCAAGTGATTTAAAACTTTATAAATCGATAGATCGATCAATTTGTTGAATAAGTCAGATCCGCCAAAAGACAAAATTTTAATTTTTTTGGGCAAACTTGTCTGTTTTAGTGTTTTAAGGTTTTCTTCTTTTGAGGCCTACTATATAAGGTCTTTATAAGAATTGTAATCGTTAATGATTAATGAATGAAATTGAGAGCTTGCTTTTGTGCAAACCTTAGAAGACTTGTGAAGAGTTTTCAACCGAAAGAGTGAATCTTTTAAAACCTTAGGAGTGAATTTTCATTTGATGTGCGATTTGGTGCGAAGCCGAGTCACACCAAGACTTCACAACCTTGGTGTGAAGCCTCAAAACCATCTTTTGGAGGGAATATGAAGATCTTCTATCTTACTTTTTTTTTTTGTTCTAATTGAAGATTGAGAACCCTAAACCCCTATCGTGTGGGATTACGCTATTTTAGGGTTAGCGTGCGTTCCGTCCCGCATCAAATTCGTAGAAAACCGAAGTAGATCTCCTATCACAAAGAGATCCTCCCCAATCAACATCAGTAAATATATTAATATCAAACTTACGTGATTATGGTACAATAAGCCTCTCTCTTCACTACCCTTTAAGTACCTCAGAATTCTATACATCGCATCCCAGTGTGTGGTCCTTGGTGCAAGCATGTGCTGGCTCACAGCTCACCACGCTTGCAACATAAGCAATATCAAGGCAAGTCATGGGAGGTAGATAAGCTTTTCCACAAGCCATTGGTACATTCTGAAACCCTTGAGAAGTTGACCATCTTCTCCATCAATACGGATTTTGCTCCAAGGGAGTCACCACTAGCTTACTTCCCGACATACTAGTTTGCTTCAAGACATCAATAGTATACTTCCGTTGAGACAAGGCTTTCCCTTTCTTCAACCTGGCCTCTTCAATTCCCAAAAAATCTCGAGTGGAAAGTCTTTAATGTCAAATAATTGACTCAAATAATACTTCAACTTATCATCCCCTGTAACGATAATGTCATCAGCTTACATAACTAGTGCAGTTAGATGAGACCCCATCGTCACGAACAAGGTGTGGTCATAATGACTCCTTTGATACCCAAACTTCATCCAAACAGCACTAAATTTTTTAAACCAAGCTCTAGGAGATTGTTTCAAGCCGTACATCACCTTATTCAAATCATACATTTTGTCTTTCTTCCCATGAAGGGAAAAATCAAGAGGAAGAGCCATGCATACTTCCTTCAAATCACCAAGAAGAAGGCATTTTTTATATCCAACTGATATAAAGACCAATTTTTTATGCAGTAAGTGAAAGCAACATCCTAATAGTGGTTAACTTAGCTACCAGTGCAAATATCTCATAGTTGCCAAGAGTTGGTACATGGTACTGATACGAGTACGGTACTATAGTAAATTTAAGTTTCAGGTACGTTTTTATTGCTATGTCTTTGGTACGATACTTGTCAATATAGAAATACAATTGATATGTTATAGGTATAAAAGAGATGCATTATAGATACGAAATAGAAATAGATATTCCATTGGCACGAGATTGATTCATCATAGAAAAGCTAGTAGTCCACCATTTATGCGGACTATATGTGATTAAATTTATCTATTAGTAGTATTTGAAATATAATATATATTCAAAATTACTTATTAAAAATTATTATTAGAAACATATCTAATGATTTCAATGCACATGAAGCTCATTCCAAGATTTCATAATTTATAAAAACAAATGATTTCATTGTCCTTAAAAAATTTGTGAAAATCAGATTTTGACTCAATCTAATGGCTCTAAAACATTGTTATATAGAAGGAAGAAACTGGTTTCATATTTAAATAGAAGTATCAACAAAATAGAAAACTAGTTTCTTTTTTAATAGAAACAAGTTGCTATATAAGTTGAAACAAGTTTCTAAGATCAAAAGTAGTTTCTGTTTAAAATATGAGTTTCAATTATATATTGAAAAGTGTTTCTGTGAACGTTGTGGAAATGTTTCAGTAACAGCTCGTAACAATCCTGGGTACTGATACGCATAGGATTGGCATGATAAGGTAAAAATGGATTCTGGGTAACTATGCTCCTAATAGTCAACACCATGTGTTATGTGAATCCTTGGCTACAAGCCTGGCCTTATACCTTCTTTCAGGCTCATCTGGTTGGTATATAATAGTACATATCCACCTGCGTCCTAGCATCTTTTCCCCTTCTTGAAGCATAGTCACCTTTCATGTATTGTTTTGTTCCAAGACTTTCATTACCTATAACAGGGCCTCCTTCCACTGTGATTGAGATAGGACACCATAAATACTAGTACGAATAGAAATAGAGTTTAATGAAGAAATTAAAGATAACTTGATATTGAACAAGCTCTTTATTACTCAAACCTGTTGATGGGAGATACGACTGGATTTGGATGCCTTACTTATGGCAATAAGAAGGTCCAAGTCATTTTGTGGAGGCGAACTTGCTTTAGAAGGAAAGACTTGCTTTGTAGTCTGAGGGGGAGAGGTCTTCTTCATCTTCTTAAGGGCTTCATCTCGGATAAAGGTTTTACCTTTTCTAAACTTGGTGAAAGTGTCCACTCTTTCAGTAATAATAACCTCTCTTTTGCTGCCTACTTGGCTCACTTGAGATCTCTTGATCATCTACTTCAACTTCATCTTTATTACCATCACTAACACGATCCCAGAGATATGACAATACTAGTACAATACTCTCTTTCTTAGAGATCTCCCCCTGAAGAGGGCATTTTAGAGGAGAATAGTACTGCGTGGACTCAAAGAAGGGGACATCCATAGTAACACTCTTCTAGAGATGAGATCATAATATTTATATCCCTTTTGAGTAGGAGGATAATCATTGAAGATATATTTAGTAGCCTTTGGGGATAGTTTATTACGATGAGATGAAGGAATATGGCAAAACACAAGGACCCAAATACACGAGAAGGAAGGGGATATAGACAATTTTGAGGGGGCAACAATTTGTAGGGAGTAAGGATTCTATTAATAAGAAAAATGGCATTAAGAATGGCTTCCCCCCATGAACGCTTTGGAACATACGAACCAATTAACAAAGTGCAAGCAACTTCAAGTAAATGTCTATTTTTATTTTTTGCAAACCTGTTTTGTTGTACAATGTAGGGAGATGTGGTTTGCCACTCAATACCATGAATGAGAAGGTAGGACTGAAGAAGGTGGAGGCATACTCCCACCATTAACAGATCACAAAACCTTTAAAACAACATTGTATTGAGTTTGTACCAACTTGTGAGAGATTGAAAAAACTGAAGCAACTCCGACTTGGGATTTTAACAGGTATATCATGGTAACATGTATTCAATCATCAATGAAGGATACAAAGTAGTGATAACCATGAAATCAACAATAGGAGATGATCCCCAAACATCAGAATGTACAATGTGAAAGGGGTGCTACTCCTGTTACTACTAACCTGAAACATCAGAATGTACAATGTGAAAGGGATGCTACTCCTGTCACTACTAACATGATAAGATGTTCTACAATGGTTGGCCATCTGACACACATCATATTGAAACTTGGAGATATTAACCGAGTTATGTTTTTGAGGAAACAAAAGGCAAACACTATAGGGAAGATGACCAAAAAGAATATGCCATAAGCAAACCACCTCGGCAGATAAAACAACAACAGTAGCCATTTGTCTCTGAATGTGATGATCCTCGAACATATATAATCCTTTCTCCTCATGACCATGACCAAACACCTCCCCCTTCGTCAAGTACTAGAAGAAAAATAAGAGGGAAAAAATGTTACAATGTAATTAAGATGTTTATAGATTCTACTAACTGAAAGAAGGCTAATTGGCATCTATGGAACATGTAATTTGGATTCTAAAGAGAGATGACCGCATGAGCAATCCCTTTCCAATGATTGAGGTCGTATTTCCATCGATATTTCATACAATGGATCTTAAGATCACGAATCACCTATCAAGCGGTAAGTTTTATATTCCATATGTTACAGATCCCTAAAATACCTCGTGAATCATATAGCACACATCACGCTCAAACATGATTTTAAGGCCATTTTTTGGGTATGTGTGATTCGTGGAATTAAAAACTAACCGTCTGATATGGGAATCACGATCTCAAGATCTAGCTTGTGAAAGATAGGAGTGAAACACAACCTCCATCATCTGACTCGATGCAATCAATGATTTTTAATGGGTTTGGGACGTGGGCGCTTTCAGTAGACATGTGGCTGCAAACAGAGGTACCCAAACAAATTCAGTTTTTGAATTTAAAAAAGGGACGCACGGAAATGACGTGACAGGTCCAGCCTGTCAAACCTCCTACAAACTCCAATCGAACGGACATGTCGAGGTGAAACGTTTTGTTCCTACATGTATTAGAGTGAACGGTCGGTGTTCGATTCGGGGAGAGAGCTGGTTGCCTGGTTGCAGCTGGTAGATACAAATCACAGCTATGTATCGGTATCGGCCAATACGTATCGATCCTTCACGGACTGATACCCGATACCCGCATTGACTCCTTGGTTAATAGTGCTGAACCAGCCCAATTAGAGGAAATAACTATAGGAACATTATTTACAAGTGGCAAAATTAGAGTTTACCTCCATAGCAACAACTTCAGATTTCACCCAATCACTTCGAATACAACAGGTATTATGGCACTGAACCTGGCAATCACCCACTAGAGCACTATCTCAATCACTTCGCCAACACCGCAGAAAAAACCCCATTGGAACGAGGCCTACCAGCCTTAAGGATAATTGTAAGAAGCTACACCACTGTAGCAAAGACCTCTACAGGTCACAATTTGGTTGCACGACAACAACTACCACAAATACGATCAATGATGCTTTGCAATCTGCAATCTGCAGAAGTTATGGTCTATACATGCAGTTAAATATTTAGGATTCTAAGAGATACACATCATGTGATGTGTATCTTATATTGTAGGCATGATTAAGATTGATTAGGATTTTTAAATATTTTAAGGAAGCATTTTAAATAATTAAAGATATCTTGAGATCTTAATTAATTGTACTCACCTCTATTTAAAGAGGCTCATCTTCATTAATAAAAGCAAGAGAAATTAGTGCAAAGATGTAGAATTTTTAAGTTTCTTCATGCTATTAGAGCTATGGCTGGCTCTGATCTTGCGATCAGGCTGGCCATGGTCTTGAGTTCTGCTCCCCCTACTCAGCTAACAATTTGCTTGATTTTTTTCTCAATAAAATTGCTTCCTTTCTTTTATCTTTACAAGTTCCCTTGATCCACACATTCATGTCTCACGATCTGTTTTTTTTTTTTTTTTTATCTAAGACCTCTCAAACGAGGGTTATGTTCAAGCCGCACGATCCTATATCGTAAGCTTCTAAGAGAGATCATGACAGACCTGATTTAGTGAGCCACCGATTCGGACAGACTCAAATAAAGTGGGATGCGACGATAATGGATTTCACAGATAGGCGGTGACCACTAGGAAGCATGATCAGACGTTACTAGCTATTCATCGACACACTTCATAAGATCCAGGGCTAAGATTCCATGTAACCAATGGACTTCCTTCTTCAAAGGAACATGCAATTGTGCGAGGGTAATAGAGAATATTTTGGATGGATAAGAGAGATACACATCCTAAGATGTGTATCCTGTGATTTAGATATGACTTGATTTTATTAGTATTGTAGGAAGTATTTTAAGTACTATATATCTCTTAAGATCTTAATTCATTGTATTCACCTGTATTTAATGAGGCTTCTCTCCTTAATGAAATACAGAAAAACCATTATCAAAATGTAGTCTTTAGAGTTTCTTCATAATCAACACGAGAATCATGCAGAACCATTGCTGCCCTACTGCGGCCAATACAATGCACTTCAACCTCAACAACTTCCAACTCAACTGCAAACTCCAAACAAATTTTAAATAACAAACTGGCTCTTAACGACCATCAGGCTTAACAATAGTCAAAGTGGTGAACAACTATTTGTAGGAAATCACAGGAAAATAAAGAAAAACAAGGCCCATTCCCACACTAAGCTCATCAAAACTTCTTCCACAGACCTCCAACTGAGATGGGGTTACAGTCATATGAAAGAACACTCAAAACCAAAGCATTTTCTGGTTTTTATCTCAAACAATCTCATCTGGTGCAGTACCGAACTCCAAAAGTCGTGACCACAGTGGTTTTTTTATGGTTTCGTAATAAACAACAGATCTCTTGAATATATCATCAAATTGAAAATCAGAGTATAAGGGAATGTTACTAATTGAATTATGAAGCAAACCAGTGACCCAGACGTTGATCTTCATCAGTGCAGGGATCAATGTATTGGCTGGTATAGGGGTGTGTGTAGATATATTGACTCATGTATTTCTTATAGTGTGGATGTAGAATGTAATGGGGTGTATACAAAAATTTGCAATTATTAGTATAAGGGCTAGTTGAGCCCTCTAGTAACCCTAATTATACCATCCTATTCTCTAACTCTTCCTCTCTCTACAAACCCTAATCCTAAAGTCAAGTTGGTATCAGTGACATTTAACCATCTTTTTCACTTCTTTTTTTCAAGTTTTTTTCTTGCTGCTGACATCATCCATCTTTGTTGACGTCATCACAGATGTCAGCGATGTGACGTCAGCATTCCGGCACCGGATGTGACTGGAAAGGAGGAAATAAATTGGTTGTGGTCGAATTTTGTGGTGGTCAGTTTTGCCTCTCTGGTCGAAGGAGTTTGGAGAGTGCAAGGTGGACTTATAAGCTAGGGTTTGGGTCGTCTTCTACCTAAACTCTTCATTCTTGGTTATTTGAACTTCGGATCATAACCAGAGACAAGGGTTAGGATTGCAATGGACTGAAAAGTTTTCTTGTGCTTATATCTGGAGCTTCCGGTACCTCTAATGGCTGCTTCAACTGTGCAGCCTAGTTGCAGCCACATGTTACACCTACAAATTGCATCAAAATACCGTTATTTGTTATTTGCAACTGGATCTGCTGTGAACTGCACACTTCTTCATCTTCTCTTGCTACGGGTTGCATCGATGACTGGTTCACTGTTTGCAGCCGCAGGTTGCGGGCTACATGTTTATTATATTTGCAATCTAGAGTTATTTTTTCTTCAATAATATGTAATTTTCCTCGTATATGGCTTTTTTATGTTGTTCCGTGACAACTTAGTGCATGTTATTTCCCACTAAGCCTTTGCTTTAAATTCATTTGGTGGTTGTGTTGATTGTGCATGTTCTTTCCACAATGGAGCCAAATATACGTTGCCCATGGATCTTCTGATTCCCATCCTAGTCATGGGATTATGAGCATGAAATTAAATGGGCAAAACTTTCTTCCATGGTCATGGGCCGTGGAACTATATTTGGGAAGCTGTAGTAAATTGGGGTATATTCTTGGCTCGGTTGCCCAACCCTCAGCCACTGAAAAACGTTCGCCTAGTGGGAGATTGACAATTGCATTATTTTGGGATGGCTATTTGTCTTGATGGAGGAGTCCATCTACACGACGTTTATATCCCATATGATACAGCAGCACAACTTTGGGAGGCATTGACACAGATGTATGCCCACTCAAAGAATGACACTCGTATATATCAACTTCTCATAGAGATTGCAAGGGTCGAGTAGGGTACTCGCACTGTGTATGAGTACTTCGGATACTTACAAAGTCGATGGGATGAGTTAGGCCACTATGACCCTCTTTCTGAGTATCTAGGTGAGGGCTCCAGGATTGTTGCTCTTAGATTTGAGCACCGACAGATAGAATATTTCTTAATGGGTATTCGACCCGAGTTTGAGCAGCTACAAGCACAGGTTCTTGCCTCTGATTCTCTTCCACCTCTTCGGAATGTCTATGCGACCATTGATGGAGATGAGCGGCGCCACACTCTAACTCTTTCCTTCCATTCTACTCCTACGAAGCATTCTATTCTAGCTTTCGATACTCAGGGTAGGGGGAGTGGTGGTCGTGGTTGTAGAGGAGGTCGTGGTGGCCGTACTGGAGGCCGTGAGGTCTGTGACGCTTATGATCCTCTCACTGTTTGGTCCTGCTTTCAAGCTGGATATTGTGGCTCGAAATGCTTCAAGCTTCATGGCTTCCCTCCGCGTCAAGGACATTTGTTGCTCATGCTGCCGATGCTATTATAATTACTAGGCCTGGATCTTCTGATGGTACAGTGTCCACCAGGGCTTCCACCGAGCCTACCTTTGCTCTACAAGCGGAACTTGTAGATCTACGTGGGTGTCTTCATGCTTCTCAATCTACTCTGCCTCTTATGCCAGGTTCCTCATTTGCCCACTCAGCAACTATGTCCATGACATCATCTTCCACATCTCCCTAGTTCATTAATTTAGGAGTGTCTAATCATATGACCAATGTTGTTAAATGGCATATGCATATGCATATGCGATGGCATGGCCCAATCGCATATGCGATTGTGCCATGGCACATTATTTTTTATTTTTTACCCAAAAATTCAAAAAAATATGAAAAAGAATCCTCAAAATTACAAATATAAAAATCACTATATTTTTGTTAATTTTGTGCTCTATATTGTAGAATGAGTAGCATATATCCCATATGGTGGAAGGAAAAATATAAATTTCATTAAAAAATAAGTCAAAATAGTACATAAATAAAGTGGACCATACAAAAGAGACCCAAAACATACCTTTGAGAGTTGTGGTATGCATTAGGAAGAGAACCCCCTTCTTTATAGGGCTTGAGGAAGCCTAAAAAGCCAAAAAAAAAAATCACTGTTGGAGAAGTATGCCATGGCTTAACCCAAATGGGTAGCTCAGTTGGTCAGGCCTTGGGTTTGCTCCCCAATGGTCACCAGTTCGAGTCCCCTCATGGGCCACTGGAGTATTACCTGGTCGTTAGCTCCAGGGCCCCGTGAGATTAGTCGAGGTGTGCGCAAGCTGGCCCGAACACCCACGGTTATAAAAAAAAAAAAGTATGTCATGGCATACACTGTATGCGATGGCATATTGTCGCATATGTGATGGTATGCCATGACATACAATTGTAGGAGATGGCATATTTACTGTATCACATATGCCATTATGGCATATGCGATACACCCTTCCCAGATGGCATATGCGATCACATAATGGCATATGCGATCGCATATTACAACACTGCATATGACTGGTGAATCTCATTAATTTTCACCAAATCTTTCTTTATCCACTCCTAGGCAGGTGTGTATTGTTGATGGCTCTGTTACCCCTATTACCAGTCAAGGTAAAGTTCCTTTATCAGCTGATTTGTCTCTTTCACATGTTATGTGTGTTCCAAATCTTAAAGTTAATCATTTGTCTGTCAATTGCCTTACCAAGTCCTTACAGTGTTCAATAACCTTTTTCCCACTCATTGCATTCTACAAGATCTGACTACGAGGAAGACTTTTGGCATGGGGTTTGAGCATGGTGGCTTATAACTATTTTGGCATTGAGAGACCTAGGGACGCACCTGCTTTGTCTTCATTCCCTGCTACTGTTAGCAGTAGAGTTTTAGATCTTTGGCATGCTCATCTAGGAGATGCCAACTTGCAGAGTTTTGTCTTTTGTTTCTAAACTTTACCAGTAAGGGTAAAGTCCCCTTATCAGCTGATTTGTCTCTTTCAAATGTTATGCGTGTTCCAAACCTTAAAGCTAATCTTTTGTCTGTCGGTAGCCTTACTAAGTCCTTACATTATTCAATAACCTTTTTTCCTACTCATATTGTATTCTATAGGACCAAACTATGAGGAAGACTTCTGGCATGAGGTTTGAGAATGGTGGCGTATATTATTTTGGCACTGAGAGACCTAGGGATGCACCTGCTTTGTCCTCATTCCCTGCTACTGTTAGCAGTAGAGTTTTAGATCTTTGGCATCCTCGTCTAGGACATGCCAACTTGCAAAGGTTATCTTTTGTTTCTAAACTTTAAAAATATTTCCAATGATTTTAAATTTAAACGCCAAACTTGTCAACTTTCAAAGCATAGTAGATCCTCTGTTATTTCACATACTACTCGTAGTGAATTTTTATTTGATCTTATATATAGCGCTGTTTGGGGACCTGCTCCATTATCTTTTGTTGATGATTATAGATATTATGTGACTTTTGTATTGATGATCATTCGAGATGCACATGGGTCTATTTGCTAAAATCTAAAGATGGCGTACTCAACACTTATATCACTTTCTCTGCCGTGATTCATATTTAGTTTGGGAAGACCATCAAGGTTCTCCGTTTTGATAATGGTGGTGAGTACACATCTTTAGCATTTCAGGAACATCTCAACAAAGCTGAGTCCTTACATCAGTTTAATTGCCCATACACTCCCCAGCAAAATGGAATTGCAAAGTGTAAGAATAGGCACCTCATGGAAGTGATTCACTCACTTCTTTGTGGCATGCAAGTTCCTAAATCTTACTAGTCCATGGTTTTGTTGATTGGTACATTTCTCATAAATTGTACACCCACACACATTTCAAATGGTTAAACTCCTTTGCATACCTTAAAGTCAGGTGTTCCCTTGTTCTCTGTTGAGCCTCAAAATTTTGGGTGCACTTGCTTTGTTCATGATCTTCAAATTAAAAGGTAAAAGTTAGATGATAAGGCAATTCACTTTGTTTTTTTGGGATATTATGGAGTCTCAACAAGAAATAGATGCTATGATCCCACAACCAGAAAAGACTTCACGACCATGGATGTGTCCTTGTTTGAGAATACCGCTTATTTCCCTCCTCAGACATCTACATCCTAGGTACCCACTACGGTCCTTCTGATTCCCACCGAGCCCATTCCCTCTTCTATTACCACGAGTACTCCTTCCTCCAGTCGATTGCCTATTCGTCTCACATATCAGCACCGCAATAGGATTGTGCCTCATGCATCTACATCATTGCTAGAGGTACCCTTGGAGTTAGCGTCCTCAGGTACTCCTGCACCTACTTCTCCTTTGTATTCTCCTGTTATTATTGCTCCCTCTACTACTGATGAACTTAATCTTCCTATTGCTCATCGCAAGGGTAATCAAAATTATGTCACTCCCTACCCTATTGCTCAATATGTCTCTTGTCAGGGCCGTTCTCATTCTTATCGTGTTGCCCTTGAAAGCGCGTCTATTGTTAACATTCCTCACTCTCTTAAAGAAGCTCAAAAGGATCCCTTGTGGACTGCTGCTATGACTGAAGAAATGGCTGCTCTTGAGGGGAATAGGACCTGGGAACTTGTTGATCATCCACCAGACACGCATGTTATTGGATGTAGATGGGTATTTGCCTTGAAATATTGTGATGATGGGACAATTAAAAGATACAAAGCTCGGTTAGTTGCAAAGTGGTCTACTCAAGTCCCTGGTCATGATTATACGGCTACATTTCTTCTTGTTGCGAAGCTCACCTCAATTCGCGTTTTCCTTTCTCTTGCTGCTCATCATCATTGACCTCTTTATCAGTTAGATGTGAAGAACGCATTCTTACATGGGCACTTGGAAGAAGAGATCTATATGCCACCCCTCCTGCTTATTAGCTTAAGGGCAAAGTATGTAGGCATCTCAAATCCATTTATGGATTGAAGCAATCTCCTAGGGCTAGATCCATTGCTCCAGTACAATTATTCTCACAATGGGATTTATGAGATGTCACTCAAATCACACATGCTTCAATCACATTGGTGTTGTTGGGCTTCAGATTATTTTCATTGTCTATGTTGATAATATCATCATCACTGGAGATGATGTTACATTTATTGAACATGTTAAGGTTGGTTTTCGCAAAGCCTTAGATGTGAAGGATTTAGGCCTTCTCCGATTCTTTTTGGGTATTGAAATTGCGAGATCTGCCTGAGGTTTTTCTCTCTCAGAGAAGGTATGCTCTTGAGTTGCTAAGGGACACAGGCATGCTTGGATTTAAGGCAGCTAAGTCTCCTATGCATCCTACACAATATATACATGCGGATGTTGGAGAACCTCTACCGAATCCATCTGAGTATCAACGTCTAGTTGGAAGGCTTATTTACCTTACCAACACTCGCCGGATTTGGCATTTGCAGTCTCTTTGGTGGCTCAGTTTATGCACGCACCTCGAACCCATCATATGACGATTGTACATCGGATCCTCTGTTATATTAAGGCCTCTCCTGGTCGTGGCCTCTTACATGGTGATGCTGGTCATCTTCACCTTAGTTGCTCTACTGATGTTGATTATGTTGGGGCTCCTACTGATCATCGATCTTCTTCTGGATATTGTACTTTTCTTGGTGATAACCTTGCCGCTTGGAAAAGTAAGAAGCAAGATTCGGCATCCAAGTCTAGTGTTGAATCTGAGTACCAGGCAATGTCTCATGGGACTTGTGAGCTTCTTTGGCTATGTTTTCTACTCACAGAGCTTAGTTTTCCCCCATCTCGTCCTATGCCACTCCATTGTGAGAACCATCCAACAATCGATATTGCCAAGGACTCGGTTCTTTATCAGCGGACCAAGCATGTAGTGGTTGATAATCATTTTATTCGCGAGCAGATTCAGGTTGGCCTCATAGAGACTCCCAAAGTCACATTATCACAGCAACTGGCTGATGTCTTCACCAAAGCTCTTGGCTCGTGCTCTCTTCAGGATATTATTGTCAAGTTGGGCATGATAGATATCTATGCACCAGCTAGAGGGTGAGTTCTCTAACTCTTCCTCTCTCTCGTCCTCTTCTTCTTCCTCTCTCTATAAACCCTAACCCTCAAGCCAAGATCAGTGGTCCCAAAATATAGTGAAACCCCAAAACTTTAAAGGTTTCTTCGAAACACCATTTCCATTCGTCAAAAACACAAAAAGTACTTCATTAAAGTTACTCGGCATAATAAACTGGTCATAGACATGCATATTGTCTCCATCAGCATAGTGACATGCTGACGTCAACAAAAAAAATTGAGGATGACGTGAGCAAATCAGCGAATCTGCGAAAGCCCGCTCTGATACTAAGTTAGAATCTCTATCTCGAGTTGTTGTATTTAGGGTTTGAGAAGATTAGGGTTAGAGGAAGGGGGAGGAAGAAAGGGAGAGAGAAGATAGAGAAAAATTAGGATTGTTAGTTGTGTTAGCCACACCCTTTATTGTCATTCTTGTATAGGACAATGCAAAATAGAATCCTTTGTAAAGAACTAACACCCACACACCCACAAGTAACATAAAACTAATTACACACATACAAACCATACTAACATTCTACACACCACCATGTCCCACATTCACTTGTTTAGTTGTTTTCAAGCATTTACCAAATCACCTGTCTATGACTCTGTAAAGGTCATTGGTATCTTCGTTTGGTATCTCAAGTGAATCAAGATGTAGGATATTGTATTCTAGTCTTGAATTCTACAAGTTTTTCTTAATAAAAATATGTGTTACTTTGCAAATAAAAAATTATAAAAAGAGCATTTACTCTCCTCCACAGTAAATCATTGCAATTGCCTATCCCTCGGGTGTTGAGCATGATCTCCTATATCCCCCTTTCGCTCTCTACAATCCAGCGAAGGTACTCAGCAAACCAATAACAGGTGGTTGGTAGATTGAGATTGGGTGTCACTTAGTCTGTTTGTACGAGCATTTATGGGGTGTTATGCAGATCATTTTCTAGTTGTTTTTTGGGGGGATTGTTGGGTTGTGTTTCGGTTTTGATCAAACTTTGTAGTTAGTAGGGTAGAGGTCTCTTTGGGCTTCTGCATACTTAGTTAAACATATTGCTTAATTTTTGAAGCGGTTTAGATTTTGTTTTTTCTTAATATATCATATCTTTGTTGTTCCAAACAAAAAAGTTATTCTCACTTGCAATTGTATTTTTGTTTTTCCGAACAAATTTTCAATATTTCATTAGCGAAGTTTATAATTTATTCACCTATTTGATAAAATAACAAACAAAAACAGATCAACTGCTTTAACCATGAGGAAATAGAAACCCTAAATTGGTACATATGATATGGACCAGAAGACCTTAGTATTGAAATGCATCCAAATTACCTTGGGATATAAGATAATACACCCATCTGCCGAACATTTCGTTCATTCCTCTCTATCTGATGCCAAGCTTCATCAACAAACTGCAATTCCAATTGCCAATGATACACGGTAAACACATTAGTAACATAGAGTGTGTTTTATTTTATTTATCTATTTATTTATTTATTTATTTTATTCATAAAAAAAGCAAATGGAAAACGTAATATTTCAGCATAACAGCCAACAATAACCTTGCTGAATTGCATTGAAATTCTCGACTCCAGGTCATCAAGCAAGAGGCGCACAAATCCCGCTGTGTCAGCTTTCTGGCCAGAAAGATAACGCTCTGTAATCCCATGCATTGATATGCAGCGCAAAGGGTCTATCTTGTATGCCCAATCCACCACTGCATAGAAATCTTCCTGCAATTTGAATGAAGCAATCATGTTCCACATGGTCAAACCTCTAGCTTTCTGAGGAGAATGAGCTTAAAGAACCATATAATGCTTAGAAACTCATCAATGATAAGTAGCTTGCCCAAACAAGGAAAGAAATGAATGATGCGCTGGAATTGTGGAAAAAAGCTCTGGAGTCGAGGGGTTTGAAAATTAACAGATCAAAGACGAAATACATGGAATGCAAATTTAGTGAACATGATTGCCTGGAGGAGAATTTAGTTAAAATAGAAAATCATTTAGTGGCACATTGTCTTAGATTTCTCTCTCTCACACATCCTCTTCTTCCATCATCTACCAAACCCTAATCTTGACCTTAAAATCTTCCTAATCTCATTTAACCAAACCTATATGGAACTAGTTTTCAAAAAGAACTCAAGGTACCTACCTTTTCCTTCTCTTTTCTTCTTAGTTTTAGGTGAGAATGGCTTCTTGATCTATGCTCTATTGAAAGACTCATCACGAGACTGAAACCTCAAATTACCACATAAGTGGTGTTAGAAACTTGAAGCAAAATTTGTTGCCAGTCACGTGATTATTCTCTGGTAACTTTTTATATTCAAATTTAGGTGAGAATGACTTCTTGATCTATGCTCTATTGAACTCAAGGTACCTACGTTTTCCTTCTCTTTTTCTTTGGTAATTTTTTATCTGATTATTTTATACTCAAATTTGTTGCCAGTCACCTGCACTTTATTTAGGTGTTAGTGAATCCGGCACCATTGATTTGTAGACTTTTACAGGAAATATCATTTAAGTACATTTTTTGCTTAATAGATTACATATGATAAGAGAATACTTCTCATTTGGAACCAATAAAAATTATCCACACCCAAAATCCAAAAGGAGAAAAAAGTAAACTTCCAAGTTTTATTTATAAATTCAACGTCTCAGTGATAGGTCACTTTTTCAATCTCCAATTTCCACCATCTTTCTTCAATGCTAGAGGCTCATGATTTTTCTTAATTTTTCTAATATCAAAACACCACAGTTCAAGTCACACCTTATACACCTAAACTAATTTAAAAAATAAAATGGTCAGTTTTCTTCTCAGGCTTCATTTCCAACAAGGTAGTTAAGGCGTTGTGGCGAGGTCATGGCGAAGCCATTTATAAATATTAATAATTTTATATTTATTTATTAATCATTAATATTATTTGTTTTTTAGTTTTTTACTATTTTTTAATTCATATATTTTTTCTAGAGGAAGAAAAAAATCAACTAATTAATCAGGTATAGACAAATATCAATAAATAGAGAGAAAATATATATATTATAAGGCAGTTGTGGCAAAAAAAAATAAAAATAAATAAATAAATAAATAAATATATATATATATATATATATATATATATATATATATATATATATATTATAAGGCAGCTATGGCAAAAAAAAAAAAAAAAGATTTCAGGGCTAATTTTAGGGCATCTGTGGGTAATGAAGTAGGAAAAAAAAAACACAAATTTCAAGGCAAATTTTAGGGGAAAAAAAAAAGAAAACAGATTTTAGGGCTTTAGGGCTTACCGGTCTTCGTCTTTCTTCTTCTTTTTCTTTCTTTCTTCTTCTTCTTCTTCTTTCTTCTTTTTTCTTCATTCTTCCTTCTTTTTTCTTCATTCTTCCTTCAGCTATCTCGTCCTCCAGAAATAAAATGTCGAGGGTTTGTAGTATATAAAGGAGTAAAATGACCCATTTTACAAATATGTCCCTCATGTATTATAATATAATAACTTATGATATTATAATTAAAAGTTATCTCTAAAAAAATATATATATAATTATATATTTTTAATATGGCGAATATGACGGCACCATGGCATTGCCATTTTCTAACCTCTTGCCATTAGGGCATATACGGCAAGCCACGGCGCCATACCGCCATGGCATTGCCTTGACAACACTGGTTTCCAAACAAGTCGTATCCAGACAGGATCCTGAAATTTCATAGTAACATTTTATATAACTCATGAATCTCTTGAACAAGCTGAAACCTTTTACAGTCTTACTGATATCCTGATTCACATGTAAGTCACAAATAGTTTTAGTTTAGACTAAAATTTTGCATTTTGAGATGGGACAATTAACCTTTGACCTCCAACATAAGAACCTTAACGTGCTTACTGCACAGTAAGGTTTAGTCATGCACACTGATATCTTAGGGAGTGAATTTGGAGTCATCACATGTGCATATTGAGGAGATAATTTTTACTCAAAGGAAATTATGGGAATTCAGGTAGCATTTTAAATATGCTTCTTTATTTTTTAGGAAATAGAATTAGGAGAGTTGTTTCTTTTGTCTGATTTACGGAAATTGTGAGAGCTAGGTGTGAAGATCAAATCGACAAACAACCCTTCAAATGTGGTGACCAAAAATTAAATTGTATTTTGGAAATCCATCTATAAAATAAAAAAGATTATAGATGATGCTCATTCAATCCATCTACTTTCAGTGCACTAACTTTAGGGCAACACAATCTCACCTGATAGTTGGTGGGGGACGTCGGATGGGAAGGGAGCAGGGGTGCCTAAACCCCACCTCCTCGGTTATAGGCGGGACAAGTGCTATCTGATTATGAAGATGCTATCTTGGAATGTGAGGGGTACATGCGATGAGAGTAAAACGGGGTTAAATGGGTGATCGATGCTTTAAAACTGGTCGTTATTACATTACAAGAAACCAAGTGGAGTAGCTGTGACAGGAAGAAAGTCGCGTCGGTGCTTGGAGGAAATCGCTGGGAGTGGATTGGCGTTGATTCCGCTGGCGCATCAGGTGGCATGGAACTTGCTGATATTTGACAAATTGGATGAGGAAGTGGGGCTTTTTTTGGCCTCAGTGGTGCTTCAGAATAAAGATTCAAGAAAAGCGTGGATGTTTTCAGGAATTTATGGTCTGTCTGATGACAAAGACCGGCCCGACTTCTGGTTTGAGCTAGCTGCCCTTGTAGCCAGATGGGATCTCCCCTTTTGCCTGGGGGGATTTTAATGCCATAAGATGGGGGTTCGAAAAACAGGGTAGGCCGCCGGATGTAGCAGTGATGCGTGATTTCAACTCATTCATTTCTGATTGGGAGTTGATCGATGTTCCTCTAACCGGTGCGAGATTCACTTGGTCGAATCTCCAAGAGAACCCTTCTTTAAGTAGGCTTTACAGGTTCCTATGCAATTTGGAGTGGCTAGATATTTTCCCGGGTGCAAGATTAGAATGCTTAGCCCGGGCTGTCCCTGATCACCGGCCGCTGCTTCTTATTTGCGAATCGCGAGGGAAAGGCCGACTCCGTTCCGATTCGAAAACATGTGGTTGTTGGATGGGAAATTTCAGGCAATAGTTCCGTCTTAATGGAGCGAACCGACATCTTCAAATTCATTTCCAAACTTCATCGGATTAAAGAAAAATTAAGATGTAGAATAGAGAAGTGTACGGTTTGGTTCAGGTCAAGAAAGAGGCTCTGCTCTTGCGGTTGAAGGAGTTGGACAATTTGGAGGTTAGAAACCTTACGGCGAAAGAGCGAGAAGAAAGATACCACAAAAAATTGGAGTTCAACAGTGCTTGCATGGCCAAAGAGGTGAGCCGGAAGCAAAACGCCAAGGTAAGATGGCTCAAAGAGAGAGATGCCAACACCAAGTACTTCCATGCGGTTGCTAACGCGCTAAACAAATCGAATTACTTGGGTAACATTGTAGTGGGTGGGGTGACCTATTCGAGTGAAGAGCAGGTCTGGGAGAACATCGTCACGTTCTATAAGAAGATGCACACAGATGAAGGATTGCCTCGGCCTGAGTTGGACGGGCTACCATTCCGATCTCTCTCGGTGGAAGATCGTATGAGTATGGAACAACAGTTCAGTGAAGAAGAGGTGTGGCGGGTGGTCAGGTTTGGGGCCAAGAACAAAGCACCGAGACCCGACGGTTTCACCATGGAATTCTTCTGATTTTTTTGGACGACCATAAAGGTGGACCTGATGGAGGTTATGCACGAGTTCCACACAACCGGTTTCATAGGGAGGAGCCTAAATTCCACGTTCATCACCCTCATTCCAAGAGAGAAAGGGCTGATGATATTGCCGACTGCCGCCCAATATGCCTCAACAATTATCTTTACAAGATCATATCCAAGGTCTTAGCCAATAGGCTCAAACCGGTCATGAGCATGATAATTTCGGGCAACCAGGGAGCATTCGTGAGGGGTAGACAATTAGTGGACCTGGTTGTGGTGGCCCAAGAGACAATCCACTCGGCGCATCAAGATCGCCAACCCGCAGCCCTATGGAAGGTAGATATGGAGAAAGCGTACTATCGGATTAGTTGGGACTGTTTAGACTACATGCTCAGCAGGCTAGGATTCGAATCAACCTAGAGGAGATGGAAGCGGGGATGTTATTCTTCGGCGTGGTTCTCGATTTTGATCAACGACACACCAGTAGGATACTTTAAGAGTTTCAGAGGTATTCGTCAGGGGGATCCCCTTTCCTTTTCAATATGGTGGGTGAAGCATTATCTGGGCTCATAGTGCGAGTGAGGCAACTAAACCTCATAACCGGAATTCAGGTGGGAGCTCAAGGTAGATACATCTCGCACCTTCAATTTGCGGATGGCTCCATAATTTTCGAGCAGGCCGACGTTGCGGAGTTCAGATTGTTGGTTGATGTTCTTTCGGTGTATGAGGCTGTTTCCAGACAGCACATCAATTTTTTCAAGTCGGCTATCATGGGTATTGGTAACGATGAACATTTGATGGCAGATCTAGCGCAAACGGTGAATTGTGCGATCAAGAAGCTCCCAATTAAGTACCTGGGACTGCCTCTCGGCCTTAGACAACCTATAGCTAGAGAGTGGGAACCGGTAGTGCAAAGGTTCGAGCAACGGCTGTCTTCGTGGAAAGGGAAGCTGCTCAGCAATGGAGGCCGTCTCATTCTAGTTAAAGCGGTCATATCGTCGCTGCCCATTTTCTACATGTCAATGTTCAAATGCACGATGGGAGTCATCAACCGGCTGGAGCAAATTCACTGGTGTTTTCTGTGGGAGGGGTCGGGTCCCAACAAACAATACCACCTAGTTAACTGGGACACTTGTTAGCTGCCGTCAAATTGGTGGCCTGGGAATTTGCAGCTTGAGGTGGACCAATATCGCGCTCCTAGGAAAATCATTCTGGCGAGCGGGGAGGGTGGAAGAAAGGAATAGTCTTTGGCGCGTGGTGCTGATCGAGAAGTACGGGCAATCCATGGGTAATTGGGGTATCCGCAACACGGTTCATAGAGGCAATTCAGCTTGGTGGAAAAATATCTACGGCACTTGGTCCTTTTTCGCCAGATGGCTGTGGTTCAGTTGGGGTTGTGGCACTCGTATATGGTTCTAGAAAGATGCATGGGTGGATAGTGGACCCCTCAAGTCCCCCTTCCCGAACATCTATGCTATATCTTTGAACCCTCTAGGAATGATCGACGATTTTGTATCTAAAACTTAGTGGGGTAAACTCTGGGATGTTACTATCAAAAGGATTCTGAGGGGCGATGAAGTGGCATCATTCTCAAATCTAATCCATAAGCTCTATGAGGTGCAGCGGCACCCGCACGGTCAAGACCAACTGATATGGACCCCAAGCAGAAATGGAAACTTCAGCGTCAACCTCAAGGGGTTAGGTGAGCTGGCCAGGTACCTGCTTCCAAAAGCAAGAGACCTGAGCTCGAATCCCCTCCCCCCCTTGAGGCCACCCTAGGGATTTATATCTTGTGCTGACCCGGCATGTGCTGAATTTGGGGTGCGCATGTGCCCTTGGGATTAGGCGAGTGCTCTAAGAGGCCCGGATACCCAGGTTATCAAAAAAAAGAAATATATATATATATATATCAGCGTCAAATCGTACTACAGGGTGCTTTCGCGCTGCCTGTTGGTCAGATTCCAAGGTGCAAGGTTGTGGAAGGAGGCCATTCCACCCAAAATTAAGTTTTTTGCGTGAACTCTATTCAAAGAAAAAATCCTAACAATGGATCAGCTTATTCGCAGTGGGAAGGAGATCCCTAATCGCTGGGTAATGTGTAGCAATGGAGAGGAGACCACTCCGCATCTCCTTCTTCACTGCGGGGTGGCTCATGAGATTGGAGCGTCGTCATAAAATCCTTTGGTATGAGTTGGTTTATGCCAGCAAAGCCTTACCTTCAATTCCTGATATGGTCCTCCGTTAAAGTGGAGGGGCAACTTGGAGATTACTGGATGATAGCCCCGTTCGCCGTATATTGGAGTATATGGCGTGAGAGAAATATGCGGATTCGCCTGGTGGGGATGATCATGAAGTCGGTCAGAGACCTGGTGTAGTTTTCGGTGGCTAGAGGCGGAAATGTTCTTAGAGAGGAAGCCTACTTATGGGACCCGGGCTAAGTTGGTCGGGTCCGAGAGCTTTTTTTTTGTCTTGCAGTACCTGCAATGTTGTTTGGTCGTGTCGTTGTATTGTTCTCTTCCAGCGCCTTGCTGTTAATCAATATAATTTCCATTACTGATAAAAAAAAAAAAAAAGAATAGATAAAGAGATTCAGTGGAGGAAACCTGGAAGGACATATACATCTGTTCTAGTCCCTGGGAAGATCAGAAAATTCTAATATATATAGTCAGCCAACTTCAAATGTGCCTTGAGTTGACGAAGTTTCAAAACTCTGCTGAATCATACTCTTGTGACAGTTTTAAATGAGTCCAAGTTTCCAATCATTGGAGAATGCTATCTGTATTCAGATGAATTAACTGATAAATTTCATCACTTTAGAGTGTTATCATAAATATGACGATTGTGGAAAGAGTTCATTTAGAACTCTACAACACAACCATTTGGAAACAGAAATAAATGAACAAATGCAATATCCTACAACTAACAAGAATACATAGCAAAGATTATTTATTTGTTGGGGGAAAATACTTGGATTCCATCGAGCAACTCCTGAAGAGATTCATTTAATGATCCCAGCTCCGCAGAATTTCTACCTGAACAAAAATAATTAGTGATTCAAATTAATTACAAACATAATCTAGTCAAAACAAAAAAAAAAGGAGATTCTATACAAATGAAAACTGTGCTGAGTTCCATTGAGATACATATGGAAGAGGATTACTGGATTTAATTTCATTTACGTCAGGGTCCATAAGGCTCAAATTGTCATCATTTTTGTCGTCACCATTAGAATTGGAAGAAGGAGCTCCTGGAGGAACAAGTCCAGGAACTTCAAAGCACATAAAGTGTGCAAAAAAGGAACTCTGCATTGTAAATGATGGAAGCAGTTTAAATATTCAATACAATAAGAATTATTTCTTATAATTTTATTTTACTTTATAAGAAACCCTTGAAAAATAAGAAAATAGATACCTCATCAACAAGGAGAGGAATGAAAATTGTAAGCATCTTTCCATATGCTTCAGAAACTGTAGAACTGTCTGCACTGTTTGCTGTTTGATTGGAAGTAACAGAAGCGTCAAGCCAGACTGGGGGATTTCTTGATGCTTTGGTACTAGCACGAAGCTCATTCGCAAACTCACGAGCCTGTACACAATCTAATATTTTAAACACCTTATATTTGTAGTCCCAAAGCTCCTAACCAGTGGCTACATTAACATCAGAGCTCCCAGGTCTGAGATATTAAGGTCATCAGTTCAAAATTAATATTTATTTATTTATTATTGGTAAATGCCATAATTTTCAATAAAGAATACGACAATTTCATTAAGGTCTTTAAAGTGGCTCACATATTCCTTCATTGTTCTTACGCTCGGTTCATTTGGCACAAGCTTTTTAAAGTCTTTAAGGTGGAGTGCGTTCCTCCGCTTTGGCTTGCTCACATGATGGAAATGTGGAAAGAGATAAATCTTGAAGACCCAAGGAAAGATCTATGGTCGTTAACGGTGTATGCAGTTTTTTGGGCTATCTGGGTGGAAAGAAATAATAGAATTTTCAGGCGCAAGGCTAAGCCGTTCTCGCTGGTTATTCGGGACATCAGTCATTAGTTGGAACGCGAGCAAGATGGTGGTATTCAATGAAGGTCTTCAACATTTCCTTATGCTCTGGGAGGACTGTTGCTCTTAGTTGTGCCGGATCAGCCGGCTAGCGATGGGGATTAGCTCAGCTCCTTCGGACCTGTTTCTGGCCCATGGGGTGAGAGTCAATGGGGCTTTGGGGTTTCTTTTCTTTGCTTTGTTTGGGTAGTCCCTTACTACCCACCAAGGTATGTCTTTTTTCTTTTGTGTTTCTTAATATAATCTTTGTTACCGCCTCAAAAAAAAAAAAAAAATCATTAAGGTCGCCAGCACAAATATTTTCATGTAAACTGTACCCATTCAAGTTTTAAGCAAGATTAATTTTAGTGTAAATAAAGGGCATTATATCAAATGTGACTAGAATAACAAGAGAACCAATACATATCGGCTATATGTATCGGCTTCGCCGGAAACCGGTACCAATACCACCCCGAAACCAGTATCAGGGTCGTATCGGTATCAGCCGATACATGTATCAGTTCATACGTATCGGGTATTGGTCGACACAGATCGGGTATCGATCGATATCCCTCAATTTGATTTCTTTTTTCTTAAAGTTGTTTCATCGTTTGAAAAAGAAAAGAAATTCTGTATCAGCCGATACCGATCCGTATCGGCCGATACGTATCAGTCCTTCATAGACCAGTACCTGCTATTGATCCCGAGTTAGATACCTTGCTACCAATCATGTGCTCAATACAACATGACCATATGCATTGGAACTCGGAATCATCAAGAAGGATCCAAAAATGGTGGGATCATTTACTTTCAAAAGTGTGTAGATTGGTTTGACTAGGAAGTTTGTAAGAAACTATTAAGGCGCGATAGAAATGAAATTTTTTTATTAATAAAATGAAAACTTGAATAATGCACAGAGATATAATATGACTGAAAGGAATATTTGATGGCAACTAGAAGATAGTTTCGTCCTCCAGACCTCTCGACGAAGCAGCAGGTTAAGGGAATGACAATAAGCTTTCCTCAAAGGGCCCAAGCAATTCCTATCGAGACTCTGGAATTGTGTGAGAAAACAGTTAGAATAAAAACTAGAGAGGAAACAAATCAAAATTCCTGGTGTACGATATAGTTTTCCCAAAGAGTTGAAACCTTCAAATGCTGTAGAAGGCGTGCATAAGTCCTGCATTTGTACCGCAGATCAGCATGGTCAGGCCTCTTCAACTGTCCACGCTACATGCAACAAATCAGACAACCTAAAGTTATACTTTTGAAGTTTCCAAGAAGGGTAAAGGTAGCCTGGTACCATGGACCAGGTAACTTACCTGGTCCCACACTAATTTGCAGCCACGTGGCACCAATTACATGATCGGATGCCATGGATAGGAGCAGCTCAATGATCACAATTAATTTGTAAACAAAAAATTAAAATATAAAATCATGCGGTCAAAGAGTCAATTGCAAGTAAAATGAACAGTAAATTCACATTTGCTTTTACTGTTCGTTTCTCACCACAGTTGACAGCATTGACTGTGCAGTTTTTTATTTTTTATTATAACTTTTTTTCCACAAAATAATTGTGTCCAGTCGCTCCTATCCATGATACCCGATCATGAGATTGGGTGCCACGTGTCTGCAAAGTAGTGTGGTACCAAGTATGTTACCTGGTCCATGGTATCAGGCTACCTTTACCCAACAACAAAGCAACAACTTTGAGAGAAGTCACGAGGAATAGTAACATAAATGTGAGCATGTACCTGAGAAAAGTAGCTCTTGTCACTAATCATAAAATCTACCAAACTGGCGAAGTAGCTTCTCAAAAACTCTGATGCCCTTCGAACAAATGTAGTTTTTAACTTTTGAAGTTCTGCACGCTTCTCCCTAACCTGTAATTATCTCAATTTCCAAATATTAGATGATAGAACAATTAGGATGTCCACTTGGAATATACAAAATGTACAGAACTGTGTTACTTAATTCGCTATGGCACCCTACGAATGGAGAATTGGTGCAGAGTGAACCAATTCATCGTTCGATTTGGTGCAGTTCGGCCACATGTGGAGAATTAGGCGATTTGCAGTTAGAACAACAAAGTTGCTTTACAAAAGGTTTAGAATATAGGAAGAATCGAACCTACGACATGTAAGTCTTACGACCAGTGTCAACCCTCAACAAACCAACTAAGCTAACAGCTATTTTTGTATAAAAAGTTAACGTTAAATTAATATATTTCACTTATTGTTAGCTAGCTAAAAATAATAATAATATTAAAATAAAACCTCATCCTACCCTTAGTGAATTGGGTTTGCACGAGAGTAGTGAATTGCGATTTACAAACTCGAAAACAAATCAAGCGAATTGTAAAGTAACATAGGTACAGAATATAGTGGCTGTCCAGTTCCATACTGGATTAATGAGTGTAAATCCTTCACTTTCCCTTTCATAGACTGCAACTCACTCATATTCCTCAGTTACCAGAGGATCCAAAATCACAGCTGGATAACCCAAAATCGGGAAACTAACATGGCAAATGATAAGACGACTTTGGCCCTTTTTCGGTAGCTTGTGCTATTTTGAAGAGCGCAATTGGGAAGACAAATCTCGGTAGTTGTAAGTTGCAATTACAACAAGATAAAGAAAAAAATCTTATATTGTAAATTGAGTAAAAAAAAATTATATCACCGTTTTGCAAAGGAAATAAAAAATATAAGGTAAAAAATCAAATTCAAAAATGTTCAGCAGCTGAGATCTATTTTTTCAAGCGAAGAGCATCCTTATGTGTTAAGAGTTGAGACATCCTAGTGTGTTGATTGCTGAGTTAAGACAGCCTACTGTGTGTGTGTGTGTGTGTGTATTCTAGAAATAGGTAAACTCAAGGAAAAGTTTAGGCTACATGGTAGCACACACCAGTCATTTTTTGCTTGATAGGTAGCTTATAGCAAACAATGATTCCCAGCAAATTACACAAGCACTCAAAGTTACATGCCAACTTGTAAATCTTACGATCCTGTATCAAAATACTACCAGGGTGAAGCATAGGGATGACACAGTTATGCTACTAAGCAACAGATCTGTCTGAAGTTCACAAAACCTAATGGGACTTGATGTATGCAATAAGTAACCACTATCTCCTACTATAATATGAGGTGTACCTTAAGGTACTGGCATGGTACAAGCATAGTCACAAAGTCGGGAGTTGGCAATAAATCGGCAAGGGTCTAAAATCAAAATCAGAAACAAAACTCAGAGAAAGTAAAAAATTTTAAAAATATATCATAATATATTTGATGTTAAAAATAATGGTTTTAAGGAACAAGATGGCAAAAAGAAGAAGAGCAGTTAGCTCTGAGATGGGCAGGTAGCAGAGAGGGAGATAGCCCTTAAGGATTTTGTTTCCAATTTAAGTATAAGTGAAGCAAAAAGGGAAAAAAAGTTCTGAAAACATCAACGATTAATCGGCCGAGTTGTGACTCATCTGATTAATCAGCGATGAGTGATGACTGCAAGTCGCCGATTTTCCGATTTTTTGAAAAGTTGGAGACTTTGTGACTGTGGGTACAAGTACAGAGTACTGTAACAGATCAAACCTATCTGCATATGGCTGAGTGATGTGTTCCATTTTTTCTAGACTTCTAGTTCAAATTAACACAAATTTTTTAAAAATCTTAATTAATGGGCTTTGGCACACCAATGCCATATCTACCTATTCTTTCTCGATCGACTTATAATGTACCACGTTTCAAGTAAAAACTGACGGCAATCTCAGCTATAAGTTGGCAATATACATGCCTGTCTTAATTAAAAAATAGCAATTCAAGCGACAGAAAGAGAACAGACAGTGGACCTACAGCTCTCATATTTGCATAGCAAGGATCCAAATTCGGTACTTCCACACTGCGTAAAGCACTAGTTAACCATTCACATGCTTCGATATTCTGAAGCATCCATGCCTCATCAAATGAACCTCCAGTTAAAGATGCTGCAAACTACATCACAGAGAATAAGGTCAGAAACAAGGAAAAGTTAGATTCGGATATTCCAATGTTTCTGGTGAAGAGATACCACATAAAAATTCACTTCAGCGGAAATATAAAATAACTATACGCATGGGTTAAAGCTCGGTTGTCTGGTACATAGCGTCCAACACCAAAACCGATACGTATTGGTTCCGGATGATCCATTGGTATGTATCGGCCAGTACATACTGCTACATAAAAAATTATTATGGCCGATACATTCAATCTATCAACCCGGTCTGGTCCGAAACCGATACGTATCGGACGATACGTAGCGGTTTTGTCCAGAATTTTGAACCATGATAAAGGCACTTGAAATGCAAATAATGGACCATCATTTGACAAAGAACATACCTCTGAAGGAAAGCGCAGACGTTCAAGAAGCTTATCAAGCACCTCAATAACAGCTTCATTATTTACAGACTGCAACTCCAACTTATTATTACGAGATTCTATCTGGTATCATAAAAAAATAGGACAACCAAATTAACAGCATAAACAAAAAGTGTGATTTCCTATAAGATGAGCATTTCATTATCATAATATTTTATTTGGGTTAATGGGGACTATCACCACCAATGTAGTTAAATGGTATATGCGAACCTATGCGATGGCATAACCCCATCGCATATGCGGGTCGCATATGCGATTGTGCCATGGCGCAATTTTATTTTATTTTTCCAAAAAACCCAAAAAAATCCCCTAAGTTTCCCATATTGAAAAGTAATATGTTGTGTTAATTTTGTGCTCTATTAATTTTGTAGTGTCTAGAATGAGAAATAAAAGTATATAATATAAGTAAATAACCCATAAGTTAGAAGGGAGAACATAAATTTCATTGATGTTAAACAAAATAGTACAAAAATGAACATAGGAACATGCAAAAAAGAAGCAAAAGAAATGGGTTAGCAAAAAAAAAAAACTCTTTGCTTAGTTAACTACAAAATAGAGCAAAAGAAATTATGAACAAAGATTTAAGAGAGAGAGAAAGAGAGCACTAAAAACTTAAAAACAAGACCAAAGAAACGCAAATCATACCTTGAATGGATGTCGTAAGGATTAGGAAGAGGAACCCCCCATTTGTAAGCTTTGAGGAGGCCTAAAAGGTAAAAAATATATAAAAAAAGCTCCAACGGTCATAAATATGGCGTTGGAGGGGTATGTCATCGCATACAGTGTATGCGATCACATACTGTCACTGTCGCATATGCCATCATGGCATGTGCGACAGGATGAGTTGTGTTGGCATATGCGATCGCATATGACAACAGTGATCACCACTACATTACAGGTAGAGCCATGACAACCTCATTTTTAGGCCACATATCACATGCTTTTGAGCAATCTAACCCATCAAAGTGGTAGCTTATTCTTTCGAAAAAAATATGCAAATATATTAAAGAATGAAAGAATTAAAACCGAAACTAACATGAAAGTCGCACCCTACCTCAAAGATCCGGCATGGCCATCACCTCAAGAATAGGCATGAACAAATAAAAATACCAACAATGGGTTATCAAGTAATGCGAATCGAATGATGACTCCCCCACCATCCTTATATATATATATATATATATAGGGAAAAGGGCATATGGGTTCAAACACATGGATGAACCCATGCGTCCGAACCTTAGATCACGTGCCACGTGAACCCAAAACAGCACCCGCTTTGGGATCATGAGACATGTGGCCTGTGATCTACAAAAAAAAAATTAATTTTTTTTCTTGGTCAAAAGCATGATCAAAGTTTAGGTACCACCCAATACATCCTGGCATGGATTAAAATCTTGGAAAAACGATACGTATCGTCCAGCCCCAAAACCGATACGTGTTGGACAATACGTATCGGTTTTGGACGATACATTCCAATGTATCGTCCGAAATTTTAGGTTTTTGTATGGGAGGTACCTATACGGTACATTAATGTACCGTATCGGTGAGGTCCAAAACTGATACGTATCGGTATCGGACGATATTTTGACCCATGCATCCTAGTGCATTGACTTTTTTTACCCTTTGACCACATTTTGGACGGTGGATATTCACCCTTTTTAATTTTATTTTTTTTAAATGGAGCTGATCGTCCTTCAGTAACTTGTCGTGGCACTTGATCCCCTGGATAGGTGTCATGTGGACCCCACCTGATTCGAATGCATGGATCCACCATGCATTCAAACCCACCCATATCCCAGGGCCTCATATATATATATATATATATATATATATATATATATATATATATATATATATATATATATATATATATATACATATATAAAATTCTGTGCTAACTTATACCACTACTATCAGTACGACACCTAAGTCATGACCAGGAGCCCAATATTATTTTTGACATAAAATTTGCAATAAAAGAATAAGTGGGCTACAGTCAACTATTGTACAATTCTTTCATTATAATCCCCAGAGACATCTCATATTCAAATTAAGAACATAAACATGGCCATACCGATTCAATGTCCTCTCTCATGTGTCTTAGCTTTACATTGAAAATACCAAGCCACTCATCCATATCTTCGACACAAATAGTTGCTGATTCTAGTCCCTGCAATACCTGCATCATTCACAACAATAAGAAGCCTGGCTGGATCTCTTACCAATGGCAATAAGAATATAGAAAGAAAAAAAAAATTAAATTAAAGTACCTACTCTTACAAGAGCTAGACATTTGGTAGCCTTGTCGAAATATTAGTATCAGAAATATGAAACCATTTATGATGGATTTCATGGTTACGGGCACCCATCGTTTATAAAATAATTATAGCATAAAAGGCATTTTTTAATCTCATTAGATTAAGCCTAATTATAGCCACATTTGGACTCTACTAACCACAAGGAGATTTCTTTCTATTCCGAACAGAAAGAAGACCCCTTGAAATCTCACAAGCGATTGAGAAAAGAGGGGACCCATTCTCCCTTGACTTCTCTCTTTTATGAGTCTTTCTCCTTCTCCCTCACCATCACATCTCACAGATAGATAACAGATGAAACTTTAGCAAATCTAAGCTGGATTGATTCAATCGGAGTGCCATTTCAACAGCTAGGCCAAAGGATAAATATTTGCTTTGTGTTTGGTCTTATTTATTTTGGATTTATTCGTGAATTAAAAAAATTATGTTTATGGCTCCTAACATTGCATCGTGGTATCTGGAACAATGCTTGGGCATAAATCTCAATGTTACCGCCTCTTTAAAGCATATTTTTTAATATGTAAAGGCCACCAGTAGGCTTAGAAACTTCATTATAGCTAATGTCCATGACAGCTCACTCATATGCCTTGTGGCACACATCTTCGGTCAATCCAAGTAGTCCATCTAACAGCCCATCTTGGAACAGGTTTCAACCACAACAATGATGCCCACATGATCTTTGGAACCACCCGGTCAGTACACTTTGATAGCAGCCAATGAAAACAGTATGCCCAATGATCCATAGTATTGAAGCGGTTCAAATCATCTATTGAGTGCGATCTTTGGGTGGCAGGTTCCAGCAGAAGATACAGCATTTTTTATCAGTAACAGAAGTTATAACTTGGACGAATTAGATTGCTAAATTATTTATCATTTGGCCACAATATTGGGATGGTGAAGCCCCAATCATTAATGAATCCCAGTTCAATTATCAGTAGCTTCCACTCTCCTCACCCACTTAATAAGATTATCAAGCTTCCGAATAGCATTTAGGTACTTAATTCTCTAAAAAACTGATTTTCACAAATTTTTATGGCCCCTTACATCTGTGTAAGCTAGCTCTTAGAAGGAATGAGAGAATCAAAAATGGGTTCTCCGATTCATGGATCAAAATGCCGGAAAACCGGCACGTATCGTCCGAGCAAAAAACCGGTACGTATCTACGTACGATACGTACCAGAACAATAAAAAACCGGACAATACATTCAATGTATCGTCCGGTATCAGCCATATAAAAAGGCGATACGGTACATTTAATGTACCGTATCGGACAATATTTTGATCCATGCTCCGAATTGATCGAAGGTGGCCAACTTGTTCAGTAGGAATAGGTCAATTTTCTAACGCTAGCATGGTCAAACTTTGGAAAGCGCACAGCTATTATGAGCATGCTAACTAGTGAACGTATAGTTGTCACTATTTTAGCATAAGGTCATTGACCCGTTCTGCACAGACAGTTTACCTTGTATCAACAGTTTTTTGTTAGCTTGATGGTCTCGTATTGCCCGTGGAGCTCTATTAATCCCCCTTTCTATCCCGATCAGACGCATCAATTAGGTTAAAAAGGTTATAGTGAGGCACCACACCCTCTAATAAGTTGGCTGTCAAGCACTTTTGGGGTCCATGACCTCGCTTGTTAAGTATGAATTGATCTTAGTGTATCGTGCCGAATTGCATTGAATTGAATTTCTTAATTATAAATCCTGCGAGGGTCATGCTGATGTACATTGAATTGACTCTTACTATACCATTGCAAGTCGTATTTTTTTCTACGTTTTGAAAAAATATAAAATGGATCTTTGAAAGTAGGAAATTTTTGACATGTGGCTTTTAACGGCATTATATTATTTAAAGATTTTGTTGTGTCTTAGGGAAGTAGAAGAAGTCGATTGTTCTTTGTATCCTTACTGGGAATAACCTGTATTTTGGAATAAAATGACCCTTTCAAGAGCATCTATTAACTCTTAAATGTCATCGAGCATAAAGATGGATTCACAAAGAGGTTCCAAGATTCCTCCACAAGATCATGAGAAGGCTGATTGGACAAGTTCAGCACGAGAAGCATTCTTAGGAGAGAATGTGCAACTTGCCGCTGGGAAGCAATCAGAAACGGGATAGAAAAAAGAAGCACAAAGGATGTGAATGAGTTTCAATAGCAATTTCGGTGTCATATAAAAAGATAAACCAGTTAGGAAAAAACGAAGATAAAGGAGGTAGATTTTTTTTTTTATCAATAATTTGAGATTATATTGAAGACCAGCAAGGTGCTGAAGGAACAATACAAAAACAGATCAACCCAAAGGAAGACGACGACAAAAAAAACATGACAAACACCCTAAACATGGCTCGAACCCCCCACCCGCTCCCTCATTAACCCGGGTCCCAGGGGCTCGATTCTTCTCTGATACTATTGCTGTTCGTCAAGTCCCATAGGCGTACCAGGTCATAGATAGCTTTCACAATGATCCCCACCGGTTTAGTTTTTTGGTCGAAGATCCTCCTATTCCTCTCTTGCCAGATACACCATAAGACTGCAAAGAAAGTCACCGTCCATTTCTTCCCTATCTGGCCTTCTAGTCTCGTCGCGTCCCATGCCAAAAAATGACCATAAGGCATGGCTGGAATGACCCAATTCATACCAAACAGGTTCAGAACAATACTCCAAATCTCGCACGTCGCAACACAGTGGAGGAGAAGGTGTGCAGCAGACTCCTCCCCCTAGGGGCACATGACGCAACGATTGGTGATATCTTTCCCTCTTCGAATCAGTTGATCCATCGTTAGAACTCTCTCTTTGAATAATGTCCACAAGAAGAATTTAATCTTGAGTGGAATGGTAGCCTTCCACAGCACAGCTCCTTGAAATTTGATAAGCAGCCGACGTGACAGCGTCCGGTAGTATGACTTGACACTGAAAGTGACATTTTTGCTGAGGGACCACACCCGCCGGTCCTGAATATGTGGGTATCGCTGCATAACATAGAGAGCTTGTAATAGCTTCGAGAAAGCTTCCTCCTCAACGCATCTCAGATTTCGACAAGTATTAACTTCCCACAGTCTTCCTCCACTAGTTTCTGATACAAAATCGTCGATCAGCCCTCTAGGGTTCAACGATATGGAATATATTAACGGGAACGTCAGTTTGAGAGGCCCCCCCTCAACCCAGCTGTCCTCCCAGAACTGAATTCGGGTGCCACCACCCCAGTTGAACCGAATCCCCTTAGTGTAAAGAGGCCATGTGCCACAGATATTTTTCCACCAGGCAGAAATGCTTCTGTTAACCGAGGTATTGATGCCCCAGTTAGAATTGGATTGCCCATACTTTTCAATTAACACCTTACGCCATAGGCTCTCCATTTCCTCCTCGTTCCCTGCTCGCCAGAACCATTTACCTAGGAGAGCAATGTTGGTCCACCTTAAACTGCGGATTCCCAGTCCGTCGCAGTTCATCGGAAGTTGACAAGTATCCCAATTAATCAGATGGTATCTTTTGTCCAAACTCGACCCCTCCCACAGAAAATTTCGTTGTATTTGCTCAATCCGGTTGATTACTCCCATCGGGCACTTGAACATAGACATATAAAAAATAGGTAGACTTGCTAGGACAGCTTTTAGCAAGACGAGTCGGCCGCCACTGCTTAGCAATTTTCCTTTCCATGTGGATAGTCGTTGTTCGAAGCATTGAATCACCAGCTCCCATGCCCTCGCCGAAGATTGCCTCAAACCCAACGACAGCCCCAAGTACTTGATGAGAAATTCCTCGCTCTCACAATCAACCGTATCAGCTAGATCCTGTAGGCGCGTGTTATTGATCCCAATACCCGTGATCTTTGATTTGTGGAAGTTCATACGCTGCCCTGATACTGCCTCATAAATGGATAAAGTCTCTGATAAAGACATGAACTCCTCCACGTTGGCCTTACCGAATAGAATAGTGTCATCAGCATACTAGAGGATTGAGATGTTCCGACCATGGGCTCCCACTCTGATCCCCGAAATATGATTTAACTGTCTCGCCCGCTCAATGAGGCCCGTAAGCGCCTCCCCCATCATGTTAAATAAGAATGGGGAAAATGGGTCGCCCTGGCGGATACCCTGGGAGCTCTTGAAATACCCAGCTGGTGTGCCATTAATCAACACCGAGAACCATGGTGTTGCATAGCAACCCCACATCCATCTCCTCCACTTAGCTCCGAACCCAAACCTGCGAAGCATATAGGCCAAACCGCTCCAACTAATACGATCGTTCGGCTTTTCCATGTCCACCTTCCACAAGGCTTCAGGAATATGTTCATGATGGGCGGAATGGATGACTTCATGGGCCACAACCACCTGGTCCACTAATGAATGTAGAATTAAGGTTGCGCCGATAAAACCTATGTTGTGGAACTCATGGAACACTTCCATCAGGTCCTCCTTCAGCATCGACCAGAATACACAATAGAATTCCATGGTGAAACCGTCGAGGCCCAGTGATTTATTCTTCCCCCCCCTCTTTATGGCTCTCCATACCTCCTCTTCCTTAAAAGGGTGCTCCATACCCTCGCAATCCTCAAGCGCGATGGCTTGAAAGGGCAACCCGTCCAGATCTGGGCGAATCATCGCGTCATCAGCGCATAGTTTGGCGTAAAAATCGGCAACCTGATCACGGATCCGGTCGTACCCAACATAAGTAACTCCCTCGACCCCAACACTACCCAAATAATTTGTTTTGTTCTGCACGTTGGCAACCGCATGAAAATATTTGGTAGATGTTAAGGTTAGGCTAGGGTCACGGTTTGTAGGAAGAAAATGATGACTTAGAGAAGAGGAGAGAGAGGGAAAGAGAATAGTGAAGGTCCATAGTTAGGGTTAGAGAAGCCTAATAACACATATATTAGCTCGTCGACGACCAGGACAATTGATCAGATCTGACCATGGTAGGGAAGAAAAATTAACAAACTGATCGGCTACACATGGACAGGGAAACCCTTTGCTTCCTTTCTTTGATAGGGAACCGATGATGGCCGGTGACACGAAAGGTTTATTTCGTTCATTGGGGGGGGGGGGGGGGGGGCTGGTAGGGTTCGTCTTTTGAATCATTTTGGTTCCCACTCCCTCCTTCCTGGTCCAACAAAACACCACTAACTATATTCTCACACACCCATTCGTCGTCACTTAGTAGGCTGGATAGAGCCCTCTGTTCTACCAATTGGCTCGATATTTTCCCACAGACCCGTTTGGAAGCTTTCGCCTGTGTCGTTTCGGACCATTGACCTATTGTTATCACGTGCAAGTCCCGTGGGAAGGGCCCGTCTCCTTTTCGATTCGAGAACATGTGGTTATTGGATGAGATGTTTTGGGAGAAGGTTCGGGGGTGGTGGTTGGAACCAGTGCCGAATGGGACAGCTGCCTATCGCTTCCTTTCTAAGCTTCGTGTGGTTAAAGATAGAATTAAAAGTTGGAACAAGAACGAGTACGGAAGGGTGCAAGTTAGAAAGGAGAGCCTGCTTTCAAAGCTGAAAATGCTTGACAACTTGGAGGAGACCAGAAACCTTACGGCTGATGAGAGGGAGACTAGACTGCAAACAAAGGTGGAGTTCAGAGAGACATGTAGGGCCGAAGAAGTGATGTGGATGCAAAAGGTGAAGGCACGGTGGTTCAAAGAGGGGGATGCCAATACGAAGTTCTTCCATGCAGTTGCAAATGCCTATAATAAATTGAAATATTTGGGAAGTATCATTGTGGATGGGGTCTTGTACACGGGGCATGAGCAGGTGCGGGATAACATCGTAGGTTTTTACGAGCGATTGTATTCCGATGAGGGTCTTCTGAGGCCGGGGTTGGATGAGCTACAGTTCAGCGCTCTGTCGGAGGAGGCTAGCAAGGGGTTGGAGGTTTGCTTTACGGAAGATGGAGTTTGGACCGCGATCAGATTTGGGGGCAGGAATAAAGCACCTGGGCCAGACAGTTTTACTATGGAATTCTTCTGTACGTTTTGGGAGACCATTAAGGCGGATCTGATGGATGTTTTCCATGAGTTCCACTCGATTGGATTTATCGGGAGGGCCTTAAATTCTACTTTTATTACCCACATTCCCAAGATTCATGGGGCTGAGAATATATCCGACTACAGACCTATTAGCCTGATTAATTGTATTTATAAGATCCTGTCTAGGGTGTTGGCAAATAGGATCAAGTGGGTGATGGGTTCTATTATCTCCGATCATCAAGGGGCTTTCGTTCGCGGCAGGCATCTCACGTATCTTGTGGCGGTTGCTAATGAGACCATTCACTCGGCCTATGTTCATCGTAGACTGGCGGTGGTTTGGAAGGTCGACATGGAGAAAGCTTATGACCGAGTCAGCTGGAGAAGCTTGGACTATATGCTAAGAAGGATGGGTTTCAGGGTCTTTTGGAGGAAGTGGATGCGCGGGTGCTACTCGTCTCCGTGATTTTCAGTGTTGATCAATGGCACGTCGGCTGGATACTTTAAGAGTTCTAGGGGTCTCAGGCAGGGAGACCCCCTTTCCCCCTTTCTATTTAATATGGTCGGGGAGGCTTTATCCGGGCTGATTAGTCGCGCTAAGGACTTGGGCATGCTTGCTGGTATCCAGGTTGGAGAGCAGGGTAGAGCCATCACGCATTTGCAGTATGCGGATGATACCATTTTATTTGGGAAGGCTAATGTGGCGGAAATCCACAATATGGCCGATGTGCTTTCGGTGTATTTGGCGGTGTCGGGTCAGCGAGTTAATCTGTATAAATCTACGGTATCTGGCATTGGGGTGGAGGAGTCTTTGAATATCCTGGCCGATTCAGTAGGGTGTGGAATTGAGGGGCCTATTGACCTAGGTTTGCTCACGCTTCTGAATCGTGAAACCTACGATTCGCGATCGCTCCCGTCAGCAATGATTGACGTTTGTCTTCCTGGAAAGGAAGGTTTTTTAGCAGTGGGGGCAGGCTCATCTTGGTTAAAGCTGTGCTTTCGTCGACCCCCATTTTCTTCATGTCTATGTTTAGATGTCCTGCTAAGGTTCTCGATCGTTTGGAGCGAATTCAAAGGTCGTTTCTTTGGGAGGGGGCCGGTGTGACTTACCGATATCACCTCGTCAACTGGGACACGTGCCAGCTGCCGATTGCTTGTGGTGGGCTGGGGATTCAGAGCCTCAAAAGGACTAATATGGCGCTACTGGGCAAGTGGATGTGGAGAGCAGGAAGGGAGGAGGAGAGGGAAAACTATGGTGGCTTGTATTGAGCGAAAAGTATGGGATGTCTTGGGGGAGTTGGGGGATTGGTGTCTCAACTCACAGGATTACCTCGCCGTGGTGGAGAGATGTTGCCCGCATTTGGAAGTCCATGGATAAAGGGGTGAGATACAGCTAGGGATGTGGTTCCCGCATTCGTTTTTGGGAGGACCGGCGGCTGGAGGTGGGACCGCTTAGAGATGTCTACCCGGAGATTTTTGCCCTTTCCTGGAACCCGGGTGAGAGGGTTGACGAGTGTGTTTCCTTTGCCAGTGGGAGAAGCACCTGGGATGTGGATACCAGAAGGTGCCTAAGGGATAGTGAGGTTAGGAGTTATTTGGACCTGTTGAGCAGGTTGTATGAGGCACAACAGAATAGTCTTCAAGCTGATCAGAGGATTTGGGCCCCAAGTTGGGATGGGAAGTTCAACATCAAAGTGCTATATCGTTGGTTCTCGCGTCGGCCACTTATCAGATTTGAAGGCAAACGGTAGTGGAGGGAACCTATCCCTCTGAAGATCCGTTTCTTTGTGTAGGCTTTGTGCAAGGATAGAATACTGACTAGGGACCAGCTGATTCGAAGGGGTAAAGATGTCCCTACTTCATGTGTTATGTGCTCCGAGGGGGAGGAGTCCGCCGCTCACCTTTTCCTCCATTGCCATTTCGTTGCTGAGGTGTGGGGTGTCATTCTAAAAACCTTTGGTGTGTCCTGGATAATGCCTCAGACGCCTTATCTACTTCTATTGAGTTGGGAGGCGGTGAAGATGAAGGGGGAGGAACGGCGGGTCTGGAGGGCGAATCTGTTTGCTGCTTTGTGGTGCCTATGGCGTGAGAGAAACGATAGAATTTTCGAAGAGAAAGTCAAACCGGTTGGAATGGTTATGCAGTCGGTCTTGGAGCTGATTAGCTTCTGGGTCACGCGCGGAGGAGATAGGGATGGTTGTCACAACTTCCTCTGGGATCCGGGCTGAGGGGGCAATGCCCTTGATGTCCTCGATGTCCTGTGCGGTGTTGTTTTCGGTTTTCTTTTCTTTGTGTTGTAGCTTCTTTTGATTTTGTGTCGAGATTGTATTGGGTTATAGCGCCTTGCTGTTTATATATATTTTCTTTATTACTGATCAAAAAAAAAACTACCACTTCAGGCGAGCATGTAAATTCTATCGGGGGAATTGTAGGAGAACGGAGTCAAAAGCAATATCAATGGCAACCAGATTGCCGCATGGAAGAGGCGTTGAGATAGAATGTGGTGACCCCATTCAGTGAGAAGAGACCGAAGCCAAAGAAATTCACAGGTATCGTGGGCCATAACCCGATATTCGGATTTAGCACTAGACCGAGAAACCACATTTTCTGTTTTATTATCTTCCAAACAAGGCTGACCCCAAAGAAGTACAATAACCGGAGAAGCAGTGGCAATCTATCGGAGCCACATCATAATTTGCATCATTGTAGGCTTTAACCATAGAGTGCCCATCATCGGAATAGAAAAGCCCTCGACCCTGAGGGAACTTAACATATCTCAAAATACAATAAGATGCAATACGATGTAAAACCCGAGAAGAATGCATAAATTGGGCAACCACTGATATAGGAAACTAAGATTTGGTCGGGTATTGGTGAGGTAAATGAAACTTCCACCAATCTCTGATACTCCCATGGATAAATTGGTCAGGTATTGTTGTGGCTTCGTTCTCTTATTTCCGAACTTGGTTTTCCGATTAGTGTCCCTGTGTCCATAATAATCATGAAGCTGCCAAAAGAATTGCATTTAACAGAGTGTAACATGAACGTACAAAACATATTGAAGTTGACATTCACTTTGTTAGACAAAAGATTTAGTATAGTACAGACGAGCTTGTTAATGTATCCTCCCAGCAGCTTGTCCGTATCCTAACTAAGACAGTTGGGCCTGACGGTTCTTCAGGATATTTCTGTTAAGGTATGTAGACATG
The DNA here is from genome assembly GCA_021018995.1 of Chloranthus sessilifolius. Lineage (NCBI taxonomy): Eukaryota > Viridiplantae > Streptophyta > Magnoliopsida > Chloranthales > Chloranthaceae > Chloranthus > Chloranthus sessilifolius. The sequence continues at coordinate 4,005,881 of CM037584.1, forward strand.
ATATTTATGCTCCAGCTTGAGGGGGAGTGTTGGAATGTGCATAGTGTGTTAAGGAAGGTTAAGAGGAGGACAAAAAGGAGTTTCTTCTTTCCTAACTTCCTATCCTTGAACGACCGCCTCAGTCGCCGGCTGGGCTATTCCCTCAATCGGCAGGAACTTGGTTACAAGGAGCTTCAGTTGTATTTCTTACCAGTGTGTAGTTTGTATATTTGGGCGTGTATATAGCTTTATTACTTAATATTTATCAGGATAAGCCATAAGAATGGATGATCCAGATGATGTTGAAAAAGTGAAGCAATAAAAGTGTTGAAGGACGAGACCATTAGGTAGTAACATTCTGAAATTAAAAATCAAATGTGTTTATTTCATGAACAGCTTGTCATTATTTGGTAGTAATGACAACCGGTCTTTATCATTAAATAATTTTTTTCACATTAAATGGTTTCATGTAATATATTCATCTTAGATTGTTATACTATTTCGGTTTAAGAATGTTGATGATTAGGCCATGCATCATTATTAAATTTAAAATTTGTGAAAATGAAATCACACTGTCCCTCTTTTAAGATCTTGTGTAAGGTGGACTGAAATTATATTTCCTTTGGAATAGAGATTTTATATCTTTTAGAGATTTCAGGATAACAAACAATGGAAAGCAGCGACTATGAAGAACTTCAAAGAAAGGTGAGAAAAGTCATTTTCCAAAATCTAAGGGCAACAGCTTATGCTGAAAGATGGCATTATGATGCCTACTTAAAGAAGAGGCTTTGTGTCACATCAGCCCTTAGTGGTGTTGCGTACATAAAATAAATACTAGATGGTCATCCAGGGTGTTTTCGAGATGTTTGTCGCACAGAACTCTGTTTTCTAGAAACTGTGTCGGTTTACATGATACAGTAAATGTTGCAGTTGAGGAGCAACTAGCAATGTTTCTTTTTCCAATTGGTCATAATGCAAGTAACCGTCATGTTCATAAAAGATTTCAAAATTCAGAGAAACAGTTAGTAATTATTTCAATGTTATGCTTGATGTAGTAGTGATCCAGTTCTCAAACAGTTACATTTGTCTTTTGTCTTCTCTCAAGGAATATTCCTCCAAACTTAGAAACAATTATCGTTTATTCTTTATTTTTTAAGATACACATTAACCAATGTTCTAAATACACATATATGCTCTTCAATCCGTTAACTTGCTAAAATATTTTGTAAAAAGGATTGTATCAGGACTATTGATGCGGCTTACACTCCCGTTGCGATTGATTACGATCACCAGTTGTTGTATCGCAACAGGAAGGAGACCTCACCGAAAATGTTCTTTTGATCTTCGATCTTTATATGTATTTCCGAGATGGGAGGGCTCAACAACAGACTAAACAGTTTTACAACTAGCATTAAGCTCTGGCTTCTCGCAACACATTTTTATTCTAACAGATTGAAATGTACTTAAATTTAAAATATGTATTCAAATGTAGGTAAATATTACTCAGTAGATGTTGGAATATCACAAAGAAAATGAATTATTGCATTAGAAAATGATAGTCTTAGATTCTCAAAACAGGCCCTAGTGAAGTTCAAATGCTTATGAAGAGAATCATATAAAATTTAAAATACACCAAAAAATAGGTAATAGTACTAAAATATACAGGGCATGTACCTCATCTATCAATGGTTCACTTTCCAAAATTGCATGCACATTTGCTGCTTCCAAAGCAAGAAGTTCTCGCTTCAACCTTTCCGAAAATGCCTCTGCTTCACCAATACCCATAACAAACCTGCGTAATTATACCGTACTTAGAATCATAAGAACTAAATCAGGCTTGAAGCACTCAATCACAGCAAAAATAAAGCACAACCTTTTAGAGGACGAAATGAACACAAAAAAGAGAGTATCATCAATGACTATACGTGCCTAAAATTAGGAGTCGAGCCAAAGCATGTTTCTTGATTATTTAAACGTTAGATGGCACGATACAATCATAAAATGAAAACCCGTAATTTTAATTCATTATCGTGAGCTTCTCATTCCATGTAGGTAGTTTCAATCCTTCTACAAAATATGAATGAGGAAACCTCTTGATGCAGAATTTAGATCCACGTGATAGAATTGTTGCAAAGTCGAGAAGAAGAGGAGATCAAAGAGAAAGTGGACCCGTAAATCGGCTTTCAACCGGCCCGTGAAAGAGTTGTCGTTATACGACGAACGTCTATGGCTTCAGAACGGACGTCCGTGACATTTGGACAGGCATCCATGATTTAGACACCATTCTGTTTTTGTGCATATCGTCGATGACAAACATCTGTGGTCATATGACGGACGTCCGTGAAAGTCGTCTACAAATTGGCGGCTACATGAATTTTAGGCAAAAACTCGTCATTTAGAGTTTTAATTGTTTTAGGACTTTCTTATTTCGAACTTTATGTTTAATTAGTGTTTTCTTAGCCTATATAAAGGCATGTAAAGACTTTATTTGATAGTTAATGATGAATGAAAAATTAAGGTTGCTTTTGTGCATCTTGTGAAAGAGTGAATCTTTCCTAGAAAACTTGAGAAGAGTTTTCGCCTTTGAGGAGTGATTCTTCAAAGCTATCATTGGTGTAAAGCAGACAAGCCTCTTTGGAGCGAATCCAAAAATCTTCCATCTTATTCTTCTTTTATTTTTTTGTTTTAATTGAAGATTGAAAACCCTAACCCCTATCTTGCAGGATTTATGCTATTTTAGGGTTAGCGTGCAGTTTATCCTGCATCACCTCTGATATGAAAAAAATGTTCATCAAACTAGAACTGATTTACTGAACTAATTAGCCATTTTCTCTATTTCTATTTTAATTTAAAAATGAAAGCAGCAAATAGGGAACTCTAGGTAGGACAATCTGCTAGTAAATTACATGACCATATTATCAACTATAAGCCAAATACTCAGTCCAAAATTATCTTCTACAAAATTGCATACTTGTCCTCCTTGCAGTACCCTCCTGGCCAATTAATTGCTCATGACAATGTGATGCAAAGCATGACAGCCAGCGGAAATGCTCCATGAGATTGAAAATACCAAGCAGACTATGGCCAGAGTTCTAGACTTCATTGCATATTAAACTATAGAGGCATTGACTGAAATTTTTTTCCAAAAGCTCATAGTATTCCGCCTCATCAAACACATCATAGCTACACACGAGCTTCTCATCTCCTTCTGCAACTGAATAAAATCAGATGTGCAGGGGCAATTTTAGACTTCTACGCCGCTAAAAAGTCCAAGAAGTGAGAGGATAGACCATATTCCTGGTTCACTTGAACCAGGCACATATCAGAAACTAGTACATTGCGTCTGATTCATTGTAAGTATTAGCTTCGCTTTTTTAGGAGATTGCCAATGAGTAATAAGTGTCTTGTACTCAGGGCAGGAGATTGGATTTGTAGACAGTGCCGGAATGTCAATTTCCGGTGTCGCTCTATTTGCCACAGTTTTACCTGTGACGCTACGCGAGATCAAGGCATTACGGTTAAACATGCTTCCTCGCGGAAGCCCCTGCCGAGGAATCCAAATCAGGTCATCTTCAATGAGTCTCAGAGATGAGACATTCAACAAGGTTGGATGATTGCGGGGGTCAGCAAAGGCAAGATGGCGGAGATTTCGAAGGACCTCTCCGGTCAAATGTCCTTGGCTGACTTCGGTTTCCAGGTCAAGAGACTATGAATTTCGATTCGGATCAGATCCGGTCGCTGGCTCTTAATCTTCGTCATTACTGGGTCATTTTACATATAAATAAAGAGTCATTATCTCTTTTAGCCATTTACAGATGGCTTACACATAGGTGGAGCATGTCCGAAAGACCTACTGCTTTTGCTATTTCTAACACTAAAATTCTACTACGTTTCAGATACGAACAAGGAGCAAAGGAACTATGCGACACTAAGTTCTTCATTCGGGATTGCCAGGTAGAATGCTGTCTGTGGGAGCCGACGGTGGGAGACGTCTAAATCAGCAGGGAGCAGGGCGGAGTCTGGCTCACCATCTTCGGGTTACCGATCCACGCTTGGTCCCCCAAGGTCTTCCAAAGGATTGTGAACCGATGTGGTCGGTTCATCCAGACCAACAGACGAACGGCCAACCTCTGGGACACCAGTCACGCCCGGATTCTCGTGGCATCGACTCCTTGGACTCCATTCCAAGGTCCTGTAACATCCAGGTTGGAGGCCACCATTGTCAGCTCGTCATAGAGATGCTGAGACTCGAGCGGGGCTTCGTGCTGCATTAGAACCGCGAATCGACTCAGAGGACCGGGGACACTGACGTCGGTGTCCATGGTGTTCGCCCACATGTGGTGCTTCCGGTCGACCAACCATTCGGAAAGGGGGTACAGACGCCCTCCTTGCCGACCGAAGACGCGGAGAGGGGTCTGTCCACGGATTCGACGCACCGGTGGGGGCCTCTCATCCAGTCGACCGCGGCGGTTTCGGCCAAAGCTCCCCCTCGGACGAATCGGATCGCTCTTGACGTGGTATCGGCAGAAATGGAGAAGACTGCCGATGGCGGTAGCCCTAGCGATTCTGGTTTGGAAGAAGGAGAGCTAGTGGAGGAGACTGAAGGGGTATGCCGGAATGGAGTCGGAATGAAGGATAGGAGAGGTTTCAATCAACCTCCGACGAATCCAGCGGCGCAAGAAGAATGGACAGCTGTGATTGCGCCCCCGCTTCGGCCCGACAACCACCAACAGCCGCGGATACCGCTGGAACCGCAGATGTCTGATCAGTCGGCTATGATCAGAGACAGGAGAGGAGGGGATCCCATGGTGGAAGGGGCGAGAAACTTGCCTTATTTGGGCAAAAGCATTTTGAACTCGAAAGTATTCAAGGTCTATTACCGAAAACGGAGACCTTTATACTTCCTTGCGAGGCAAATGAGGAACTAATGGACGACACATGGCTTCTATCGGACTTCGAGCTCCACTAAGATCTCGACACGCATCCCCCTCATCGCTTCCCTGGCACGAAAGCCGAATGCACACTCTCCCATTTATACCTGCTGTGCTGACCTTCTCTTCGGGACTGGGACATTAGCTGTTTCCTCCTTGGTGGCGCCATGTGGAGGCATGACCGTGTGGGGAGAATACGTGGCGGATCCCTTGCCAGGTGTGGGATACGGGGAAGACATTACCGATGGCTATTATCTGAGGGCAGAGCGGTCGGTCTGTGAATTTGGCGGGGTTGTGAGGAGGCTGACACGTGGAAACCTCTTTTTACTAGTCGCCCCATGTTGGAGTTGGGGCACTGCGGACCCGAAAGCCACCTTACTGGGTTTTGACCCGATGACCTGACTCACTTTGTTTCGGGTCCGATTGGGGCAGATACGGAAGACTTTAGAAGTACCGACGCTATCGGACCAGGATCTCGACCCGATGTCCCGCGAGCTAAATTTTAAGTCTTCAAACTTCCCGAACCTGAGCCAGTTGGTAATCGACGAAAGCTCTGGGGTCTAATGCTCAGAATGCAGACTTGAAGGGGAAGACGAACTTCACGGCTGCGACAGAGAATGTTCCGGGAACTATCGAGACCGCGCTCGATCCGGGTGAGCCTATTGAGATCGAACAGCTAATTTCGGTGGGGCATGAGCTCGGTATGTTGTATAATGGAGACGAGGTGTCTTTGAGGGAGGTCTTTCAGTTCATTCTAGCTAACCGCCGGAGCAACAAGAGAAATAGACGGGGGGCTCGTGTGAGTTCGCTCGATTACAATGGGGAATGGCGGACGGAAGGGGGAGGGGGAGTTTTGGCCCCTTTATCGGTGGCAATGGGAGGGCTAAGACATAGTTTCCGTGATGAAGATGCTATCTTGGAACGTGAGAGGCCTATGTAACGGGTTTAAACGGGTGGGGGTCAAACGCGTCATCGCATCGGTCAAGCCAGTGGTTATTTACGTTACAAGAAACGAAATGGGGCACTAGCGATTGCAGGAAAGTCAGGTCCATTCTGCGAGGGAAGAAATGGGAGTGGGCCGGGGTAGACTCCGTGGGGACCTCGGGGGGTATCCTTGTGGGGTGGGATTCCAGGACTTTTGAGAAGATTGACGAGGAAATGGGGATCTTCTCGGCTTTGGTGGTGCTTCGGATCAGAGAGACCGGTCAGTATTGGGTGTTGTCCGACATTTATGGCCCATCGGGGGATTGCCAACGCAGCGAATTCTGGTTTGAGTTAGCCGTGGTCATGGCAAGATGGGATTTTCCAATATGCTTGGGCGGGGATTTCAACGCCATTAGATGGGGATATGAAAAACAGGAAGGGCCGCCAGACGTGACAGTCATGAGAGAATTCAATTCTTGGATTGCTGACTAGGGGCTGATGGACATACCCCTAATTGGATTCAGTTTCACTTGGTTAAATCTCCAAGACACCCCGTCAATGAGTAGACTGGATCATTTCCTTTGCAGCACGGATTGGACGGACCTGTTCCCAGCAGCTAGGTTAGAATGCCTAGCGAGAGCGGTGTCCGACCACCGACCGTTGGTACTCACTTGCGAGGCTAGAGAGAAAGAGCGTTTAAATTCGAGAACATGTGGTTAGCGGACAACCGATACCGGGAGGCGATGCCACTTTGGTGGAACGAACACAGACCTTCAGGAACAGCTGCCTACCGATTTATATCCAAGTTGCAGTGGATCAAGAAGCGAACGATACAGTGGAATAGGGACGCGTTTGGGCTGCTACATCTAAACAAGGAATTAACTCTGACCAGGCTGCGGGAGTTGGACAATCTGGAGGAAGAAAGGCTGCTATCCGACGGGGAACGTGAAGAACACGCGCAAAAAAAGCAAGAGTTTAATAAAGTGTGCAAGGCCGAGGAGATTTCTTGGAATCAAAAGGCAAAGGTGAAGTGGCTAAAGGAGGGAGATCTGAATACAAAGTTTTTCCACGCAATTGCCAACGCTTGGAACAAAATTAATTATTTGGGCAGCATAGCGGTAGAGGTGGTTGTGCATACAGGGATCGAGAGAATCCGAGAGTAGGTGGTCGGTTTCTATACCAGGTTATATGCCGATGATGGGCTGATGCGGCCAACTTTGGATGGGCTATCTTTTCAGACCATCACGCACGAGGACGGTATCGGCATGGAGATACCCTTCGCAGAAGAGGAAGTTTTGAGAGCCATTAAGAAGAGGGGTAAGAATAAGTCGCCAGGTCCTAATGTTTTCACAATGGAGTTCTACATAGTGTTCTGGGCGGTGATTAAGGAAGATCTGATGGAGGTGTTTCATGAATTTCACAGAACGGGACACATCGGGCGCAACCTTAACTCTACATTTATTGTACTCATTCCGAAAAAAGCAAGGGCCGAGGACATCACAGATTTTTGCCCAATATGTCTCATCAATGTTCTATACAAGATTATCGCTAAGGTCCTTACTAACAGACTTAGGCCGCTAATGGGGGCTATCATATCTGCCAACCAGGGGGCGTTCGTGCATGGAAGACAATTAATTGACCAGGTGGCGGTGGCCCACGAAATTATTCACTCGGCCTACGTTCACCATAGACCCACGGCTCTTTGGAAAGTGGACATGGAAAAGGCATATGATCATGCGTCGTGGTACGAGATTGATTACATGCTTAGCAGGTTTGGTTTTGGGTTGAGACGGCAGAAATGGATGAGGGCTTGCTATGCGACTCCCTGGTTCTCGGTGCTTGTCAACGACACACCGGCTGGGTATTTTAAGAGCTCTCGGGGTATACGGCAGGGGGATCCCCTCTCTCCTTTCCTGTTCAATATGATGGGGGAAGCACTGACCGGTCTCATCGAACAGGCCAAACAACTGAACCATATTTCGGGGATCGTGGTGGGGGGCAGGGGCAGATCTATTGCTATCCTCCAATATGTAGACGATACGATCTTGTTTGGTAAAGAGAATACCAAGGAATTCCAAGCTTTAGCGGACACTTTAGCTATTTACGAGGCGGTTTCCGGCCAACGGATCAACTTCCACAAATCAAAAGTCACGGGTATAGGGACTGATAACATGCGGTTACAAGCTATAGCTGATAGTGTGGGATGTGATACCAAGGAGCTTCCGATCAGATATCTTGGACTACTATTGGGATTGCGGCAACCAACGGAGAGGGGATGGGAGCCAGTGATTCAACGTTTCAAACAATGTCTTTCCACGTGGAAAGGGAAGTTACTAAGCAGTGGGACCGGCTGGTATTGCTGAAATCGGTGCTCACAAGCTTACCCATTTTCTATATGTCCATGTTCCTTTGCCCAGCTAAAGTTATCTATCGGATGAAACAAGTTCAACGGAATTTTCTATGGGAAGGGGCTGGTACGGAGAAAAAATACCATTTGATTAATTGGGAAACTTGCAAGCTCCCGATGAAACATGGAGGGTTGGGAATTCGGTGCCTAAGATGGACAAACCTTGCTCTTCTTGCCAAATGGTTTTGGAGAGCAGGAAATGAGGAAGAAATGGAATCTTTGGCGAGCTGTCCTAGTGGAAAAGTATGGTCAAGACAATCACAACTGGGGCATTAACACCAATCCGAGTAGAAGCTCCTCATCTTGGTGGAAAAAAATTTGTGGCACTTGGCAGAGTTACTCCAAAGGGATTCGATTCAGCTAGGGCAGTGGCTCTCGTCTTCAGTTTTGGGAAGACTGCTGGGTAGGGGGAAGGCCTCTCAAACTGGCTTTCCCTGCTATATACACATTATCTACACAGCTTGGTGGTCGGATCGATGAGTTATTCACCGAAGCGGGAGGAGGAAGGGTGTGGGATGTCCGGCTGCGCAGAAATCTTAGAGCTAATGAGGAGGAAGCTTTCTCCAAACTCCTGAGTTCTCTCTATGAGACGCACCGAAATTCACACAACCAGGATCGGCGAGTGTGGTACCCCAGCAAAAACGGACTTTTCACTGTTAAATCCTACTACCAGTGGCTGTCTCGCAGGCCTCTTATCAGATTCGAAGCAGTGACATTGTGGAAGGCAAGCATCCCGCTTAAAGTCAAGTTCTTCGCATGGACGGTGTTCAAGGAGAAAATGCTCACGCGGGACAATCTCATCCGGAGAGGGAAAGACATCATCAATCAGTGCGTGATGTGCACACAGGGGGAGGAGTCTGTCCATCACCTCTTCCTTCTCTGTGCAACGACTTACGAAATCTGGAACATTGTCTCAGATTTTTTTAGATGAGCTGGGTCTTCCCGGACAGCCCCTACATGTTCTATTTGGTCTGGGATGCGGCAAGAATGGAAGGGCAAGAAGGGAAGAGATGGAAGGAGATGTTCTTCGCTGTTCTTTGGTGCCTCTGGCGGGAGAGAAACAGAAGGATCTTTGACCAGAAACATAAACCGGTGGGTGTCACAGTCAGAGACATTGTGGACTTCGTACATCTATGGGTAAACAGGGAGAGCGAGCTGCCCAAAGATGAGTAGTGTCCTTAGGACCCAGGCTGATAAGAACAAGGGAGGCTCGGACTGCTGTTGGCTGAAGTTTTTCTTTTGCTGACGTTTTCCGTTTGGTTTTGATGTATTTCGTTTTGATTTGTTTCCTAGTTTCGTTGTACTTTTTGACCCTTGTATTGTTCCACCAGCACCTTGCTGCTTTTTCAATACAATACCAATTACGGATAAAAAAAAAACAAAGTATTAGCTTCGCTCAGAAATTAGCCCAAATTGTGCTAATGAGCTAAGGATTTCTTTTTCTTTACTTTCTCTTCTACATTATTTGATAAATTGTTAACATTATTATTAAGGCTATGGTAATAACGTCTCCAGATCTTCTTTGTTACTTCCCTTCTGTCATTTCCACTATTTTGCTAGTTTTATTTTCGTTGGTCACCTCAAATTGTTTTTTATGCTACTACGTAATGAAATTAATATATATATATATATAGAGAGAGAGAGAGAGAGAGGGATAGGAGACTCCAGATTCCAGAACCTGCCTCAAATCCTGCTGCAAGCAACCTATCTTTCAGACCTCAAACGGCATCACCAACCACTATTACAAGCCATCTTGACGCGGGACAAGGCCCCTAAACTACGTGAATGCCATGATTTAATTAATTGCCGAAATTAAACTAAATTAATTAAGCAATAAACCATGAGATTAATGTGAATACCTTATGGTTTCGTAGTTTTCCATTGGAAGATCGTGCTTGATTCGAGTAGGGTCCGGTCCATGCGCTAGATCCGTCAGATTCGCGGTGTAGATTGGTTCTAGAGCTAGAACTCTAACTTTCCATATTAGGGCACCGCTCGTGGGTCAATGACGGAATCACAAGTTCTCTAAGGGGTTCTGATTCAAATGGTTTAATGGCGTGGATGAATTCCGGGCTTGAATCGGATCGATTCGGGGATTTAGATGGGATCTAGGATTTATAAACTTTGGGGTATTTAAAGGTTGGATGGCTGGGTTTAAGATTTATGAGATGGATTTGAATCAATGGTTCCGATGGAGGCTAGGTTTATGGTTTTGGGGATTTTGGGAAAAAGGTACCGGCTGGATTTATGGCTATGAGATCAAAATAATGCAGAGAAAGAAAATAAAAATTGAAAAAATAGGTAGAAGATAGACTTTGGGCTTCGCTTCACACCAAACCCTTCTCGGGAAGCGAAGAAGAATCACTCTTCAACAATGGCTCATCTAAAACACACAAGCAATAGCTTTCATTCATAATCAATCCTCATCTCTTACAATATTTATTTAGAGACCTTATATAGGAGGCCCCATAAAAGAAAATAAAACCCTAAAACAAACTCAACAAAACATAAATTCGAATTCTGGACATAGCACAGTCAATCGATTGAATTTTAAATTCAATCGATTGATTAATCAAAAATTCAATGGATTGAACTTTCAAATTCAATCGATTGAATTTTCAATTTCATGTCCGTGCAATCACAAATTCAATCGATTATTTTTCAAATTCAATCGATTAATTAATCACTGTGCAATGCTCCAGCACGCTGATTCGACTCCTTTAAGCCTTTCTAAAGCTGAAAATTTGTTGCAGTCCAATTCTAATGCCCTTGATCTTGACGTTCCCCGTCACTCTCCCCGGCTGAAAATGTTTCATCACCGATGAAACACGCATGTAGTACGGATCAAGTGTATGGGGACTCGAAATGTGGAACCCTCACAATGAACCCAAACAATCTCGGAATCTGGTACCGTGTGAATATCACCTCGATCGATTATATCAGAGCGCATACTGTAAATATCTCTATGACGAACCAAATAACCCGGCTCGCCAACCCACTCTACCAAATATTGTTTAAGCTTCTCATTAACTCTCCCGGGTTCGAAAGTCTTCATCCCCGATGACGTGTAATAGCGATATAGGCCGGGAATACAAGAACGCCAACAATGAGCCCTCTCATGATTGGCCCATGCACTCTCGATAGTCGACTTTTCAACCCTCTGCATCTCATAAACTATAAACTCTTTATCACAGGTGAATGCCACAATACCATCTAAAATTCGCTCAATTACCTCATTTCTCTATCTGCTTGTGTAGGGAAGGGGTATTGGTTGCAAAGTTGGGATGGGGTTGTAACTAGGGGTTGTTTGGAACAGGTTGCAAGGAACTAGGTCCTCCACATTGAACGTAGACATATCTGGAGGAAGCTCAAGATTGCACGCACTAAGACCATTCCTTGCCACAATTCCAAAAAGTCCAGCGCCGTGGGCCTGGAGATCCTTTACAACTCCTGATGGGAATTGTTCAGGTCCAATCCGAACCATTGCATGATCATTCAATTGAAATTCATTAAAAAGCCTTAGGTAACTGCATAGGTACTTTGAAACTTTCATTGCATGAATTAATTTTAAGCTTAATTTCGGCATGCAATGCAGAATGAGACTCAAAAGTTGATTCACCATAAGACTCAGAATGTGAAGCGGTATGCGACTCGAGACTATGATGTGTATGCGTGTCTATGGACTCAATACTCTCATGTGCATGCGACGCTATCAACGACTTAGGCACAACTAGCTCTGTGGGCACTGTCAGCTCATGCGTGATTGAATCAAAAGACACTAATGGCTCATGTACGCTCGGTTCGACCAACTTCAAATATTCAAGTGCACACTACTCTACCACCAACAAGGACTCGTGCACCACTGGCTCCACGGGCACTAACAAATCGTGCGTAGGTGACTCGGTCGAATCGTGCGTGGATGACTCGGTTGGCTCACGTGTGGGCGACTCAATATCACTACACACAAGGGAAATGGTAGTCTCTTTGACACAAGTTAGGCTCTCATTAGCTTCATCCATCTCCTCTTCACTCATCATGGTACGGGGGTCATACACTTCCTCTTCTACTCTCAAATTTTCCTGCTCCTTAGAACTCTCCCTTTTAATCAATAAATTCGGAGTCGAAAATTTTGTAGTGCATTGATAAGCAAAGTGTCAAAATCCTTTACACTTAAGACAATCAGGACACTTATTTGTCTTGGTTCTCAAACTCCGTAGAAGGTGACGGTGTGTCAAAGGAACATACTTTTCAATAAGTGTCACCTTCATATCCTCCCATGTGGAGATGGGTTTAATCCGACGAAAGTCAATATGGAGTTCTATATGAATCCAAAAAATCTTGGCATTTCCCTTTAACTTTTTTGTTACTAGCCTAATTTTGTACTCATCTGGAACGACATACCAATCAAAGTACTCCTCTACTCTAAACAATCACTCTACAAAGGTTCTAGGGACCATTGTACCCCCAAAATCTGGGACCTCATTCCGAATAGAGTTTAGGAACTTCTCGGCAAGATCATATTCAGGTTCATGATAATGAGGATATCCCCGAACTCTAATCTCATCACGGCTTTTGGGGTTTTGCCAAGAATTTGGAGTGCAGTGGTTCCCTTGTTTGGCTAGCACCCTGTCCTGATGGGTAAGGAATTCAGGGTGATGTGTAAGTGACTCATACATGACGCTTGACATAAACACAACTTAAATACAATTCTAGGGGCCACACAACAGTTGAGGAATTTTAACAAACACATGACGTGCACACAAATGTAGACACAAATGCCATAAAATTAAATGACTTCGAAATGACATACACATGTGACTCAAAATGAACAAGGACTTTTATCGAACACAAGGCGTGCACACTTTTTAACACAATAGAAATAGGATGCAATGGAAATTAAAATGCAATGACTTAAATGTCACACAAATAGCCCTAACCTAGAACTTAGGCTCTGATACCAAAACTGACGCGAGACAAGGACCCTAAACTACGTGAATATCATGATTTAATTAATTGCCGAAGTTAAACTAAATTAATTAAGCAATAAACCATGAGATTAATGCGAATACCTTAGGGTTTCATAGTTTTCCATTGGAAGATCGCGCTTGATTCGAGTAGGGTCCGATCCATGCGTTAGATCCATTAGATTCGCGGTGTAGATCGGTTCTAGAGCTAGAACTCTAGTTTCCATATTAGGGCGCCGCTCGTGGGTCAATGACGGAATCACGAGTCCTCTAAGGGGTTCTAATTCGATTGGTTTAATGGCGTGGATGAAATCCGGGCTTGAATCGGATTGATTTGGGGATTTAGATGGGGATCTAGGATTTATAAACTTCAGGGTATTTAAAGGTTGGATGGCTGGGTTTAGGATTTATGAGATGGATTTGAATCAATGGTGCCGATGGAGGCTAGGTTTATGGTTTTGGGATTTTGGGAAAAAGGTATCGGCTGGATTTATGGCTATGAGATCAAAATAAAGCAGAGAAAGAAAATAAAAATTGAAAAAATAGGTAGAAGATAGACTTTGGGCTTCACACCCTTGGCTTCACCCCAAACCCTTCTCAGGAAGCGAAGAAGAATCACTCTTCAACAATGGCTCATCTCAAACACACAAGCAATAACTTTCATTCATAATCAATCCTCATCTCTTACAATGTTTATTTAGAGACCTTATATAGGAGGCCCCATAAAAGAAAATACAACCCTAAAACAAATTAAACAAAACGTAAATTCGAATTCTGGACATAGCACAGTCAATCGATTGAATTTTAAATTCAATCGATTGATTAATCATAAATTCAATGGATTGAACTTTCAAATTCAATCGATTGAATTTTCAATAGATTGAATTTTCAATTTCATGTCCGTGCAATCACAAATTCAATCGATTAATTAATCACTGTGCAATGCTCCGGCACGCTGATTCGACTCCTTTAAGCCTTTCTAAAGCTAAAAATTTGTTGCGACCCACTTCTAATGCCCTTGATCTTGACGTTCCCCGTCACATCTCCAGTGTGGAAAGCTGTTTCCCCATCCTTCCCATCATATATGATGCTGCCACTAGTGAAAAGCAACATGCTCCTGCAATCACTAATGTGATTCATCGTTAGCATTGGAAATAGGCCTTTCACCCTTATTTAGTTCCAAATTCGCCAATTATGAGTTGGGTAATTTAACAATTCAGCCATGGATTGTTTCTCAATGAGTGAATTAGGTTTTGGAATTTATTCTCAAGCTTCTATTTATTCTATTAATGTTAAAGGAGATGTGAATGTCAAGTTGGATGTGGAGTAATAAGAAAAGAAAATACTAGGAACAAGTACCTAAGAGGAAATTTGAGAAATGTCGCATGAGGTGGTTTGGAAACAAACCTTGTACAAAGGACTGAGACGCTAAAGCACCAAGAAGTAGGAGAAGAGGAAGACTAGTGAGAACCTAGAGAGAAGCAGTGTGAAGTGACATAAAGGTGTGCAGAGTTACAGAGAGCTTAGCACTAATTAGAAATGACGAAGAAATAATACTTGTAAAGCCAACCCAAAATAGACAGGATAAGGTATGATGATAATGATGATGATGATGAAGGTAAAAGATTTGAGGGGTTTCTCCATAAAGGAGCTGTTCTTTTTCGAAAATGTTCCTAAGGAAGGTTCCTTTAGTGTCGGGGTTGGATGCCCATCAATGTTGGTATTAGGCATAGGAATGCTCATTGATATTTCTCCTTAAACCAACTTTTGTTGCTACACTGAAAAATCTCCCCTCCCTTTCATTGTTGGATCCACTACCATCATGTGAGTGAGGAGTTAAATTTAGTTAATTAGATTAGGGTTAGGGTTAGGGTTAGGGTTAGGAGAGGAAGAAGAAGGAGAAGAAGAGGATAAAATTAGGATTGAGTTGTTTAAGCACTCTTCCCAATGCATTAACTATTTATATGCATCTATTACATCACAGATTACGGTGTAACATAAAAGAGAGAAAATGAGTAATTGGCTACACTTACACACACCCAAAAATACTATAAACACACTCACTTCATTTAATTACAAGCATATCACCAACACTTCCCCTCAAGAAGGAGCATGCACATCTATCATTCCCAACTTGGAGGTAATATCTTGGTGAGGATGTCAGCTAACTGTTTGGAGTGAACTTGAGGAATAGCTCTCATTTGAGTCAACCTTTTCTCTGATGAAGTGGCAATCCACTTCAAAATGCCTCATTCTTTCATGGTAGACAAGGTTTTCGCAATGTGGTGGGCGGAGGTGATATCTTGGTGAGGATGCCAGCTAATTGGTATTCGGAGTGAACTTGAGGAATAACTATCTCATTTGAGTCAACTTTTTCTCTGACGAAGTGGCAATCTACTTTTATATGCTTTGTTCTTTCATTTCATGGTAGACAAGGTATTCAGTAATGTGGTGGGCGGCTTCATTATCACCATAGAGCGTTATCGGCAAGGAAATATGAACTCCAAGATCAATCAGGATATGCTTCAACCACATACCCTCATGAACTCCCTAGGGCATAGCTCTATATTCCCCCTTTGCACGAGTTAGAAACCACATGTTTTTTTGACCTCCACATCACTAGATTTCCTCCTAGGAAGGTACAATACCCAATGGTGGATCTCCTATTATCAAGGTATCTAGCCCAGTTAGCATCTGTAAATATCTCAATGTTTAAATGACCATGGTTCCTATACAAAAGCCCCCTTTCAGGACCTCCCTTCAAGTATCCAAGGATTTTGTACACAACATCTAAGTGCTCCTTGGTGAGTGCATATACTGGCTCATCATGCTCACTGCATAGGCAATATCCAGACGAGTCATAGTAAGATGGATTAATTTTACAACTAATCACTGATAGACTCTGGGATCCTTGAGAAGTTCATCAACTTCTCCACTCAATCAGTGATTCTATTCAATAGGATTGACAATAATGTGACAGAGCAATACCTTTCTTTGACCTTGCAACCTCAATGCCCAGAAAGTATTTTAAGGGGCCTAGATCCTTGATCTCAAAGGCCCTACGAAGGTGGTCCTTAAAATGTAAGACCTCCTCATTATCATCCCCAGTAATAATTATGTCATATACATAAATTAGAACAGCAGTAGTGTATACTCCTATCTTTACAAATGCGTGATCATAGTGGCTTCTCTTATAGCCATAGCTCATAGCAGCTTCACTAAACTTTTGGAACCAGGAACAGGTAAACTGTTTTAGGACATAGATGAACTTCCTTTAAGGTCACCATGAAGAAATATATTTTTATATCCAATTGAGAGAGAGGTCAATCTTTAAAAGCAGCAATAAAGCTAAGGCGTGAAGAAGGCAAGCTTCTTCCGGATCATCGACCTTTCGGGATCTTATGGGTAAATTAATTTACTTAACTATTACAAAACCCCACCTGCATTCTCGGTTGGACTTGTTAGCCGTTACATGCAAACTCCTCGAAAGCCACATTTGGAAGTGGCAAAACGGATCTTAAAGTATGTGCATTCTACACTTGATATGGGTCTTTTCTTCAAGAAAGATGGTGATTTTGAATTGCATGGGTTTTGCAATGCTGATTTGGGTGGTGATATGGGTCTACTTCTGGTTATGTTTTCTCATGTGGTTCGGCTAGGGTTTCATGGTGTAGCAAGAAGCACGATTCGGTGTTTCTTTCTACAACAGAGGCAGAGTACAAGGCAGCTCCTCTTGCTGCACAAGAATGTATATGGCCACGCCGGCTAATCGAAGATGTTTCTTCACCAATCCACAAACCTACAATCATTTTTGGTGACAACCAAAGTGTTCTCAAGCTTACAACAAATCCAGTTTGTCACGCAAGGACCAAGCACATTGAAATTGAACATCACTTTATTCATGAAAAAGTGCTCATGGAAACCATTGAAGTTTTGGAGGTGAGGAGTATCGACAATATTGTCGATACATTCACCAAGTCACTTGCCAAAGGACCGTTTGAATCCCTTAGAGCCAAGCTTGGTATTGTTTCTAGAAAATCACTTCAAGGGAGACTGTTAAAATGTTTGAAGTGTATTCTCTAGAACTAGTTTAGTTTTTTTTTTTGTTTTTTTTTATTTTGAGTGACTTGTAATTTTGTGTGGACCCCCATTTGCACATGTTGGATGCCACTTGTCACTCTCTCTCCTCTTTCACTCCTTCCCACCTAATCTTTCCATTTACCCCATGTTGACCACATCATTATCCTCACCATCATTAAGACCCTTCGTAATTCTATATGCAACCATTTCATCTTCCCACACAATTCATTGAGTCATATGCAACCACTTCACATATTTTGCAACCTATTCCCTTCCCCATAGGCGACAATGAATTATCATTATTTTCCATATCTCATTTCATCTTCCGAAGTTTCATTTTCGTATGCCTTTATTGCCCCCATTGAAAATCATGTGTATCTTTGTATACATGTGTGAGAATGTGCTAGAAACCTATCCTAGCACCTATATATGCATGTAGAGTGTTTTCCTTGAAGAATAAAATCCATATAACCTTTTTTTAACCATTAGGAATGAGTAGAAATCCAACATCTCATCTCTTGTACAAGTGGTGATATTATTAATTGTTTTGGTTTCATATCTTCTTTTTTTTTTTTTTGATCAGTAATGTGTAATATATTGAAATCAGCAAGATGCTGGAAAGTACAATACATCAACATAACCATCAAAAACGGGAAAAAGGTCGAAAGACCGAAAATCCCGCCACCTAAACAGTTTTAACCCGGATCCCACATATGACTTTCCTCACCCTGCACCCGTTCGCCTCTCGAAGCCCAAAGCCACACCTGATCTCTGATAGCCTTTAGGATCATCCCCACTGGACGTGACTTGTTCTCAAAGATCCGCAGGTTGCGTTCGCGCCATAAATTCCAAAAGATGGAGTACAAGACCATCTTCAATATTTATTCTGCTGCTCCTCCCCAACCGACTCCCACATGAGAAATTGAGTGTATACGGATGCCGGCATAACCCACACCATATCGAAGGACTGAATGACCACGTTCCAAACCTGGTGGGCCATCTCACAGTGAAGCAACAGGTGTGCAGCGGACTCTTCGCTATTCCTGCACATGACGCATCGATTAGGAATGTCCTTCCCTCGCCGGATAAGCTGGTCTATCGTTAGGATTTTTTCCTTGAACATCGTCCATGTAAAAACTTCAACTTTTGAGGGAATGTTAGCCTTCCACAGCGTAGCCCCGAGCCAGCTGATCAACGGTCGTCTATTGAGCATCTTGTAATATGATTTGACTTTGAAACAACCATCTCTGCTTGGAGCCCAAATCCGCATATCCTGTCCTTGGGGGAGGTTCTACATCTGATACAGTCTATGCAACAGATGGGAAAAAGAGATCATCTCTTATTCACTCAGCATACGCCTGGTGGTGACATTTCATGTCCTCCCACCCGGATTCTCCGACACATACTCCGCCACCATTCCTGACGGGTTCGTAGCAATGGCGAATATATCTAGGTAGTATATTTTAAGTGGATAGTCGTCCACCCACGGATCCTTCCAGAACTTGATTTTGGTGCCACAGCCCCATTTGAAGTGTATCCCTCTGGCAAAAAGAGGCCAGGTATGACAGATGCTTTTCCACCATGCTGATGTACCTCTTCACGCTTCAGTTTGTACACCCCAATTCCCCTCCAAGTAGCCATACTTCTCAATCAGCACCTCACGCCAAATGTTGTCCCTTTCTTCCCTTACTCCTGCTCTCCAGAACCATTTACTAAGGAGAGCAATGTTGGTCCACTTCAGGCTACGGATACCCAGCCCCCCACATCTGACCAGTAGCTAGCACGTATCCCAGTTAATTAGGTGATATTTCTTGTCCGGTCCAGCTCTGTCCCACAAGAAATTTCGTTGTATCTGCTCCAGCCGATTGATGACCGCTATCGGAGACTTGAACGCAGACATGTAGAACATCGGCAATGCCGCGAGAACCGCTTTAATAAGGACTAGCAGCCCACCACTGCTGAGTAACTTGCCTTTCCACGATGCAAGACGTTCAAATTTATGAACAACAGGATCTCAGTCCCTCTCAGTCAGAAGTCTCAAACCGAGAGGCAGCCCGAGGTATTTGAATGGTAGTTTCTCAGTTTCGCAATTCACCACTTGAGCTATCTCATTCAGCAGATGGTCCTCAGTCCTAATTCCTGTGATACTAGATTTGGCAAGATTTATCTGTTGTCCCGAAACAGCCTCGTAAATCGTTAGTATGTCAAACAATGCCTTGAACTCCGCGACATCGGCTTTGCCAAAAATTAAAGTGTCATCAGCGTATTGGAGATGGGATATGCACCGATCATTTGTCCCCACCCGAATTCCGATCACTAGATTTAATTCTCTCCCCCGCCTGATCAGTCCCACCAGAGCTTCGCCGACGATGTTGAATAAGAAAGGGGAAAGGGGATCTCCCTGTTGAATCCCTCTCCAACTCTTGAAGTACCCAGCTGGCGTACCATTAATCAACATAGAGAACCAAGCCGACGAATAGCACCCCTTTAACCATTTTCTCCAAACTTCGCCGAAACCCATTCTCCCAAGCATGTAGTCGATACATACCCAACTAACACGATCGTACGCTTTTTCCATATCAACCTTCCAAAGTGCCGCTGGCCGACGGAGGCTATGCGCCGAATGTATAGTCTCCTAGGCCACCGCTACTAGATCCACTAACTGTCTTCCCTTAATGAAAGCTCCCTGACTACTGGAAATGACCTTCCGCAAAACCGGTTGTATTCTGTTTGCGAGTACTTTGGCAATTATCTTGTATAAACTGTTAATAAGACAAATCAGGCGGAAGTCGGTGATATATTCGGCTCCTTCCCTTTTAGGGATAAGTGTGATGAACGGGAAGTTAAGGGATATCCCTATGAAACCCGAGCGGTGGAACTCCTATATCACTACCATAATATCCGCTTTTATCGACATTCAAAAGTTTTAGAAGAACTCCATCGTAAATCCGTCGGGGCCTGGCGCCTTGTTCTTTCCACTGTACTTGATCACTCGCCAAACCTCCTCTTCCGTAAATAGTCTTTCCAAGTCGGTCCGCTCCTCCTCGAAGATGTACCGAAAGTGGATCCCATCCAATCCCTGTCGACGCAGCCTTTCATCTGAATACAGCCTTTTGTAGAACCCAACGATCTACTCCTTGATTTGTTCTTCCCCCGAGTAGGAGACCCCATCAGCCACGATTCTTCCCAAATGTTTCAATTTGTTCTGTGCGTTGGCAATCGCAT
Organism: Chloranthus sessilifolius; assembly: GCA_021018995.1. Lineage (NCBI taxonomy): Eukaryota > Viridiplantae > Streptophyta > Magnoliopsida > Chloranthales > Chloranthaceae > Chloranthus > Chloranthus sessilifolius. Next base: position 4,026,391 of record CM037584.1, read on the forward strand.
GGAAGTATTTGGTGTTGGCATCCCCCTCTTTAAGCCACTTCACTTTAGATATTTGTTTCCAATGGGTCTCCTCCGCCATGCACATCCTATCGAATTCATGTTTAACCCTATATCTTTCTTCTCTCTCTCCCTCCTCCAACCTTCTTGTTTCTTCCTGATTATCAAATTCCTTAAGCCTCAACAGTAGTGTCTCTTTGTTGAATTGAATCTGACTGAACACCTCCTTGTTCCAAGTCTTAATTTTTTCCTTTGTGAGTTGCAGTTTTGATATGAACCTATAGGCAGCTGTCCCAACCAGCGTCGTTTCATTCCACCACGTGGGAACCAAAGTCCGGAAGTTGTCATCTAAAAGCCACATGTTCTCGAATCTGAAGGGAGACGGCCCACGAGCCCTCGAGCCGCAGGATAGCAGAATTGACCTATGGTCGGAGACGGCCCTAGCGAAGCCATCTACTCTTGCCCCTGGGAAAATGTCCAGCCAGTCCAAGGTGCAAAGAAAACGATCAAGTCGGCTTAAGGAGGGGTTGTCCTGAAGATTCGACCATGTGAATCTCGCTCCGGCAAGTGGGAGATCGAATAGTGCCCAATCTGCGATAAAGGTGTTAAAGTCACGCATGACCGCAAGGTCCGGTGGACCACCTTACTTCACGTGTTCCCCTCTGATGGCATTGAAGTCGCCCCCAAGGAAGAAAGGGAGGTTCCATATGGCGGCAATAGCAGCGAGTTCAAACCAGAACTCGTCCCTCTGGCTGTCACCAGTTGGCCCGTAGATACCAGCGAACATCCATGTCTTTCCAGTGTCTTTAGTGCGCAAAACGACCGCCGCGGTGTATACCCCCACCTCTTCCTCCATTTTGTCGAATAAGGTCGAGTTCCATGCTACCAAAATGCCCCCTGATGCACCCACTGAGTCCACCCCTATCCAATCCCAACGATTTCCACCAAGTGTGGAGGCGACTTTCCGCCTATCACTGCTGCCCCATTTTGTTTCCTGTAAGGTGACAACATCAGGCTTCAACACGGTGATCACATGTTTGACCCCCGTCTGCTTCCGCTGCCCACTAATGCCACGCGTTCCAAGATAACATCTTCATAGTAACTGATAACTGCGCCCGCCCACATCTCAGCATGCGAGGATTAGATCCCCTCTGCTCCCCTCCCATCGGACATTCCCCATTGTAATCGCGCCAGTTCTCTGGATCTTCCTCGTCGTGTCCTTCTGCTCTCTTGCATGTTCACCATTATCGACCGAAAAACCTTTCGAAGGTCCTCTTCCATGCCCTTGAACGACAACCCAAGTTCCTTCCCCATGCCAATTAGCCGATCAATGTTGTTCCGACTATCAGTCTCATCATCTGATTCACTACCCATGTTGATTCGAATCATATCTTCTTCCTCTTCCGTCATCGAAGTATCACCTTGAAGGGCTCCACCACTCCTCTCGCCGCAATCCGTATCGTCTGCTGGTAACCTCTCAGACCTTGGAGAGGATTCCTTCGAAGCCAGCGTAGCCGAAAGCACCCCTTTGGTATTTGGTTCCGACCCTATCCTCTGCCCCAAGTTGTTGTCGGTTCCAGATTGTCGGGTCGACCCATCAGCATGATGTATCCATTTGCTGGGTTGACTCATACCCCCCAGTCTCAGTCCTAGGCTTGCCAGATGTGAACCGATAGAGACTCGGAATAACTTCTTATTGGGCCCAGAGCCCGAGCTTACAGTGAAGTTCCACGACCCGCTCTGTTCAATGCCCCGTTCGCTGACTCCCGCCAGCTATCTCCCCAATAAATGGGCTCCAACACGTGTCGCCCTCCCGCTTATGTAACCGGCTATATCCCGTTCCCCTTGTATTCCAGAAGCTTCTGTTGCTTTGACAACTGGCTCCCATTCTATAGTTTTTAGTACCCATAGCCCCTTCTCTCTTTTCCTCTTCCTATGATAAACCCTAAATCCCTTATTTCTTCTTGCCCTTTCCTTCCGTACCATGGTGTCATCTCCCTCGAGCTCCATGGGATCCCAGGTACGGTACCAGTTGTCTTCCACCGTAGCCGGTCTCCACATAGCCTCTTCAAGCACAACCACGACATACGCAGAACCCATCCCATTACTTTTTAGGAGGTTAACGCCACAGCTGATTCTGGGAGTATGAATTGTCGGGTTCTGTGGAAGAGGAGGTTCGAGATGATGTCGTGTCGACGTCCTAGCAGCTCTCGGTTCTCTATGTCGCCCACGTGCGACCATATTCCTCGAGATCTGTCATGCGAATGGGTATACAACCATCCTCTTTCGTTGATAGACCGTGAAGCCTTTCCTCATCTCTCTATTTTTATCCAAAACAAGCAAGTTTCCATCGCCTATGTCTGTGATCACGGCTGACCGATCCGGCAACTGAGGTTCCAGCGACAGCGGCAGTAGACAGGTCCCATCTAAGCCGTTGATTCATCAGAAGTCAATAGATCAATCGCCGGTTGCGAAAAACCTCTCCTATTCACTTCTCTGGCCCAGTTTCGGCTAACAGCAACAGCCTCCTCCACCACTTCACCTCCCTCCATTCCGGCTCGAATCTGTCTCCCATGACCCATCGGCGCTGTTGAAGCTTCTGGTATCTCGTCATGAGTAACCCAATGCGTCTGAGGGGGAGCACTACCGGAAGCCGGTGTGGACGTCCAGATGAGTGGGCCCAACCGGTGCTGCGTATACGTGGACAGGCCCCTCGCCGCGTCTCCCGCTAGTATCCCGAAGTGCGTAGGTACCCCTGCTCCCAATGGGTCGTTGAGCACGTGAGTTATTTCTGCAAGAGCTCCGCCGACACCGACATCAGCATCCCGGGACCCCTTAGTCGATTCGCACGCCTAATGCGGACTGAGGAGGCCATCGAATCTCAACACTTCTATGATGAGCTGACAGGCGTGGCCTCCAACTTGGATGTCGCAGGTTCTTGGAACGTTGTCGACGGAATCGATACCGACGAGGATCCGGGCATGGCCCGTATTCCATAGGTCGGTCGTGTGTCTATCGAGGATCCGAGCGTGGACCATTTTGGTTTCATATCTTGTAATGTTCATTGTTGAATGATTATTATATTTTATTTCCCCATATCTTTATCTTTGATCTTTCTCTATTTGGTTGTGAGTCCTTGGGCTAGTGTAACTTTGGTGCACTACTTGAGATTTGGTTATCAGGATATTGGATATCATATTTCTCTACAATTGCAGTCAGAAAAGGTTCCAGATTGTGGACACATCATCTCATTAGTAAGTATGTGTCCTATCAAAATTTCTTTGCGTCTCATTATTCTTTCAATTCATCTTTGGATAGCACTTTTGTTCCTACCTCTTTTTCGAGTGCCCTATTGCAGCCACAGTGGAAGGATGTTATGGTCCAAGAAATCTTGGGATGTGATTGATTTGTCGAAGGGAAGAAGGTAGTTGGCTGCAAGTGGGTCTAGACGCTAAAATGTAGACCCAATGGCTCAGTGGAAGGAAACAATGCGAGATTGGTAGCAAAGGCGTTTACTCAAACCCAAGGACTTGACTATCAAGACACTTTTGCTCTTGTTGCCAGGTCGAATATCATCAGAGTTTTGTTGACTCTTAGCATCAAAAGGGTGGAACACCTCTTACTTTGGTTCATTTCAAATCTGTGCACAATCTTTTCCGCATCCCTTGTTGTGATACAAAAATTCCATCTTTCATGGAGTTCACTTCCAAACCAAGGAAGTGATTAAGCTCACCCAAGTCTTTCATCTCAAATCGAATAGAGAGTTCCGCCCGAAGCTTTGCAACTTCATCGTCATTGCCGGAAACAATCATGTGATCCACATACACTAGAACTATGACATGCAACATGCCATGCTTCTTAACAAATAAACTAGAATCTGAGTTAGAAGCAAAATAACCACAAAATTGTAAGTATTCGGCAATCTTACCATACCAAGCTCTAGGGGATTGCTTTAAACTATATAGGGTCTTCTTCAGTTTGCATCACATACACAGGATGTGCATGAGAAATATAACCCTGTGGCTGCTCCATGTAAATATCATTATCAATCTCACCATATAAGAACGCATTTTTTACATCAAGTTGTCATAGCTTCCACCCATAGCATGCTGCCAAAGAGATGACTACTCGAACCGAAGTCATCTTAGCTATGGGACTAAAGGTTTCTTCATAATCCTCCCCATATTCTTGAGAGAATCCACGGGTAACCAACCTTGCCTTCTACCTATCAATACTCCCATCAGCCCTTCCTTTAATTGTGTAAACCCATTTACAAGTGATGGATTTCACATCTTTAGGCTAACGTACAAGATCCCAAGTTTAATTTTTTTTAGAGCAACCATCTCTTCATCCATGGCACCATCCCATTCTTTAACACCTTTAGCTTCATCAAAACTAGAGGTTCATCATCAATACAGCTAGCAAGAAAACATAAATGCATGCTAACAAAATTTTCATCCCTCTATCGAGCCGGCAAAATAATTTTTCTCTAATATCTTCTAAGTGACAGTGCACTTACCTCTTCCTCATTATTATCATGCACCTCATGATTTTCAACACCGCTCCCCCAAGCACCTTGTTCCCCATCAATGAAGAAGAGGAGTTATCCGATAACATAGGAGCAATTAGTGTCACCGGTAAGCTAACTTCCCCTTGTGACTCAACACCATCATGAGTGTTACCACCAACACTCTCCATGATAGAATTATCCACCTTATATTATGAAGAGACTTCATCAAACACAACATCCCGAGAAACAACAAAATTATGTGTTTTTGCATCCATGCACTTCCACCCTTTCTTTCATCATAACCAACAAAAATGCATTTTGTAGCCTTAGTATCCGACTTGGTTCTTTTTTACTCCGGCACATGAACATAGCAAATAGGCCCAAAGACTTTAAAATGTTTGACACTAGGCTTCTCCCCAAACATCAACTCACATGTTAACCAGGCTAAGAGATGCCAGATTAATCACATGTGTGGCACATGGCATACCCTCTGCCCATAAGGCCTTAGGTAAATTTTTTGCTTGTAGCCAACTTTTGCAAGTTTCCACAATATGCCAAATCTTTCGGCCGCACCATTTTGTTGTGGTGTGTAGGCACATGAAAGCTCTCTATTAATTCCACTTTCCATACAAAATGTTAGCAAGTCATTTGAGGTAAATGCTCTCCCGTTATTAATTCTCGACCTTTTCATCTTTTTTTCAAGAACACCTTCCACCGTCATTTTAAATTCTTTAAATTTTGAAAATACCTCTGATTTTTCGTTAACAAAATAAACCCAAGTGTACCTTGTAAAATCATCAACGAATATTAACATGTAGCGGAAGCCCGAATATGTGAGTGTCACACAAGGTCCCATCAAATCACTATGGATAAGCTCTAATGGGGCCTTGCACTTGAAAATTGACTTATCAAATAGAAGGCAATGTTACCATATTGACACCCTTCACATACTTCACCAATTACTAAAGGTAGTCAATTTCGGCAGCTCATTCACCAAATTTTTTTATATCATAGTTTTCAATTTATCCATGCTAAGATGCCCCAATCTAGCATGCAAATTGATGCTCCATCATTTGTACTCATTTTATCAACATATGATGTAGTAGATGATAAAACAAATAAATCTTTAACCCGCTTACCCGCATGAATGATATCCACCTTCAAGTTTGTAATATTCCAAAGGAACTTCACGTCTTTACGCTAGAATAAGATGTAGTGACCCAAATCAACGCATTGGCCACCGAAAAGAGATTTTTCTTCATACCGAGTACTTGAAAAACACTATCAAGTGTGATGTGTACATCTCCATCTCCTTTAATAGTAACAACCCTTTCCTTCTCAACAGGTGGAGTTGTCTGTCATGATAATTGCAGCATGACCACTATAGTCTCGGAAGCTTGAGAACTTAGAATCGTCGCCGGTAAGATGAGGTTCACAACCCGAATCAACGATCCAATCATTTTCGAAATTTATTGATGTCAATGCATCCATTGTAGTGGTTCCCGCCAGAAAGCACTTTCCCCGCTCCTCATCACACTTAGGTTCACCCTCCTCGGCTACGTTTCCGCCTTTGAGTTTCACATGACAATTCTTCCTTATGTGTCCAAGTTTCCCACACCAGTAACACTTGACGCCTTTTCGATTTTCATCTCCCTTCTTAGATGACTCTCCATCATCACCATGCTTGCTAGATGTATCATTAGAGTTTTCAAGTTTTTTAAAACTCTTACCTTTCTCTTTTTCTTTACTAATAACTTTCTTCTTATTTGGAAATAAAGCGTCTCCATCATTTCCTAAAATAGAAACTCCGGCCATTTGTCGAGCCAAAGATTCTTGCGATATGAGGAGACTCTTAACCTCCACTAAGGAGGGTTGAGTAGCTCATCCTTGCATATAAGTAACATAGGAAATGTACTCACTTTTTAGCACACGAATAATATGACATTTAACCCATGCCACAGAGATAGGTTCCGCCGGATCAAAAATAGAAATTTATGAGCAATGACTTGATCTTCAAGAAGAATTGAGAAATAGAAGGATCTCCTTGAGTTGTATTTGCCAACTCATTCTTCAACAATTGCAAACGAGCAACGTCCTTATTGAGCAACCCATCAAGAGTAGTACAAATATTTCTATCTGATTTACATCCCATGATGTGTTTGAATAATCCATGAGAAATAGATCTCTTCAAGATAGATTCCACCTCTGCAATTGTTATCTTCCATTTCTTCAAGGCATCAGGATTCTCCGGAGTATTTTGTGGTGCCTTTATATTATTTCCACCAACAATCTCCCATAAGTCTTCACCAACGAGGAAAGACACCATGCAAGTCCTTCATATCTTGTAGTGAGATTGTGTAAGCAACTCAATACCAATATTGTTGAACTTTCCACCCGAATCCATCTTCACTCCACCAATTTGATCTTCACCCTGGTAACTAACTCCCAACCCGGGTGGCAAGATCGTTGAGTTCGTATCTGTGATCAATAGCAGGGACGTTTGGGAGTTAGTTACCAGAAGGTGCTTGAGGGAAGGCGAGATGGGAAATTATGTGGCTTTGTTGAGTAAGTTATATGCGACAAACCGGAACCACTTAAGGATTGATCAGCGGGTGTGGAACTTCAATCGAGAGGGGAAGTTCACGGTCAAAGCTTTATACAGGTGGTATTCGCGTCGTCCGCTCATCAGGTTTGATGGAAGATGGTTGTGGAAGGAACCTATCCCGCTAAAGATCAGGTTCTTTGCGTGGACTGTGCGCAAGGAAAAAATCCTTACCAGGGACCTGCTCACCCGCAGAGGCGTGGACGTCCCCACAAGGTGTGTTATGTGCTCGGATGGGGAGGAGTCTGCGGCTCACCTTCTTCTTCACTGCCGGGTGGCCCAAGAGGTGTGGGGGGCCATCCTGAAAGGCTTCAGCATGTCTTGGACGATGCCCCATTCTCCTCACTCGTTCTTGATAAGTTGGGAGGCGGTGATGGTTAATAAGGGGAATAGGAAAGCCTGGAGAGCAGCGGTGTTTGCGAGATGGTGGTGCCTATGGTGCGAAAGGAACCGTAGAATTTTCGAAGACAAATCCCAACCGGTCCGCATGGTTCTTAGGGCGGTCTCTAAGCTCGTCACCCTTTGGGATTCGGGAGGTGGGAATGGTTTTAGCATAACAAGTTTCCGGTGGGACCCGAGGTAAGGGGACCGGCTCGTTTCTATGGGGTCCCCTGGGTTTTCTGTTGATTGTGCCTTTGATATTTAACTGTTGTTTTGTGACGTATGTCTTGTTTGTATATGGTTTCAGCGCCTTGCTGGTATTTTATATAATCTTTAATTACTGATCAAAAAAAATTTTGATCTTCTTAACCAAGGAAGATATTACCGCCACCCTTGAAGCTCTGATACCAGGTAGAGAATACGATATCCAATATCCGGATAACCGGTTTTCAAGTAGTGAGCCAAAGTTGCACTAGCCCAAGGATTCACAACCAAATAAAAAAGAAAATCAAAAGATGAAGATATGGGAGAAGAAAATATAATAATCATTCAACAATGGACATTACAAGAAATGAGACCAAAACACTTAATAATACCACCGCTTGCACAAGAGATGAGATGTTGGATTTAGTGCGCCAAAGCTACATTAGGCCAAGGACTCGCAACAAAATAAAGAAGAAAGATCAAAAGATGAAGATAGGAAGAAAATATATATCATTCAACAATGGACATTACAAGGAATGAAACCGAAACACTTAATAATACCACCACTTGCACAAGAGATGAGATGTTGGATTTCCACTCACTCCTAATTGTTAAATAAAGGTTATATGGACTTTATTCTTCAAGGAAAACACTCTCCATTTATATATAGGTGCGGTTTCTAGCACATTCTCACACATGTATACAAAGATACACATGATTTCAATGGGTGCAACAAAAGCATACGAAAATGGAACTTTGGAAGATGAAATGAGATATGGAAAATAATGATAATTCATTGTGGCTTATGGGGAAGGGAATAGGTTGTGTTATGATGAGTACATGAAAATATGTGAAGTGGTTGCATAGGACTCGATGAATTGTATGGTAAGATGAAAGGGTTGTACAGAGAATTACAAAAGACCTTAATGATGGTGAGGATAGTGATGTGATCAACATGGGTAAATGGAAATGTTAGGTGGGAAGGAGTGAAAGAGGAGAGAGAGTGACAAGTGGCATCCAACATGTGCAAATGGGGTCCACACAAAATTACAAGCAACCTCACTACATCACTCAAAATAAAAATAAAATAAAACTAAATAAAAACTAAACTAAACTAATTCTAGAAAATACAATTCAAACATTCTAACAACAATGGGAAGATGGAGAACGGAAGGGGATGGACGTTGATTGAGAGAGGGATCTTGATTAGTAGTCTAAGAATGAAGCTCTTCAACTGGCTCTTCTTCTTTTGTCAGCTTTCTGAATATTTTTTCCTCCCATAAACCATCTTTCGGTCTCATAAACCATCTTAGTGTCATACCTAACAAATACAGGTTGGCTTCCACTATTCGTTTCTCCAATACAAGAAGCACCTCAATGCTCTCTTCCACACCAGTACAGCCAATCTCCCCCTGAAGAGTGCACTAAGGAGAATAGAAAGTGGTGTCCTCAAAGAATGTAACATCCATGGTCATTATAAACTGGAGATGAGATAGGGCCAAAAGACTTATACCCCTTTTAAGAAGAGGGATATCCCACAAAAATGCAACAAGTGACACAAAGATCCAACTTGGCTCTATGTATGGTGGGGGCATGAGCAAAACATAAAAAACCAAAGACACGAGGAGGAACAAGGAAAGGATCCTTCTGACTGAAAAGGAGCTGAAAAAGAGATTTTCCTTGATGAAGAGAAGTTGGCATCCAAGTAATAAGATAAACAGTAGTGAGAACAACCTCCCCCGTAAGAATTTTGGAACTTTCATACCAAGTAATAAAGAACGTGCAACCTCGATACTCTTTCTTAGTGAGAGTAATAACTTCAACTGTTAAGGAGGAGCAATAGAGCCCCCATCTATCACTATAGTGCATGCACGATTGCCTTGAGACTTACGGTGCCCACCAAGGTTCCTAGATGTTTCTTTCAAGTGCCTCGTTCTACAACAATGGGAACACTTTTTATCTTTTTCATACCATCTTGTCTTCAACTGTGAAGGAGGAGCAATAGAGCCCCCATCTATCACTATAGTGCATGCACGATTGCCCTGAGACTTAGGGCGCCCACCGAGGTTCCTAGATGTTTCTTTCAAGTGCCTCGTTCTACAACAATGGGAACACTTTTTATCGTTTTCATACCATCTTGTCCACTGTCCACACCCACGGCCACCAAACCGGTAACTTCCACGATGAAAATCGGTGGAGGGAAGAGCAGAAGGCTTTGTTGTCTGAAGAGAAACATTCAACAACTACCTTCTACTCTCGTGGTAGTATTAGAGGGAAAAACTATCTCCAAAGGTGGTATTTCCTCTCAACCAAAGATACTACTTTGAACATGCTCATATTAAGGTTCATTCCCTTCAACTGATCAAATATTTTCTTACTTTCAAGAGCACTATTTTGCACATCGTGGTTTTCCAACACATATCACACAAGCCTACTTAATGATAGTGACCATAATCCCACTTGCTCTTAACAGGGCATCTCATAACATTCAATGGCAAACTTCTCTCCTAGACAAATGGTGCTAATTTTGTTCAATCCACTTAAACATCTTCACCAAATTTTCCATTAAAGAATAGGCATCACGTACTTCATTCCATAATTTAGTTGTGCTAACATGCATAAATAAAAGACTTATGGTGGGTTATATAGAATATACCACGCCATAACCCTCGAGTTGTTCATATACTCACATTCCCAATTTACGTACTTCAAATCAGTGGTCGGAGGTTCAAATATAGTACTATTCACATACTCATATTTCCTCTCAACCAAAGATACTACTTCGAACATGCTCATATTAAGGTTCATTCCCTGCAACTGATCAAATATTTTCTTACTTTCAAGAGCACTATTTTGCACATCATGGTTTTCCAACACATATCACTCAAGCCTACTTAATGATAGTGGCCATAATCCCACTTGCTCTTAACTGAGCATCTCATAACATTCAATGACAAACTTCTCTCCTAGACAAATGGTGCTAATTTTGTTTAATCCACTGAAACATCTTCACCAAATTTTCCATTAAAGAATAGGCATCACGTACTTCATTCCATAATTTAGTTGTGCTAATGCGCATAAAGAAAAGACTTATGGTGGGTTATATAGAATATACCACGCCATAACCCTTGAGTTGTTCATATACTTTTTTTTTTATCAGTAAAAATTCATATATTGAAACACAACAAGGCGCTGAGAACCCAATACAAGAGGAAAAAACTGACAAAAGAGACCCGCAAAATGGTCGAAATACATAAAGAGGAGAAAAGAAAGAAAATATAAAAGGGAGCAAAAAGGTGCAACCACAACAAGCATGAGACCTCCACTCAGCCTAGATCCCACAAAGTACAAGCTTGTCCACTCCCCCTCGCACCATCCCCTCCCCAGAAGCCGACCAGGTCCATGATGGATTTGACAATGAGACCCATAGGTCTGCTAGTAGACTCAAAAATTCTGGCGTTTCGCTCCAGCCAGATGCACCAAAAAACCGCGAAGCCAGCACATGTAGTCTGCAGCTGATGTTTCGCATACCCCCAGCTAAGGAGGTGCTGGTAAAGGGTCGCCGCCATAACCCAACTCAGGCCCAAAGATCTGAGTACCGCATTCCAGATCATCGATCCGCCATACTACATGGAGAGAAAAAGGTCTAGTAGACTCCTCCCCATACGCACATGACAGTTAAATGAACATCTTTCCCCCTTCTCACCAGATGATCCCGCGTGAGAACTCTATCCTTACATAGGGTCCACACGAAAAATCTGACCTTGTAGGGGATAGGAACTTTCCACAGCCATCGCCCCTCAAAGAGCACCAGCGGATGACGAGTCTCGAGCCTGTAAAGGCTTTTCACTGTAAATTTACCATCTCGACTTGGAGCCCACACCCTCTGATCCACCCCCCTTTGCGTCCGTTGCTAAGCATACAGCAGCTGAAGAAGACTGGCGAATTCCACCGTCTCACGGTCATTCAGAGACCTACGTGTGTTGATATTCCAGACCACAACCCCATCATTTGTTGTTACAAATTGGTGAATCATCCCCCCCTGGTTGGCTGAAACAGCATAGATAGCCGGGAACGTGGATCTCAGATCGTAGGGTGTTAACCATACGTCTTCCCAAAACCGAATTCTGGTACCACATCCCCAGTTGAAAGCCAGTCCTCTACCAAAATTGGGTCAAATCCGGCACAGCCCTTTCCACCAAGCCGATGCGCCACTTCGGGCAATCGGACAGATACCCCAGTCACCGGGGGCATGACCATATTTCTCGACCAGCACCCTCCTCCACAGCCCGTCTCTGTCCTCAGCCGTACCCGCTCTCCAAAACCATTTCCCAAGAAGCGCATTGTTGGTTCGCCTGAGGCAGCGAATACCCAACCCCCCACATGCGGCTGGCAACTGACAGACCTCCCATCTAACGAGGTGAAACTTCGGGGCCCAACCCCGACCCCTCCCATAAAAAGGATCGCTGGATTCTCTCAAGTTTTTGTATTACCGTCGCCGAGCAGTGAAACATCAACATATAGAAAATGGGTAATGAAGATAAAACCGCCTTGATGAGAACCACACAAAGACTGCTAAGTTTACCTCTGTGGAGAGTCTCAAAGCGATGGACGACCGGTTGCCAATCACGAACCGAAAGCTTTCTGATACCCAAAGGGAGCCCGAGATAGGTAATAGGCATGTGTGTGATTGGACACCCGACAGAGTTAGCCAACTCCTCCAACTCATCCTAACCCACTCCAATTCCAGTAATGAAGGACTTAAGAAGGTTAGTGCGCTGGCCCGAGACAGTCTCATATACTGATAAAACATCCCCAAGCGCCTGGAACTTAGCTTCGTTAGCCTTCCCAAACAGAATCGTGTCATCCGCATACTGCAGGTGTGTAATACACCTGCCGTGCGCTCCCACCCGGATCCTGGAAATCAGTTGCCTCTCCCAAGCCTGGTCGAGCAAGCGGGATAGCATCTCACTCACCACATTGAAGAGAAAGGGGGATAGAGGATCCCCTTGGCGTATGCCCCTAGAACTTTTGAAATACCCAGCCGGAGCCCCATTGATCACAACCGAAAACCACGCGGAGGAGTAACATCCCCGCATCCATTTTCTCCAATTATCTCCAAACCCCATCCTTCCAAGCATGTAGTCCAGTGCCTGCCAACTGACCCGGTCATAGGCCTTTTCCATGTCCACTTTCCAAACCGCCGCTGGGCATCGCTGAAAATGAGCAGAATGGATAGTCTCGTTCGCCACTGCAACCAGATCCACCAACTGTCTTCCCCTCACAAAGGCCCCTTGATTCCCCGAAATAAGAGTGACCTGCATAGGTTTGAATCTGTTGGCCAGCACTCTAGCCATGATTCTATAGGTGCAGTTTGTCAGACTGATTGGCCGAAACTCCGAGATGTCATCAGCCCCCTCCCACTTTGGGATAAGGGAAATGAAAGTGGATCCAAGCGCCCTCCCGATGAAGCCATCAGCGTGAAATTCCGCCATAATATCCATCAGCTCAGCCTTGATGAGATCCCAGAACGTCCGAAAGAACTCCATCATGAACCCGTCCGGACCAGGTGCCTTGTTTCGTCCCCCAGATCGGATCGCTTGCCACACTTCCTCCTCCGTGAAATCCTGCTCCAGCATCTCCCTTTCAGCAACCGAAATAGATTGAAAAGGCACCCCCTCCAACTGAGGACGCGTGAATCCATCATCCGTGTATAGCGATTTATAGAACTCAACCACTTTCTCGCGAACTTGATCCTCCCCCTCAGCCGCATCCCCGTTCACCACAATCCTCCCCAAGAACTTAAACTGAAATTTAGCATTCGCCACAATGTGGAAATACTTAGTGTTCGCATCCCCCTCCTTTAGCCACTTAACTTTGGCTTTTTGCATCCAGCTGATTTGCTCGGACCTACAAACGCTATCAAACTCCATCTTCATCCCCAGCCGTTCCTCCCTTTCCTCCCCATTTAGATCCCTTTCTTCTTCCAGATCATCAAAGGTCTTTAACCTGCCCAGCAGAATTTCCTTCCGGGCCTGCACCCTCCCAAACACCGTCCGATTCCATTCCTTAATCCTCCCCTTCAAGTGACGAAGCTTGGAGACAAATCGGTATGCGGCAGTTCCCGTGTATGCCCTCTCCCGCCACCACACCGTAACATTTTGTCGAAAAGACTCCTCCAACAGCCACATGTTCTCAAACCGAAAAGGGATCGGCCCCCTCCCTCTTGGATCAGACGTGCACAACAACGGACGATGGTCGGAGACCGGCAGAGCAACAGCATCCACCCTCGCCCCAGGGAACATTTGAATCCAAGCCACCGATACGAGAAATCGGTCCACTCTGGAAAGTGATGGGTTCTCCCGCTGATTTGACCATGTGAAGCGAGCCCCCGCGAGCGGGACATCCATCAGCCCCCAGTCCAAAATGAAGGCGTTAAACTCCCGCATCACTCTCGTATTTGGCGTACAACCCTTCTTCTCAAAGTCCCCCCCAAAGCATATCGGATAATTCCATCAACCCGCCAAAGCTGCCAATTCAAACCAGAAGTCGCGACGTTCGGTATTCGAAGATGGCCCATAGATGCCTGCAAATACCCATCGAGATCCTGTCTCCTTATTTCGCAATACAACCGAGACCGAGTACAGTCCCACCTCTTCCTCTTCCTTATCAAAAATTCGAGCTTGCCAAGCCACCAAAATGCCTCCCGAGGCACCAGCGGAGTCCGCCCCAACCCAGTCCCATCCAATCCCGCCGAGGATGGACGTAACCTTCCTTTGATCGCAGCAGCCCCACTTAGTCTCCTGTAATGTGACCACCTCCGGTTTAGCAGCCGCAATGACCTGCTTAACCCCAACCTGTTTAGACTAGTTACAAATCCCTCTGACATTCCATGTAAGCATCTTCATGAGCAGAATCTGTGTAGCCCGCCCATCCGGTCCCCACTTACAGACCCCCCACCCTTGTCCCATCCGGCATCCCCCATTGCAGTCGTGCGAGCTCAATTGAGCCTCCCCGGCGCTTTCTTCTGGCTACCTGACGAGTAGAAACAACCGACCCAAACACCGCCCGTAACTCCTCGTGTGATCCATCGAAAGTCATGCCGAGATTTCGACCCACGTCGATCAGTCTATCGATTTCCACTTCATCTCTCGTGGGCAACCCATCGTCATCCCCAAAGGCCCCCTGAAGAATGAGTGGCTGTGGGCGCATGTCCCTGTGGTGCTGGGATTCAGCAACGAGCCCATCCTCCTCATGATCAGAGGACTCGTACATATCAGAAATTTCAGCAACATCCCCTGACTCCTCCGTCGAAGCCCTGAGAATGTCTCCCTCTTCGTCAGAATGTAATCCTCCCCTGCATATGTTCCCGCGGGTCGCCCCTGCTTTAAGTTGTAAAGGGGAGACCGGGTCCACACCGATCCAGCCCCACAGGTCCGTCTGCCCGAGCCCCATAACATGTTGAGTTGGGGCCCCATGAACATTTAACTGACCCGGTTCCTGCCAAATAGAGCAGCCCGCGGGTAAATGGGACACCCGAGACCCGTCAAAAGCCAAGTCGGGTCCAGAACCACTTACATCCCCCAAGTGCCACGTCAGCCCTCCACGTGTCATCGATTGGGAGTTCAAGCCCGTCAACACCCCCATATAAAGCTTTCGGTATCTATCCATCTCCATCACCAGCGAAAGTCCAGCGGACCGAGAAGCTTCCAAGGGGAGTCGACGTGTCAGCCTTCGATACCCCGACGCATCCCGAGGCAACAACCCACCTTTCCTCCTTCGTCGATAAACCCTAAAGGGTTTGTGGGTGACAAGCGAAGCTTTCCGCATCTGGAGGGCGCCGATCTCATGGACCATAGGATCCCAGGTACGCTCTCCGATGTCCTCCATCCCTGCTGCCAAACCTCTGATCTCACCTAACCTTTGTCTGTGCAGGTGTACTTTCTCGACATCCTCGTACGCATCGATCTGAGCCGTAGATCTGATCGGAGGTTGTCGATCCGTCAGCAAGGCCACCACCGTCACCGCATCCGCCATCCCATCCTCCCGACCCCCCGTCAGCGGGGAATGAGTGAATCCGACGAGTCGGGGATCAGTCCCAGCAGAGGGAGCCGTCATCGAAGTCGGAGGGCCGAGACCTCCCCTCCCGTCCGTCGTGTGCGTGGGAGAGCACGTCTGCGAGCATCCCGTTGGTATCCCATCCGGCGTAGCCCCTCCATGCCCGATTGGATCCCGAACCGGCTGAACCTCTACTACCGGATCACCGACCATGCACAGACCCACGAAATCGGGCCCCGGCATAGCATGGAGAGATTGATACTCAAAGACCGTCCGCTCGACTCGCTCGAGCTCTACAACGAGCTGATAGCAAAGGCCGCCAATCCGCAATTTGATAATACGCGGGATGCCAGAGATAGAGTCGACCGCAACAAGGATCCGAGCGTGCGTCGTGGTCCAGAGATCCGCGGAATGCCGATCAACCCGGATGAACCGACCACATCGGTTCCCAATCTCCAATAACACCTCCGGGGACCACGCATGTAGGGGAAGCCCAAAGATATGCACCCAAATCCCTTCATCCTCCTCCGAACGAATCACAGGCTCACCGAGTGGCTCCGGAAAAGAGGCGGCACCCGTCAATGAAAATCCGCTTTTTGCCAAGGAGCTCCAAAGCACCTTCCTCCGACCCGAACCGTAGTAGGAACATGGATGTAGAAATTGTAGATAGTTTAGGTCGCTTTGTAAGTTCCCAATTGTAGTTAACCCAACGATGTACATTCAACAAAGCTAAGCAATCAATTTTTGTATGAATAACCACCCAGAAATATCTTAGATTGGTATCCAAAGATCGCAGTTGTGTAGACTCCAGTTCAAGAACACCCGAGAGATGATCATCCACCAAGAGGGCCCTCTTCGGCTCAGAGTCCTCCCGGCAGGAAACAACAGCATCCACGAACGACATCTTTGGGTGAGGCATTTCACCGGAACCATAACTGGTGACAACCAACCAACCTCGATCAATATCCCGCCATTGTGCCTTACTTAAGAAAGTCTGCTTCCCAGAAACCGTTCTCGGGCACTCGTTATTGGCTGGTGCCACAACTTTTCCCATAGCCCGGGTGGCCTGGCATCCAGTTCGATGACAAATAGCCCGCCGGTGGAAATTTACATTATGGCATTGCCCACAAACCCAATCGCCTACCCTGAGCACAATCACATGATGATCCATCACTCTTTTTTTCTTTTTTCTTTTTTTTCACAATTAAAAAATCACAATTAAAGAATCGCACCCCCATAAATCCATAATAGCTTGTTTTCCTCTCCTAACTTAAATTTTTAGCAACGTTGATTAAAAGGGATAAAATCCCTAATCCAAAGCTTAGTTTGTGTCACTCCTCTTTTCACAAAGCTCAGGTTTTTGAAAGCCAGTCCTCTACCAATTTACATACTTCAAATTAGTGGCCGGAGGTTCAAATATAATACTATTCACATACTCATATTTCCTTTTAGATCTCATAAACATTGTAATTAGCAGCTAACTGTGACCATTCTAGACAATTACCAACTTGACGGTGGTAATTAGTAGTTCATGGGTATTATCATTTCCAGGGTAGTTAAGGCAGTGTGGTGAGGTATTGGCGAAGAGGCTCACTACGCTATGGTAAGGCTATTTATTACTTTTTTTAAAAAAAATTAATTTTCTATTTTTAGTTATTTATCATTAGTCTTACTTTTTTAATTTTTTTATCTATTGTATTTTTTATAGAACTGAAGAAGAAAAAAAATCAAACTACTTACACATCATTATTTGATTCTAATATTGAAGATTTCATGTTCTAGGCATAAAAAAATATTATTAACTACAAACCAAATATCAATTATCAAATATGGAACATCAACAACTTCGCAACATGAGCAAGTTTAAAAAAACATAAAATATAAAAAATATGGATATCAAATATACATACCATAGTGTCGCGAGATTCTGAAGGACGAAGGACGAGTACAAGAGGAAAGAACGACTCAACAATGGAGGATCTCAGGCAGGGCGGCTTCAACTACTTTTTACGAAGGTGATTACGGTGAGAACTGGAGATTGGGTGTGCAACCGATGTAATAACCTGAACTTCAAATGGCGCATGATTTGTGATAAACCTAATTGCGAGGCTCATTGGAGCTCAGGTATTACGGTTAACAATTGTGTCAACTACCCATTGAAGGAATGGTTTAAAGGCCGCTCGCAAATGATCATCTCTTGCCAACAAGAGTTTTTTTTATCAGTAAAGCAAAATATATTAGAAACTTAGAAGAAAGAAAATACACATACCTTAACAGTAGTGAGAAACTATTGGAAAAAAAAGAGAGAGAGAGAGAGAGAGAAGTAAGGGAGACTCCTCTCAGAATCTCACCCCTAAGCAGCAGCAAGACCCTTAGCACCTTCAAGGGGTTGCGCATGGGCGGGTTATTACTAGAAGAGGTATGGGTTCCGAGGGGGAAGGCTACAGAAGTAGGTCCCAGTAGTAAAAGAAATCATAGTGGTCTTGCAAAAGTTGGTCGTGGGTCAGCGCCGTTCAATTAAGAAGGAAGTCTTTGACTGAGTTGATAGCGAGGAGATAGGTCTAGCTTTGCATTGAAAAAATCCTATTGTTCCTCTCCAACCAAATGGCCCACATAACAGTGAAAAGGGTGATGGCCCAGACCTGCGTATTCCCATTATCTTTTTTTTTTTTTTTTGATCGGTAATAAGAAGATATATTGATAAACAGCAAGGCGCTGACCAAGACCAATACAAAAGGACACAAACCAAAAAACAAAAAACAACAATAGTCAAACAAAAACTACAGCCACTCACAGCCCCCACGAAATTAGCCCGGATCCCACATGAAAACATCCCCCCTGACCCCACCCCACCTTTAGCAACCCAAAGCCACATAAGGTCGCAGACCTGCTTCATGATCATCCCCACCGAGCGGGTTTTGCTCTCAAAAATCCGGCGATTCCTTTCGCTCCACACACTCCAAAACACAACGAAAGGGGCAACCTTCCAGTAATCAGTCATGGGGCCCCCCAATCTAACGGACTCCCACATCAGGAACTGACCATAGGGCAACGCCGGCTTCACCCAACACATTCCAAAAGATATAACGACAATACACCAGATCTCATGGGCCACCTTACAGTGAAGCAGAAGATGCGCAGCAGACTCCTCATCATTACACATAGCATAGCAATTCTGGATCTCTTTCCCCCGACGAATGAGTTGATCCATCATTAAAATCCTATCTTTGAACAGGGTCCACATAAAGAACTTGATTTTAGTCAGAATGGCTTCCTTCCACAACCCGGCACCGCCAAACCAGATCAGGGGCCGACAGGACAACATCTTATAGTAGGACTTAACAGAGAACAAACCCTCTTTACTCGGATTCCACCTAAGCTGGTCACACCCAAACTGATTGCGCTGACACTCATAACTCAGATGCATCAGGTTTGCAAACGACACCACCTCTTCATCCCTCAACATTCTTCTAGTACTAACAGTCCACAATCTACCCCCCTTAGTCTCAGAGACAAACTCGTCAATCATGCCATGAGGATTCACCGAAATGGCATATATATCCGGAAAGGAAGATTTGAGAGGCTCGCAGTCCACCCAGGCATCCTCCCAAAAGCGAATCCGAGTACCACAACCCCAACTGTAACGCAAGCCTCTAGTAAAACAAACCCACGTGCTGCATATAGATTTCCACCAAGCCGAATAGCCCCTGTGACCCGAGACAGAAATGCCCCAGTTGCCGACCGACAGAAATGCCTCAGCACCACACGCCATAGACTATTCATTTCCTCAGCCCTCCCCGACCGCCAAAATCACTTGCCAAGCAGCGCAATATTGGTCCACTTCAAACTACGGATACCCAGACCCCCACAGCCAACTGGCAGTACAACGGTATCCCAATTAACCAGATGATACCGTATGGATATCCCTGAACCCTCCCACAGAAAGAGTCTTTGAATTTGATCAAGGCACTTGATAATTTTCATCGGACATTTAAACATGGACATGTAAAAAATAGGCAGCGACGACAAAACCGATTTAAGAAACACAAGACGTCCTCCACTGCTTAGCAATTTTCCTTTCCAGGTTGACAATCTTTGCTCGAACCTCTGCACTACCAGATCCCACTCTCTAGCTGTGGGAGATCTCAAACCAAGGGGGAGCCCCAAATAACGAATAAGGAGTTTGCCTCCTACACAATTCACAGTTTGTGCCAACTCCTCTAAAAGATCACCAGTGCCAATACTCGTTATCACTGACTTCGATAAATTGATTCGTTGACCCGAGACCGCCTCATAAATGGAAAGAATATCAGTCAAGGATCTGAATTCCTGAACATCGGCCTGACCAAAGATTAAGGTATCATCCGCAAACTGGACGTGCGACATGTATCTGCCTTGAGATCTCACCCTAATACCAGTTATGATATTAGAAAGCCCGACCCTAGTAATCAGCCCCGATAATGCTTCTCCCACCATATTAAATAGAAACGGGGATAGCAGATCCCCTTAACGGAGACCACGAGAGCTCTTAAAATAACCAGCAGGAGTACCATTGACTAGGATCGAGAACCAAGCTGAAGATTAGCAGCCCCTCATCCATCTCCTCCAAGTCAACTCAAAGCCCATCCTGCGCAGCATATAATCAAGGCAGTCCCAGCTCACCCGATCGTAAGCTTTCTCCATGTCCACCTTCCAAAGGGCAGCCGGACAGCGATCCTGATGAGCCAAATGGATTGTTTCATGAGTCAGCACAACCTGGTCGAGAAGCTGACGACCAGTCACGAAGGCCGCTTGATTATCCGAGATAATTGAGCCCATAACCGGTTTAAGTCGATTAGCAAGGACCTTGGTTATGATTTTATATAGGCAATTAGTGAGACTTATAGGTCTAAAATCAGCAATATCATCAACCCCTTCCTTCTTGGGAATGAGGGTGATGAAAATAGAATTAAGATTGCGCCCAATAAACCCGGAAGTATGTAAATCCTGCAGCACCCCCATCAGATCATCCTTTATAGTGGACCAAAAACACCGGAAGAATTCCATTGTGAAACCATCAGGCCCCGGAGCTTTGTTCTCAACCCCATATCTAATAACCTGCCATACCTCCTCTTCCCTAAACGGCTGCTCCAAACTCAGCTGATCATCGGCAGCAAGAGATTGAAAAGGAATCCCATCCAGGTCAGGTCGCAGAAAGTCTTCACCCACTATATTCTCTCTAATCTGCTCCTCCTCAGTATAAGCCACCCCATCAACCACAATACTGCCCAAGAAATTCACCTTGTTCCGCGCATTGGCAATCGCATGGAAATATGTGGTATTAGCATCCCCCTCCAAGAGCCATTTCACCTTGGACTTTTGCTTCCAGCACACCTCTTCCGCCACGCAAACATTGTTGAACTCCATTTTTTTTAAATAGCGCTCTTGACGCTCTTCCGCCGTAAGGTTTCTCGACTCCTCCACATTATCCAATTCGTTCAGCCGAGATAAGAGCCTCCATTTTCACTTGACCAACCCCATACTCTTCCTTATTCCAAAATTTGATATTGTCTTTAACCCGCTGAAAAGGACGATTCACTCCACCACTCTGGCACCCTTGCCCGAAAACTCTCATCCAGCAGCCACATGTTTTCGAACCGAAACGGGGACGGCCCTCTTTGGCGAGAATCGCGCGTAAGCACAAGGGGACGGTGATCAGAGACGGCCCTAGCCATACACTCTAATCTAGCACCCGAATAAAAACCCATCCATTCCACATTGCAAACAAATTTGTCCAGCCTGCTCAAAGAAGGGAAATCCTGAAGATTCGACCACATGAAGCGCGATCCCGTTAAAGGCACATCCAACTAACCCCCAATCCGAGAAAAAAGACTCCCACATCACAGCAGCGTTTGGCGGCCCACCCAGCTTCTCACGCCCCCAACTTATAGCATTAAAATCTCCCCCCAGACAAAAAGGTAAGTCCCATCTGCCCGCGAGAGCAGCCAACTCCATCCAGAAGTCAGGCCGGTCCCAATCAGCAGTCGAACCATAGATTCCCGCAAACATCCACTCTTTCCCATAAACTTTGTTGCAAAGTACCATAGCAACCGAAAAAAGCCTCTTCATCCAATTTATTGAAATGCCGAATATCCCAGGCTACTAGGATACCCCCAGAAGCTCCCTCCGAATCAACCCCTATCCATTCCCAGTAATTTCCTCCCAGCACCGTCGCGACTTTCCTTTTATCGCAACTACCCCATTTGGTCTCCTGCAACGTAATAACTACTGGCCTAAGTGTGACGATCACTCGCTTTACCCCGGCCCTTTTACTACCACCACATGTCCCCCTAACATTCCAGGATAGCATCTCATGACCACCTTACAAAAGCCCGCCCGTACCAGACTGGGGGGAACTAGGTCCCCCCCACTCCCTTCCCATTCGACATCCCCCACTGTAATCGAGCGAGTTCCCGCGCCCCCCCTCGGCACCTCCTCTTATTCATCGTACAATTCACCAATATGGACCGGAACACATCCCGGAGTTCGTCGTCAGACCCTTTGAATGACATCCCGAGATCGCGCCCCACACGAATCAGGCGATCAATATCTTCACTCAGATCCGTCTCACCGATATCCCCATCACCCATAGCCACAAGCATTTTATCCTTCCTATTGGGCCCCGGAACATCACCCCCCACTCAGAGCACCAAACTCCACCTGAGTACACCTGAGCGACACCTCTTTCATCTTCTCCAAACAAGAGAGAGGCGACACGGCTTCGAAATCACGAGTCAAGACGCTGTTCAGAACATATATCTCGCCCTCCTTGCTAAAATTAATCTCAGTCCTCAAGTCACACGAGAAAAAAAGCAGGGCCTAGTCATCAACCCTCCCAGACGTCTCCCCCCTATCCATCCCCGAATTCCATTCACCCTCACTTCCAAGAAATGACGGTCTCGTTTCCAGCAACTCCGGCCCCAAATAGACAAGGCTCAACTTTAGGATTGGCCCCATACCCGAAAACAAGCATAAGCCCCCTAAGTCAGAGCTTATCCCGGCTCACACATAAGAACCCATTAACTGGCTCCAAAAATACAATAGCTGGAGAAGTTCCGCCACGTGCCAAGTAACAGGGGAACCGACAACAGGACATGGCGACCACGTGAAGAGAAAGAATCAGGCCTAAGCTCAACGCAATCAATCCCCTCCACGTCAAAAGTGACCTTGCTCAGAGGAGGAAAGCCAGATACATCAGAAGATTGCAGACGTGTCGTCCTCCAGCATCCCTCAAAACCCTGTGCCCTAAACAGGCTCGCTTCTTATATTGGTAAACCCTACAACCCCTCGTATAACTTCCCGCCAACTGGACCGCACTGGGAAGGAGTCCCCACGTGTCAAGTAACTGGATTGGCAACTGGCAATAGGCAGTCGAGAGAAGTTTCCAGAATTCACAGACGATTTAAGACGAGTCACAGTCCCGATGCACCTCGAAACCGAAACCCCCTTATAACTCTTTCCCTTTCGATGATCAACCCTAAACCCTTTTAAGTTCCTAGTTTTTTGCTTACACCAAAGGATATCACCCCCTCAAGCTCCATGGGATCCCAGGTGCGACAGCAGACATGAACAGACTTTGCCGGCAGCCACGTGGTCTCTTTTGTCTCCCTCGCCTCACCTACCACCTCGTCCAGCAGGTCAACCTTGTCAGATCCAAAGTACGATACCATCTCAACCGTAGAAGACCTCGACGGTTCAAGATCAATCCCCAGCAGAAACTGAAACTCCAGGGGAAGCTTCAACTTCGGCGTAAGCTTTGTCGGCGGTAGACGGTTTCCGAAAACCAACCCCGAAGACGTCTGGTAGTCCACCGCCCCAAGTCTATCTAGGGGATCCATCGGCAAGGAATCTCTAAAGTCCACCTCTCCTTCCATCTCCTCTAAACGTCGGCCACCCTCACCATGTCCTCTATCAAACGTCAACCTCTACCAGCCGAGGTCGTGCGCACGCTCGAGCTCGGAGCACCCATCTCATCATTTCCATGGGATTTCTTTCCTCTGTCTGGGAATCCCATCGTCAAGGGCGACCTCCGGAGGAGCCCCGAATCCGCGGACAAGCCACCCTTAGAATACTGCATAGAATGCAACATGGACCCTGGTTCCCCGTCCCAGAGTGGGTAGACCTCCGGCAGGACTTCTTCTGTGGCACCACATAATACATTTACCTCGGGAATCCCGGACCCCTTGGATTCGTGGTACGCCTAGTTAGGGAGGATCACCCTCTCCACGAGCTCCACTTCTATGGAGAATGTGATTTTCTGGCCGTTGAGAGAGATCTTACACACGCGAGGGATATCCTCCCAACATTCGGATCTCACCAAAATGCGAGCGTAGCGGGTCTCCCACAAGTCATCAGTGCTCTGATCGATGAGAATACAACCCCCACACCAGTCAGCGATCCCCTGAAGGACCTCCGTGGTCTAGGCATGGAGGGGGAGACCAAATAGGCGAATTCAGATACCCCCCATCCATCGGTGCTGCTGAAAGAGGTTAGCGTCTGGCTCCCACCAATGGCAAGTAACTAGGAAGCCGTTAATGGACGATACCTTTTTGTTAAAAACTTGCAAAGACGTTTTGCTCGAAGGACCGCAATAGAAACTTGGTGTCAAAAATCGCCGAAACCTTTGACCTGTTTTGTAAGCTCCATTGCTGTAACCAAACGTAAATATGTAAAGGTTGTAGGGTGTCCTTAACATGGGTTAAAATATCGGGTTACCGATACGTATCGTCCGAGCTCCAAAACGATACGTATCGGACGATACGTATCGGTACCGGTCTGTATCGGACGATACATTGAATGTATCGAACGATACATTCAATGTATCGTTCGAGTCCAATACCGATACGTATCGTCCGATACGTATCGGTATCGAACGATATTTTGATCCATGGTCCTTAATGTAATGAAAGATAAGCCAATAGTCTGTAATATTTCTAGCCACAGATGTAAAATGGAACTTGTAAAGCAAAGATCGTTTCCATCCGTCTCCTCGTCACTAGGAGTAATAGAGGTCGCCGAAACTCCATCTTGGGCATCCCTACAGACCTCAAGGGAAAGCGTTTGTGGCCGTGTCTAAGCCGGCAGTAATGCAGGTGTACCCAACTCGCTCACAGCACCACGTAAGGCATGTCCCCAAGAGTCCGCAATGGACCAACCCAATACCTAGTTCTAAATCCCGTAATTATACTCCATTAAGAACGGTTTAATGCTTAGAAACAGCCCGGAAAGAAGCTTCCCGATCGCCTTTGACCAAAATTCCTTGAACCCGCAACGTCGGACATCCAATCCGATGGCACTTGGGACGTCTTTTAAAATTAACATTCCGGCACCGGGAACAAATCCAGTCCCCTTCCCTTAGGACCAGAACGTTCTTCATCCTTTGTCCAAAAACGATCCGGATTGGAAATATTGCGTATTCCCATTATCACAGGTCACTCTTGCCAACAAGAATTAGATCTAAGAGATGGGTGGTTCAGCGCTAGGAAATTTTTTTCTCAAGCTCGGAGATTTTGAAGGAATATAGAGGAAGCTAAGAGAAGGGGTCTAATGCGAGCGGTCAAGGAAACCACGGTTAGCATATTACAGATCAATGGAACAACACAAGCTTTTTTAGAGCAGTGGGTCCCTCCAATATACCTCGTCGTTCCAATACTGCCATTAATGTGTCGGGGGGCAACACAAACAAAAATGGACTTTAGTTCTACACACGCATGAATTAATGGCATTAATGGAGACAATGTGAGTCCTTCAGATCCTCACATGGTCAAGGATACCTTCTCTATTGAAATCACGCAGTATTCTAATAGCAAGTATGACAACACCAAATTTTGGTTGGTGATCGAAATAAAGAAAGGAAAAGCTTCTTTCATTGATGTTCAGATGATCACATATGATTGGAGGGGCGAAAACAGGAAGCAATACCATCTAGCAAAATTACAAAAAAACACCTCGTCCTACGTTTTGAGATGGGTGAAGAAGCTCGGGTGAAAGAGATTATCAAAATGGGTCTCATCCATTAGGAGGGTTGCGCCCTGCTTCTTGATAAATGGGAGGAGGTGAACTTCCAAAGCAACCACCGCAAAAACCACTCCAACACCTGGTTAAATTTCTTTGGTCTCTCCCCCGACCTCTAGAGGTCCTCAATGGGATTGGTGACGGGGACGCCGGCATCGTAGACATTAGATATGGACCGTTTCGTGTATACTGACGTCGGAAGAAGCGGAATGGAAATCATCAGAACTAGGCGAAAGAGGCGAAAGACGAAATTCTGGAGAAATTGGAGGAAACACGGTAAATTCGATCGATCGAACAGCGGCGAAGAGGAAAAACATATGTTCTGGAGTATATAATTCGATCGATCGAATTTCTGCGGTGAACTTTTGGAACATGTTTTTCGATCGATCAAGTTTCACTTTCGATCGATCGAAATCGCGCAGGTTTTTTTTTTTTTTTTTTGAAATTCGAAACTGAACTTTCAGGGGCATACTTGTCCTTTTGGTATTTGTTTTAGGGTTTTATTTTCATTTGAAAGGACTCCTATATAAGGTCCTTAAGTTAAACAATGTAGTTAGTTATTGATTATTGAATGAATGAGCGTTTGCTTTTAGAACTTGAGATGAGTTTCTTCGGAGAGTGATTCTTCTTCCCGAAAAGGGTTTGGTGTGAAGCCAAGGGTGTGAAGCCCATAATCTATCCTTGTTTTACTTTATCCTTTTAACCTATCTTCCTGGCTTTAATTCAAACAATCCAAATCTGCCATCTCCCATCCAAATACCCGACTCCCAAAACCCTAGCTTTCCCCTACTCCATTGATTCGAACCGACCCCGTAAACCATAGAAGGACCAGAGATTCCATCCTTGAATCGTGAGCGCCCTAATCTGGAAAGACCTAGAGTCCTATCTCTAGGACCGATCCGCATCGCTATTCTAACGGATCTAGCGCAAAGGTTGAACCCTACTCGAACCGAACAAGATCTTTCACATGGAGGACTACGAACGCCTAAGGTATTCATTATATTTTCAGATTTATTGCTCAATTTAATTTCGGCAAGCAGCTAATCATCACATTCACATAGTTTCCTCCTGCGTCAATTGGGTGCCACTGTGGCGGACTCCTCGAAGTCGACTGGCGGGCATCGACATTACGAATGCTCAATGTGCTCGCATCCGACTAGCAGGACTTGAGGGGGGGCATGGCATCCCACGGTGGGGAGATGTCGTGGTTGAAGGGTTGAGGCATCAGGGCCTCGTGGAAATGGAGCAGCTGGAATGGATAGTCGGCAGAAATCATGGCAAAGTATCGGCCAATCGCAACGGAGCCAGCGATGTACAGGACTGTGACGGGGACTAGGAAAATAGTGCTCAGCAATCCAAGGGAGATTCATGGGATACAGGGGCTCGAAAACCCGTCGGAGTTCCCACATCTCCAGCAGCAAAGGAACTACCTCGTTGGCGTACGCACAACGCCTAGCAGGTCGGTCAGCGGGTTGAGCACGGGAATCGTAAGGCATGCGTGGTTAATGAGGGGGACGCTCTCTGCAAGGGTAAAGAAAAGATGGAGGGAGGCAACGGGAGTTTTTTTGAATTCGAATCAACTTCAAAAGAGAGACACCTGCTTATAAAGAAGTATGCAGCGCCGGCGATGGGAAAAGACAAGGCCAAATCTCGAACTGACAGCAGGATTTCAGATTCTACCATAAGGAACGCCATCTCACCTTCCCACGTCTTTTTCAAAACCGACTGCAACATATCGGATGGATCTAAAGAATTTGAGACACATGGCACATAAGTACTACTCTCCCATCATTGCGGGGGACTCATTAAATGCCCTGAACAAACCCCCAGCTACTTCCGTTGGAACTTGGAAGGCATACCAGCTTAATAAGCAAGGAGATCGAGGGGCAGAGAGAAGATTTTTGGTGGTAGAACTGCAACATATTGGATGGATCTAAAGAATTTGAGACACATGGCACATAAGTACTACTCTCCCATCATTGCGGCGGACTCATTAAATGCCCTGAACAAACCCCCAGCTACTTCCGTTGGAACTTGGAAGGCATACCAGCTTAATAAGCAAGGAGATCGAGGGGCAGAGAGAAGATTTCTTCTTCTTCTTCTTCTTCTTCTTCTTCTTCTTCTTTCTTGCTACGGGTCGGCGAGATTCTCCATTCCAGTTAATGGGTGCCCCAAAGGGTACTTTAGGGGAGAAGGGGAGTAGCCCTAACCTTCTTCTTCTTCTTCTTCTTCTTCTTCTTCTTCTTCACCGAATCGGCTCGGGGAGTCGCACGAGTCATAAGCCCAATCGATCCACTAAACAAGTTGACACAGATCTTGGTCGAGCCGAGTTGGCTCGTTGAGTTTTAATACACTGATTGTGACTCAAAAGAGTGCTACTATTGGCTCCATTGTTGAATGGAGAAATGGGGTCACAAAGTGGAATGTCTCTACTCATAGAAGACTTAAGGATGAGGAAATCAATGAGTATATCAGCCTTTTTCCGGTCCTTCACTTTGCCACTCGGAATAGTGCTCACTGCGACTATGGAATATGGAATCTCAATGAGAAAGGGGGAAACAGTAAAAAGTTTCTACGATGTGTCAAGAGGGGTAAGCCGGAATGGCTTATATTCAGGAAAATAAAGATCCCCCCTAAGATCCAGTTCTTAGCTTGGTCAGCGGCTTGGGGGGAAATTCTCAGTAGAGAACAGCTCAGAAGAAGAGGCATCTAAATCAGAAACCAATGCTTGTTGCGCATGGAAGGTAATGAGTCAACCACCCATACATTCCTTCACTATCCTTTCTCGAATCATTTATGGGGTTGTGGTCTTCAAAATTTTGGGGATTTGTTGGGCATTCCCTAATAACATCTCGGAGATGTTACACCAATGGAATGGGATGGTTTCAGGTGCATCAAGCGGGTAGAATAAGAACCAGTGGCAGATTATGCCCTATGTTGTTATGTGCGCCATTTGGCTGGAGAGGAATAACTGGGTGTTTCGGCGTATTGGCAGACCTCATTGCTTGGTGCTCAAATCAGTCAGAGACCTCCTTCTTAGTTGGGGCCTCCTGCAGATGGACCAAGGAGAGATCCAATTTTTGTCTATCCGAGACCACTTGTAGCCTTGAATGTTGCCTCTTTGGTTTCTAGGGATGCCTCTCTGTCCATACCGCTTCATCAGCTCCCTCTGCTCCTTCACCCTCCTTTAACCTCCCCCAAACCCTCTCCCCTTTCCCCTTTGACCTTCTTTGGATGAGGCTCCTTGTCACTCTCCCTGCCATAGCTCCAAGGGTCTTCTTCTGGTGACACAGGTTCTTTTTGGGTAGATTCTCTCTACTTCTTCTCGTATGTTCCCTCTGTACTCTTTTTTTGATTTTTAATATACTTCTTTGTTCTCAATAAAAATAAATAAACAAATACTGTAGTGTCGCCCAATTTAGGTTTTTGTAAATTGTAACTTATAAGTTAACAATTTTATACGTGTTATTAGCTATAACAATGTTTTAACTTATTTCCCTTAAAAGAAAAAAATATTTTTATTTAAAACCCAAATAGCGTAAATACCGACGCCATAGCATAATTCTGCCATGGCAACGCTATTCAGCCAACCTCTCTATTTGGCTCCGTATGGCATTTCCCATCGCTATTCACCATGGCGAAGCTATGGCGTCACCTTGACAACCATGATAATTTCCACTACTAACATTCATTTTCGCTTCATCTAAATTGGGACACCCCAATAAATCACCACAATACTGCAAAGAAATCCACTAAATAATAGGCTAAATATCCCTAGACAATCAAATGTAGCAAATACTTATAACTCTAACCTTCGTACTCGAGTTTCCATGTTATTAGACACCACAAAGATCATCAAATTATCACAAAATAATACAAAATATGGAAATGACTCAGACAATCAACTGCAAACAGCCAACAGACAATTCACTTTATTGAATGTGTGACGGGGATGCCAACATTGTGGACATAGGCTTTGGACCATATCACGTGTACCGGCGGCGGAAGAAACGGAACGGAAATCAGGATCGGGCATAAAGAACAAAAAGGTGTACACAGTCGATCGATCGATCCCAGGCATTCGATCGATCGATTGTGGAAAGGGGGGACTTAAATTTTGGCGAATTTCTGTTCTCAGTCGATCGAATGTGAACCGAGACTTAATGCTATTTATATATATATATCGATCGATCGAGTACATTTTTGATCGATCGATTGTGACCCGAGACTTTTATATGATTTACATATATATATAAATCGATTGATTGATTTGTCGCGTAAGTGGGCTCCGCCAAAAGACGGAAATTATAGTTGTGGGCAAACTTGTCCTTTTCTATGGTATTTATTTTAGGGTTTTCTTTTGTTTTGAGATTTCCTATATAAGGTCATCAAAAAACCATTGTAATTATTATTGATTATGAATGAAAGAGCAAATTGCTTCAAGCTTGAGATGAGCTTCTTCGAAGAGTGATTCTTCTTCCTGCAAAGGGTTTACTGTGAAGACAAGGGTGCAAAGCCCACAATCTTCTATCTCTTAATTTTATCTCTTTGGTTTATCTTTCCCTGCTTTTGTACCAATCCCCAATCAACCTATTTCAATCATTACCCTGTGATTATCCTGAAAACCTAACCCTAGATTTCACCCAAACGAATAAACCCATCTGAACCGTGGAATCAACTGGGTTCAATAAACCTTGGAAGAACCAGTGATTCTACCTTGGATCTGCTAGCATGCACCCTAATCTGGAAGCAGCTAGAGTTCTATCTCTAGGATCCCCTTCTGCGAATCTAACGGATCTAGCGTATCGGACTGGACCCTACCTGAACCAAACGCGATCATCCATGTGGAAAACTATGAAACCCCAAGGTATCGCGAATATATGTTGATTTTTGCTTGATTAATTTAGTTTAATTTCGGCAAATTAGCATTTCATTATCATTCACGTAGTCTAGGGTCGTCGTTCCACGTCGATGTGTTGCTATGTCACACAAGACAAGTCATGAGTTTTCATAGTAGCCGATACCCCTATGTGTTTTAAAAAACACTCTCGTAGCACCTTC
Source organism: Chloranthus sessilifolius (assembly GCA_021018995.1). NCBI lineage: Eukaryota > Viridiplantae > Streptophyta > Magnoliopsida > Chloranthales > Chloranthaceae > Chloranthus > Chloranthus sessilifolius. The sequence goes on from CM037584.1 coordinate 4,057,257, forward strand.
AATATTGATCCAAAATGCATAAAACTAGAGGCATGTGAAAGCTACAAGAAAACTGATCCAACCCCTTCCAATAGATCGTATAACATAACCACATTCACATAAACATGTTAACCATTTAAAAATATGGAACTCCTCATACCTTACTCATATCAACTTCAAACGGTGTGAGACCACAGACATGTAAAGCCTAATGAGATTCCAATCCAACTTCTAGAAACAGCATCCCCTCAATAAGATAAAAATCAGTATTCCAAAAAAACATGAAACCTTGGATTGCAAGTAAGTTTTTGAACCCACTAAGATCACTTCAAATAAAAAAAACTGCATTCATTAAAGTTGTTTACATTATAAGTTCTGATCCAAACATATAATATGGCTCCATTTAAGGTCAAACTTTTGACCTTGCTGACATCACCATGACACAATACTAAAGAAGATGATGTACGCCTAGATCAGGTCCCTGACACCCTACATTATCGTAAGAAATAGTGTACATAAATAACAATAGGATGTGATTTAAATCACTAATACCAGTTTACATGTATTCTACTTATTAGTGACACTCAAACAATAATAATGACACACAAATAATGCACGGATATTTATGGCAGCAAAAAAATGAAGCAAACAGAAATTCATTAATAGAACAAAAAAATAAATTAATTAACTAATACATACGTGCCAAGAAGAGCCTCCATGTCCTCTTCTTCAGCTTGAGAAACAAGTTCTTTCTCCACAGTTACTCTCTCGTCATTTTGTGTCACAACAGATGCAGCAGGACCATCTTGCTCATTTACTTGAGTAGTTACTGTTGGTGTATTTTCCTAAAAACCAGATTCACGCAAATAATAGTTATAGTCAACTACAATCACAAGGATATAATGTACAATAAGGTACAAAAAATAAAATTGCCAGAGCATGTGTAAATATAATAGTGTCAACTATGTGATGTGTGTAGTAGCTCGGGGGTGTATATGTATGTAGTAGTGTCAACTTAATATAAATGCTAGTGAGGGTCTCTCTATACATAAAGCCTTCTCATTATTATTCCATCTCTCTGTCGCTTTCTTCTAACCCTAAACCTAAAGCCACTAACCTAACCCTAATACCACTCTTTAAACCCTAATAACACCAACCTAAACCACTCCTCATGTACCCCAAAATTTCTTATGGGGCATTGTTGGACTCCATTAACATCCAAAGACATCCCCAATCTCTAGAAACACTATTTCTTTCTGGTGTCAAGGAACCCATTCACTTGTTATGCCATGAGGGGAGATCACCACAACTCTCGAAGATGTGTATTGTGCTGGCACGACTCAGTCTCTCTAGGAATGGCATTTATGGGGCGATAACGGCCAATTGCTGATGTGCTTTCTGTGTTTGCGGCGGTGTCGGGCCAACGGGTTAATCTCCTTAAATCCACATTATCGGGTATAAGGGTGGAGAATCAGGTTCTGACTTCCTTGGCTGGGTCGGTTGGGTGTCGCATTGAGGGGTTACCCATCAGATACTTGGGTATGCCGCTCGGGATCAGAAAACTTTCGAGTCGCGATTGGCTTCCGATGGTGCAGAGATTTGAGCAGCGATTGTCGACATGGCAGGGTAGGCTTCTTAGTGTTGGGGGGAGGTTGGTCTTGGTTAAGGCGGTGCTCTCTTCGATACCCATCTTCTGGTTCTCCATGTATAGGTGCCCCGCTAAAATCATTGACAGATTGGAACGTATTCAAAGGTCGTTTTTATGGGAGGGTGCTGGTCTGAACAGGAGGTATCACCTCGTCAATTGGGACACTTGCCAGCTCCCGATCGCGTATGGAGGGTTGGGGATTCGGAGTCTTAGGAGAACAAATTTGGCGATGCTCGGGAAGTGGACTTGGAGAGCGGCAAGGGTCGAGGAGAGAGTTTGTCTATGGTGGATGGTTTTGCGCGACAAGTATGGCCTTTCTAGGGGGAATTGGGGGATAGCTGTGTCTACCCACCGGAATTGTTCGTCGTGGTGGAGAGATATCTCACGTACATGGGAGATATGGGCTAGAGGGGTGCGATACAGTTGGGGGTGTGGGTCCCGTATTCTTTTTTGGGAAGACCCGTGGCTGGGTGTGAGTCCGCTTAGAGTTACATTCCCGACTATCTACGCCCTCTCTTTGAATCAGGGTGGTAGGATCGATGAATTTGTCACCTGTGAGAGTGATAGATGTACTTGGGACGTGGTCCTCAGGAGACGTCTTAGGGATGGTGAGAGGGCTAGCTATGTGGAGTTGTTGAGGTGGCTTCAAGCGGCCCAGCGGACCCCTCTAAGGGTTGATCAGAGGATTTGGGACTTGATCGAGGAGAAGTTCGGTCGAGCCTTATACCGTTGGCTATCACGCCCGCTTATCTCGCTTGAGTAGATGGTTATGGAAGGAACCTTTTCCTCTCAAGATCAGATTTTTCATTTGGACGGTTTGTAAGGATAAAATTCTTACTAGGGACCAGCTAATTCTGCGGGGGATTGAGGTCCCGTTGGCGTGTGCTATGTGCTCTGACGGGATGGAGTCTACGGCGCATCTCTTCCTTCATTGTTGTGCGGCCTCGGAGGTCTGGGGAGCCATTCTTAGAGCCTTTGGGGTTTCCTGGGTCATGCCTTTGTCCCCATATGCCTTCGTATTGAACTGGGAGGCGATCTCGATGAAGGGGGACTGTAGGGGAGCTTGGATGGCTGCCCTTTTCGCCGCTTTCTGGTGTATTTGGTGCGAGAGGAATCGCAGAATCTTTGAGGGTCAAACCAAACCTGTTAGCATGGTTATCAGGGCGACTCTCGAGCTCGCTACTTTTTGGGGAGCCCGGGGCGGTCAGGGGGATCGCACCGTTTTTTTCCCTTGGGAGCCGGGTTAAGGGGGGCCTGTTTTGGTAGAGTGATGTGAGTGTGGGTTATGCTTGAGGGTGGGGGTTTTTGGTTTTGTCCTTAGTGGGTGTTCTCCTTTTTTGATCTATGCCACTTGATTGTATACGGCTTCAGCGCCTTGCTGGTTTTTCTATATAATCCTCTATTACTGATCAAAAAAAAAAAAAAAAAAAACGGCCAAATTTGTCAATATTGAGAAGACCACCGCATTAAGGCATGCTTTGGGTTTGATGAAAGAAAATTTAACTGTCCTAAGTAGATTACTATTTTTCACAAAAGGAATGGCAAAGGTTACCTCCAATGTTTGGTGGCATTCTTGGCCATATGTTTGTCTCGCTACATGTTCTTCAAAACATCCCTACAACAAGGGGCATGAGGGACTTTTTCCCCTAGCCTTTCAACTAGCATGCGGAGAAGCCATCCCCTAGGGACACACCTTCTGAGCTAGCCTTTATCACAACTTGGATGTCCTCCTAGGAGACATTTGGCATCATGTAATACCTTCTTAATTGAGACTTTTAAGTTTTTCCCTATGCTCTCTTATGCACATCTGGCTTTGGGAGAAATTGCTGTCCCTAAATCTGTAATGAGCAATTTTTAAATAGAGTTTGAAAGAGGTCGATCATGGTGTCGTCATAGGAAGCAATGAGCAGTTGAGCACACAACAAAACTCCAAGGTCTGTTAAGATGCCTCCTAAATGTAGATGGTTAAGTGTTTATGCACACTTAGTCATGCGACAATTAGCCCATTTAGGACTTGATACACCCCAAAGAGTAATACATTCGGTGGTTAAGGGATCAACATTCAAAAGCATGCTCACCTTAGGTGGCCCCACTTAATGAATGGCACCTTGTTTTAGGTACGTCTAATGCTCTTTATTACATCCACTAATCAACATAAAAAGCAACCCATTAGTCAAATGAGAAGTGGCCCATTTGTAATACACAGAACGTGCCATTTCTAAGAGAGCTGACACCCATGAGCACACATGCAGTTCACATCGGGTATAATTTCATGGGCAGTGCCTTCCTTTGGAAGTGCCTAACAGCCTTCATATGTTGATTAGTTAGCATAAGAGTTGGCCCGTCAATCATGTGAGGGTAATTTACCCAACAAAATTTTAACTTTCATAAGCACATTAGTGCTACACATCAAACTCATCCTTGGTATTAAGTAATCCTTCCCCACGTTCCCACTAAGGTAAGGCATTGAGTAGAGATTTTGGTTGAGGGTAAGAAGTAGAGGACTTTTGTATACAATAAGTGTCACCCACCTACACAAACTTTTTTTATGTTGGGAAAAGTCACCTTTTATATTGCACAAGGCAATATCAATGTTAAACCGGTTAATTAAAGGAAGTATCCCACAAGCTTGTGAGTGCATCACGTAATATTGATCACTAGCAAGTAATATGAAGAATGCTTCACCCCAACAGCATATAACATGCTTTCTCATAAGGGATCACACCCCATATCACTCGAGCGATAGGGAGGCCATTTCCGATCCAAGTCCTTTAACTTTGTCACTGTGGGGCCCTTCTCCAACGCCAATTTTAAGGACGATGAGGGATCAATCTCCATAATGCTTATGCATTGTTGGGCTGCTTATCCCAACTAGGTTGCCTAGGTTAGTAAGGGAAGACCCACAACTCACTACCATGGAGGACCCAGCTCTCTGAGAGGTGGCGATGCCCCTTGAACGACCCCAGGACATTGTACCCAAACGACTAGGCTTGTCGCATTTTCCTCTTCATAAGCATAAAAGATGCAATATTGCTCCTGTCTTAGCAATATATGGGTATAGTTTATCACGTTCGCATCACCCCCATTGGCAGTCCACCAGGTGAATGATAGTGGTGGTCACGAGGGCTCAAAGGAAAATTTGAGTAGCGACGTGTGGATGTTTGGTTTGGAGGGTGATCTGGGTGATTTGTTGTGGTGAGCAAAGCATATTTTCAAGGGTTGTACCTAAGCTACAATGGTACTACATACCCGTATGTTGACATCATAGGACTAGTGGCTATGGCTGTTCAGAAAACCGACCTAACCGACCCGCCCGACCAAAATTTCAGGTTTCAGTCGGTTTTAGGGCTTATCGGTACGGCTTCGGTTTGAATATTTTGGGTTATCAGGTTATCGGTTCGGTTTCGGGTTTAAGGTTATTTTACCCAACCCAAACCGATAAGCAACCGATTAGGGGTTGCAAAGTGCAAACAAAGAAAAATCTATGTTGATTTATAGTTTAATAGGTGGTTTTTTGCCGATTTGAATTGGTTTCTTCATTGATGGGTTTTTAAATTTAATGGTCGTTGAGATATGACACTTTTTCTTTGGTAATTCTTGTGATGTTCTGCAGTTTAATTGAATTGGGTTACGTGTTGATGAGTTTTTTTCATATAGCAAATTGATGATAAATATTGAGGTTTAGAAACCAAAAACCGACCTAACCGACAGAACTGATTGGATCAGTTGCGGTTCGGTTTACAGGCTTATCGGTTCGGTTTTGATTCGCCAAACTAGAAACCAATAGTTATCGGTTCAGTTTCGATTCGCCAAACTAGAAACCAATAGTTATCGGTTCAGTTTCGATTCGCCAAACTAGAAACCAATAGTTATCGGTTCAGTTTCGATTCGCTAAACTAGAAACCAATAGTTATCGGTTCGGTTTCGGTTTAGCATGAAAACCAACCCAATAACACCCCTACTTGTGGCACTACAAGTTCAACACGTGATTGTTTCAAAGACCTATGGAGTTGGCATCGGCGAGTCAGAAGCCTCTTCAGCCGTCAAGATTGGCTACTATGTTGTTTGTATTTGCTCCCCATCTCAAGCTTGAACCAATGCAAGAGCTTCGTCTAACAGCTCTCACGTACCCCAGTTGGTTATAAGAGAGGTGACCCTTAAGCTTGAGCAGTAACATAAGAGCATTATTAATGCCTAGGTGGCGGCGTGGCACTCCCCTAGCAAGCATTTAGTCTTTGCTTCAACTTTAACTAAGTTGTTAAGGACTCTTCAATTGGTTCAAGCACCCATCGACTCTTCAAATTTGTGTCCTTAGCACTATTTTCTCGCTCAAATCCATTGTCTTCGAGGTTTCATGTGCCACATTGCCCATATGGCCGGTGACCCAGTTTAGGCAGGCAAGGGGAACGAGGTTCCTTACATTCAATTTTAAAATAGCAATAAAATATTGCTTTTCTTATGTTCCCCTTATTTTCTCCCCACGAAACTCTGTTACTTCATGACACTAGCAATGAGGAGTGTTCAATGCATAACATCGTGCTAATGATCACACAAATAAATGCAGCAAGAAGGTAATGTGATGAGATAATGAGTTTCTATAGTCGCTAAAAAAGTAGACATTTCGGTCACTAAAATGTACAAAGAAATTATTTTAGGCTGATCTATGCATTATTCTCCCTAATAAAATGAACATAGAAATGTTAGATGGTGTAGCCATGTAGCTGTTATCTACATAACTCCCCTTTGTTGTCAGTAAATTGATGTCCCAAATGAAAAGGTAAACATTATGAGTATAGAATTCCATAGAAAATGCAATAGAAATACCAAAATGCATTATCACATGTTTGAAGGGATCACCTAGGACCCCACACCCAATCATCACATAACACCAAGGAAACAAGTAAAAGAAAAAAACAGCAATACAGCGAATATTCTCTTGGGCATCTTTTAGGAATAGTTTTGCAGATATTGGTATTAGATTCTTACAAATAGGAATATGTGTAATTTCATGGGTCCAATTTTCGGTCACCTATCTTGGTGACCGCAGTAGAAATTTGGTGTTATATGCAATTGTGCGCTAAGGCAGTGTTTGGCAATACTCCCAGGCCGCTTCCAGAAACCCTCGCTCTAGCAGGCGCCAGAGCGGCCTAGAAGCACGTTTGGTAAACTTGCAGGGAGCTGAGGGGTGTTAAAAACTTCACTTCGTCAGAGCGGGATTTTACCCGCTCTGGCAAGAAACAGGAGGAGAGTCATTTATGCGCTGGCGTGTTCCCATTCAAGAGCAAGGTGTTAATATCAGTATCGGAATTGGTCCCTCTTGGACCGATACATATTGGCCGATACGGTTACAGTATCACCGATACCATATCGGCCGATTTTTTTTGGTGATACCATATCAGCTGATTTTTTTCGAAAAAAAGATTTTAAAAAATTAACTCTTGGACCAATACGTATCAGCCATACAGATAGGTATCGCTGATACCATATTGGTCGTTTTTTTTTTTAAGTAAAAAAATATATATTAAAAAATTGGTTATATCATACGATACCAAGACAGTATCGGCCGATGCTGACTTGTACCAGTCCGATACCGATACAGATACCGATACCACCACAAAACCTGTGTCGGGTTGGTATCGGTTCTTGACGAAACTGATACGTATTGATATCGGCCGAGTTTTGATAACATGTTCAAGAGTGTTGCCAATGACAGCGTAAGATAATTTATATAATTTGAAAAGTCAGAACCAGAACTGAAACTTGAGTGTGTTGGAAAGAGCAGCTCACAAACTAATAGTGTCCTCAAACGAGATAATACTAGGTGAAAAAAGGCAAAGTTGAAAAATGATATATTATTAGATGCACCTTTGCCCAAAGAGCCATCTCCACAATATCTATGCCAACAACTTTAGGAAGACGGGCCAATATCTCTTTGCATATGTTTAATATGCAAAGAAGAACGCGATTCCTACAAGAGAAAATTGCAAAAAGACAGTGAATCCAATATACTCAGCTGGGAACAACATTGAATGAAGTTAGCGATTAACTTGTTCTACAGGATCTACTAAAAACCCGTGTAAATGAAATATGAAAATGAATGAAAGAAAATAAATTGTGTCTATAAATTATGGAAAATCATATGAAATAAAGAACTTTTCTTGTATCCAAACTAATCACCTGTCATCTATGTTGCGCATAGTCCACTGAGGCGGGGCAACACTCTGGCTTCTAAGATTATCAAATCCCTGAACAAAATACAATAAAGAAAAGGACATCACAATTTTCAATAACAAGCCTTCCTTTTGAATAGCTATTAGGAAAAAGTTAAGCCTTAAGCTAGTTTTTATAAAAACTACCAAAATGATTAAGACTCCATTACAATTTCTTCACAAGTAACAAAAAATATGAACTAAATATGTGGCATTACCAGCATAAATGTACAGCCACTTGGATCATTTTGAATAACCTCGACCTTTGAAAGATGCTTGAGCTTGTACATTTTGGCTGGCTACACATGCAAAAAAAAAAAAAGTTGGGCATAGAAAACAATCAGTAAATATTCTTGACAGCTAGTATTAAAGAGTCAACAATCCAAATAGACATCCTAACAAGAATCCCTAAAATGGCATATTTAGTGCATGTTTACTGCTTCTTGAGTCCTATACCTTCTTCTAATGACATGCAAGTATGGGTGGAAGTTCAGTAAAATCGGTTTCGGCGTCGGTTTGGCCAAAACCGAACCAAACAGAAATATATTGGTTTCAGTTTCAGTTAACCGAAATCCGCAAATATGGAAACTGAAACCGCACCGAACCGATCCAGCTTCAATTTCAGGTGGATCAGTTCAGTTCCGTTTCCGGTTTTTTTTTTTTTTTACAGGTATATTTTGGTTTTCGATTTTCAGTTTTAGGGTCGGTTTTCTCTTCCTACTCAACCCGTTTTTGGTTTTCGGCACACATAACCAAAACCGAACTGATCCAAAATCAGTTTCGGTTTTTCAGTTTTGGTTCGGGTTTGGATCGATTTTTTTCGTTTCAGTTTCATCAGTTTTCGGTTTTTCGGTTTTTCCTTTCTCTTAATTTATTTGCTTTTTTAGTTTTCTAAAAATTTGCTAATTGAAATATATGTCAAGTGGAGTAAGCTCGATACTTGTTCACATGTTTCATGGTTGGGTATAGTGCTGTCCACCAAAAGCGATTGGTCACGGGTTTGAATTCGGAGGTAAGGCTGCCTACCATCTACCTCTCCCAAACCCCACTGAAAGTCGGAGCCTTGTGCACCGGGTACGACCTCACGCTAATAATCCATTGGAGATTCCAGCACTTGCTACAAAGACTGTTTCACAAGTAAATAAAGGGGGAAGATGAAACATAAATCATGGATCAGCCCTCTCGGGGGGCTTGCTTAAGAATAAGAAAGGGGATTATCATGGAAATACCATGGAATACGCACACGCACATGCAGACGCGCGCGCACACAAACCGTCTTGCAAAAAAAAGGTGCAAGATATATTATAGGAGCATTATGGAAAAATCTTGTTGTGGCATAATGAGGCGTATTTTAGATCCGCCTGTTTGAATCGTTGTCGAATAAAGAGGAGACGTCAAAAGAGAAAGTGGACCCATGAATGAATTTTAAAAAAAAGGCCCGTTAAAGACCCGTTTTATCATAAAGAAGAAAGTCTAAAATTTATTAAGGTTTTCAACTTTCAATCCCGTCACTTTTATGTTTGAACTATTTTGACATGTCAAACGAAGTCGAATTGATGTAAAATTGGTCATACTTGAAAGCTTATCAAAGTAGCTTTCCAACGAGCCAAAAATTGAGCAATTCCGACAAGTATTGAAGAAGTTATGGTCAATTTTCAAAAGCTACACAAAAAGTGACGAATTTCAAGAATCCTAATTGAATTAGGATTAGTCTCTTTTATTATTTTATTTTAGAGAGTAAGAGTTGTTTCTTTTATTAGAAATAGGATTAGTTTTCTTATTGTTTTAGAACTTTACTGTTTTAGAAGAATTAGGATATTTCTTTTATTTGAATTAGGAAATAGAGTTATACTAGGATTTCTAATTTTATGCATTGGTTAGCCTATTTAAAGGCTTGTAAACACTTTTATTATAAGTTTTTGGTTAATGAAAATTGCTTATGCAATTGAGAGTTCTAAACTTTCGTGAGGGTGCGATTCTCTCAAAACGGAGAGCGATTTTTCGATTCTCGCTTGCGGTTTGGTGTGAGGCCAACCCTTCTTCCATCTCTATCTTCTTTAGATTTACGGTTTGTGTAAGTAGCGTAATCCTAATTATTTTATTGATCTCATAAAAGCCCAAAATCAATATTTTATTCATCATTAATTTTATTAGTCTTTTATTTTCGTTTTGTATCGAGAGAACCCGCTTGCGAGTTCGTTCGACGCCCTAAAATTATCGGAGATCTAGCCGTTCATAAGAACCCTAGTCTTCTAGATCCGTGATAGAGAACACATACTAAAGTAACGCTATTTTGGGCCAGAATTAAATCACCTAATTGAATTTCTAGAATTTCTCGTGATAATTTGTTATGAGAAATTGTTATTGTTTTAATTGATTAAATTAATTTTAATCCTAATCTCAGCCCTAACATTGCATTTAGTAAGTTCCTGCATCACATAACCAAACATAATATTTACTTTGACTTACATTAAAGGTCTAAATTGGCCTTATACTTTTTACATGTGAACACTCAAGCATATATATATATATGGAAAAGGTGTCCGTCCTCCATGGGAGGACGGTCACTATCCTCCAAGGTTCCAGGTGGAAGTCTACGTGGCATCCAAAACATTGTTTCAATGCCACATGGACCTCGGGTGCATTGCTTAGATCATTTTTTTAAAAAAAATTTGAAAACTCATCTCCACCATGTATTTTTTGAGCCGTGAAATGTAGACCATTAAAACTAGTCAAACATTGACTTATGCTTTTAGAAAGTTTTTTTCAAAATTTCTTTTGTTTAAATTGATCTAAAACATCCACCCGTGCTCCACGTGGCAACCAAAGAGTGTTTTGGGTGCCATGTGTACCTTGGAGGGTCACCATCCTCCCATGGAGGACAGAACCGACTCCCTATATATATATATATATATATATATATATATATATATATAAGCACTAACTTACCTCGAGAACTCCTCCAGAAGAATATTTTAGGACATGGAGAAAAGCCTTAGTCCTCTGACCCTTGGAAGAATATTTTGCTGCATATACAACTAAAAGTTACAACTCACTTCCAAAAATCTTTGGTCTAATAATGCAGACCAAGTCTTCATAGTCAAATTAACAAGGTAACCAACTTGTCAAACAAAATAGTCCCACAATGATTAAATAAAAAATCAATAAAAAATAGGGCTTAAATATGCAAATGAACCTTCTGATTTAACAGTAGATCTATAATAGATAGCAAAGGCAGCCAAAATTCCTAAATTGTTCAAATCTATATACCTAGATCCTTCAAAATTCCTCGAGTACTAACCAATAGTAGATGATTCAGGAAAGGATACTAATATGCCTAGGAAAATTACAAGTTGCATCCTTGTGACAAGTTCCCAACATCACTCATCCTCCCCAGACTCAATTAGTGAGAGGACTTAAAAAAGTATTAAACTAAAATGAATTAAATTAGTTCACCTACAATTACCTAAATTTTTTTTTTACATTAAACCACGATATTTTATTTGCTTGTGAGACTTTGAACCTATTAATATAGTTTAAGGAACTTAACAATTTGGACTTTTTGTGCTACTGCAAAGATGTCAACTGCGTTGAAGTTATATTTTAATATCAGGATTTGGGCCTGTAGCTCAGTGGAAGGTTGACAATTTTGCAACCAAGAGGTCGCAAGTTCAATCCCAGCTTACATATCAAAAAAAAGTTTTAATATTATACAAAAAAAATATTCAACTACTAGTTTATCTTGCTATAAGTTAGAGATTTCTAGGTGATGTTGCATTGCAAGAACAAAAAGAAATAAAATCGTTTACATAAAAACAACAATCATAACTAATAAATAGTAAAAACAAATTACTGATACATTATTTTTTCACTTGGTAAGCAACGGGGTTGAATGGGTCCCCCCTTATATTAGAATAAGATAAGAATCACAATCATAAAATTATCTCGGTAGAAGGAAAGGAACACAGTGGAAGAACAACGCCATAGCAGCAGTTCACATAGAAGGAATCCAAGGACCAGATGCTTAGACTAAATAAACAACCTATAGCATACCAATTTTCCACATACAATCTCGATATAAATACACTGTAACTTGGAACTTGTTGGTTTGCGTTGAGGCAAAGTGGCAAAATTTGGGTACAGGTTTAATACGGTGAGCAAGAAAGTTGGGAAAAAATGGCAAAATATGGAGAAACAAACGGAAAAAAAAAAAAATTGAAAGCTAAAAAAATTGTAAAACACAGAAGACAAAAAAAATGTAATAAAAAAATAAATCGAAAATAAAAAGAGATCAATTAAAATTTTAAACAATTTTTTAAAAAATACGGTAAAATATGGGAAAAAAACGTTTAATATGCAAAAAACATGTTTTATACCCAAAATATGCGTATTATACAAAAATATGGATTTTATTCAAAAATATGGGTATTATACGTGTTTAGTACGTTGTGGCAAAAAGGCGCGTATTATATGCGTATTTCTATAAATAAATAAATAAGGCATATTTTGTCACAATGGTTGAGGAACTTATACACTAAACAGCTGCTTATACGCGCTTACTAAAAGACTGGCTTTATTAGGCCAGCGTGAAACTCAGAAAGAGAGATGTGCCTAAGGTGGCATGCAAGCAAACTGTGCACGCTAAGAGAAGAGGAGAGATGTTCGCAATTACTACCACAAGAAAGCCGCTCCACGGACCCGTCACTTTGTTCATACCTTCTTGGCTTAGGTTTGCAACTGAACTTACTTTATGGCCTTGCCACCTGCCGCTAGCAGAAGCTAAGCGCTTGAAAAGCGCGCTAAGAAATGTTGTGCTACTTGACTGCGGTGGCCTTACTGTGCAAGTTACCAGTCCACCAGTAGCAGAAGAGAGGGTTACAGTACATACAAAAGTGTTCAAGTTCTTACTGCAGCTATTTCTTACCACTCAAGTAGTACAACAGCTGTGTCTTATCTTATAGCCTGGCGCAGCAGGTCACCTTTTGAAGATAGCTAGCCGCCCCGTTCGCCTTTTGAATTCAGTAGATAGAAGAAAGATATCTATTAGATAGATAACGAATAAGTGGGTGAGTGAGTCCTCACTGACCTGAGTGATTTCGATCACCTAGCAGGCAGCTGAAGCCGAGGCGTATCATCAGAATTGACTAAGAATGAAGGAAGTGAGAACTCGCTCGACTGACCCAGCAAACGTAGGCTGAAAAGCCGTAGTGCTCTAGCGCGCCCAACAAGCAAGGGCCAAGCACGCTAGCGCGAAAGCCGTTGTGCGTTAGCGCTGCCATTTTCTTACTCGTTTTTCAGCCTAGTACAAAAATGTTAACAGCATCGAAGTTTGAACCAAAATATTGTTGGGGAAATGCTTTGATTTGCTATAAGCTACAGATTTATAGATGATATTGCATTACAATATGTAAACAAAAGAGCTACTATAATATAACATAAAAATTAAGTAATGATGCATTTTTTTTTCCTTCGTAAGAATGGGGTTAAATGAGTCCTCACCCTATAATACGTTAAAATTGAGTTAAGGAGGAGAGGAAGACAGCAGCAGCTCACACGAAGATATTGGCTGTAGTTCACAAAGAAGGAATCCGAGGACCAGATGCTCACACCATAACAACCTATAGCATATCACTGTCCACATTTGATCCCAAAGTAACTGCAATACCATGTGAAATGGTGCGAGAAGTGCGAGAAGTGCCCTTCCACCTTAGGGGAGCCGTTATCGAGTAGTCAGAAGTGAAATGAGTAGCTTAAACCATCATTGGCTTCGGCTATGGTTGATATTTAGCAGTCCGGCATACAGCTTATGCCTCTCGAATGGGAGCTACAATTATGCACACATACCATGGCATGTGGTTTTAAAAGAAAGACTTTGTATTTTTGGGATATGTGCCACATGGAACACTATCTAAGCAGCCTGATTTGAAGGCCGTGATGTAAAGATCTTTCGTGCCAAAAATTGGTATGAAACACGATCTGTATCATATGATTTAACACAGTCAAAGACCATCAACAGATTCAATGGTTGAATATGTTAAATCAGATGATAGAGAACGAATTTCATGCTAATCTTTGGCACGAAAGATCTTTACATCATGGCCTTCAAATCAGACAGCATATATAGTGTTCCCCGTGACATGGATCCCAAAACTACCAAGTCATTCTTTTTAAGCCATGTGCCACAGTACAAATCTCGTGTGCAGAACCCCTCTCGAATTCTGGTTAATATTTCCTGATAAAGATCCTCTGCTTTCCTTCAAAGGTGCACAAGTTTTGCTCATACGGTCACACCAGATATGGTAGACTGCAAAAGCTAAGATGAAGCAGCCAGAGAGAGCTCGAGGTCCACAATCTCACTAGCAAGAGCGTCAAAGAGGTGGTGAGGACTGAGTACCCAATCTTCCCAACAGAGACCTCCATATCCAGGCCAAGTAGAAACAATGAAAGAAACAATATTGGTGAGTTTCCAACTCAGCATGAAATATGACACAGCAGGGTTTATGTGGAGTTCACAAGATATGGCATGGTAAGCATATTCACCAAGTCGGTGTTCGGCAAAGTTAAAATTCAGAAAAATCCGGCAAAATTCGGCAAGTTCAGGGAAAAATTCGGAGAAAAATCGGAGAAATAATAAAAACTAAGATTAAAATGTATAAAAGAATTTAATAAATATTGAAAATCATGGTTTTTTGAAAAAAATCTAGAATTATTTGTGAATTACTCGCAAAATTCGCTAATCGTTTAAAAGCACGTGAATTTTTCATAAATTCGCGAATAATTCAAGATTAATTCGTAAAACCTTAAATTTGCGAATTATTCGCAATTTTTTGAAATATTCGGAGAATTTGGGGACTATGATGGTAAGGATCCTATGATGAGCAGCCTTTCAGGTGCACGCATGACGATGGATTAGGCACTAGCACAAGAAATGGTGCACCAAGAAAAAATATCATAAAGGGGTATGTAAGGGACCCAAAGTGAACGAGTGGTGAAGCAGCATTGCGGATGGAGTATCCAATGCACACGACCACGATCCACTGGGGTGGCAATATTAATTTCACAAATGATAGCCCAAGCATTCACCAAGTGAGAGTTAAATTATCTAAGATGGATTAGGGTTAGGGTTAGGTTAGAGAGAGAAGGAAGAGGAGAGAAGAGAGGTGGAGGAAATTAGGGTTATGAGTTGTATACTCAAACCCTCTTCATCATTCCTATTTATATGAAATATACAAACCGATATATGCACCCATATTCACCTACACACACCCACTTACCTACTTAAGTGCATAATACTAATGACACATCAACACTCCCCCTCAAGTTGGTGCGTAGATATCTATTATGCCCAACTTGGAGGTGATGTCATATAATTGTTTTCCCCCAACAGCCTTTGTCAATATGTTTGCCAGTTGATCTTCGGATCTTACTTGAGGAATGCAAAATTCTTGTGATTCAACTTTCTCACGGATGAAATGACAATCAACTTCCATATGCTTCATCCTTTCATGGTACACTGGGTTTTCTGTTATATGAAGTGCAACCTCATTGTCCCCATACAAGACCATAGGTAACTTGACATCCATACCTAGACCAACCAGGATGAACCTGAGCCACATCACTTCACGGGAACCTTGAGACATAGCTCTATATTATCCTTCCGCACTTGAATTGGAGACAACATGTTACTTTTTACTCTTCCAAGTTACTAGGTTTCCACCTAGGAAAGTACAATAACCAGTAGTTGACCTCTGTCACTCAAGGAACCGGCCTAATCTGCATTTGTAAACACCTCAATATCTAGATGCCCATGATTACCACAGAAGAGACCCCTACTCGAGTACCCCTTTAAATATCTCAGGATTTTGTAAACTGCACTCAAGTGTGCAGTTCTCGGCATGTGTTGACGTGCCACACTGCATATTCTATGTCAGGATGAGTCATAGTCAGATAGATGAGTTTTCCCACGAGATCCCTGCCTTTAGAAAACCATGAACAAGGGATCTGTAAAACTGCTTTCGAAACAGCATAAAGGAGTCTCAAACTGCGTGAACCCAAGAATTAAAAAGGTTCATATGACTATTCCGATCAAAACCTTGTGAAGGGAACTGGTTTCGAGGTCAACAGGTTGATCGCTGATGTCAACATGACATCATGCTGACGTCAGCACTTGCAGGGTGATGTCAGCAACAGTAATGATCCGAAACCACCTTGCTTTAATACCAAGTTAAATTATCTAAGATGGATTAGGTTTAGGGTTAGGTTAGAGAGAGAAGGAAGAGAAGAGAGGTGGAGCCGTGGAGGAAATTAGGGTTATGAGTTGTATACTCAAACCCTTTCAATCATTCCTATTTATATGAAATATACAAGCCGATATATGCACCCACATTCACCTACACACACCCACACACCTACTTAAGTGCATAAAGCTAATGACAGACTAACAGTGAGTAGAATTAGGCGGATTAAATTAACCAAATCTCCCCCTTCCTCTACATGAAGCACTTAAAACTCTATGGAACTATATCTCTATTAATGCACTCTAGTGTCAAACTTAGTCACTCAGTTCCTAAATTTCTGTACATTTTTCATGTTCTGGCTTCTGCATATACGGACTCCAACAGAAATGGCAAAATAATCAAATGATAAAATAATATAAAATATTCACACAACCCAACCCTAATTGCAAAATTCAGACACAGGATTATATATTGCCTCAAGCAAGGAACCTCCTTTTTTTCTTTTTCTTTCTTTTTTTAAACAGGAAGAAGACAATGCATGAAATCAAGCATAAAAAACACCAATCACAACCAAATTATAATATTAAAAGCATAGAAATTGCCATTAGTTGTTCCACAATATAAAAATTTGATGAGATCTTAGAAGAAAGCAATCAAAACATGAATTAACGTACATGAAATGGCGAGAACCCTAGGTTTGGCCATGTGGCGACCTAATTTGCCAGACTTTCCCCACATCCCACGGCTCTTAGCAACTCTGATGGACATGACAATCTTTTGTTTGTGGCCGCTGCCCTCGACAGCAACCTCACATAGTCGTCTGAGGTCCTCGTCATCTGCGCTCGATTTTGCCATTGTTGATCGCTCTGAAAATGAAATAAGACATAAAGTGAGTCATGCTGGTCACAGGGGAACAAAGCATTTGGCGGGGGAATTGAGGAAATACACTTAATAATAAGGATGATGATAGAAGAGTCTTTTATTCCATATGAAGAACACTTCCAGGGGTCAAAACCAACACGGCACAGATCAATAACCTTGGGTGTTTATATTTTATTTAGGGAACTAGAGAACTACACAGTGTGGGATCTGACAAGTTGAATTACACCTAAATCTATGATATTCATAAAGGTTTTTGGTTGATCTAGTGAAGTTATGATATTTATTTATGTTGGTTCTGAAATAAGACTGGTGTTACTACCACACCACTGTATGTTACAGCCACCCCACTCAAACAAGGGAAAGATCTGTTGACTGTTTTAAATCAGATGATGGAGATCGTTATTCGTCCCAATCTTCTACGCAATAGATCTTGAGCTCATAGACCTACTACCAGACAGTCAGATGTCGATTTCACATGGCACACATCCCAACAAGCGAACGTGATCATGACACCATCAATCGTGGTTCACATTCACTTTTTGGGATTTGTGTCACGTGGAATCAAAATCTAACCGTCTAATAGTGGACCCATGATCTCAACATCTATTTTTCAAAAATTGGGACGAAAAATGATCTCCATCGTCCGATTTAAAGCAGATCTTTCCTTTGTTTAAGTTAGTTGGGTGTAGCATAAAGTGGTGTGGTAGTAACACCAGCCTTAAATAATGGATTGAATCTTTGATTTGGATCTATATAAACATAAAACTTTTTATGAGAAGATATTTAATCACATACATTATATAGCAGGTTGGGACAGGAGAACCATTGGGCTTCCTACTGCCTCGGGGTGGTGGAAGGGGGTGATGCAGATGGATGGCGCCTTCCAAAGAAGTATTTGATTCAAAGTGGATTGGGGGATCAAATCCAATTCTAGACAGATATTTGGGTGGGTGACGCTGCCTTTTGTACCATGTTTCTGAAGGTTTTCCATGTGGTTAACAATGATCAGGTGACCGTTTATCAATGTCAAGAGGGTAAGGAAGGCTTCATTGTGTGGAATATCATGCTCAGAAGCAGTGTTACCTAGACATGAGCACGGGTGCCAAGTGTCAAGGTGTCATAGATGTTTGACACACCAATTTCTAAAAATTCCAATACGGCGGCACGACAAAATTGAAGAGAAATTTTAAAGAGCCAATTGAGATATGTAATGAAAAGATACATAATGTAGGTCATGAACCTAACTAACAATAGACTATATTATACAAGTCGTTCTCGAGGACCCAAGCTTTTTAGTTTTTTAAGTTACTAAATTTTACACAATGTTTTTTTATAAAATGGCGGTTCATTTTGTTGTATCAAGACGAGGAACATTTTGATGGTAGTATGTGGTATTTTAATACATGTCTAGTAGTATCGTGTTTTGTGGATGAGTGTCCAAGTGCTACCAAGTGTCAGCACATGTCCAACTCCCATCAACATGGGTCAAAATATCGTCCGATACCGATACGTATCGGTTTTGGAGCACACCAATCTGGCACATTCAAGGTACCGTATCGGTGCCTCCCATACAAAAACCTAAAATTTTGGACGATACATTGGAATGTATCGTCCAGCCCCAAAACCGATACCTATCGTCCGAAACCGATATGTATCATCCGATACATATCGGTTTTGCGACTGGATGATACATATCGTTTTTCCGAGATTTTTACCCATGCTCAT
This sequence comes from Chloranthus sessilifolius, assembly GCA_021018995.1. Classification (NCBI taxonomy): domain Eukaryota; kingdom Viridiplantae; phylum Streptophyta; class Magnoliopsida; order Chloranthales; family Chloranthaceae; genus Chloranthus; species Chloranthus sessilifolius. Next base: position 4,075,937 of record CM037584.1, read on the forward strand.
CAAGTGTCGGCACGACAAAAATCACAAAAGTAGAAGTGCCTAAGTAGCACTGCTCAGAAGAGATCTGAAGGAGCAGGAGATCTATGAGTTTTTTTTTATCTCTTGGAGGTGTTAAAATCTGCCTCGGCTGATTTCAGCTTCTCAGATGTGCATATCTGGGCTTCTAAGAGGAAGGGGAAGTTCTCGGGTAGATCACTCTATCAAACGCTCAATCGCAGGCCGCTCAAAGACAAGATTGGGGCCACATATGGAAGCTCTCAATTCCTAAGAAGGTTGCTATTTTCTGTTGGTGTGTCACATTGGGAGAATCAAAATAGTGGGCCTTAATCATAAGGAGTGAGTTAAACACAACAGATGAGTAATGTGCTTGCAGATCTGGCAACATGTTGTCGACTTCTACTATAAATTGTACTCCGATGAAGGTCTAGCTCGGCTGGAGCTGGACGGTATCCTGTTTCAATCCATCTCGGAGGACAAGTGTGCTGATGTGGAGCAGCCCTTTACTGAAGACGAGGTGTGGAGGGGCCATCAAGTTCGGTGGCAAGAACAAATCCCCTGAGCCCGAAGGCTTCATGTTGGAATTTTATTGCTCTTTTTGGTCGCTGCTCAAAGAGAATCTTATGGAGGTCTTTCACGAGTTCAACTCCACCGGTTTCATTGATCGAAGCCTAAACTCCACGTTCATTACTCTCATCCTAAAAAGAGATTGGGCAATGGACCTATTAGATTTCCGTCCGATCTGTCTTGTTAACTGTTTGTACAAGATCATCTCCAAGGTGCTGGCCAACAGAATCAAACTGCTAACGGGCAAGATTATTTCGGTTCACCAAGGTGCTTTTGTTTACAGAAGGCAATTGGTAGACCTGGTGGTTGTGACCCAATAGGTGATTCACTCGGCTCATCTCGCTCGCCAGCCCGCAGCCCTTTGGAAGGTGGATATGGAGAAGGCGTACGACCGTATTAGTTGGGATTGCCTAGACTACATGCTCGGCAGGCTCGGCTTTGGGTCCTATTTGGAGAGGGTGGATGCGGGCCTATTACCCCTCCGCCTGGTTCTCTGTTTTGATAAATGGGACGCCAACAGGGTATTTCAAAAGCTCCAAAAGGATCCGTCAGGGCGACCCTCTCTCCCCCTTCTTATTCAACATGGTGAGCGAAACGCTATCTGGTCTCATTGCGTGTGCGAGGCAGCTACAGATCATATCGGGGATTCAGGTGGGATCATTGGGCCGCTCCATCTCGCACCTTCAATACGCTGATGACACCATCATTTTTTAGAATGCCAAGGTGGAGGAATTCAGGTCTTTGATAAAAATTCTCGTTGTTTACGAGGTTGTTTCGGGTCAGCACATTAATTTACTCAAATCAGTGATTACGATTATTGATGTGCTCTAAAATTGTACTAAAGTCTTAACCTATTGCAAGCGCACAATGAAAATTGCAGCACTAATATAGGATCGTTCCCACGAGGAAGTGATTTTCTCTTTTATAGTTTCGTTTAGTTTAAGTACCTAGATTTGTCTTTTAAGATCCTAAACTACTGGATAAATATGAATAAAGAATGGTTTGTTTAAAACTAATTGCAGAAAATAAAACTAAATCCTCCTCCTTTCAGATTATGGTCGTCAATCACAACCCTTCAGTTCTCAAATGTTTACAAAATTAAAGTACCGTTACACCATATTTCAGTCCTCTAGAATTTGGGCGTCAATCAAAAACTAGAATTCCTTAATACAGATATAATCTAATCAACAATTCTCCTAAAATTTGGGCGTCAATCAAACTCAAGAAAATTGAAGATGGAAAAGTAAAAACCGTTACAATAATCTGCAAATTTTCAATCTGAGTGGTGTGATCAATCGGCTAGAGCAAATCCAAAGGAACTTCCTTTGGGAGGGATCGGGGCTAGATAAACGATACCATCTCGTTAACTAGGACACATGCCATCTTCCTGTAAGTTGTGGTGGACTGGGAATTCGGAGTTTGAAATGGACTAATATAACGCTCCTAGGGAAATGGTTCTAGCGAGCAGGTTTGGTTGGCAAAAGCGATAGCCTTTGGCGAGTGGTGCCGACTGAGCGCAATCGAACGGAAATTGGGGGATTAGTACTGTGGTTCAAAGAGGCATATCTCCTTGGTGGAAAGGCATTTGTGGAACTTGGTCTCTCTACGACAGATGGATCCGTTTCAATTGGGGCAGTGATACCCGGATTCGTTTCTAGGAGGATGTTTGGGCGGAATGCGACCCTCTCAAAGCGTCTTTCCCACATATCTTTATCCTCTCCAGGAATCCTCAAGGGCTGATTGCCGAATGTCACAGAAACTCGAGGGGGGAGGATGGGGGGATGTCACCACTCGTAGACTCCTTAGAGGTGATGAGATGGCATCCTTTTCTCAGTTGTTGTCCTCTCTCTATGAAATTCTTCGGAATCACCATCGGCAAGATGAGCAGGTCTGGACTCCAAGCAAAAACGGCTGCTTCAGTGTTAAATCGTACTATCGGATGCTCTCGAGTCGCCCATTGATCAGATTCCAAGGAGTTGGGTTGTGGAAGGCTGCCATACCCCCCAAAGCAAAATTCTTTGTGTGGACTCATCTCAAAGAAAAAATTTTGATGATCGACCAACTCATTCGGTGGGGGAAGGATATGCCCAACCGATGTGTCATGTGTCTGCATGGTGAAGAGTCCGTCGCGCACCTCTTCCTTCACTACTGAGTGGCACACAAGATCTGGAGCATCATTCTAAAATCTTTTGACATGTTCTGGGTTACCCCCATTTCAATATACCAGCAGTATCTTACGTGGTCTTCTGTCAGTTTGGAGAGTTAGTTGGGGGACTATTGGAAGGGGGCCTTCTTTGCGGTGACGTGGAGCATCTAGCTCGAGAGAAATGTGAGGATTTTCAAGCGTAAAACGGAGGCCTGCGGGGATGATTATGAGGTCTGTTAGAGACTTTATGTAGTTATGGGTCGCTAGGGGTGGAGAGGGTGTTAGGGGCGAAAATTCTCCCTAGGACCCGGGTTAGGTGGGGGGCTGCTTCGTTGGTTTGGCAGGAGTGGTTGTATTGCCTCGGCCTGCTTGGGTAGCTTGGGATCTTGTGGAGTGGCTGTATTTTTTCTTTTTTTGCCAGCTTTGTTCTTTTTTTCTTGTTGGCTTCTCTTTTTTGGTTGTGTTGTCTTTGTATTGGTCATTTCAGCGTCATGCTAGTTATCAATATATTTCTCATTACTGATCAAAAAAAAAAGTAATGTGCTTGCAGAATAGCAAGTAGGTGGAACCTGTGCTTATAACCACTGTGGAGTTGATATGGAACCATTGTAGGTCTTTGAGCAACTGCCAAAGCCGCCTCCCTCCTTGGACTAAAGACCTAATGGCTAAGAAGGTTACTGTCTTGGTCCATAGGGTGCTATCCTATGGCAGGTGTTGATGTTGGTTATCTTCTGGTCTCTTTGGTCCAAGCAGAATTTGGTTAATGTCATTTCTTCTATTTTAATTCTGCTTGATAATTTTCCTCTTAGCTTATGCAACTTGGATGAGAAAAGGAATGGAAGGTGGCATGAGCCTTCTATGAACACCTATGCAGGAACGATCTTGCTCGCCTCAATAGGACTAAGACCAACAATCCAAGGAAAAGATTGAAAAAAATCGAAACTCGCAAAGGCGATTGGATGTACCTTCGATATCATAACCAGTATTACAAGTTCTGAATTAAATGCTTTGGCAGGGGATGCTCCATAAGCATTAGTAACTGCGACATCCTCAAAAATCCGTGGCGAGGAAAAAAGGTAGTCATGGTCTCTCAAGAGTAGCAAAAGGATTTGGACGAGGATGGAGCCCGAGGAAAAAAACAAAAAACCAACAACACTTACTCCAAGGAGAAGCAGCCTAGAAACCCCTGTCGTCATTGTCATCCTAGATTTGGGTGGGTAGATTGGCTCCAGGATTGTTGCATAGTGGGGACAGTAGTTGGTAATCCAGCAGATGTCCCTCTCTTCGAGGAATGTGTGGTTGTAGGTGGGGACTAATCAAGCCAATATAAGATAGTTAAACTCTAAGAGAGCCTTTTGCAATTCTCAAAGAACTCGATTCTAGAGGAAGCACTAAAGTCTAACAATGGACACTGGCACATTGGACATCGAGTTTTCATCCTGTGAAGATTGTGGCCCGGATACTACGCTACCGATCTTTGGAAAGCCTAGAACTATTTTTGGGTTAAGATCTGGGGTATGCCATTCTATCTCTGGGACAAAACACATTCAGCAGAATGGGAGATCTTTGAGGGAGATTGCTTCAAGTCGATCCAAAAACTGAAGCTTTTAAAGGTTGGCCTTTTCCAGGATCAAGGTGGGGGTTGTATTTGCCCCACTCATCAACACGGAGCTCTGGGTGTTTGATACGAATAACTTATTCCTCAGTTTCCTGGAAGTGGAAGGCTTCAGGAGCCTATTCACCAATCTAGAAGTCATCATTGTCAACCAGCCAGACTTGGAGGTACCTGCCATCCTAGACAAAGGCGATCTTCCAACGGAGGATGGCAATAAGTAGGAACGTCTGTTAAAATAAGACAACAGTAAGGAAATTAGTGGTGTCGATCGGGCCGTCAAGAATATTAGCGATCCTGGCGAGCGCCCCAAATCAAGAGTAGCTAGAATAGCCCTGGTGCATTGGTGGGGAGCTCATTGTCATCAGACTTACTCATGAGAATTAATTTTAGGGTTTGGCGATTAGGATTAGGGTTATGTAGGAGAAGATGAGAGAGAAGGGGGAGGGGAAAGGAGAGAGAGGGAAAATTAAGGTTGTAAGGAAATTGGCCCCACACCCACTTCATTATTATTAGTAGCTATTGCCGCTTCATTCCAATTCGTGGTTATGATGTTCCATATTCAAATAGTATAGACTCACAAAGAAGTATTGCGTTATCTACCAGTGAGTGATATTATTGGACTGGTCTTTTGGTGGGAAATATTCAGGTTCGGAGAAGGGCAATCACTAATTCTTAAAACCAACATTCTTAAGACTAAAGGGTCGGGCGGAAAAGAATGGGAGAACTCTCCCTTTTAGGGAAACAGTAGGAGCAGACCACGGATTTGTTGAATGAGGTCCACTTTACATTAAGATCCCATGTACATCACTTAGGTTTGTATGTACGCTTATATAGACAATAATGACTACTCTGACATCTTACTGATACTAATGACACACCAACACTCCCCCCAAGTTGGGGTATAGATGTCTAACTTAGAGGTGATGCCACATAGTCCTTCCTACCCACGGCTTTAGTGAAGATATCGACTAATTGATCTTTTGAGCTCACTTGAGGGATACAAAATTTGTTTAATTCCACTGTCTCTCAGTTCATTCCAACCAGCTAGATCCGGTGTGGTCTCTTGTTTGCTTGACCAATTCACCTATTATTTGCTTTTAAGTTTTTTGTTAGAAAACAACAAAGGTTGTTAAGAAGATTTGAACCTATGATCTAGAATTATTAAGGAGAGACTTAACGAAACCTACAAATAAAACTTTAATTTAAACATCATTCTACCCTTAGCGAATCGGGTTTGCTCGACATTGGCAAACGTCAAACCCGAATTTGAACTGAGCAAACCAGCAGCTCAGTAACATTGATCATAACAGTCTGCAATCAACCTTCCGCTTGTCGAACAGATCGAGTCCCTTCAGGTTTAAGCCGGTTCGCGAAACCGGTCTGTCACACCCTCTGTATATGCCTCGCCTGTGACTACTTCCACGAGGCACTCGTGTGCACCGCACTCACGTGATTCAAGTTATGTAGTATTCATTGCATTATTTTTATCTCAATTACTACAATAGATCGGATAACTAGTCATTTAAATTGTTATTCGAAAGTAAGTTAAGGAATAATAAAAATTATTAGGTCATCCACCTATTTGTTAGGGAATCTTAGCTGGAATTCTTTCAGGAACAGGGAGACTTTAGCATCTCGAACAGGTTAGCATTTTGTGTTTATTCCACCATTTTCATTTACTTAATACAAGATGATTCCACTGTTTGGCTTGTGATCAATTCATAGATATCATATACGCAGAGTCGGGATTTAAAATTTTTTGTCACAAGCATCAACACAAAAATAGAAATCATATAAAATTTTGACAAGAAATATATTATATTTTATAATTCAAATAAAAAATACATAAAAAATCTAATAGATTTAATGATATATACCGTAGATTATTACTTACAAGAAAAAAAATAAAAAAGTGGGGGGGGGGGGGGGATGAACATGAATATATCACTATTGTCGGTAGATCAATCAAAAAATGTATCTATACATATATCAAAAGAAAAAGTTCATTTATTGAAAAAAAAATTGAATTAGTGCTTAATGATTTTTTTTTTAAATCATTAGTGCTTACTGATTTTTATTTTTATTTTAAAACAGAATTCTTTCTAACCTTATGCCGTTTTCTCTTTTGAAGCGAGCTTAATGGAGATCCAATCTGACGCGAAACCCTTCGAACGTCCTCGATCTTTGAAGTTTCCCAATTTATTTAAATCTTTTTTTGCGTTATTTCACTGGTTTTATTTCTTATTCAACTCCCGAATGCCAACAGAGTTTTTATTTTCCTCTAGCTTTTTCGTGGTGGTAACCTTTCTTCCCTTTGGCCATTGGGATTTCCTCTCCCTTTGGCATAGTATTATAAAGAACCTCTATTTACGCCCACTTCTTTTCTGGAAGCACCTAACAAATAATGGCTTACATCAAATAGGCGCTTTCACTGAGTAGGTGGGCGCGAACAGAGGTTCGCTATACTTTTTTTTTATCGATATTGCCCATTGCCGTGAGGAACCCGGTCGGGTCATCGATTAACACGTGGAATTATTTTTAATGCCACGTAGTTATCTATATTACAGTGAGGGTCTGTTTGGATCATGGATCAAAATCTTGACCAAGATGACTCGGTTTAGGCCTCCTTCGAGACAAAAATTTGATAATTTTTGGATGGGGGATGAAAATTTGAAATTATCGTCTAAATTATTAAAATATCTGTCGATAATTTGAAATTATTGATCGATAATTTAATTTTTCAAAATCTCAATTGATAATTTAAAATTATCGGTCAATAATTTCAAATTATTGATTGAGAATGCAACTGTGTATTTTTAAAAAAAATTTCTGACTTTAAAAACTCAGATCTAATTTTTAAAATAGAAAAAAATAATAATTTTTCGCTTAAAAAATCTTGATTTAGCTTCTTACCTCATCTGTTGGTTATCTTCTCCAGTGATCGTCCTCGGGATTTCCATGATCTGGAGACTGATTTGGATTTGAGGAACTGATTGGAAAGCTGGTCACAAGAGAACCCTGGATCGAAGTCCATTGAGATTCGTGCTGGGTTAGATGTGGGGTTTTAGATTTATTTGCTCCACCTGTCTCTCTCTTTCTAATAATATATGTGCAGGAAGAATTAATTGTACCTCAAGCAAGCTTGTATTCTGTATTTAGCATCACCACATACGCTTCAAATATAGCATTTTGTGGCTTTACTAATTCTTTTTGTTCTTCGAAATTTTGAATCCGCCACTAGCCTTTCCCATGTTAAGCATTAACATCAATTCACAAGTGTTAGTGGATTCGAAGGCTTGAAATTTGATGAAATGAACCCTCAATAATTTAAAGCAAAGTTATAGTCAATATACGATTTTTTAAAGTCGACTCTCCTGAGTCCTGACTATCATTGGTGTTTAAATGATCTTACACCATCAATGGTTTAAAATGTGAGTGATCCGAACCATCAAAATAACAGATCATATATTGAAGTGTAACATGCCTAAAAATAGTATTTTAAGGGGATCTAAACCATTTGATCCATTGACTATAATATCATATGTTGTTTTTAGTTTTAATGGCTGATATTAAAGTTTGTCATTCGGATTGTTGATATCCAATAATCTGCATATTTCATTAGGCTATTAAAATAAAGTTTTGTAAAGTTCGGAGCATATTTTCAAAAAAATATGAAATTTACCGATAATTTAACCGAAATTTGACCAATGGTTTGGATAGGGGAATAGGAAAAGAAATCATGGGAAATTAAAGGAAAGGAAATATGTTAATTTCCTATATCTAACAACAAAGTTGTGCTACTGGAAATTATAAGAAAATTTAAAATATTCTTTTCCATTGGAAACCAACAAATCCCTCTAAAATAAGAGGATTTCATCGGAAGTCTTTTGTCATTATGCTCTCTCTCCTCTTTTTGTTGGATGAGTACTCTCTCTCTCTCTATACCATATCTCTCTCTCCTTATTTCTCCCTTTTCTCTCTCTCTCTCTCTCTCTCTCTCTCTATCTTTTTTTTTATGAATAAATTGAAATAAAATATAATAATAATAATAATAAAGAAAAAATAAGAAAAAAATAAAAATTTTTAATTTTTAAAAATATTAAAAAATAAAGAAAATAAAAAAAATAAAATATATATAAAATAAAGAATAAAAAATAAAAAGATAAAATAATAAAAAAGAAAATAATAATAATAATAAAGAAAAATAAATAAATAATAATAATTTTAAAAAATCTAAAAATAGAAAATAATCAAAAAAGTAAAAATAAAAAATAAGATTAAAAAAATTAATAAAAAAATAAAACTAATCAAAAACTAAGATAAAAAATAAAAATATTAGAAATTAAAAAAATAAAATAAAAAATAAAAATCCCTCTCTCTCTCACACCGTTCTCCTAATATCTCTCTTTTCCATTCTCTTTCTCTCTCTATTTTATTATTTGGTCCGTTTTCCTAATCTCTCTCTTCTCCATTCTCTCTCTATTTTTTTATTTGGTGTGTATTGTGTATACCAAATATGGTGCTCTCTTTTCTCTTTCTTAATCTCTCTATCTAAATCTTTCTCTCCTAAGCTCTTTTTTTATCTCTTTTGCTCTCCTAATCTCTCTACGGTAGCTCTTTTAATTTCTCGTCTTAATTTTTATCTCTCTCCCATATTCTCTCTTTCTTTCTCCTAATTTTCTTCTCTCACAAAATCTCCCTCATAATAGAAAGTTGGATTTATTAGATGTGTGAGATGTATACCATCAATGATGCTCATTTTCTACTTTCTATGTGTAATTACTCAATCTAAACACCGGAGAATAATGAATTCTTATGAATTTCCAAAGAGATGGAATCTATTAGATCTACAAATCCATTTTCTATGTTTTCGAAAAATTGTCAAACATACCTTAAAAAAAAAATGGGCCTTTTTCTTTCAAAAAATGATTTTTTTAACAATCGAATAAAAACATTTGGCATAGAGCAGCAGGGTGTGGAGGGATTCGGAAGAGGAAGTAGAGGACATCATCAAACCTGCCATACAGAACTGAAAAAAAAAAAAAAAATTCTTTCTTTTTTAAGAACAAAACTGCAAATGACAAACCAATTAAAAACCTCCACGGCATGCACGACAATGATTGCAGCTGCTGGGTATGCATATTCTTTTTTGTTTTCTTTTTAAAAAACCGAAATGTATTGGCTCGACCGATTCATATTGGTCCTCCATGAACCGATATCCGATTTGACACCTTGCTTATGACACTGCCACTAAGTGAATCCACTTTTTAGGGTTGGCATACATTTGATTAAGGGGAGCCATTACTTGCACATGTTTTTCAAGTGATTGCATTGAATTTAAAGAAAGACTTGATATTTTAGGGACATGTGATATGTAAAAATGCAATATAGGCTGTCTAATTTGAAGTTCATGATCAATAGATCTCTGATACATAAAATTGGAGTAAAACACAATACTTGTCATATGATCGATTGTAGTCAACTATTGAATTATATAATAGCCTTTGACTCCATTTAATCAAATGATGAAAATTATATTTTGTTTTAATCTTTTGCACTCGATATCGTTAAATCATGGCCTTCAAATCAAACAATTTAGATGGTGTTTTCACATCGTAGAGGTTGCCAAACTTATAAATCATTCTTTTAAATTCAGTGCAATCACTTCAAAAGTGTGTGCAAATAATGACTCCCTTGCTTAAGTTGTCCAACTAGTAGCCCATCAGTGACATGTCTCAAACAAAAAATCACGTCTACTAAAGTATTCAATTTCTTAGTGAACTTTAATTTCAACTATCAAAAATGATGAACCACTCTCTAATTTAGACGGTATAGAGTCGATGATTGTAATCCACTAATAATTGTGATTTAGTTGTGCCCATATTGATGGGATAAGGTTGCGATGATGATGATAGAATGAATGATTCAAATCTACCAATGATTGTAATATTTTTCTTACACTTTAGTTTAATATATAAACTACCATTTTCATGACTGAGATTATTTCAAAACATATGCCACTTGGTATAATAAGTGAACGATTATAAAATTGTTTGTAAGAGGTGATTATTTGCTATTATTTCAATTATATATTTTAATGATCCAAAAAGGGTGAGGTGAAGTGCCCAAAAGATTAGGTTATTTAGTTTAGTGAAGGACAGTGGCAGGTTGGTATTGTGCAGGTGATTGACATGTCGCGACGCAAAGTGAAGTAGGGCCCAAGTAATGCAGGTCGGGGTAGCGAGTCACGTTGTACCATGTTTGTAGCGACCCGAAATCTCACAAAGGCTGATTGTAAGATCTTAGGACGTACATTCATATATCATGAATCACAAAAACATAATAAGGCACCAAGGGCGCCTTAAACAGTGGAAGGAAAATTTTCAAAAGCATTACATCAGTATGTGCTTGTGACATGCATAATTTCAATAAACTGAAAATAACTGAACATAACATGGATATCAGTGTTGCATGAGTTTATCTTTTCTTTTAATTCATCTTTTACCTGTCCCTCTTAGGACGTTGACTTTTAGACTTTATCCCTCTCAAGACGTTGGGGCTAATGTTGTCATTATTCATGATTTAGTTAGACTATATCCCGATCAAGACGTCGGGTCTAATCATTCTTATCATTTATTACACGTTAGACTCCATTCCACTCAAGACGTTAGGTCTAATCATGCTTATCATTTATTACACGTTAAACTCCGTCTTGTTCAAGACGTTGGGTCTAATCATGTTTCCTATTTGTTTAGTTAGACTTCGTTCCGCTCAAGACGTTGGATCTAATGCTTTCTTATTCATTATTTAGTTAGATTCCGTCCCGCTCAAGACGTTGGGTCTAATACTTAATCATTGAGCATAAACATTAACATTTAATCAAAATTTTAAAAAAATTGAAAAACAACTTGACTGTTCATAATCGATCGATCCATATCCCAACTAGATCGATCAATTCCAATCCGTGAGTTTTCAAACCATCTATTTATTAGGTTTGATCGATCAATTTCTCAGAATCGATCGATCGATTCCAATCTGATAATCTACAGTAAATTTTCGTTCAGAAATCAATCAGTCAAATTTTCAAACTCGATCGATTTCAACCCGTGAGTTTACTATGAATTATCGTCAAAAATTGATCGATCGATCTACCCGTTCAATCGATCGATTTCGACTAGTGGGCATTTCGTGAACTTTCTCAAATAATATGGTGGGATTTTAATCCGATCTCTTTTTAACCAAAACAACAACATTAAAAAGTATCATTCATTACATGCATCATATATAATCAAACTATTCATTATTTATGCGATAAAAATTCTTATTTACCATAAAAATCACATTTAATTCAATATTTAAGTTTTAAGGGAAAATATGATTTCTTTATATCTAGATTGATTGTTTCTTCGTGATTCGATTGAGATCCTCAGTACGGCGATGGCTCTTAAAGGAGGCGAAGGCCGCTTAAGAATAGATGCAAACGTCTTGCCGATCTTTCAAAAAGAAAAGTTCTAGAAAAAAGGGTTTTAGAATCTCTTCTCTAAGGATTTCTAGGGTTTTCTCATGATTTAGGGTTCTCTCCGTAACACACCTTTATAACTTATTGAAAATTATTCGGGGTTAGGCTAACACACCAAAAAATGATGTATAGACATTTACTTCAAGATCCAAAATAAAAGTTTAAAATATATATACTAAGTTTGATCCTCTGATCTTTTACCTCTAACTTAGGCTACCACTTAACTTATATTAATTAATGACATAAATAAATATAGAGTTTGAAAACTAAAATATGTATTTTTAGTTAAAACGTTTGAAAATTCAAAGAATGCGGTGTATATGCTATTAGGCACATACAAATAAATAAGGTGTATCAAAGACATGAAATTAAGATCACAACAACTTCAGCCACCTGCACTTTGCCTGCACAAAACCTGCCTGTTGTTTTCAATTTTCCTTTGTCTGTTTGGATAAAAACAAGGGAAATGTAGGAAAGTAAAATAATATTCCTATATTTTCCCATTGATACCTAAGTTGTAGGAAACCATGGGATTTCTTTGTTTTCCGTTGTTTGGATAACTACATTGCAAGCTGGGAAAATGCAGGATTAACCAAATCCTATGTTTGGATACATATGTAGAAAATTATAAGAAAATAACATATCCTAACAAAAAAATAGTTATAATACCACAAAAGATCATCCAAACTAAAAACCAATTGGAATATCATAAAAATTATTCACATAAATGACCAAAAAATTATATATGTATTATTTTTTTTTTTACTCTGTATATATTTTAGTGAATTACTCTAGTGGTTGACTTAGTGCTTTCTGAATGTCAGGTTTTAGGGTTAAACATTTTTATGTGCAATAAATTGCTTCTTCTTTTTTTATTAATTATAATAGAGCATATGCACCATATATGTGAGTATGTAGCTCTACAACATCGTAAAGCCCCTTATGAGAGAAATCTCTCCTAAAATAAGTCTGCACCTAAATGGATGGAGGGAAGCCTAAAAATAGGCCAAAATTGTGGGATTTAGTTAAAAAAAATCAAAGAAGAAATATTTGTTATGAAAACAAATATCATAAAAAGATTGCTTAAAGATTTTTGATAATTTTGGTTGGTCAATATAATTTTGGATGGATGAGAATCCCCTAATATAAATTAGGACCCCTAAAGCTTAGTAACAAATTTTTAAAAAGTTTGGGTGGTCAAACCCAAGTCATAACGTGGTTCCGCCTCTGATTTTTGGGGATGTGTGTCATATAGAATCAACATTTGATCGTTTGATAGGGCCGCCATGATCTTAAGATCTATCATGAGGAAGATTAAAAAAAAATATATAATCTCCATCGTCTGATTCAAATCAGTTAATGGTTTTCGTCTGTGAAAAAAAATGTGTGGTATTACTAATAAATGAGTGAGAAGAGTCGTACCCTTATCTTTTTCTTCTCCACTCTTATCTTTCCGAGTTATCGATAAATTGAATGCTGAGGGTACCCTCGAACTCTTAAGTCAGAAATGAGCATAAAAATTGTATTTTGTATTCCAACCTTTATGTCGCTTCCAAATAGCGGAAAACTACGAAAAATATAATTTGAATCTAAGTATTCCTCTCTTTTCCTCATATCCAAACAAGCCCTTAGTGAAAGCAAAGAATTTATCTTAAATTAATAATTAATGTTGATTTAAGCAAAACCAATTGTAATAACATGCAGTTAAAAATCTACATTACGTAATAAATGAAAACTATGTTATTTATTTCTAATTTATTGTAACATCTTTTTGTAATTTTTTTTTAATGAAAACACCTTTTTGCAATTGAATTAGCTAGACTTCACATTCAAATACAGCCTTAGACATTGTTAAAACCATTGATATTGTGAGAGATGGGATTTCTCAAAAAGTTATTTAGTCTACAATGTATGTCCACTCATCATATGCGGTGAAGCTGTCATGACCCGAAATTCTACCCCATCCCGAGGGCCTAGAATTTTGAGTTATGACCTGCACACATCCTAGATACGCTAAGCGGACATATACATAATCAAAGTTCTTGCGCAAATCTGGTTCCACAAAATCCGTAAAAGTTAATAAATAAGGGTGGAATATAAAAGCAGTCATAAGTAACCGGATAAATGCGATAAAATTCAAGTAAACCACCAATAAAAGGGAAATAAAAGTCAGAGACAAATCTGATAAAGAAACTAAAGAGTCAATAATAGAAGTCTCAAATGAAACTCAGTGCCGAGTCTACAATCGTCAATAACCAGTGCTTAGATCAAAATCAGCACTGAAGTTTTCCTAATAACCAGCGGCGTCGCCCTCCTATGGCTCCTGATACTCAGCGTCCACGGGGTCAATGAAATCAATGCCAATAAGATCAGAATAGCCCGCGTCAACTCTGCCAATATAATCACCTGCAGCTGATAATTTTTCGTAGGATGAGTTTACTTAGTTAAATAAATTCAATGGATACACCACCAATCCACCCCATATAACTTAGGTGCATTGTGGGTCCATCATGTGAGTGATAAACATAATATTTCAAAATAACTGAAAGAGAATATATTCAAAATATGTGTATAATGTAAAACTCATATCATAGCATACTCTTACGACTTAGTTCTAGAACGAGCTATAGTGGAATAATTTTACTAAATCACGCTTCCCAAGGAAATGGTTCTGTAGTAACTTGGATGTAGAAATTCGATGGCCTCATGAAAATCGAACCCTGACCTTCACGTTATTGAAATCACACAATTAACTATCCTATTATATATTCCTATCGGTGTTATGTAAATATTTATATATATATATATAAACAGAAAAAAAAATTTGGATGTAAATTTTTTCTGTATGTATGATATTTCGGTGCTTTCATCTAGATCATGTTATACAGGTTATAGATATGTTAGGTCATATATACGCGAGTGTATAAGATTATGTCTACGCTTAGGAACTTAAGCCCAAGGCCCAAATCTCTTTACATTATATAAACATAATGTAGAGAAAGAAAGAGAGAAAAGACCCATGGTTAGAGGATTTTGTTTGCATGATTTTAATGCTTACCTCTATTTCTTGAAAACATTCACATCAACATGTTCAAAGTCTTAAATTTTGAGGGTCTGAATTTAGTGAGAAGAAAATGAGCAAAGATTCACCATTATTGATTTACCTTTCTACCAAGCTTTAGAGGTTGACTTCAATCTCCATTTTAAAACCTTTGTCGAAATAGTCTCCCTTGCAAATGCCAATCTGAGAGTTTTGTTTCTTTTCGTCTTGCGTTTTAGAATTGATTTCCCGATAGAATATAAATGGAACCAATGACATATTTAAGAAAAATAACATCCAAATACGTCAATCTACCATCACATTTACTATCAGTCAACTTCCCAATCATTGCATATATAAAACAGGAAGAACTTGCTTATTTATTGACTTCAAGGAATAAGAAACTAGGTTAAATAAGATTTATGAACATATTTTATCATCATCTTAGGAAAGTTGCTTCTCAAAAATACGAGGTTGAGTAGCAGATTTCTGTTAATGCAAAGAATCCATAATCAAATATTTAGAGAGAGGGAAGTTTATAGAGAGTGAAGACCCAACCTCTAACACATAAATTTAGAGAGAGAGAGAGAGGACCACCCTTTAACACTCTCAATGTATGCAATATACATGTATGTGTTAAAGATTGTTACTAGTTCCAATTTCCAAACTGAAATGAAGTGTTCCATTTTGAGCTAGTGGCTTATATATAATATTTTTTTTTTCTTGTTTAATTTTATTTCCATGTATGGTAAACAATGCTTATGGTGCTTAATATGTGGCTTGTCATATAAATGAGTCGTTGAAAGTTGGAGGTATGCAGTGTAAGGAAATGATTGGTATTGATATTGGCGATTGACACACTTAATTGTTGTCTCAAACTATCATATGCACCTAATTACATCAGGTTGGTTTCTAAATGTATGAGGTTGTCATCTTGTTTAAGTTAACTTCATATATCATTACTGTAGCTTATTGGTCAATGGTGATTAACTTGTAAAGAAACATATATCCTAAATGAATGAAGTGATTGTGCTGGAATTTGAGGTATTCACGAAGAAAATTTTTCGAGTCATTCCTTATTAAATAGTGGTTTCCTATTGTTACAATTGGACCTTGTGGGCTCGACCCAAAAAATGGTATAAGACGAACCGTCCTTCAAAATTTAATTCTTGATACATCTAACGATTCAAAACTCAAGAAATCGACACACAAATCAAGATGTTGAAACACCATTTAGATACCATAGACCATAAAATGCTTGACCCTTAGATCTAAGGCATTAGAGGCTGAAATAGATTGGGTCCAAGGACCTATCACCTCAATATTATGTTTCTCAAACATCTGATGGTTTAGGTTCGTTAAATCCGATCATCACATAGTAGGTACCTTAAGTGTGCCCGAAACTCTTAGATCTTGTGAAATTTTGATTGGATCATCTAGGGTCCTAGGGGTCGGATTAGAATCAGGACAAGAGACCCAACCTTATGTAAAATTATATTTTCTGACCATTTGATGGTTCAGATTAGAGGATGGATGTCTCGAAGTTCAATTTGAACTATTGAAATTTTAATGTAAGATTTTGGAAACTTACCATACATGTACTTTTAGTGTTAAAAATTTCCCAAAGTTATGTAGGAAATACTTTTTCGTTCTAAATTTTAATCATTATATTTTGGTCACAAACATATTAGGTGTATGAAATAGTTTCGTTTAGTCAGGTAATTCTTTTAATCATATGACATGCATCACATAGAAAAGTACAATAGGGCATACACATGATTAAAAAGGAATAAGATACGTTACACGACTTTTAAGCCTTAGCCACTGTGTGATTTCTTTTACGGTCACGTGGAACTTGGAATGTAGGCGTCCATGTACAGATGAAACTCCTCTATGGTAGTATGGGATGCAACACGAAATATATTCAAATTATTACGGAACCCGTCCCTTGAAAAACGTGATTTAGTGAAGCCTATCACACCGTGACCCATTGTAATTAAATTTTATGTAAAGTTGATAAATGAATATGTTAAGATATGTGTATATTAAAAAAATGGGGACTTAAGCCCACGCAAATATGAAATCAGGACGAGAAACTAAGCCCATAACTAAATAATGATATGATATGTTAAGGCACGCTGTGAAGGCCAGCTAAACATGAATCAAATTCTATACGTGTCATACTTTACGAGCCATTGTAATGGTCCAGCGTCTGTAGCCGAGAGGGGTCTTAAGGATAATATATTAGCGTTGTCTAGAACTAAGGGGACATTGTGGTTACTTTACGCGTAATCTCATTCGACTAGATAGTCGTTTATGTTATGATATGAAGGTTAGGTAGTTATCTACACGTGGACCTCGCGTGATAGACTTGAGTAGCGATCCTGACACAAATAATTTAAACAAGATAAGCAAGATACGAAGTATGTTGTTTAGGCGTATGAAGCTATAATAAGATTTAAAATATGTCATGTAAGTTAAGTTGATAAGATAAATAAGAAACGTGATAAGCATTAGAAGCATCATATGCATTAAATTTGTTACGTTCTTTCGGTTTTATAATTATGCAATATTTATGAGAATTTTTATTATATTGCTTATATGAAATTATAAATGATTCACTTTCACTCACGAAGTTGTTCACAATCACCTAGGTAGATTGCGATGGATCGGTTGTACAACCCACTGAGTTTACATGACTGAGTAAACTTGCCCCTCCCAAAAACTATCAGTTGCAAGTGGTGATATGGACTACACTGCCCAGTGGACTTGATGCATTGTAGATAATATGATTTATGAGGGCGATGACATGGATGACCAGCTCAAAATATGTATTAATTGTTTAGGAAGACTTTTCAATAGTTGATCGTACTTTTATTTATGATCATTTAGTGTTGTGGACTTCAAATTCAATATAAATTTAATAAAGGAAATTTTTATATAAGAAGAAAATTTAATTCACAACTTTTGGGAGTCCTATTTTATACAAGATTTAGTAAGATATGTATGTCTGCTTATCGCCTTAACAAGCGTATGGTGTCATAACACGAAATTCTAGGCTATTGAGATCAGCTAGGATTCTCGATTGTGACAAAGATTGGCTATTTAACATTTTATTTTTCTATTAGGTTTGCCTATTAAAATATTTTTTTTTGGTCTTTGTATTTACTATTTTATTTAATTTTAGATATACATATTTAATATTTTACTTTCTATTAGATCGCATATTTAATATTTTATTTTTCCTCTTAAATCTATACATTAATTAAACATAAATATATTTAAGTATGATAAATTTGTATACTTAGTATTTTGTTTGTCTACTAAAGTTGTATGATTTGTAAATCGGTTTATATTTTGTTTATCTTTTCAAACAACTCATTTGTTTAACTATTAATATTTTACTTTGCTATTAGGCCAAAAAATCTAAATTACGTTCTTAATTTATTTAAAGTGGAAATAAAATAGTAAATAAATTTCAATACTAAAAAGTATTGGGAATGCACCACCATAAATTTTCAAACCCAAACTCGCGGGCACGAACTCGAGCTCGCGACCATCGATATACTGGTCTCGATATTTTGGCCATAACTGTTTACTACGATCTCAGATTGACTCGATTCTTGTCATATCACGGATCCGATATTTTAGAGGTCAAAATAAAGTAATAAGTCGGATTCAATTTTGAATGACCCAAGGCTGCATGAATTTAATGTTATTTTTAAATTTTTATGATCAAAATTATTGTGTATATTATATCTTACTTAACTATCCTATTATATATTTATATCATTGTTATGTAAATATTTATATATGTATAAACATAACAAAAATCTAGATGTAAACATTTTCTGTACGTATGATATTTCGGTGCTTTCATCTAGATAATGTTATAGGAGTTATAGATATGTTAGGTCATATATACATGAGTGTATGAGATAATCCCTACGCTTGAGTATGGTGATTTACTGAGATGGTATCGTAGCGAGGAATATATCGTATTTACATGTCTTACAACTCATGATAGTATGAGACATCATGACGAATCGGGTGAGTGTGAATTCAGTATAATCTTGTATACAGTGGCATATAAGTGATCATATCACCCCAAGTTTTATATGAGAGGATAAGATATGAGTTATGATATGAGGTTCAGATCTTGGGCCTTAGTTGTAGTAAGATTTCTTTACGATCATGTGAAACTCGGAATGCAGACGTTCATCTACGGATGTAACCCTTTTATGGCAGTTTAGAACTTCTATGCTAGAGAGGTCTTTTTATTATCATATGATGTACATTCAGGTTACTACGGAACCTTTTTTCTTAAGAAACGTGATTTAGTAAAGTTATCTCACTATAGCTCGTCTAAGAAATAAGTGGTAAGAGTTTGTTATGACATGAGTTTTACATTATGCATATGTTTTGATTATATTCTCTTTTAGTTGTTTTGAAATACTATGTTTATCACTCACATGATGCACCCACAATGTATCTGAGTAGTATGAGGTGGGTTGGTAGTGTATTTATTGAGTTTACGCGACTAAGTAAACTTATCCCACGAAAAACTATAAGCTGTAGGTGATTATATTGGCGAAATTGGCACAGGCTATTCTGATCCTATTGACATTGATTTCGTTGACCTCGTGGACGCTGAGTACTAGAAGTCTTGAGAGGGCAATACTGCTGGTTACTAGGAGAGCTTCGGTGCTGATTTTAATCTGAATACCGGTTATTAACGATTGTAGACTCGGCACTGAATTTCATTTGATACTTTTATTATAGACTCTTTAGTTTCTTTTATCGAATTTGTCTCCGACTTTTATTTTTCTATTATTAGTAGTTTATCTAAATTTTATCGCATTTATCCGATTGTTTATAACTGCTTTTATATTCCACCCTTATTTGTTGGATTTCATGAATTTCATGGAATCATATTTGCATAAGAACTTTGATTATGAATATGTCTGATTAGCGTATTTGAGATGCACGCGGGTCACAACTTAGAATTCTAAACCCTCAAGATGAGATAGAATTTCAAATCGTAACAGAAGCAGTCCATATCTCTATGTGGCTTTGTAACGTGCACGGACTTCCATGCATTCAAAGTCCGTCCAAGTAACAAAATCACATAAATGTGTCGACTGCCCGTGTCCACCCATAGTAGTGCCATCTCCCCCATTGCTAATTACTTTGCACGCTAATTCACCCCTTGTAGTGCCATCTTTTTCTGTCAAGCCAAATTGACTGCATGGGCTATCAGATAACCACGGACATGGTGCAACTCCGGAACTGCATTTACAAACAATCACCATTTGACCCTAAGTATGGACTATAATGTTGATGGTGGCTTCGCTCGGTCCTTTTTAGGGCTGCGAACAGTCTGGGTGGGGTCAACTAGGGGTGCAGATTCTGTTAATCGAACTGAACCAAAATCAAAGTTTTGGTTTCTAGGTCGGTTTCAACAAATCCAAATCCTAATTGAAACATTTCAGTTTCGATTAATCGAGATTTTCAACCCCCCTAGCCAAAACAGAACTGAACTGATCCGATATCAGTTTCGGTCAGTTTGGTTTGGCTTTCGATTTTTCTTAATTATTTTAAAAAAAAAAAAAAAATTTGTTTTCTCACCCTACCGGTCCGGTTTTCTATTTTTAGGTACCAAAACCGTACCGAAACGGAACCTGAAATTAACTAGAAATTAACTAGACCGGTTTTCGGTCTGGTTCGGAAAGCTCGATTTTTTTTTTTTTTGTGGTCCCTTAGGGTCAACCCAATTATGGTCTACCTCAACCAGAAATTAACTAGACCGGTAATGAAAGGTTGGGATCGGGTATACTCGCTCTAATCCTTTCTGTAGTGTAAGATTGCATGATATATGTAACTTTGAGCAGAGCAGTGGTCCACTTGGTGGTCTTTCTTGTGAACAATGTTTAGATGATGATGGCTGCGGTCCACCAAGGGTTGGTGTAGTTGATAGGGGAGTTTGGTTTGTTACTAATAGGTCATGGGATTGAGCATTGGCGTCTCCCTTCTGCGATAACAGGATCCCCCGTAGGGTGTGTAAATCGTGAAATACTTGTTACACGGTAGGGGCTAGGGCATTTCTTAGAGATTATTCCAAGTGTAAGCTTGGGATTACCCTAAGTTACCGAAAAAAAAAAAAAAAGCAATCTTTAGATGATGCTAGATCAAGCCATCCAAGCGAGCACCGAGTAGCTAGTGTCTTTCTTTTCCAGAAATGCATGGTAATTAAGATTTAGGAAGGAGTTTGCTGTGACAATTATGTGCCTTGGAATGGGGACCTTATGTTCCCCTCATCACGGTGTCAATATCGGGTTTTGGTTCATCTTGGACGATTAGAGCGATGCGTATCGGCCGATGCGGAATCACCAATACCGTGTCCAAACAAAGTAAAAGGAAAATAAAAAATTTGTTCTATTAGTCAGTATCGGCCAATACTAATATTAATACTGATACTTGTATTGGGGGTGGAATCAGTATCAATTCTCGACGAAACAGGTATGTTAGTATCGTGAATACATATTGGTATTGGTGAGTTTTGATACCATGCTCACCATCAAACCTTGGATGGACATAGATTCAGTTGAATCTAGTTGAAGTGCAAGTGTTTTATAACAGATTCCTGACCTTTAGGATATGATCGGAAGGTGTTCCCCACTTTCAGGATAAGGTGACAGGTGATGTTTATATCACAGTGATAGTTGTGGCTTAGATTATTTGGTTTGACTAAAGATGCTTTAGGGAAGGTGAAAGACAAAAACAAATGTGGAAATAAGAGGTGCTAAGTCAAGAGCTGCACATGGCTACTACAAATTAATTCATGGTGATAGATAGGACAGACTCTCGTGATAGTCATTTAAACACCAAAATAGGTATTTAAGTGAGTATCAATAGTTTAAGATGTGAGTGATCTGAACCGTCAAAGTGATGATATAATCCCATTGTATCATGGATCTTAATGTTCTTAATAAAGGACAAATAGAAGAAGAGATGAGAAGAATGCCAATTCGAGGTGGCCGGCCCTCCTTGGTACAGCTGGGATTTCTCCGATAAGATATCTTTCATTTACTTCTTGAAATGCTTCTGGGTATGTACTCCCCTGTGTGGCAACCATTTCCTGAAAAGCACTTTTTAAGTGCTAGAAAGGGGTGTGTTATGTCTTGCTTCTCAATTGTTGTTTTTTAAAATGGTCAATTTACATGTTGAGAAGCAATATGAGGCAATTTCTCCATACAACATCATTTTGTAGAATTTTTTTGCCAAACAGGGCCTCATTATTATCCCTCTCTGTTAAGATTCTAACTAAAGAAGAGAAAAAACTATCCAAAAAGATCCTAAATTTATAATCATAAACTCCTTCCTTATCTAACAGGAACTTCTTGCTCTTTTATCGAATACACCTCTACCACTCAAAACTACTTCCAAGATTGATAAGATAGAAGATAAAATATTAAATATAATATAAAGCATGCACACAAAATAATGTGTATCATGATAAATCATTGATTAAAGTGCAGCATGCCCAGAAATTTAGGGTATTTTAGGGATATTTAAACCATTTGATATGTTGATTATAATATTAACGGTTGTTTATGGCTGATGTTAAGGTTCATCAATCAAATGGTTCATATCCACTTATCGGCATGTTTTATTGGGCTGAGACATTCGAATGATGGATTGTCACTTTGGGCAATTTAAATTAATCATAGATGAGTGCTACATGGCATATTGATAAATCACACTTTAGTGGCGTGAGATGTGAGATAAAAAGTCTACTTTTAATGGTGTAAATGATCTCATACCATTAAAATTAAACTTTTAATCTCATACCATTGAAGTGTGATTTATCATTTTACCATGGGGCACACATGTATGATCAATCTAAATTGCCTAACTAACAATCTACCAGTGAAATATGTTTTCGCCTAATGAAACATACCGATAAGTGGATATGAACTATCCGATTGATGAATTTTAATATCAGCCATAAAAATTAAAAACAATGGTGGATATTATTATTCTCAAATAAGATGGTTTAAATCTCCATAAAACATTGTTATGGGTCTGTTGCATGATCTATCACGTTGACGGTTCGGATCACCCACATCTTAGACCACTGATGGAGTTAGATCATCTAAGATGGTGTTTAAATGACGGTTAGGCGAGTCGGTCCTCTATTCTATATTTCTATGATTGCTAAAAACGGAGAAAGAAGCTTGCTTCTTCGGCGTGCTCTGCCCTGTTAAACGAGCTAAACGTAGGTAGTGCTCCCAAGATTCATGCCGTCAGATTCATTGACTTTGAGGATGGAACACAGATTTAGAGCCCTTATTTCTGTGCTTACGTGTGTCAGAGGACGCGAGGGAACCGTCAGATGCATTGACTTTGAGGCTTGGACACAAGATTTAGAACCCTTATGTCTCTGTGCATTCGTGCGTCAGAGGACGCGCTTTGAGGCTGTGTATCTAAACTCCATTTGGTCAAACTCAAACAGAACGCCGTCTCTTTGATGCTCACTTATGCCCTCCCATTTCGTCGTTATATAATTTTAGAAAAGAGGAAATTACTAAATAGCGCCCCTAAAACAATTTTAATATAATTTCGATTCATTTTTTTTAAATTACAGGTTAGCGCCCCATACGGTTGAAAATGGGTTGCATCAATGCAAGGTGCAAACATGCCATGTAAGGATGCTACGAAATAGCCCGTGGTTAGACTATCCATTTGCTAGAGAAGAAGACCCCCTTTGCTGGAGAAGAAGACTCCCAAGTTCGCCGGAGAAGAGAACCCTTAGGTTCATTGGAGCTAAAATAAAGTAGACCCCTTTTGTTGGAGAAGAAGACTCCTGGTTCGCCAGAAAATAAAACACCCCCAGGTTGGAGCTAAAATAAATTAGACCCCCTTTGCAGGAGAAGATCTTAGGTTCGCCGGAGAAGAACACCCCCAGGTTCACCGGAGCTAAAATAAAGAAGACCTCAGATTCACCGGAGAAGAAGACCCCAGGTTTGCTGGAGAAGAACACCCTTAAGTTCGTTAGAGCTAAAATAAAGTAAACCCCCTTTGCTGGAGAAGGCCCCTTTGCATAATAGTAATTTCATTACTTTATAAGGGGATTTTATAAAGAGGGTAAAAATATAAAAGATTCCAACATGCTACGTGGGTTCATACATACAACGGCCTATTCATTGTACGCTTGAGCGTTCTCTAGGAGGAAAAAAAGGCAGCGAAATTTTTTGGGATAAAAAGTGGCGCAGGGCGCCTTGATGTAAAACACCCTTTAGTAAATCTACCTTGTTCTCCATTGAGCTGGTATTTAGTACGCTCTCATATTATTTAATCAAGAGTGTAATAAGATTTGACGACCTTTATCTAAATATATATATAGTGTCCATAATTAGGTCAAAAAACATGAGAATGATCACAAAGTATCATTAAACGTGATGTGCCACATAGAATCAACATTTAACCGTTTGATGGTAATTACATAAATGCATATCATAAGATCGATTGTTAAAAGGATTGGGACAAAAAATGACCTTCATTGTCTAATTCAAAGTAAAAGTCAACAATTTTTTGCTTTGCTTAAGTGATGTGGCTGTAATTAAAAAGGGTGTGGTAGTAACCATGATTTTAAATATTAGGCATATCTGATACATATCGGCCGATATGTATCGGGTTAGGCTCCATCGGATACAGATATACACCTTGATTCTATAGGAGGTCAAATTTTGAGTCAAATAGGTCAAATATCAAACTATATTGGCCAATATCAGGCCATATCATACGTGACTCGAAAGAATAGAAAAAATGTCATTGTTGAAAATTATATATATATATATATATATATATAATTTTAGAAATAAGAAAGATGCTTGAATATCAGCCAATTTGGCCTATATATTGGATATGTATTGGCTTGGAACCTACACAATATGCTGTTATATATTGGATTTTAAATCCTTGAAATAAAAAACATATCTATCGTGTGATTCAAAGTTTTAAAATATTTAAATGGTTGCAATCAAGCAAATGAATGACAATACTCAGGAGAGATTTTTAAATCATGGTCTTCCAATCAAGCAGCCCATATGATCAATCACATGTCATATAATATATACAATGGAATAAATGGTAGGCTAATTGCTTTTTTTTTTTAATAACTTAGGTAATTCCAAGCTTATGCGAGGACTAATCCTTAAGGGATGCCGTCACCCCACTGTATAACGAGTATTTTATTTTTTGCACATTCTATGGGACATCCTGTTATTGGAGAAGGGAGGTGAGGGAGGCGCCAACACTCGATCGTGTGAACTGTTGGTAGCAAGCCAACCAATAGCATAAATGGTAGGCTAACTAGTTGTTTGACTAGAAGCAAACATGCCCCTATGAAGTCTAGTACCCAACAAAACTTGGAAGCCCCAACCTAAGCGATAACATCATAACACCACGTCATTTAAATTTTAAAACACTTCTAACAATGCCGTTTAACGACCACGTCATTTAAATTTTAAAACACCTCTAGCAATGCCGTTTAGCGACTTCCTTTTGATGGAGGGTTTGCTTACGCCTTGAATTGGTTACGGGACTTTGCAACTCATGATTCAGTTTTCGCAGCTGATGGTTTTAATGTTAAAGTTATTGAGTATTTTTTATTTTTTTTTTAAATATTTAAAGTTGAGGGATGAGGAACCTCACCCTACCATTAAAGAGTAAAGCCAAATCACATGCAATAAGAAGGAAAATTACTCAGCTGGTAAGAGAGTTTTGGCATCAGCTCCTAAACAGCCAAGGACGGAAATCACAGAAATATAATTAGAAAGTTCAAGGAACAAAAACAGAACTAAAAAGCCCCAAAAGAAAACTCAGAGCACAGGATGTTCAAACTGAGAACCCAAGGAAAGGAAAACCTGACAAACACAGAACAAATGCAAAGCCAACATGAAATTACATCCTCCATCAATATCCAAAATACAATTTCTAATCGAAAACGATTGGATAATTTTTAAGCTCTAAGCCCACTGCAAATTTTAATTTGAATTTTTTCAGCAAACATCAAAATCTGCATCTCCATTCCTTCAAAAAATTCTCATGTTCCTTTATTTTCATATCATCCATAGAATCGCGAAAGAAACTAGACTTACTTGAATCAAATGAAAGAGAGCGGTTTTCATTCCAATCTTTTACACAACGGGTCTTGAGATCATGTCGTACATATAAGACAGATATATGTTGATTTCACGTGGCACACATCCCCTAAGTGACCATGATTATGACTTACAATGAGAAAATTTCTCAAGCTAGTTCAGGGGATGTATTCCATGCAAAATCAACATTTGACTGTTTGATAGATGGGCCACGATCTCAAGACATCGTGTGAAAGATTAGGATGAAAAATGATCTCCATTGTCTGATTCAAAGCAGTCAATAATATTAATGGTGGAACCATCACTTGCCGAGACCAAATCGTCGGTTGCAAAAAAACCCATAACCTTTAGAAATGTATAGTATGATTCACCTCCTACTATAGTGTATGGCGGACCCTTCTCTAACCGACAATCTTTCCATATTTATTAATCCTGGCTGTCTGATCGTACGTCACTTCTTCTGATCGTGGGTCACCTCTTCGATGGATCTATAATGTTGGCCTTCTGATCGATTACCTATACTTTTGGATGGTCAATAATGTTGTGTCAACAGTCCATAGAAAGGGCTCTCTTAATTCTTAACAAGTGCGGCGTAGTTCGCTCAATGGGATTTTTGGGCTACGGAAATTTCATAGCACTTAGATGTCCAATGATTTAGATTGATGGATAACTTGACTCATAATGGATAGAAATGGCTTGATGTAGGCATGTCAACAGGGTACTTTTACTGTGTTGGACACATATGATGACCCGACAAACTTTACCCATCGTGCCAGCCGGGTAAGGCATGAAGTGTCCCAATGTTTGGGTGCGGTAAGGTCAGGTCAGGTCGACTCAAAGGTCCGGTTGGGCAAAAAGTGGG
Organism: Chloranthus sessilifolius; assembly: GCA_021018995.1. Lineage (NCBI taxonomy): Eukaryota > Viridiplantae > Streptophyta > Magnoliopsida > Chloranthales > Chloranthaceae > Chloranthus > Chloranthus sessilifolius. The sequence goes on from CM037584.1 coordinate 4,102,848, forward strand.
CTGGATTGACATGACCCAACCCCATAATTTATATAGAAAAGCAAAGAAAATAGGAGGATTTTAACCAGGTTGGGTCAAGTTTTTGGGTTGGGCGCCGGGTTAGGTCATTTGTTTGGGTCAGACATATATCCTTGACATGTTGTGTAGGGTGGAGTTGCACTATTGGGTCGGGCCGGACCGCTATCCATGATCTGCCGTAACTGGATAGGTACGCATAATTTAATGTTACGGTTGAACAACTTTATAATCTAGAAGGAAGGTGTGAAAACTATCACGGGCTCCATGGCCTATGGTTTATTGAGTTCCTAGTTGAGAAATTTCTATTATAGGTCCCTATCAGTTTTCAGGATACCAAAAATGCTTTTACTTCGAAAAGTCAAATGCCAAAAGAGGGCAATGGGCTGGTCCTACAAGGTAGAGCTGGATTTCCAATTCTACCCCAACCACTACGTTTGGAAATTGGAGACTCTTGAGTCTACTTTCTTAGTTTTCACTTTTAATAGTATGACGTGCACTCAAAATTATCTTATTACCGTGGGCAACATAAGGGATAGGACTGGAAATCGGATTGGAAATCGGATTCAACTTAGTAGGACCTGACCACTACCCAATGAGGAAAATTATCATCAAAATTGACATGTTTGCCATGGACGGCATGCAACGACTTTTTAAATTAAAGTAGAGGTTTTGCAACTAAGGATTTGATCTTTGCAACTGAAGGTTCCACCATTAAACTTGTTGACTGCTTTGAATTAGACAATGGTGATCATTTTTCTTCTCATCCTTTCACACAATATATCTTGAGATCATATCCCACTTATCAGGCGGTCAAATGTTGGTTCCACATGAAACACATATTCAAAAGTGACCTAAGAAAAATTTTCATAGTAGATCATTATCACGGTCACTTTGGGGATATATAAGGTGGAATCAACATTTGACCGTCTGATATGTAGGCCATGGTTTCAAGATCTACTATGTTAAAGATTGGGTCGAGAAATAATCTCTATTATCTAATTTAAGGCAGTCAACGATATTAATTGTGGAACCATTAGTTTCAAAGACTGAAACTTCTGTGGCAAAAACCTGTTCCCTTAAAAGTTAAAACTAAGAGTTAGTCTTCAATGGGTTACCGGTGGACACTTATCATTCGCGGTAATACGATTGCTGACGTGCATGGACTTTCATGCTTGTGAATAGCTGGCAGCTAAATCTCTAAGAGAGTTCCTTTAGGTTGTGAATGGCTTAGCTCTTTTTGGGTAAAAAACAGCTCTTTTGTTCTTTGGCACCGACAGAAAACAGTATTCATGTTTGGTAACACATCTCCTTGCCTCATTTGCTTTGGCAAAGAGCTATTTTAAGTGATAAAATTACTCCTTGTCTGCTCTCTGTTGTTATTTTAAGTGATAAACTTACAGAGAGCAAGCATAGAGTTGCTTCTGCTGTTATAAGGGCTAACCTTAGGCTGTGTTTGAGATTGCTCTTTCGAAGGCAAAGAGCACCTCTCTGATATGGCACAAAGCACTTTAGTATGAGATTGTATTTGGTTATAAGAACTCTTAGCTTTTTCGAAGAGTGAAAGAGCTAAATTTGATTCTCTTTAAAAGAACAATTTAAATCTGCCCTTTCGATAAGGTTGTCAATAGGGTCGGGCTAGCCTGTCAGCTAGCCTGACCCTTAGGGCTTAAAAATATAGTAAGAGGCAACGGCTAAGGCATCAAAACCAAAAGCCCGCTATCTATAGGGCCGGGTAAGGGCTTAACAAGTTAAAGCATGTATGCCTGACCCGACCTGCACATCACTTTTAGTCAAGGATCAAAATTTTGGTCGAAATGACCGAAATTTCGGTTTCAGTCCCCATCGAAACTGAAACGAAATCCCAAAATTTTGGTCGTTTTGGTCCCTTTTGTAGTTTTCGGCTGAAATTTCGGTCCCCATCGAAACTGAAATGAAACCCGAAATTTTTATCCTTGCTTTTAGTTATATATTAAATCTATTAATATAAGTGCATAAAATATATTATGTTATTTACAATCAAATTATCAAAATAACACTCGATGTTAATATATGTTAGATTCAAGGATCAAAATTTCGGCCGAAATGACCGAAATTTCGTTCCAAATTATCGGTTTTGGTCCTCACCGAAACGATAATTTGGACCGAGATTTCGGTCATATTTTTGTATGGGATTGAAAATATCGGCCAAAAATTTGGTCGCAATTCAAATTTTTGACCGAAATTTTGATTCAAATTTTCAGTTTTGGTCCCCTCCGAAACCGAAATGAAACCCGAAATTTTGATCCTTGGTTAGATTTATCAAACAGATAGTTGTAATGATAATCTAGCAATTAAATATTTATAAAGATAGGTCTTAGAATTTATTTTTTTTCGTTATTCGATATATTTTTCTCCAGCTTTAATGAAAATAAAATTTACAAGAGAAATTTTTTTACAAAAAAATTTAGATAAAATATTAATAACTAATGAAGCCTGACCCGAGCCCACTGCAAACCGCCTAAGTTAAGGCTAGGGTGGGCTAAGGCCTAGCCATTGCCCTAGGGCCGGGCTAGATTTTAGGGAGTCTGGCACTAACCCAACATATTGACAACCCTACATTTTAAGTGAGCTGCTCTTTGCCCTGAAAGAGCAATCCCAAATAGATCATGGCACCTAGTTGTAACGTGTGTGCCCTTTAATTTACATACTTCTATTTTTATTTATTTTTATGAATAACATAGTTGGAGGGACCCTTTTATAAAAACAGAAACAGTTATAGAAGGGAGCCCCTGGAGATATCATGAAAAGGACCAGAGATACACTCACCAAACAAAAAGGGGAAAACAAGGGTTTGGGATTACATATCTGTTCTATGAGCCCTGCTCACTAAATCCCAGTTACTTATATAATCGAGAATAGAATAAGGATCTAAAATGTTTTGACTTTTGGCTCACTGTAAAGATTTGATCTTGATCTTCTTAGAGGTAAGTAACGAGGATGATCTACGATTTTCAAATATCTGCCGATTGCGTTCTTTCCAAAGCGGCCAAAGAGCCACAAAAAAGATTATATTCCATACCTCATTTTCCCTACAGGATTGCCCCTCGACATACCAAGACCCAACCAGATCAGTCGTGGATGGAGGCATTACCCATTGTATGCCAAACCATCGAAAGATCGAATTCCAAACTTGAGTGGAAAAACTGCAATGGATGAGGAGATGTGAATTTGTTTCTTGTTCCTGGTAGCATAATGTGCACCTGTTTGGAAGATGGAAGCCTCGTCTTTGCAGTTTGTCCACCGTGAGGATTTTGTCGAGGATGGAAGACCAAGCAAAAGTGATGACCTTGTAAGGAACCTTCGCTTTTCAGATCCACAGCCAAGGGAGATTGGGGCCGACTACCGAAGAAACTAGCTGATAAAGAGAGTTAACCGAAAAAGAGCCATTAGAATAAAGAGACCAATAAGGCCAATCAGATGAACCCAATCTCGAGAGGCAGATAGGTTTAAGAGTCTCCAACAGTTCAGTCAACTCTAGAATCTCATGATCATATAACCTGCGATCAACTTGCAGATTCCACTGAGGAGGTTCTAGAGTAAGCATGGAATCTTTAACCGTGATGTTCTTGTTACTGACCACTCAAAGGACTTAAATCTATCGCACAATGGTTCCTTGCCAGTCCAAACATCCTTCCAAAAGCGAGTATTAGCTCTGTTATCAATCGAGATACTTGCCCCTAATCTGAATAAGTGTCGTCTATCACCAATAGCTCTCTATATTGCAGAACCCGATCTATCCGAAACAGTCTTGATCTCCCATTGGCTGCCCATCGATCCATATTTAGCCGCAAGTAATTGTCTCAAGAGGCTATCTGGTTCAGTTTGCACTCTCCAAAGCCATTTATATAGCATGGAGTTATTAAAGTCTTTTCGGGTTGATGATCCCTAACCCTCTCTGATCAATTCTCCTATAGATCAAGCGCCAATTTGCTAGGTGGATCTTTCCCTTGTTGTCCATATCTTGCCATAAGAAATTTCTTTGGATTTTTTCAAGTTTGTGCCGAATCCAAGCCGAACAGGGAAATAAAGACATATAGAACACCGGAAGTGCCGATAACGTAGACTTGGTGAGAGTTAGACGGCCCACGAAAGAGAGGCATTTGCCCTTCAAGCCCTCTAACCTATGAATCGATCTGTCAATGATTTTCTGTCAGATTCTCTTGTCGGGTAGGTGATGACCTTCCGGGAATCCGAGCTACTGAAAAGGGAGAGAACCAGCTTTGCACCTCACGCTGCCAGCTAATGTGTTAATGTCTTCCTGGAGCCATCCTACCCCAATGAACATGGACTTCGCTAAATTGACTTTTAGACCCGAAATGTGTTGGAAGAGTAAGAGGATTTTTATCACCGAGCTGAGAGCCTCGTGGTTTCCATCTATAAATATTAGTGTGTCACCAACATAGAGCAGGTGGGATATAGGAATAAAACATTGGCTGCTTCGAACCCCTTGAACAGGTTTAAAGTGATTGAGCGGTGGAGAAGTGCGTGAAGGCCTTCAGCTACAACGAGGAGGAGGAAGGGGGACAGAGGATCGCCTCGTCGTAGACCTTTCTCAACAGGGAAAAATCCCTCGACTGAGCCGTTAACTATCACCAACGTCCACACCAATGATATGCATCCGTGAATCCAATTGATCCATCTTTGCCCGAAGCCCATTCAGTTAAGCATATACTTTAGAAACTCCCAATCAACGTTATCGTACGCTTTCTCGAGATCGATTTTGAGGATTAATCTTTTTTTCTTCTTGCGGTGGAAACTATCCATACACTCGTTGGTGATGAGCACGCTATCAATCAGCTGTTGTCCTTGAAGAAAAGCTGATTGGTGAGGAGAAATTAAGTTGGGGAGAACTTTCTTGATCCGATTAGCCAAGATTTTGGAAATAATTTTATAAACCCCGTTAATTAGGCTAATTGGTATGAAGGCATTAACATCAACAACTCCTTCAGTTTTGGGAAAAAGAGCCAGAAAAGTCGCGTTCATCTCATGGCTTATAATCCCCCTTTGATGAAATTCCTTCAATACCTTGCAAATATCTCCCTTAACTATATCCCAGCATCTCTGATAAAAAGAAATGGGGATACCATCAGGCCCAGGGGCTTTATCCCCTGAAAGATAAAAAAACCGCTAGCTTGATTTCTGCCTTTGAGAATTTAGCTTCTAATTCTGAAAAAAACCCATTTGAAAGGGAGTTGAAAGCCAGGCCGTCCAACTGCAGTCTAAAAGATTCCTCGCGTTTGAACCGAGCCCTGAAACGAGATACCAACGAATTGGCAATGGCTTCGTGATCTTCTAGCGAGCCGTTTTCGGAGACGATCTGAACAATGAAGTTGCGTCTTGATCTATTAGAGGCAAGTTTGTGAAAATAATTGGAATTGCGGTCACCTACTTTCACCCAACGATCCCTTGAGTTTTGTTTCCAGTAGACCTCTCTTTCATCTTCTCTAGACAAGGAGGAGCGTTCCTCTTTATCATCTAATTTTTTTATTTCAAACAATAAGTTCTTTTTGGATGTGAAAATGCTCCAAAAGGAATTTTTGTTCTATACACATAAGGAGGATCTTACCGATCTAATTTTTTACATTAACTTCTTTTCTTCCCTACACATCCTTCATCATTGGTAGTATTTCACGCGTCACTGATAACCTTGAAGAAGGAGGAGCTTTCAAACCACATGAGCTGGAATTGGAATCTCTTGGGCTTAGCGATTGGAACTCGATGAAAGAGGCTTAGAGGTCAGTGGTTTGAAGTGGGCCTAGCAAGGGCATCCACCATAAAATCCGGGCATCATAGGTCCCAATCTTCCGATACCAAGAAGCGATCCAATGTGGAGAGAGAAGGGTTTTCTCAAAGATCTGACCACATGAATGATCCCCCTGACATAGGAATGCCAAGGAGGTTATTATTGTTTATAAATTTTGAGAAAGTTGAAGAGCCATGATTTTTACTTCTCGTTGACGATCTTTCGACAACAAAATGAGTAGCTTTGAAGTCTCTGGAGATGCACCAACCCGAGATCCCGATCCCAAGAGTAGCCCTTGGCATCACATAATTTACGAACTTCTATTACGCTATTTAGGATGTGTTTGTGAGACGAAAAGGTGATAGCTGATGAGTACTGAAATATGATGATATTTTACCCCTAAATATCTATATTTAGCTGTCCGATGAAGGCTATCTGATGAGAATTATTAGATTTGAAGTGTTTCAGGTAAATACAAGCCAAGTGTGGAAAACAGCTCAAGAATTCTGAAAATAATGTCAAAACACTGTAACTTTGGGTCATCGAGAACTTGGTTCAACTTGTGGCTAAATTTGGACCTTCAAGACGGCCGAATTATGAAATTATCAAAACATAACAGTTGTAGATCTTTTCGTCATCTTTCCAACGGTGTAAGAATCACCTCAATCCGAGTTCTGAACAGAAAGTTATGGCTGAAATACCAAAGTAGTGTCTGATACAAAAAGTGTGCTGAAATTCACGGATTTCTGGGAGTCAATTAAGTGAGGAGAAGGAGAGTCTGACACGGAATTGACTACTTTAAAGCTGATTTTGAGCCTCTTTTGTAGGGTCGATGCATCGACCCTATTGGGTCGATTAATCGACCCTAACTTGGCGGCTGGGGAGACTTCTGCGACCGGAAATCTATTTAAAGCGACTCAAACACTTCGAGGGAGGAAGAGAAATTAGGGAGATAGGAGATTAGAGTTTCAGTTTTTTTGCTTTTCGTTTTCATAGTTAGACATAGAAATAGGGAGTTTTTATTTATTCCTTTTTGAGAGCTTTGTTCCTTTAATTTCCAGTACTAATTCCTCCAGTTTATTATATTTTTGCTCAAGTTTATTCCTGCATTATTCTCGTTTCTGAAGACCATCGTACTTTTGGATCAAAGTAATTTCTTTTGAAGTTGAGGTATTTTTAATTCATTAAATTAATATTATTTTCTCTTCCTTATTTATTTATGTCATTTAATTGCAATATGTGTGGCTAAATTCATAAGGATGGGGATCTAATGATTCCCATCCGAGGGATGTACTTTTAATAATATAAATTTAGGATTAAAATATGAGATATTATTTTATGATTGTTGTGCTATCAAGAACGGATGAAATCTCCACCACTAACCGGGATCGCGTGTGCCGAGCCATGCTCGGGATCTCAGATCTGTGACGGTAGTTTTACCCAATCATTGTTATATGGTCTTTTTGCTTTCATCGTGTGGATCTAATTACAATTATGATCCGGGATCGAAAAAGCCGAGCCATGCCTCAATCTTGATCTCAGAATGGTAATTTTATCTTAATTATTTCTAATCAAATCGAAAAGCCAGCCATGCACTTGATTTCAGATCTATGGTGGTATTATTGTTAAAAATTTTACCCACTTTGGAGATGATTTTTATTTGAACCTGAGATCATGTGAGCCGAGCCATGCCCTTGATCTCATATCTATATATGAAAATCATCTAAGTCCTGATTGCAGGGATGCAACGTGGAACCTATCGGGATTTTTGACCATTTATCTTTCATAAAAGATATTTGTTCTCAATTGTATATCTCATAATTTAATCATAGATTTGTATTATGGGAAGAACGGATCAAAGATGGGAGGATTTAGTATCTTCATCTTTATCTTTATTTTTGAATTATCAGTTAAGTTTTAGTTTGTAGTCAGTAATTGTCATCTCATCAAACCGCTTAAATAATAAAACTGGTAAAATACTGTTAGATCTTAGTAGATTTCTGGAATTGCTTGTCTTTTTAGATCTTTCAAAATTAGTCCTCGCGAGAACGATCTCGTACTCCGCACCCACTATATATAATCCGATTCGTGCACTTGCGAGTAAAATATCACAATTAAAATATCACATCAGTAGCTTTCCATGCTCAAGAAGTAATGAGAAACGAATAACATTAGGTTGCGTTTGGGAACGTGAATTTGGAGATTTGGATTCCGATTTCCTAAATCCAAATCCACTGTTTGGCTCCACCTTTTTAGTGTTTGGATTTGGATTTGGTAAATCCACTAGAATTTAGAAATCCTTGTCCGTATAGTAAAAAAGTGGATTTGTAAATAACACCTCATAGGAATCCAAATCTTATACCAGCATATAATTAGCTATGTTTAGTGAATAAAAAGTTGTTACTCAGTGTTATCATAGGTACGGTTCGACCTGATATTCAACTCACCTAAGCCGAGTATTTTATGCTTGATTGATTTGGTTGGGTTGGGCATGAGGCAACCTGAATTAAACTGAACCGAATCGAACCAGTGGTAAGTTGTTGGGTTTTGGCTTGATTTATGGTTGCAACTAAAGATTCCTTTGGGAATTGGTTTGGCCGACTAATAGTCAATAAAAATTTAAATGGGTTTAGTTGCTATTTTAAGATGGATTAATATAAGTTCCTATTAAATAGGATATGGAAGATAAGGAAGGAGAGTCCAAACCAAATTGGAAAGCCAGAGTTTTTTAGGAACGTGGGATCTCATGGGGATAATTAGTGTGAGAGAAAAACTTATAAATATGTGAGAGATATTTTGGACGTTTGAAGTTTTGGAGTTGGGACTCCCTTGAGACTGTGTTTGACATGTAAGTCTTGATTTTTTGGGCAACTGGTATTTGTGGTTCTCTTCTGTTGGGTAAGATTGGAGAATTCGATCTTCATTGTTTCTAGCCTTTGTGCATCTTCATCTTGATAGTAGAAACACTTTGTTTGATTACTCGTGAACGTAGGCTTAGGCCGAACCATGTAAATCTTGTTCTTGTTTGTGGTGTGATCTCTTTCTCTTTTCTACCTTCTTGTGATATTGGTTATTTGGTTTATTGGTTGTCTTCTTCGCACGTGAAAGCCATCAATGTGATTGGAAGTGCAAACGCCTTGTAAGAGATTTTTGCACAACAATTGGTATCAGAGCCTAGGTTTCAATTTGGGCATCATTTTGCTTATGCGAGAAATATTCGCCTGTTGTTGGTGGTTTTTTACGACTGGCTGTGTGAAGGGTTAGATGTGACAGAGAAAGATTGAGACAAGATTAATCGATAGAATTGTGACACAAATCGATTGTGTTTTGAGAATATATAAAAAATAGTTCGTGATGAAGGGCACTAGTTGCAAAGAAGCATTTTGCTAGGTGAAGCAGCCTCCATCGTTGATATGAAGATTGGTACTGTAAATAACCCTGCAAACATTTATAGTTTGACACTTTTGGTGCATTTGCAGTTTGACACTTCATGTGCATTGGCAGCTTGACACTTCGGGTGCATTGGTAATTTGGGCATTTTCGGGTGCATTGGCAGTTTGGCACTTTTGAGTGTATTAACAGTTCGCACATTTTTTGTGTGCATTAGCAATTTGGCACTTCGGGTGCATTGGTAATTTTTGGCACTTTCTGGTGCATTGACAATTTGGACACTTTTGAGTGCATTGGTAGTTTGGCATTTCGAGTGCAGTAGCATTTTGGGCACTTTCGGGTACATTGGTAATTTGGGCACTTTTGGGTGCATTGGTAGTTTGACACTTCAAGTACATTGGCATTTTAGGCACTTTTGAGCGCATTGGTAATTTGAGCACTTTTGGGTGCAGCGATAGTTTGACACTTCGAAAGCATTGGCAATTTGGGCACTTTTGGGTGCGTTGGTAGTTTGACACTTTAAGTGCATTGACAATTTGGGCACTTTTGAGTGCGTTGGTGTCGGTGGGCAAGTTTGAAAGCAATTTTGTAGTTGAAATTGAAGATGCTTGATTTGTTTGAACGACATGAGATTTCATGTCGATGTGGAGAATTATTGTTGGTTTGCAAATCTCGCTAAGATGAAGATTGTTTGGTTTTGGCTTGATTTATAGTTGCAACTAAAAATTCCTTTGGGAATTGGTTAGGTCGACTAATATAGTCAATAGAGAGTTAAATGGGTTTAGTTGCTATTTTAAGATGGATTAATATAGGTTCCTATTAAATAAAATATGGAAGATAAGGAAGGAGAGTCCAAACCAAATTGGAAAGTGAGTTTTTTTTCGAACGTGGGTTCTCTTGGGGATAATTAGTGTGAGAGAAAAACTTATAAATATGTGAGATATTTTGGACGTTTGGGGTTTTGGAGTTGGGACCCTTTTGGGGCTTTGTTTGGCATGTAAGTCTTGATTTTTTGGGTACTAGTATTTATGGTTCTCCTTTGTTGAGTAAGATTGGAGAATTCAATCTCCATTGTTTGTAGCCTTCTTGCATCTTCATCTTGATAGTGGAAACACTTTGTTTGACTGCCCGTGGATGTAGGCTTAGGTCGAATCATGTAAATCTCTTTCTTGTTTGTGGTGTGATCTCTTTCTCTATCTCGTATTTTATTTACTATTTGGTTTATTTGTTGTCTTCTTTGTACGTGAAAGTCATCAACGTGATTAGACGTGTAAAGGCCATCTAGAGGGGTTTTTGCACAACATAAATAAATCGGTACCAGACCAAATCAGACCCGGACTGACCCAACCCAAGCTTAAGTAGTTACTACTTGGGCTACAACGACTAATTTTTGGCCGCTGTAGCTCACCTTTGTATAGTGCACCATGAGTGCAACCAGGAAATTGCTGGTTTTACTCATTTTCGATTTTTTGGGATCATGAACCCAAACCAAAGCAAACCGAACCGAACACCGAAAAATTCGGTTTCGATTTGGGAACGGTTTATGTGTTGGAAGAATTCGGTGTATCGAAACTGAATTTTTTGGCGTTCGGTTCGGTTTGCTTTGGTTTGGGTTTAGGAAAAAAAATTGAAAATGGGTGCAACCAACAATTTCTTGGTTGCATCCATTTTTAATTTTTTTTCCTCTAAACCCAAACCGAACCAAACACTGAAAAATTCAATTTCGGTTTGGGAACGGTTTATGTGTTGGAGGAATTCGGTGTACTGAAACCGATATTTCGGTTCGGTTTCAATTTGTGATGTACCGAACCGAAACCGAAACCGAAAAAATCGGATTCGGTTTAGTTCGGTACACCAAACTTGCATCCCTACTTACATAGAATATATGAAGGAAACCAATGAAATATAATTTTTTTTTATAAAAAAAATAGTTAAATAAAGTATCTATAAATCATTGGGCCAAATCTTAAGGTAATGCTTAAACATACAAACAAGAGATTTGCAAAATCTAAATATTTCAAATTATGAATTTGAAATGCCTGAATTTGAAATCCCCAAATTTAAATCCACATTCCCAAATGCAGCCTTACGGACGTCTCGAGTCAGCAGTGGAATGGAAAGGACGGGTGGCAATAAGCCGGCTAGGGTAAACTTAAGCTTCCCCGGTCAGATTTAAACTTAGTCCAAGCTAAACCCGAAGCTATGATTGGCTTATGATCACAAGTCCAAGCCCATAACTCAATAAACTTTCAAAGCCCAAGCCTAATTCTGATTATTTACTCATAAATTATTAATTGATTTGCAAACATTAACTTTATATTCTTAAAAATATAAAAATTAATACATTGCAAATATTTTATAAGAAGCTAATATCTTTTTAAGAAATTCTAAAGGTTAAAAAATAGAAAATTTATTATTCTTTACGTATATTATTTTATATGTTGAAGGTGAAGCTCAATTTACGCATCATATTTAGAGCCCAATGGGCTTAAGAGCTTAAGCCTAAGCTTCACATGTTTAAATTTTTTTGGGCTTAAAATGCTACCCAAAACCTGGCCCACGGGCTTTATTTCAAACCCAAAACGTCCTTATCTAGGCCAATCTAAAAGTCTGGGTCGGGGCACCTGACCCCTTGTCACCCTAATTCGATAATATGTCAAGAACGGCTAATTCTTTTATAATATATTAATAAATATGGAAGCAAATGACAATAATACCCAATTACCCATATACCAGTTGAGTGTTGTACCTTTTACGCAAAATACGTCATTTTGATGGAAAGCTATATTCAATTCTGCAGAATTTCGTTCTCATCATTTTTTTATATTATATTTTAGAGTTAATAGAACAATTATCATATTTATTTGGGGTGAGTCCACGGATCAAAATTTAGGGTTTCATTTCGGTTTGGGAGGGGACTGAAATAAAAAATTTTAACCGAAATTTTGGTCAAAAATTTCAATCTCATACAAAAAAATGACGAAAATTTAGATCCTTAGGTAAGTCAATAAAGTCAAACGAATCCAAGCCATTCAATAATCAATATGCTCCTCACTTTAATCAGTACTCCCAAATTACCCCTATCCCATAAATAATAACTATATGGCAATCGTGATATCAAATATCAGCCGATATCGATATGTATTGGTATTCAACTCGGATATCGGCCAATACGGTGTCAAAATCGGCGATGCCGCTATTTTTATTTTTTTTTAAAAGGCGGATAGGTATCGATATCGGTCTATTCGTATCGGTCCTCCATGGACTGATACTCGATATCGATACCAAGTTTGACACCTTGATGGCAATTGCTACACTGGGGCAATGGTCACGTCTAACCGGTTGAGCCAAATTTCAAGTTCAACCAGATATTCAGTCATTGGATATAAGAGAATCTTGATAACAAGTCATTCTGTAAACTTGGAAATCGTGAAAGTTAAGATTCTCTTATAACTTGGGGACCTGATTAAACACAAAATCCGATTCGACCAGTTGAACATTTCCCTACTACATTTACAGAGCTGGTATACGGTGTATGAGCCATCATATTAGGAGCGGATTTTAAGAATCTCTAGATTTGCTGGCGTGGCTAGTGTCCACTACAGTTCTTTTAAGGGATGTAACTAATGCTCAAAAATGGCTAGATTTTAGTGGAGCAGAAAGTTATGCCGTTATTTTTGTGTGATATGGGAACACTACTATGCTTTGTAGCTAACATTTTGAACAGCGCCTAATCTATGGCCGTGAGGGCTGTGGTACCTAAACAAAATGTTTTTGGGATAATTAGAGAAACATGCTTCAAAAACAAACTTCTTAGCAAAAAATATCTCACTTCAAATGTTTTTTTTATGGATTTTGAAACTTTAGAAAATCGTGAAAGCATTGAATTTTTAATTTTTCTTTAAGAAAACAGTGCTTTCACAGTTTTCTGAAGTTCTAAAATCCGTGAAAGCACCAATTTTCTAAAATATTTGAGGTTGGGTCTTTTTTTGCTAAAAAATTTGTTTTTGAGGCATTGTTTTCTAAATTAAGTGCCCTAGTATTTTCCCAAGTTACCGCTCATGGTATCCCACTTGGTAATTGTTCTCACTCCGGTACTACTTTTGAGCCCTAGGTAGCATGGATCAAAATGCCGAAAAATCGGTATGTATCGTCCGAGGCTAAAATCTGTACGTATCGGACGATACGTATCGGTATCAGACCGATACGGACGATACATTGAATGTATCGTTCGGCTTTTTGATACAACTGACTGATATAGTATATTCAATGTACCGTATCGTTCACCATCGATACTGATATGTACCGTCCGATACGTATCGGTATCGGACAAAATTTTGATCCATGCTAGGTAGTCCTTTCTCGGAATACCTCTACCGGGACTTAAACTTAAGATATGATGGTGGCTCTGGGTCTCTTTGACGATACTCCACGCCTGCTCCAACTGCTCTAGGAAGAGTTTTGCCAAAGTAATTGAAGATGAGGGGGCAAGTCCCTGGGAGAAGGGTTCTAGGAAGAGTTTTGCCAAAGTAATTGAAAACTGCTTAGAAGGAGCTGGCGGCGAGCGGCCAAGCGTGCCCAAACACAACCTTGCTATGAGCCTATAATTTCATTTGTTAAAGATCTAATTAAAATTTCCAAATGTCAAATTACTAGTGGAACCAAAGTTAAGCCCTTGTTAATTTAGGGGGATCAAACACCGTGAACCACTGACTCCTAGTAGTTTTTGTACCCATATGAAAATTGTAAAGGTTTTTTTCCGTAAAAATAAAAAAAACAGAGTTTTTTTGCAATCAACGATTCAATCTCTATTTAATATTGTTGAGTGGTTTAAATAAGATAATTATTTTTCGGCCTAATCTTTCATAAAATATAATTTGAGATCATGGGCTACCTATGAAAAGGTCAAACTTTAGTCCACATTCAACACATCCCCAAGTGTACGAAAAACTCTCCTTTATCACGGTGACTTTTGAGATGGGTGTCAAATAGAATCAAAATGGTACCAAAATCTAATTGTTTGAAGCATTTAGACAAAATACGATACCCAACGTCTGATTCAAGGCAGTATGCGTGGTGGTAATAGTGGAACCATAAGGTGAGAAGATCAAAACACGTTGCCATAGATAGCCATGTAGAAATAGGAAGCTTCGTTTTCACCAACTTATATGAAACGACGTTTGACTACGGAGAAAGACGAAAGAGTTGCTTCCAAAAGTGAAAAGGGTAATTTCGTCATTCCACAATCAACGAAGGAGATAATCCTACGATCGGAATCTGAGGAAGTGGAAAGAGGAAGAGCGAGCTTCATCTAAACTACAGCAGAAGGCCAGGCTTCTAGTCCAGAGGTGAAGAAAATTAGAGTCTTTTAACCGGTTGCTTTCCGGTCACTTATTGACAGTTGCAGAGTAATTGCAGGTCATTGAAGAACTCTCCCTCTTTCTTCCTAAACGACCTCCCTTCTATGCGCAATAAATGACTTCTACCTCGACCACATCATCTCCCAAGTTCCTCTGATCACCGTATTCATTTCCAAAATCAATTCTACGAAAGCAGGGGGAAAACAGAATGCTTCCATCAAAGGGAGAACGAAGCTAAATTTATTATCGATATTTAAGGAGAAGCCAGAGGTTTTTTTCACCGTCAGATCTGTTATCTGGAATTTGAAGGTCGATCATTCAAGATAATTTTTCAAAGTTTCGATTTGGTCATGAAAATTAGATGTTTCGATCGAAAGCAGGGCTTTTTTTAACAGCTCTGTTAGTGGATCTAATTATCGCTTACTAAAAATGGTTCTAGATCAACAAATTCTTCTCCTCGTCTTCGGAATTATCTTATTCCCCTGGATTTCCGCGCAAAACTCGAACAAATGTCTCCAATCCTGTAACGGGAATCGCGTACCGTTTCCTTTCGGATTCTCCGATGGCTGCAAAATTCCTTTAAATTGCAGCAATAACATATTTCTCGGCGATTTTCTTATCCAAAACATAACCTCCGACAGCCTTCTGATCGATCTGCCATCTGATCAATGCAACCGTCCGATCCGACACCTCGCGCAACTCTACGGTCAAAACTACGCGCCTACGAACCGAAACGCACTAGTTCTAAAGATGTGCAGCTCTCCGAGATCTTGCGTGATTCCGATGGAAGTCCTCGAACTTAACTTAAATCTTCAAAATTGCTCTTCGAGAAGAGAGAACATAAGCTGCCTTTCGAATGCAGAATCCGAAGGCTTCATCGGATGGCCTAACGTAACCAAGACCAATTGCAGGTTCGTAATCTCTTCAGTGGCCATCGTCGTCAATCAGATGAGACAGATTTCGCTTAATTTTCAGAAGGTGGAGGTTGGGTGGTGGATTGAAGGGAAGTGTAACTGCTCCCCCAACGCGAGGTGCACGACGATTAGGTCACCGGTCACCGGAAATGCTAGTTTCCGGTGTGGCTGCAACGACGGGTTCGAAGGTGATGGGTTCAACGAAGGAGCTGGCTGCCGGAGAGGTAAGTCAATAAGTCCCGGTTGCCGTAAAATTTAATTAAAATATTTTTTTTCCTTGCTTGATAAGGAAAGTTCCAACGCCCTATCGCTATTGAATCGATTGGTTAGATTTAGCTTAGATATAAACGATTTAGACCGTATCCTATCTGTTACGATTGTTAGTTACCTAGAAACGTTATAACCAATAAGTAACTAATTTAGCACTTGATATTTAACCTGTGTTCGGAGTAGCTCTTATAAGATCAAAGCAGTTCTTTGTCTGCTCTGTGTGATAAACTTTGGTATAAAGGGAGAATAATTTTATCACTTGAGCTACTCTTTATCCTGAAAGAGCTAATCCAAATGCAACCTTCACTTTTTAATTTCTATTTTTTTACTATTATTATTTTAATGTTCTAAATCACCTTCAGTTTTTCATAAAAAAACCTAGGCTATTTATGAACCGTACCGGTAATGATAATTTCATCGGTAGAGTAGGGGGTCACCGCTCTTGTAGACTTGTAGTGCCACCTACTCTTCAGATAAAAAACAATTGTTTTCGGCTCGCGGGATTCAAAGTCCACGCCGCAGACACAGCTCGAATGGTCGGTGCGCCACTCACCATATCGCACCAGCTCAATCTTAACACTCACTCATTGCCCTAGACATGCCAAAGCATTTATCTCATATTTTCCGTGACAATATAGCATATTAGCATGGTATTAAGTATGGGCCGATATAGGTATCGGTATCTTGGCTAATCAATACTAATATGGTTCCGTTACAGTATCGGGGCCATATCGGTATATGCCAATTCGGATCAGGTATCGGCCTATACCTCCTTTATGTGATTTTTTTTCTTAAAATAAAGGTGTATTGGTATCGGTGAAACGTATCACTCCTTCATGGACTGATAGCCACCCGAGTTAATACCTTGCATATCAAATATAGCATATAATTGTTTTAAGAATGGGGAGAATGCATTCGAACACGGATGGGTCCTTGCAACCTTGACATTAGATCACATGTCATGTGACATGATCAATCCAAAATAACACTTATTTTGGGGCATGTAATTTTTTAAAAATAATTTTTTATTTATGATTTTTTCAGTCCTCATTTAATGTGTCAAAGATAACATAACACCCTACAAATTTGGTGCACTAAATTGGACTCTTTTGACTACATTTTCAACAACGGCTATGTATCGGATCATGATCAAATTTTTTGTGGCATGTAGTCCATCTTATCTAAGTTATCGTGGCACTCGATCCACGTGATAGTGCCACATGATGCCCAGATAGTATGGATGCAAGGATTCTTTTTTATCATTTTAAGTAGAGTACCTTTAAATTCACTCACCCCAGGCTGAGACCGATTGACTACTTTGAGTCAAGCGGTGAAATCGTTTTTTTTTTAATTTCATGTGGAACATGTTTCAAAAAAGTGACCTGACAATTAGGTTTGAGCGCGATGAGTTCCATGTGATGTTAAGGTCACTTTTTTGGGATGCTTGTCATGTGAAAAATTACCGTTTGATGGTACATTCATGATCTCCAGATCTATCAAGATTTATCGTATGATAGATTGCAACGAAAAGTGATCTCCATCGTCTGATTTAAAATAATTAATGGGTTTTCCACTTGGGTGAACTAAAAAATTCAGTGGTGAATTTAAACCACACTTAGCCTCAAGATCAAGGTATCTAACTCGGTATTGACATCGGGTATTAGTATGATCTTCTGACCGACGACATATCATAACTACTTTCTTTTAAGAAATAATAAAAATACAAAAGAATAACTATATAGGTGATATCGATATAAATATCGGCCGATACTAAAGACAGTATTGATAGAAAATGATTGCTGCGTGGCCTAAATGAGGCAGCGTGAGCTAAAGTATTAAACCCAGGGACTATCTATGCAGAGCATAAAACTGTTGAGTGGTTGTTATGACTTATGATAGTCGAATATGTGCAATTTATGAGCTATGGACCATCTAACGGATAGTCAATTGATTCGATGGTCTAGATCATTTTACATTTATACTTATTAGTGATGTAAATGGAGGGCCCATAATCTTAATTGTCTTAGCCATACACTTATCATCACCATCATCATCATCATCATCACAACCTTAATACCATCAACGCACTTGTAGAGGTTTGAGCCATTACTCCAACACACAAAGTCGGCCCTTGCAAACAAGTTAAAAACGAAAGACCTAATTATTTGGGGACCTGTGTCATTTGAAAACACCTTTTAGCAGTCTGGTTTGGAGGCTATAAGCTAAAGACTTTAGTGCAAAGAAATTGGCATGAAACGCAGTCTCTATCATTTAGTTTGATGTAGGTAGCCAATGAGTCAGATATGACCTCTATGAAATCATATGATAGAGATTATATTTCATCCCAATCTTTTGTGTCCAAGATCTTTAGTTATGACCTTTAAATCAAATCGCCTAGCTGGTATTTCTACTTAGCACAGATCCCAAAATGCTCAAAATTTCTTTTACCTTATGTCCAATGGCTAAATTTGTATGTGCAAGTAACGGCTCCTTACGTAGTGTTGGATATAATTGTCTAGCAACACGCCCTTTATATATGTGTACTTGTGGTCGCGCCAACTCTGCCATTGAAAGCGTCTACGCCCCAAACCCGTTAAATACCGTTGATTACTTTTCATTACATGGTGAAAATATTTTTTTCACCCAAATCCTTCACGCAATGAATCTTGAGATCATGACGCACATATCTGACGATCAGTGTTTGATTCCATGTGTCACAAATCCTCTAAAAAAATGCTCTTCAATCATATGACACATTACGCTCAAATGTGATTTTAGGATCTTTTTTTAAAGATTTGGAACACATGGAATAAAAAACTGACCGCCTAATATGTGTGCCATTATCTCAAGATCCATTTTGTAGAAGATCTGAATAAAAATAATCTCCATCATATGATCGAAAACAATCAATGATACACATTGGCAAGAAGAGGTATCCTTTATATATATATATATATATATATATATATATATATTTTGGGATTAGCGACTTTTGATTCTTCTCCTTTTTCTGAAGTTTTGGATTCGTATGCTCTATTTAGTCAAAGCCTCATGGCTAAAATTCACGTAAATTTCGGTCACTTTGCACCGAAAGAGAAGGAATGATAATCAATACTGTTTTTTCTTCTTTTCTTTTGAAAGGATTTGACTAAAATCTTCTAGAACCCATTTTTTCTAACATAGCCTCCACTCTAAGTTGGTAGATGGTACCAATCCTTAATGGGAAGCTTCTAGTTATTTATTATTATCATTTTTTTTTTTTTAAATTTTTTGAAAAAAAAGATTAAATGATAACAATTTTTTAGTCCATTGGATGTAGTTATTTTTTTTTTGATACGGCCATTCGGCCGATATAGCCTCGAGAATCGAGGAGCAGACAAACATACACATATGATAATTGTGGAGCAGCAGTGTGATAGAGCACAAACTATAATGATGAGGATTAACTAACAGAACCTAGCCCACACCTTATAAACACAAGAGTGAGAAACAACGTGGAGGACGAGTATCGAACCCACGACCTACTCCCTCACAATGGAGGGAGTGTAGCAACTGGGCTAATGACTCTTTGGTAGATGTAACTATTGAGAACTGATGAATCATGCGATCTTTTGCCAATCACTTTTGCATGGAGCATTTAGTGGTGGGCAACAGGTACTAGGTGACCGATTGGGTAACGCGCACACAACGCAAATTATGGATGTTGACATGTACATTGGGAGGATATTGACAGTGGCGGAGCTATGTTATTCAATGGGGGGTCTCGGGATCCTCCATTGCAAGTTTTTTTCTTTAAAGTCTTTTAAGCTCCATCTTTTTAGGGGCAAGATCTTTTAACAAGGATCCCTCAAATCTCAAAATTTTAAGATATTTTAAAAACATACTTTTTTATCCACAAATTTTTTTAACGACTCCCAAAATTTTCTCTTTGTGTCTCAAATCTCACGCCTAAATTTCTTCCCCCACTGCCAAGTCCCAACATTTCTCGGTCTTTACTCTCTCTCTCTCTCTCTCTCTCTCTCAAATCTTAGCCACCCATCTCTTTTTATGACGTCTCATTCACTCTCCGATCGCCAATGCCAAGATTTCAGATTGTCGCCGATTTTTCGCTGAAATAAAAAATATGCTATAATTATTATTTTTAATAAATAAATAAAGGCCCTAATTTATTATTCAAAGTATAATTATTTTTAGGAATAATGGCCCCAGAGAGACATTCATACATCAAATTGTATTTAAACAATCTTCTATCATTAAATTAAAAATTTTGATCTCACATCATTAAAATATTCTTTACTATTATTACCATCTTACGACTATAAAAGATCTCCTATCAGAAAGATTTTGGCTCCACCACTGTATATTGACTCCCAAAGTCAAAACCAATAACCTGATTGATTAGTGGTTAATGTCTTCAGTGTGATTTTCGGCCTCTGGTCCATCCGCCAAACCTTTGCATCAAGTCTAATCGATGGGCATGCTCCAAGAGATGGCCTAATGAGAAAGTAAAGCCACAAACAAGGCTGCTATTAGCCTATTATTACGAGAGATCATTTTTGTCCCATCTTTCACTTAAGGGATTTTGAGATCGTGAGCTTATTATAGATGATTAGATATTAATTCCACGAGTCACACATCAAAAAGTGAATGTAAATCACATTTGTCGGTATGCTATGATCAAGTTCAGTTTTATGTAAATCACATTTGTTGGTATGCTATGATCAAGTTCAGTTTTATGATGTGTGTCCCTTGAAATCAACATCTGACAGTTCGATGAGAGGGGGCTACTTGTACAATGAATGGCAACTTCCCAAACGGTTGGAGCCGATGTAGTCAATTGAACAACTCCAAGATGGTTGAAAGGTTTTAATAAATTATATATCATTTTTTATATATAATAAGTAAATTATATATCATCACTTAGTGAAAGAAATGTCAGAACGCAATTAGTCTGATATAATGGCTACTTTTTAATTTTATTTTTTATGATTATTGGCCATCTTTTCTTTCACAGGTTCTTTGGGTTTGGGCTGCAATCCCTCAAGATACATGTCAGGAAGCTGTGGTGGAACTACCAGAGTTGTTGTTCTAGTTGGAGGTAATTTTTTTTCTTCTTATGTAGCGACCTTTAAGACGCGTTCATTTCGGACTTGGCTATCTATTGCATGGATCAAAATTTCGGCGGATGAAACACATCAGTTTCAGTTATGTCCGAAATAAAATCCTCAAAAAATAGGCTAAAATAACGATGTAGCAAATTATCGACCGATAATTTTAAATTATCAGGCGATATTTTGGGTTTAAAAAATAAATAAATAAAATTGAGCACCAAAATTTCAGTCTGGCCCTCAAAATTTCGGCTGAAATTCCGAAGTTTTGGTTTCGGTCATGCCCGAAATCGAAAACAAAATTGATATTTTGATCCTTGATCTTTAGTCACCGTGTCCACAGCGCACAGTCCGCTGGTAATCAGATCGCTATATATTAATTAACAACCCTTACACGAAAGCTAATGAAGCAAGCCTAGTGCATTTGTTGACCGGAGATATACTAGACTCATTCAAATTCATTTGATTGACTCTCTTGAAAGCATTTTAAAAATGAGTTAGTCTGCAATGGGTGACAACCCATTATGGGTGGTAAAATAGTCCAACGTTTACCGGACTTTACGACATGGGGCGGTTGCTCTCGCTGGACTTAAAAAAATTCTAGCTCTCTCGCTGTCTCTCTCCCCATTTTCTCTCTCTCTCCCCAGTTTCTCTCTCCAGCCTCCCTCTCTTCCAGTGACCGACAAGAAGTGACTTGCCTAAAGCAGATAATAGGGTACCATCATTTTCAAGTCAGCATTCTTCCCTCTCAACCCACGGTTCACGTGCTATCAAGTGGTCTGACTTTGATTGTTTTGAATATGGCAATAGAGATTGTTTTAGCTCTAATCTTTCCCAAAATTCATCAAAAGATAATGAGTGTGCCAACAAACTGTCAGAATTTGATTCCACCTGGCACAGATCTAACAGCCATGTTTCATGTATGCCCCTAATCATGTTCACTTTTTGCAATGCCTATCATACAAAATCAAGATGTGACTGTTTAATAGTAAGGCCATAATCTCCATATCCATTGTATAAGATCGAGGTGAAAGGCGATCTCCCTAGTGTACTCAAAATAATCAACTGTCTAAGCACTTGAAGTTCAAGCGGAGAGGGAAGAATTTTGGGTTGTACATGAAAGTACCCAAATTAATTATAAGTAAATTAAGAATACCATTTTACCTCCGTTGAAAACTGTTCCCGCAGCCATTATTACCTAAGGTGAAAATTGTTACCACATCCATCTCCACGACTAGACAAGGTATATATTGATGGCTTTGAATCATATGATTGGCATAGCTCTCCATTAGCCTCTGTATTGGCATAGCTCTCCATTAGCCTCTGTATTGGCATAGCTCTCCATTAGCCTTTGTCAGAGCAGAGTTCACCTGTTTTATTAGGTTTCTATCATCTTTGCTAACATCCTGCTACTTGCTTTAGCAGGTTGTCAGGTACCCTTTCTCTTTGATAACTCCTTGCATAGCAAAATTTTATGCAAGATTTACCTGTTCACCAATTCTACCCTCCTCTCTACTCACTCTTCGTCAGAGAAAATTTTATTTGCTCTAATAGGGAGTTAGTAAAGAGCAGAGAGGTTGCTGCTAGAGCAGACAAATTCTCATTTGTAGAGAATTAGAAAGAGAATGAGAACCAACTAAAACATGTGAACTTTGCTGTGACTGAGGCTAGCAGAGAGCTATGCCACACAACCTTACTGTCTGAGGATATACCCATGATCTCAAGATCGATTATGTGAAGATTGGAATGAAAAATCTTTGTCTGATTCAAAGTTATCAATGCTTGCGGATTTCCCAGGATTTAAATAATGGTCTCACTAAGTGAAGCCCTACATTTTTTATTTTATTTTTATACAATCATTCATCTTAGACAACCTCGAGAATTGAGAAGCGGACACACATACTACAATGGTGAGGGTTAACTAACATAACCTAACTCACACCTTGTAAAACAGAGTGAGATACCATAGACTGGAAGACGAGTATTGAACCCACGACCTATTCCCTCACATTAGAGGGAGCGTACCAATTGGGGTAATGCCTCTTTGGTGCCTACAGTTTGATCCAACATGAAACCTTCATTTTGTCTCACTTTGATGATATAATTAAACCACTTCATGAATGATAGTGGCGTTTTAGATATTTTCATAAAGCCTAAGAGTAGTTTAGGGACTAGATGGGAAGTCAATACGGAAACTTGGCCCTTGGACCAAAGTTAAAAGAATGACTTAATAGTTTAGGGACATGTGATGATGAAAATGTAGTCTGGCCGTCCGATTTGAAGTTCATGATCTAGAGATATTTAGTACATAAGATTAGATCAAAACCTGATCTTTATCATATGATTTATTATAGTCAACTGTTGAATTAGGTAATAGCCTTTGACTATAGTTAATCACACAATGAAGATTATGTTTCATGCTAATCTTTTGTACTTAATATCTTTAAATCATGGCCGTTAAATCAAACAATTTTGATGATATTTTCAAATAGTAGAGGTCACCAAACTTATAAGTCTTTGTTTTAAGTTCGGTGCAAGGGACAAGTTTCCGAGTGCAAGTAATGATTCCCAAATTTAAATTGCAAACGATTTTCTTTGTCAAAATACTTAAAAATGGTGTTTAAATGATCTTACAACATCATTGGTGTAAGATGTGGGTAATCCAAAACATCAAAGTGCTAGATCATTGATTAAAGTGAAACAGGCTATAAAATGGGGGTTTAGGGAGATTTAAATCGTTCGATATGTGGCCTATAATATCAACAGTTGTTTTTAGTTTTAATGACTAATATAAAAGTTTATCAATCGAATAGTTCACATCCACTTATAAGCATGTTTCATTGGGCTGAGACATATTCCAATGATAGATTGCTAGTTGGGCAATTTAGATTGATCATAGATGAGTGCCATATGACATAATGATAAACTACACTTTAACATGAAGAGAGAAAAAAAGTCTAATTTTAATTATATAAGATAATTTATATACTATTTAGCGTTTAATTTAAGTATAAATTCGCCCTCCCTAGAAGAAAATCCTGGGTCTCTCACGGGTGCCAGCCACCCTTTGGGAGTTTGGGTTGCTCCAGTATTATAATGGCTGTGGAATAGTATACATTCATGTGAGGGCACGGCATATTGTTTTCTCATCAAAAAGTAGCTAATAAATAAGCTCATGATTACTACCATGTTTATGAGCATAGGGACAAATTTCTCCAAAATTCACTGAAATAGGGGAGTGGAAGGAAACTTTTATGAGTACTAGATCACAAGCCATGTGGCATTAGATTAAAAAAAATATTCCATTTGATACCACATGTGAAGAGCTTGGGATTTGTAATTTTTTTTAATGACATTTTTGCCCATCAAATAATATATCCAACATAGGGTAACGCCCACTTATTCACGTGTCTTGCGATTTTCCAACTTTGATCACAACTTTGAATAACTATTGGATTTCGCTCAAATTTTGTATGTGGGACCTGATTGATCTTGCCCAAGTTGCTGACTCATTTAATCTTTGGATTGAGTGCCACGTGGAATTCAGCGGGCTCATAGATAGCGCGAAAAATGCTATCCTCTTAGATAGCATCCTACCTCATATATATATATATATATATATATATATATATATATATATATAGAGAGAGAGAGAGAGAGAGAGAGAGAGAGAGAGAGAGGAAAAGGCCACCGTTCTCCATGGGAGGATGGTCACCGTCCTCCAACCTTCCACGTGGCACCTAAAATACTTTTTGGGTGCCACGTAGATCTTGGGTGCATTGTTTAGATTATCTTTGAAAAAAAAAAAAAAAAAACTCATCTCCAACGTGTATATTTTGAACCGTGAAATAGTGGACCAATGAAAATCGTCAAACTTTGATTTGTAGATTTAAAATTTATTTTTAAAATTTTTTTAAAAATATTGATCCGAACTGTCCACCTATGCTCTACGTAGATTTTGGAGGGCCTAATCGGCTCCCTATATATATATATATATATATATATATATATATATATATATATATGTTGGCATCTGATTACTCATGAACCCTATATATATATATATATATATATATATATATATATATATATATATATATATATGTTGGCATCTGATTGCTCATGAACCCTATATATATATGTTGGCATCTGATTGCTCATGAACCCCCTTCGTCGACAGGTCGGGCATATAAAAACTCCTGTAAGATTTGTCTTAGATAGGAAGAAGGAGCGATTGCTCACTTACAAATTGAACTGTTCACCTTATTTAACAGAAAGACAATATTTATGGGACTTGTGCCAGTGAAAACACCATCTAAGCCCGATGATTTGACTGTATGAAAATATATGATAAAGCTTGTGTTTCGCGCCAATATTTTGTACCAAATATCTTTACAACACGGTAGGGATGCAAGTTTGGTGTACCCAACCGAACCAGAATTTTTTGGTTTTCGGTTTGGTACACCCCAAGCCAAAGTTCGGTAGGCTTTTTCTTTTCTTTTCTGAAACCGAAACTGATTCAGTTTGGTTCGGTGTGGGTATTTTACCTAATTTTAATGTATTTTTAACCTATTGATTTGAAGATGTCTCAACTCAATGTCTCACTCCTCAGGTCTCATTGTTGGAGCTTTATTAATGGCCGGTACAACAACCCTCTGCTACTACATCCGACGACGATCTGCTCGGCTGAGATCCCGAAAGAGCACAAGACGTCTACTATCGGCAGCCACAGGCTCCTCCACCATCCCATTCTACACCTACAAAGAAATCGAACGAGCCACAAATGGCTTCTCCGAGAAAGTTAGACTAGGAACCGGGGCCTACGGAACCGTTTACGCCGGACAACTAAACAACGATGAACGTGTCGCCATAAAAAGGATCAGGCACCGAGACACTGACAGCATAGATCAAGTCATCAATGAAATCAAGCTTCTCTCTTCAGTGAGCCATCCGAATCTCGTCCGCCTCTTAGGATGTTGCATAGAGAGAGACGAACAGATCCTCGTATACGAATTCATGCCTAATGGAACTTTATCTCAGCATTTACAAAGAGAAAGAGGCTCGGGTCTTCCCTGGACCGTTCGCCTTACCATTGCAACGGAAACCGCTTCGGCTATTGCCCATCTTCACTCTGCCATAAACCCCCCAATATATCATAGAGACATCAAATCAAGTAACATACTAGTAGACTACAGCTTCAGCTCTAAAGTCGCGGATTTCGGCCTTTCGAGGCTTGGTATGGTTGAGAATTCCCACATCTCTACAGCGCCTCAAGGGACACCGGGTTATCTTGACCCGCAGTATCATCAGAACTTCCACCTTTCTGATAAGAGCGATGTTTATAGCTTCGGGGTTGTACTTGTTGAGATTATAAGTGCCCTTAAGGTAGTGGACTTTTCGAGGGCTCAGAGTGAAGTTAATTTGGCTGCACTCGCTATAGACCGGATCGGAAAGGGATGTGTGGATGAGATAGTAGACCCATTTCTTGAGCCACATAGGGATGCTTGGACCCTTTCCTCTGTTCAAAAGGTGGCTGAGTTGGCGTTTAGGTGCCTTGCATTTCATAGGGATATGAGGCCTTCCATGATAGAAGTAGCTGATGAGCTTGATCAAATTAGGCTTAGTGGGTGGTCGCAGATTGAAGTGGCATCATCGGCAAGGTCTTCCTATTCATCACCGGGGAATAGGAGTGAGAAATCTTGGGCAACGGCAAAGACGACAGGAGCCGAGAGCAGGAGATTGGTTGTGCCTACGCGGACTGATTGCGTAGTGGTATCTACGGAGGAAGTGGAGGGGAGCTCCCCTGTTTCTGTGCAGGATCCATGGTTTAGTGGAGAGAGCTCTCCTTCAACAAATAGTTTGCTGGGAAATATAGCCAGGTGATCAAATTCTAATCTGATTTTTAGTTCTTTGGGGTGGTTTTGTTAATCTTGTCTATACCATCTCATGAAAATGTTGGCAATATTTTTTTCTGAGCTCTCGCAGTTTGTTGTTCGGTTGTGTAAATCTATTACAGTTTTACTAGGGGTTTTTTGGTTTTTTTTCTCTCGGTTTTTAGGGTTTTATCTTGAACCACTGAGGGTGTAAGATGGTCTGGCATTAGACTTGACTGACACCCTACCATTGCAGGTTAAGATGTGAGCAATCCAAGTTATAAAAGTAATAGATTTGAATCAAGTGGGCCAAAAATCACTTATTTGGATCAACTGTTCTATATACTCTAATATATATATATATATATATATATATATATATATATATATATATATATATTCTTTCAACAGTATATATATTACAGTGAACCAATCACACAGTTACAATCCTTTAATAGGTTTGGTTTATGGATTGAGATATGTGTCAATGATGGACGTCCGCTTGAACTATTGAGCTTGATTACGATGTAAGCCACATGACATAAAAGTAAAGTATATTTTAATAGTATAAGATAAAAAACATTATGTCATTGGGGTAAAATATTTAAATCTCGGTAGGAGATGGCCGCTACATGATTGTATTGAGCATGATGGTGCCCTCCAAAAAATTAGATCTGTTGCCTGCTCCTGATCAATCAAGATATCCTGTGAATGGCTGTGATGATAAGTCTCTCCATTTATTAGACTACTGTATATGGTTATCAGTGTCATCTATTCACATGCAACCTATCATAATGGGAGACTTCTAAGTGATTGTAATATGCTGTAATAGCTATTTCCAATATCTTACATGTATTATAAATAGTATAGTTCTAAAACTTGGCGAAGCAGCGAGTTAACGCGCTTCAGTTCCTGGGCTCGCTTGGATTTTGGATTGAGTTTGAGTCGATTCAAGATTTTGATAGGATAATGCAATCAGGGTTCATAAACTACTCTTATATAAAAAATATTTTCATGAGATAAGATTTTAAAAATCACTTCCATCTCATCTTTAAAAAAAATATTAAAATACCCATTTTATTAATATATTATTTTTCCATCTTTTTCTTTGTAATATATATTTTTCTAATTTTTATAATATGTAGCAACTCGAGTTTTTTTTTTTGATAATGAATATATTCATTAATGAGTAAAATAAGATGAAATTACATCATAGAGTTGGGGAGGGGTATCCTCCATCTTGATTTCATCAGTCTCTTTTCAATCCGATTTTCGACAATATATCTCTGCATTGGCTCGGACTCAATGATTTCGTCAGTCTCAACATTGGCTGTTCTCATAATATGCTTAGTAGAGTGGGATCTAAAAACCATTAGACACTCAATGATTTCGTCAAAAATATAGCCAAGCTCCGAGATGCCATTCTTTGAATTTCTGACGGCATTTATTACTTGGGTAGAATCTCTTTCAAAGTCAACGTCTTGAGATCCACATTGATAAGCGAAACAAGCGGCTTCTAGAAAAATAAAAGCCTCAAAATGACCCGGTTTAAAAACATTTGGAATGTTTTTAGCCATCGAAGCAAGAACCATTCCATCGTGATCTCGAATAATAACTCGTACACCCCTTGTTATATCCCTTTCACACTAAGCACCGTCAAAGTTTATTTTAAATTAATCTTGGGTGGGAGGAGACCAGGATACATCCGAGGGCTTTTAAATTTGGAAGTGCACGTCCTGGGTTTTGTTTTGTTGAAACTTAGCCAAATAGCATTCGGCCTGCATAGAGAGAGGTTGGGTCCTTATGTTTGAAAGGTCATCACCGACTATATATACCAAGATCTGAAACTCTAATTTACCTTCAATTCAAAGTCAAATTCAAATTGATGATTGATGGCCCACATCTTTGATAGACTAATTGTTGAATAAGGTTTAATCCCAACCACCAGTATCAATCGATTGAGTTGGGAAAATCAATCGATTGAGTTTGAGAAGTCAACTACCGGTGTCAATCGATTGAGATTGGGATGTCAATCGATTGACTGATGAGCGGATGCAGACCCGCAGGACTGACAGTTGACTGGTGTCAATCGATTGAGGTTGGGATGTCAATCGATTGACTGTTGGGCGGATATAGATCCGAAAGTTTGGTATAATTGGCTATTTTCGGGAATCTCACTTTAGCCAAGGTTTTCTAAGTGATTAGGAGACTATTTTTGGAAGAGTTTTGAATACTTGCAACTCGTAGGAGATTTGAGAGTTAGGTATCCAAAAGGAGCTTGGAGCCTATTGGAAGGAAAGTTTTTTCTAAGGATCTAGAGAGAGCTTGGTGAAAGTTCATGTGAGAATACTTTGAGAAAAAAAGTATTGAAGAATAGGTTGGGGATTGAAGATCCAATTGAAGCCGTTTTTGTGTCGGAATCCTAACTATATTCCGGTAGATCTCTTCTCTATTATTTGAAGGATTGCGTCCTTGGTTTAACAATGAATTTGTGGTTGAAGATTGTGCTAGATCTTGATTGAGTTTGCACTAGAGAGAAGAGAGTGTGTGTGTTGTAAACATTCATAAAAATAGTGCATATACTTCCGTGGACATAGCCCTCGATTGAGTGAACCATGTAAATCTTCGTGTTGTGCGCGTAATTAATTTTTGTCTGAATCTTCTTATTTTTTCGCATTTATCGCAATAGAGAGTTCGTAGAGTGGGTAGAATTCCTAAGACTAATGCCCCCCGAAATTGTACTCATCAGCCATCACACAAATTCTATTCGCAAATCACTTGCTTGCTTTTAGATGGTGAATAAAATGTGGTTTAAAAAAAAAGTTGAGTGATGGATGATTTATGATCATCCAATTGCTTCGATATTTTGGGCAATGATCTAACCAAGATATGGCTGATTGGTAGGATAGTTTGAAATTGAATCATTATTATAGAGGTGAGTTATTGATATATATATATATATATATATATATATATATATATATATATAGGCCTGGGCCTATGCGTTCAGGCGTAGATATATCTCTGCACCTATTGATATGGGCGTGACACGTAGTCTTTTTTTGAAACGACATGTATAACTTTATAATAATTTCATCACATTTTAACTAGAGTTATATTTGTTTTAAAAAAGTGCATAACCTTTTAAATATCTTGCACATAATCACCTGAGTGTCAGAATCCCACCAACCCACCTTTTTTCTATCCTCTCTCCCTAGAAGAAAAAATAGAAGGACTTCTCTATTACCTCTAGCTGACGTAAATGGGTGCCACTGTTTTGCTACCGAGATGGCTTCGCCAGTTGAGGTGTCAGCGCTTCGTTATCAAGGTACCAATATTTCATTATCGAGGTACCAACACTTTGTTATCGGGGTGTTAGCGCTTCACTATAGAGGTGTCATTGCTTCGCTATCGGGGTGTCAACGCTTTTCTATCGGGATGTCAAAACTTCGCTACTGTGGTGTCAACGCTTCTCTCCTGGGGTGCCAACATTTTGCTACCTGGGTGCTAACGCTAAATGTCGTTCATAGAGCAATCTGGGCGTAGAGAAATCTCTATGCCCGAGTGCATTCTCTCCTTAGTCAGATATTATCACGACCCGAAATTCTATCCCATGGAGGGCCTAGAATTTCGAGTTATGACCTGCATGCATCCTAGATATGCTAAGTGGACTTACTTCTAATCAGAGTTATTCCACAAAATCCGTGAAAGCCAACATATAAAGTAGAAACATAAAGATTATCATAAATAATCGAACGAAAGCAATGAATCCAAGTAATCCACCAATAAAACAATAATGCAAGTCGGAGACAGATCCGATAAAATGAAATCATATAGTCGTCGACAATAATATAAAACGAAGTTCAATATTGAGTCTAAACACATCAATCTCACGGATCCGAAATAAGACCCAAAAATAAAAAGAAAATAAATATAGTAAAATTATATTTAGGGTTAGCTATGTTCTTCTTTTATAACAATATTCATGTATATAAAAAAAGGAAGAAATATTGAAAAAAATAATTAATATAAGATCCTAATTAGGGAGAAAGAAATATACGAAAAAATAATTAACATAAGATTATAATTAAGATAAAAGGAACTAATTAAAATAAGATTCTAATTAGAGAGAAAGAAGTATATGAGAAAATAATTAACATAGATCCTAATTAAAATAAAATGAACTAATTAAAATAAGATTTTACTTAGGGAAAAAGAAATATACGAGAAAATAATTAATATAAGATCCTAATTAGGGAGAAAAAAGTATAAGAGATGGTCAAAAGGGGCAAATTTTCTTAACAAATCAAATTACGAAATTGATAAATTAAATATGCAGATCTATTAATTTATGAGATATTAAAGTTTAAATAAGATTTTTAAACCTGTAGATGCACGACGAGATCTGAGAAGAATAAGATGGATTGATGGGTACCCATCTCTTGAAGCGTGAACGGTAGATCTATGATGGTTCGGATTAAAAAGGTTGATGCCCAAGGCGTCGGCTCGTCTAAGTCTTGAGAGAGAATAATTTCTTATTATAAAGAGTAAAGAGCTTTTAAAATAGTAGAAAGTTTTAGGTTAACTTTAATTAAGATTTCTCGTAAATGATTTAATAAAATATGAGCTTTTCTTGAGAAAATGTTTCATTCCAGCTAAGCAAGTGGTGTTTCTTTCCTGAAATTACAGTTATATCTTTTAATTTGTTTCATCACTTAAAATGGGAGTAACTTTTTATATTATCGTGAGAAATCAACAAATTATATATCGTTGAAATCGTATCGACAAACACTTCACAATTAGTCCAATATTGATAAAGGAAAAATTAAATTTTTTCTAAAAGACAGTGAATTCCGATGTGAAGCACTAATACCCTACACGGTGTGGTACAACATCTAACACCGTTAAAATAAGTTAAAAAGTCTGGATTGTTTTATATATATATATATATATATATATATATATATATATATATATATAGATCGTGGCGGAACCACGTAAAATCGAGTGCGGGCGGGCACCTGCACTCATACAAAAAAAAAATAATTTTTTTAAGGTACCCTTTTAAGAGATAACCTAATCTCCCTATGTCGCCCTCCCTAAATTTAAGCCGGCCCTCTTTTCTCTCTCTAAAAATCAAGCGCTCGTCCTCTCGGCGAAGATACCTTTGCCAAGCTCACACAAACACAACCGAGAAAATTGAATCCATCATTGCCTAAACACCCGGCACCATATCTGGCTCTCTGTCCTCTCGGTTCTCACAAGTCGTCGATTAGGTCATCCAATGGAGGATGGTGACCGTCCTCTAAGATACACATGGAGCTCCACGTGCCACCCAAAACACTGTTTGGGTGCAACGTGGAGCACAGGTGGACGGTTTAGATCAATATTAAAAAAAGAAAATTTGAAAAAAACTTTTTAAACTCAAAAGTCAAAGTTTTACATATTTCATTGGTCCACATTTCATGGTTCAAAAAACACACAGTGGAGAGGAGTTTCAATTATTTTTTTTTTAAAGATGATCTAAGCAATGCACCCGAGCTCCACGTTACATCGAAACAATATTTTGCATGCCACATGGAGCTCCACGTGGAAGCTTGGAGGACGGTGACCGTCCTCCCATGGAAGACGGATACCTTTTCCTATATATGTATATATATATATATATATATATATATATATATATATATATATATATATATATATATATATATATACTAAAAACTAATTGTTAAAAGTTTTTAATGGCTCAGAATTTAGGGCATTTAAGTAAACTAACAAAAATTTCTTCAATCTACCCTCAAATGCCTAAATTAATGGGCTGAAACCCTAACCTCTACGACTCTTATCATGCTAATGTACTATGAAATGAAATACTTTGATTAGATATTTTATTAGAGGAGTAGAAGTTTTTATTATTTACATGTAAATAAATTAAAATATAATAAAAGAAAAGGATGATAATAAGAAATAAATTTAAATAATTAAAAATAATAATAGCATATTACTAGACTCCAACTCGATACAGCCGAGTTAGAGTTGAGTTGTCATAGGCTCAAATATAAAAGAACTCGGTCAGGTCGAATATGAAAGAGCCACTCTCACGTTGATCCTGACTCGAACTCGGCTTGTTGGGAGTCCTATTGCCAATTGTACATGTTTAAATATCGGTGTATTACATTGATTATCCGGAGCATGGGTCAAAAAATTGTCCGATACCGATACATATCGGTTTTGGACTTGGGCGGTACGATACAAAGACATTATATCGTACCCCCTTAAAAATAATGTACTTATCGTCCGATACGGACAATGTATAGCCCGTATCGGACGATACATTGAAATTATCGGACGATAATTTCAATGTATCGTCCGATTATATATATATATATATATATTTTTTTTTTTTTGATTGTCTACATAATTGATGGCTACTGTGTAGACAATCGTGTAGACAATCAGAATTTTTTTTTTTTTTTTTTGCTAATTGTCTACACAATCGATGGCGATTGTCTACACAGTCGCCATCGATTTTGTAGACAATCGGAAAAATAAAATAAAAATTTAATGTATCAAACCGATACATTCAATGTATCGCCGATACATCGAATGTATCGGCCGATACCCGATACCTATCGTCCTGGAGGTTAGGACGATACGTATCGGCTTACCGATATTTTGATCCTTGATCCGGAGGCCACTTAAAAAAAGAGGCTGAAATCTGGGACATCCTAGATTTATTTATGTAGGAAGGCTGCACATTAACCTAGTTTTTATTGGCTTAAAAACCCCCTGCTTATACATTAAGTTATGGATCAAAATTTTGTCCCATACTGATACATATCGGTATCGGCACCACCAATACGGTACATTGAATGTACCGTATCGGTGGTCTACATATATTTTATCGAATGATACATTCAGTGTATCATTTAATATCGGGTATCGTCTGGTACCGATACCTATCAGTTTTGAGCTCAAACGCTGAGTATTGGTAATCCGAAAGTTTAATCCTTGGTTTAAATTCGACTTCCAATGCATCTCTAACGCTATGTTTAGGTAAGCTCTTATAAAGCAGATGCTGCTCTGCGCAGATAGAGAGCAGTTTAATCTTTTAAAACAGTTTCCTGTTAGACCGAACGAGAGCGAGAAGCAATTTTTTGTTCGAGCGAAAGAGCCGCTTGGACCCAAATGCAGCCTAAGATGGCATGAGATGATGAAACGAGATATATTCCGTCATTTTCTGGAAACATAGGGTTAATATGGACATATGGTACTTCTTCGTTTACCCGATAACATAAATCAATTAAATATCGTACACTTGCGTAGATACAATTAATAAAGCATTAAAAATACTTAAAAGATGGTCGTAAAATTACGGTAGAGGCCGACGTAAAGGTCGATTCGGACCCCCTTTACGGAATTTGACACAGCGAGACCAAATTAACAATCACCCACTAACCGACTGATTCCGGCCACATATCGGCCGTACGATTCACAAAAATTCCAGAAAATATAAGGCACGTAAGTAACGGCGGCTAAGGAGCAGAGAAAGCGTCGTCCAACTCCAACCACCTTTGTTCCTCATCCGTTAACTTTTCCGTCGTCCGAGATAACGGCGAGCTTAGTAGCGCTTGTAATGCGTTTCGGACCTTGTTTACGCGTTTTCTCTGCCTGATACGTCGCAGCACGGTGGCTTTGTCTAGGGTTGCCCACTGTTGAGTTTCGGATTCTTTATTTGGTCTTAGGCAGAGGTGGCTCGTGACATAGTTTCGGGTTTCGGGTTGTTGGGGAAATCCGATTTCTTCTGTAGGGGAAAGCGAAGATGGTTTCCGTGAGACCATGGAAGAAGCAGCCATTTGATAGAGAATAGCGAGAATGTGGAGGGAGACTTGGGGAAAGGAGATGAGTGGGGTTTTTTATAGCCTGTTTGTTTTTTGGTGGGCGAGTAGTTTAAAGCGAAGCGGTTTTGTGCTGGCTGGATTGCAGATCCGGGTTTTGAAACCGTGGTTGTATGGCGAGTAGTTTAATGTGAAGCGGTTTTGCTCTGGCTGGATTAGAGAACCGGCTTTTTAAACGGTAGTTATATGAAAAGGCCGTGGTTTATTCGAATTATAAAATGCCGGAAATAACCTTTTTGGACTTACCCATAGACAAAGTTTCTCAGGATCGGAGAAGGAAGGGAACAAATGCGTAGGCGGGCACTTTATCAGTCACGTCTTAAACCATTAATGTGTTGAATTATTTTGGTGTTTAAATGCGGCTAAGGAGAGTTGTGTCCTTTATTAAATAAACGGGAAGTTGTATCCTTTATTAAATAAAAATGTTTAACGTTTTTGGGAGCAATTATTTTATTTTTATTTTTATTTTTTGATACGATTATTTGGCGATACAACTTTAAGAACTGAGGAGCATACACGCCTATACATATAACAATTATGGAGTAATATGAGGGAGCACTAACTACAATGGTGAGTGTTAACTAACATAACTTAACTCATATATTGTAAATAGGGCTTTCAATGGGTCAGGTTGGGGTTCAATCCGGCCCTAGCCTATATGGGCTTCGTTCTCAAATATTTCAGCCTGGCCCTAACTCGGGCTACGATGTACTCAACCCAACCCCAGCCCCTACCTGTCCAGGCCGAGCTTGAGTGTTTTTTCGAACTTTTTTCTGACTGTTTTTAAAAAAAAATCAAATTTGATTAAATTATTTTTTGGGGTTATTTTTTCTAATAAAATTGGGTTGAGTTATTATTATTTTTTCTAATAGAAGTTTAAAGAAGGTTAAAAATTTAATTAAATAATTATATTACCATTATAGAGGCTCAAGTACATGATTTTATTCAAATATTTTACTTTAATTTGTTGCATAATAATTATAACGGACAGTTGCTTAAAAATCTATTAACAAGCCATCCAAGTTGTATGACTAAAATACTATGCAACGGTTGCTTGAAAATAAATTAAGTCATCCAATTTGTCCATGCTCAAAGTTTAAATAGTTCAACGGTTTAATCTCAGGGCATTTAAGTAAATCATATTTAACTATATAAAATATATATATATATATCCGGGCTGGATGTTGCAGCACTCAACTCAAGCTCGGCTTGGATTTATCCGGGTTGTAACATGTTTAGCTCGATTCGGATACTAGGCCGGGTTTGCTTAATAAAAAATATCACTTTTTTCGGATTGAATGCGAGCCAAAAATCGGGTTGGCTCGGCCCATTGAGAGCCCTACTTGTAAAGACAAGGGTGGTAAGGACGAACATCGAATCCACGACCCACTCTCTCACAATGGAGGGAGTGTACCAATTGGGCTAATGCCTCTTAGGTTGGGAGCCATTATTTGCACAAGAGAAGTTAGGCTCACACATTATTTTAAAAGAAGGGCAATGGTCAAGGTCTTACCAAGTAGAATCCGATGAGCTAGAAATCCGATTCTACATGATTGGACCTGATCATTACCCTTTAAAAGAAAGTACTTTGAGTACTTTGGTCTAATTTGATGTCTTTGATAAAAAAATCGTAAGTAAAATTTTTTGACACCCGACAAGATGTTTATCATATGATTCATTACTGTCAAAGGCTATTATCTCATTAAACGGTTGCTTGTGTTGACTCATGTGATAAATTTCAATGTTTTTAAAATTCTTTATTATTACAGGTTAGTAGATAGTGTCCTTCAGTGTCCTTCAAATATGACTTAAAGGGTGATATCACATGACACAGGTCCCCAAAATATGTTTTTTTAATGATCGTTTGCTTCCTTTTTTTTTAGTGACCAAGTTCTTGATTTACATATCTAAGAAATCAACGTTGTGTTGAAGAATTCTCCTAAATTTTTTTTGATGTCTCCTCATCTTAACGAAAAAGTATTCTCTTTATTTAACGTGGCCCACCGTTAATAGATAAAAGATGCCAAATAATGTGATGAAATAGAATTTTGAGATATGATTTGCGCTGCTTTTATAACTTTATGATCAAATACGGATGCTTGATTATTAAAATATTACTTAGAATGGATTAAAGTCATTTGGCCTATCTGCCATCTCTTTCGTTTGAGCATCCACTAACAGAATAAGCAAAATTTATTTGTGAAAGCCAGGTAGGGCCTGCGCTAGCATTTACGCCTGAAATTTTAATGGGCCAAACTGGTGTGTAAGCTCCAATTGCCCGTTGGGCTCTTATATATTATAAGTATATTGAGGTTTACTTGTAATATTAAAAAAAAAAAATCTCTAAAAAGTTAGATTTTCTATTTTTAAAGTTTAGACTCTTTTTGGAAACAGGTATTAATTTCTTAGGTACTCGCAATTTACTAATTTTTTTAATTTGATAAAATAAAGCTAATTTTTGTAAATTAATAACTAATTTATGAATAAACGGGCTGCGCTAGGCCTGACTTAGGGCTTTAAAGTTTATTGCTGGCTGAGCTTAGACTTGGGATCATAAGCCCAAAACGTACTTGGGCCCAAGCCCAGCCCATTGCTACCCTTATGGATGGATGCATTAGGGAGCCAATACTTGCACACGAGTAATTAGCCCTTGCACATAATTTACAAAAAAGGCATGACATTTTGAGGTCAGATTTGAAGGCCAACATCTAAAGTTCTTAAGGGTAAAAGATTGGCGCAAAACAAAATATCTTTAATACAAGTCAATACAATTAATTGTTGAATCGGATAATGACCTTTGACTGCAGACTTCAAATCAGATGGCTTAGATGGTGTTTTTATATGGCACAATAAAAAAAATACTAAATTTTTCTGTAACCTATGTGAAGGGCCAACTCCTTGTGTGAGTAATGGTTCGATGCATGGATTGTGGCATAAAAATCGCTTATATAATTATGCTTATTTAATTCAAATTCAGTCATTTAAACACTTTCAAAATTTGATTGATATACAAAATATACACAAGATTGTCTTATGCCCCAATCTTTCACACAATAGATCTTGAGATCATGGCCGTATCAATATCATCAAACGGTCAGTGTTTTATTTTATATGAGATCTTAAAAAGTGATTAGAAAATCATGTGACACACATCAAGCTCAAACATAATATTTAGGTCACTTTTTAAGATGTGTACCTTGTGAAATAAAAAACCAAACATATGATGGGGTGTCCATGATTTCAAGATTCATTTCGGGGAAGATTGGGATGAAGAATGATATCCCTCAAAGATTTACTAGGTGCAAATAAAGTCACCCAATATTTTTGATTTTTAATCTTTGAGTGCCTTCAAAGATTGATTTTTCCTTATATATATATATATCCATTACTTGCACACGCTTTTTAAGTGATTGCACCGAATTTAAAAAAAGACTTGGTATTTTAGAAACATGTGATATGCAAAAATGCAATATGGGCCGTCTAATTTGAAGTTCATGATCAATAGATCTCTACTACATAAAATTTGAGCAAAACACTATACTTGTTATATATCTATTGTAGTCAACTATTAAATTATATGATAGACTTTGACTCTATTTAATCAAATGATGAAAATTATATTTTGTTCTAATATTTTGCAATTGATATTTTTAAATTATAGCCTTTAAATCAAACGACTTAGATGATGTTTTCACATAATAAAGTATGCCAAATTTAAAAGTCTTTTTTTTTTCTTCAATTTGATGCAATCCGGTGCAATCACTTAAAAAGCCGTGCGGATATCACTTTTTCTTTTAATTCGGTGTTGTTTTTTCGGCTAACTGGTGTAGAAAGCAATAGCGAGTGCAATCTAGGGTTGCTGTTAATTAAAAAACCACGGGTACTTTTGTCGGTTTTTGGTAAACTGATGGCGTTTTCGTAGATTCGACTGAAAAGGACTCTGCAGGTATCTTTTCTTCGGGGCATTCCTATTATCCATTAGGATGGATCTTATTTGATAAATACAATACATTATTTATTTCAACTAATTGTAATTATTTAAATCAATCATAACGCATGTTATATTTATAATTTTATTTATACACTTTCTCAAATAGAGTATTGTAACGCATTATAAATAATATAATTGATTATGAAAATTTATTTATTTTATCTTCTTTTTTTTTTGTTCATCTTCTTATTTTTAAACACTAAAATGATATTTAAATGATCTTACATCATAAAAATCAGAATGTTTTTTTATCTACACCATTAAAATGTGATTTCTCATTATACCATGTGACCCACATCTGTGATCAGACAATCTATCATTGGAATATGTCGCAGCTCAAAGAAAGATGCCTGCGAGTAGATGTGAAATATCCGATTGCTGAACTTTAATATTAGCCATTACAGGTAAAAACATTGATTGATATTAATTATTATAGTCTACAAATCAGATAGTTTAAATCTCCCTAAATCAATAGTTTTGCGCTGTTGCACTTCATTCTATGTTCTATCATTTTGATGGTATGGATGACCCACTTAAACCATTGATGCTGTAAGATCATTTAAACACCATTTTAGTGTTTAAATGAGTGTATGGAGAATCGGTCCCTTTCATTCTTAGCACAAAGAAACATGCCTATAAATAGCTGGGAACCATCCGATTAATGAACTTTAATATCAGCCTTTAAAACTAAAAATAATAGTTGATATTATAGTCAATAGATCGGATGGTTCAAATCTCTTACAAAGTTTGATCTTTGGCTAATGCCCTTCAAATGTATGATCTATTACTTTGTTGGAGTGAGTTACCCACATCTTTAACCCTTAATGTTGTATGATCATTTAAACATTATTTTGGTGTTTAAATGATGGCTAAGTGAGTTAGGTCATTTATTATGGATAAAGGTTATGGTAACTTGTCCTACGTTAGTTTGCTCCCATGTGATACCCAACCATATAATTGAATGTCACATAAAGGATCGGCTCGATGACCATAATTATTGTGAATAATAATAATAATAATAATAATAATAAAATATAAATTTACAGATGTAATGGTTTCAACCGTATGGAAAATGAACAGTGACATTAAATGTTACTTTATTGTTTATTTTTCATCAATTTACTCTGCTCACTGTACGATTTTAGAAGGCTTATTTTAATTTTTTTTTATAATAGTGTTTTGATCGCCGAGCTGCTCATTTATGTGGCATCCGATCATGTGATTCGATGCCACATGGTGGCAAACCAATGCAGGACCAAGTAAGTTACCTGGTCCTTGGTACTAGGCTACCTACCCTAGGGGTGTTATCAGGTTGGTTCGGGTCGTTAGTTTTTATGCCAAACCGAAACCGAACTGATAACTATTGGTTTTTAGTTTCTCAAACCAAAACCGAACCGATAAGCCTCCAAACTGAACCGATAGTTGTCAGGTTAATCGATTTTCAGTTTCTATACCTAAGTTTTTTATTTGTAAAATTAAAAAAAAATCCAAGAAAATAAGGAGAGAGAGAGAGAGAGAGAGCTGCTGTGGGGTGTGACTGTGTGGGCTTATGATGGACGGTGCCTGCGACGGTGAGTGAAAGGACGGTGAGCGGCCGATAGTGGCCGGTGGGAACTTCGAAATGGAAATGAATGGGAAATGAGGCAATAAATGTTTTGGTGTTTTGCTTGTTTTAAGTTTTAAGGTTTATCCCTTATTTTCTAGTTTTACGTTTTAACTTTTAAGTTCAGGTTTTAAAAGAGAAAATTTTAATTGCTACCTACTTTTATATGCACCTAAGAAATACCTTATTATCGGGTTCTTATCAGTTCGAATTTTTTATGTCAAAACCAAAACCAAACCGATAGCATGATAAGCCACTTTTCCAAAATCAAAACCGAACCAATATACCCTAAAACTGAAACCGAACCAAAATTTCAGTTGGTTGGGTCGGTTTGGTCTGTTTTTTGCACAACTGTACTTTACCCTTTTATTATTATTGTGATTATTAATTTTATTTTTATACAATTTCCTTTATAGCTTTTTATTATATGTAAGAATGCATGAGAATGAAATTAAATCATAGTAAGTAGGGCTATCAAAGGGCTAGGTTGACCCAATACCCGACTTGCCCGACCAGAGTTTTTTATTAGGTTGGGAAAATAAACTTGACCTGCCGGGTCATGTTGGGCATGAAGCATCCAACCTGACCTTCAGGTTGGATCGGGTCAGGTCCACTCAAAGGTTGACTTGGGAATCGACTTGAACCAACCTGATATTAAATTCAGGAAAATAGGCAGTTTTAATAGGTCCGGTCGGGCGTTGGGTCGGCATACACCTCATCCATCGAAAGGGGGTGCACTATCAGGTCAGTCAGGTTGGGTCGGGTATATGCCTTTTACCAGTTGGGGAACCAAAGCTTTGGTCGAATTCTACCTGACCCGATCCATTAATAGCCCAAATGGTAAGTAATGGAGATTCTCACCTGAGTATTAAATGTACAACATAATGGGTCATGGCTCATGACCGCCTTTAAACAGATTATGCTACAAACGTCCGCGTACCAAAGTTATGTGATATATGATTTAGTCCAACTCATCAAGATGATAGTTCATATATTAAAATAATATTTTATCTGAGACATGTCAATGATGGATTGGTAGTTGAACTAGATTGATCAAATATATGCATCACTAACCTAAACAAAAAATAAAAAACATGCATGGCTTTAAACTGGACAGGACAATTTGTTTTAGGGCGATCATAGGAGCAAGGATCAAAATTCCGGATTTCGTTTTGGTTTCGATGGG
Source organism: Chloranthus sessilifolius (assembly GCA_021018995.1). Lineage (NCBI taxonomy): Eukaryota > Viridiplantae > Streptophyta > Magnoliopsida > Chloranthales > Chloranthaceae > Chloranthus > Chloranthus sessilifolius. Next base: position 4,144,244 of record CM037584.1, read on the forward strand.
GACTGAAAATTTCGGCCGAAATCTTCAAACCCATAGAAAATATCCGAAAATTTGGGAATTCGTTTCAGTGAGGACCAAAACTGAAATTTCAGTCATTTCGGCCGAAATTTTGATCCTTGCATAGGAGTACACTTGAAAATTTTATTTATTTATTGAGAATATAGAATATCTGAAATAAAATTATTCTTTTTCCTCGTTCTAATTTCATACTTCCTTGCTCTTTTTACATTATAATTTTCTATGCAAAACTAATTTATTACATTGAGTTGACAAACTCTCCAATTTACATGCTAATTTCCTACAAATCTTATTACATTGTTGTATCTGATTTTCCATATTAAATAAAATGCTATCTTCTATAAAAAAAAAAAGATAGTGGACAAAAAAAATCACCGATTTCCACTTTTATCGAGAAAACTCAGCAAAAACCCGCTTACAATTCGCCTTGCGATCTTGTTAGGAATGCAACGGCAGAGCCGTCCATCAATGTATGCAAGTACACCTGACAGAACGAATTTACCAACAGCCCATTTCCTGTTAAACTTCTCCCCTTCATCCTTGGATGGTGCAAGAACAATAGCCTTACCTTCTTCCTCTTCTTGGCCCCCTGATTTATCCTTTGATTTGATGCCGGTCACAATTTTACCCGCCTGATTTCGCAGCATTCGGATCACAAAATTCACGAACAGGTGTTCACATAAAGTGAGCAAAGTGGGTCCAATCTTCCACTCCTGTTGAAATTCTCAGTTAGCTAAGGAAACTAATCTAATTGGACCAATATGTTAAGTCATCATTATCATGAAAGGGTCAGGGCCTGGACCACAGTTAGGGGTAAAAAATAAAAAAGTATAAATTTTTTAAAAAATATTAAAAATTACAATTTTTTTTTAAAATCGTGAAATAATCGTGAATAATTTGCAACGTTTGTGGATTAGAAAAAAAAACACGATTTTTCCAAAATTCGTGAATAGTTCATGATTAATTCTTAGAACCTTAAATATGCAAAGATCGCGAATATTTCAAAAATTGAGAGAATTTCGTGACTAGGGTTTGGACAACTCATTCCTGCAAAACGGTTTCCCAGTTAACACACTTGTTCTGCTTTTGGACCATTTGCATTTTGGACTAAAAATGTCAATGGTGAAAAAGTCATTAGCCTTTTACTTTTGTCTAAATGCACAACACATTAAAAAGCAGATTGCGCCATTTGGAAAATCTATGTTAAAATGTGCGGTGCAAACGGACCCTAAGATAATTTAATATTTACTGAACATGAAATTATCAGGCCATGTAACAATGAGATAGATATTTACATTTTCTCCATGCAGATGCCGTAAAGGGTGATAAGTTGTAATTGAAGGGTCTCCTTTCAGGAGTGCTTTGGCTATGAGAAAGCTCTTTACTTGTTCCACAATCTCATTTATGAGGGAACTGTTTGGCGGTAGGTTTTTCAGGAGAACCTGTTACATTAAATGGAACCGTAAATACAAAGTATCCATTAGTTGTTCCATTTTCAATGATGAAGCAATAAAATAAAATTCTATTTCTAAGAATCACTAATTAGGTTACAGAATTAGGAGAATTCAACTAAGGTTATGTCACAATTCTGCAGGTAACCTATGTACCACATTTGACCTTTTCAATAAAATTTGGATGCAACGTATTTTAAGATTGTCCATTGGTATGTAAACTATGTAACAGAAAACTCCATGTCAAGACAGTAATACAAACGAACCCTTAATTATTTTCTAATTTTCTTCCTGTTTATCCTGGTATTTATTATATAACTATAATTTACTACAATTTTACCATTTACCAAACCCTAAGACCACTCATGAAACCCTAATACCATAAAACCATTAACATCTTAAAGGTGGGTTTTCATCCCTTTTAGATTAGCAGCCTAGTTTTCTAAAATTTCTCCCATTTATTTTTGCCTATTTGGACTGTTGTGGGGGCATTTCCCCCCTTGAACTTTTGAAAAATATGTAATAGACAGTGGGACTATGGAACACTTCTCCCCACCCCTAGTTAGTTATGCTGTTTTTCATTATTTTTGTTTTTTGTAATAATAATTTAAGGGAGCTGGTTCAGTCCTCCAATGGACGGTGACTGTCCTCCAAGGTACATGTGGAGCTCCATGTGGCACTCAAAACACTGTTTGGGTGCCACGTGGAGTATGGTGTATTGTTTAGATAATTTTTTTAAGTAGAAGTCAAACTTTGACTAGTTTCAATGGCTTGTGCCCTGTGGAAGAAAATCCTGGCTTTGCCATTACTATTACTATTAGTAATTGTGAATGCACTGTGGAAGTAGTGTGATAGCTAAAGGAACAACCCCAGCTCTGTTCTTTAATTACGACCAGGGTACTCTTATCACATATAGACAAAAAACATAAGGGCATTACCACTTTGTACGGAGCAGTTCTGTCTTGTATTTGATGTGACTTATGCTATATATACATGTCAAGTAAATAATAAAATAAAATTGAAAGTAGTCCCATACCAAGTTGTCGATCACTCTAACTCTGAGATATTCTTGTTTATATATCACGTCCAGCATTGCTTGCAAGTATCCTTCGATGTATAACTGCAATTTGGTTTCAACATGGGAAATAAATAATTATCGGATTCAAAACTAGAATTAGATAGATTACTAGGTATTTTTTTCATGATTGTTAAGATATTCGAAATTATTCAAATAGTACGATTTGAGTGAAATTGTAAAGAATATTATTCAAATTGTATGCATAATTCATTAGTATATGCAATTCGTACAGTTTTCAAATCAATCATAATATTCAAGTCGTAAATACCACATTCATTCAAATAGTATGAATCCCTTGAAGAAAAACCCCCTTTAAGATTTTTTTTTTTTTGGGGAGGTAACTTGTATGTTTGGTTCTGATAAAAAATAACTGGTAGTCATCTTTAAAGGTTCTAAGCTTTAGATTTCCAATTTTTGAGGTGTTGTGTAGTTTGATTTAGCATGCGCCTCTTAGAAAATTGCTGCATTAATCAGGATAATCCAAAGTGGCAACTTTGTACTCGTGTCAATCAAAAGAAATATTTGTGTTGCAAGTTCTATTAGAGCTCCCAAACTATTTTGGATGGCATTCCACTGTTCATGGTATTGGTATTTCCCTTATTTTGTATCCACCATCCTTGGATCAGATCCAAAGGGATAACTTGCCTTATACAAATTTCATTGCATCTTACCAAACTTACCTTGTACACATTTCAGTAGAAGATTTCTGCAGGAATTCTCTAGTTTTGGCTGAAACAAAAAACTTGCAACTTAGTCATCATCATCACAGCATAATCCCATCTATTTGGGGTCGGCTTTTCGAGTCCTATTTTTCCACTTGTTTCTGATTAGCGCTATTAGTAATAGGTTTGGTCATAGGGATTTCATGGGGCTTTTTACAGATGGCTGTAAAACTAACCGCTATGCCTCCGTGCAATTTATCATGTAATAAAAATATTTGTTTTTTTCCCCTTCGAAAGGCAAGTTATATTTCACTGTAACATGGATATGAAAGCAGGTGCTATTGCTTCTCAGGGAAAAAAATTGACTTCGTAATTTGTTTGCATTATATATATATATAGTGAAAGGGTTGGATAGTGAAAGTGCCCCAGGCCCTGACGGTTTTCTGGGTTTTTTCTTCAAAATTTCATGGCAAGTGATCAAATTCGATATAATCCAAGCGGTCCAGAATTTTTTCTGTGAAGGTATAATTCCAAAGTCAGTAAGCTCTACTTTCATTGTTCTTATCCCCAAAACTGACAACCCCTCTTCCTTCTCTGAATTTAAACCATAAGCTTGTGTAATTTCCTCTACAAATTTTTTCCAAGATCCTTGCAACCCGCCTCAATAATATTCTTCCCTCGATTATATTTCGTGAGCAATGTGCTTTTGCTAGAGGTAGGAGCATCTATGATAACACAATTCTTGCTCATGAGTTAATTGGTAGCATTGATCATCCAAGTAGAGGTAGAAATTTGGCCTTAAAACTGGACATGCCTAAAGCCTTTGATAGGCTTGATTGGATTTTTTTATATCCTGTCCCGGGTTGATTCGGTTTTTCTCAACCCTTCATTTATCTCATAAAGGGTTCTTTGTCCATTTTTCATAGTTGTTAATGGTACCCCTTTTGGATTCTGTCCTAGTTCTCGCGGTCTTCGACAAGGGGACCCCTTATCCCCAAGTTTATTTATCTTAGCGGAAGAATTTTTACGCAGAGGTCTATCTGGGTCAGGTTGTAAATCTCAATAAAAGCTCTTCATTTCAAATAACACTCCACACTCACAGCTAAATTCCATTCAAATCATCCCTAGGCCTTAAATTGGGATGTTTACCATCCCATTACTTAGGCCTCCCTTTGTTCAAAGGCCGAATCTCTAAGGAGGGGGTCTGGTCTTTAGTAGAAAAATTAAAAGTTGTATATCCGGATGGAAGTCAAAGTTTACTATCCGAAGGAGGTAGGTTCACTCTCCTTGAGCACGTCCTTTCAAGCATACCCATATACTGTATCTCCTTGCTCCCATTACCTAAGTATATCAGCAGGGAGTTAGAGAAGAGCTTTGCTGAATCTGGTGGAGCACAAATAATAGGATCATTAAGCCCATTGGGTTAAAATTTGTATGCCTAAACAAGAAGGAGGTTTGGGTATAAGAAGGCTGGAATATGTTCACAAGGCAGGAATGTTGAGGATCTGGTGGAATCTTTTATCAAAAAACTCGCAATAGGGATCCTTTTTCCATGTAAAATACTTAAGAGATGAAATCACTAGAGAAGGTCCAATGAGGATGGATGCTACTAAAATTTGGAAGGCTTTAGAGGGCCACATCTAGGTTCAGTCTTTAACAATACCAGATGGAGATTCAATCATGGGGAACACACCTTGTTTATTAGGCACAACTGGAAACGAGATGGACCACTATCCAAAATTTTTCCTCATTGATTGAAAAAAGATATGTTTCTCTGTGATGCAATCATTGAAGGGGAGTGGAATTTCCAAAAAATCAAAGAATGTATGGGAGAAGAAGTTAGCGATTTCATTCTCAACACAACCCCTCCCATTTCTGAGGAAGAAGATGTGATATGGGAGTTAACAACGTCAGGCGAATTCACCAGAAAATCAGCATGGAATAGTGTCAGAAATAAAGGCTTTGTGATGGGGAACGTCAAGATTGAATAGCAGCGAGAGGAAAGCACAAATTTCTGGAGTGATAAATTTTGGTCAATCGAATCATATAATCGATCGATCAAACTCCCATTTCTGAGGAAGAAGATGTGATATGGCAGTTAACAACATCAGGCGAATTCACCAGAAAATCAGCATGGAATAGTGTCAGAAATAAAGGCTTTGTGATGGGGAACGTCAAGATCGAATAGCAGCGAGAGGAAAACACAAATTTCTGGAGTGATAAATTTTGATCAATCGAATCATATAATCGATCGATCAAAAATTTCGATCAATCGAAATTCAAATTCGATCGATTGAATGTCGATGGTGATATTTTATAATATGTGAATTTTGATCAATCGAATTTCAATTTCGATTGATCGAAATCGTGCCGAGTGTTTTAGAAGTTTAATTTTGAAATTTAAGTTTAGGGGTTTATTTGTCTTTTATTTAATATTCGTTTTAGGGTTTTCTTTTATTGTAAGACCTCCTATATAAGGTCTTTAAACAATGTAATTAGGGAGTTGATTGATTATTGAATGTTTTTATGCTTGAGTAATCTTTGCCTGAGATGGGTTTGGTGTGAGACCAAGGGAGTGATTCCCCTATATTTTCCTTATTGCTGTTATTGATTTGCGTGGTTTGTTTATATTTGATATCTCTAAATCTCTGCATTCTTCTCTAGCCATAGCCTAAATCCCTCCTTGTGATCCCCGAACCCCTAACTCGTTTTGAAGCCTAAATCACACAAGCCCATACCCTTTCTAAACCATAAACCGATCTCAAAGTCATAAATTGTTTACAAACCCTAATTCCCTTTTACAACCCAATTTGGAATCCGTGAACCTACATCGGACCGAAGACGAGCGCCTAATCCTAGAAAAGCTAGAGTACTATCTCTAGGCCGATCTCGCCTCGACTCTAAAGTACTTGCGCATTGGACTGGACCCTATCTGGATTTCGTGTGATCTACCCCACAGAATTCTGCAAACCCTAAAGGTATCAAAGATAATTTTGCGATTAAACTTGATTTAATTTCATTAATTTCGGCAAAATCTGCATAAAATCATATTCCGCATTTTAGGGTCGTTGTCCCGCGTCACTTTGAGAATGTTAAATGGGGATGGGCATGGAATTCGGTAGTACCACTCAACATCCAGACTTTCACCTAGAAATTTCTGCACAGATCAGTACCTACAGACAGTTTTGTGAGAGCAGAAAGAAAATCCCTTAAGTTTCTCGGTGCTATGTCTGCGGTCAAGAGGAAGAGAGCATGTCCCATTTATTTTTTTCTTGCGAATTATCAAGGAGAGCATGGGCCAAATTTTGCAGGCATATCTGATATCCATTTCAGCTTCAGACATTTATGCAACTCCTTAAACGGTGGTTTTCTACATCCAAATCCCAGGTTTCTCTGCCCAAAAGAACAATCCCGTGGCTAATGATATGGAACCTCTGGACAAATAGAAATAACATCAGACATGGAGGTGTCCCTCCTACATCAAATTGAATTGTTAACAAGGTCAAAGTATGCCTTGCTGAGTTGGCTCCACTAATTAAGCCATCTTCAAAAAGTTCAACAGCTGAAACAAAAATCCTTGCAAACCTCAATATCCAGGAAATCATGGTCAAAAGAGAGCAGATTTTTTGGTGGCACAAACCTCAGGAGGCTCGTGGAAACTTAATGTAGTTGGTTCAAGTAAACTGAATAACTCAAGAAGTGCTGGTGGAGGTGCCCTACGTGATTTCTCAGGGAACATTATGATCACTTTCCAATCCTTTTATGGCCCTGGTTCTAACAACACAGCTGAGACCCGAGCTCTCCTAGACAGCCTACATGACATTCCTAGTCAATGCAATAACCTGGTGATCAAGTCCAACTTTAGTTTTCTAGTAAGGAGTCTAAATGAAGGTCGTTACCCATGGGCTCTCCCTCCATGGTTCTCTAAAAATTTGAAGCTTCTACAAAGAGTGTCATGGACCGCAAACCATAGTTTCAGAAAAGGCAGCTGTCTCACAGACTCTCTTGCCAACCTAGCTTCCTTCTCAGGCTCTCCAGAAATGGATTATGGAAGTCAACATTTGCCTCCTCCAGCTAGAGATGCATTCGTAGGGGACTGTATGGGTCTGCCGAATTTTCGTTTTTATTGATTTAGGATCTTCATTTGTTGTAACTTTTCCTTTTACAATATATATATATATATATATATCAACTGCTTCCACACACAAATCTATAACCATTGGACAACTTTTCTTTAAACCTGTATGCCATTGGACAATTATTTCAAATGATTACCAATTATGATAGGTTTATGTGTATAGCAGCAACTCTGCACTTAAAATGAATAACATGTTGCCTCCGTCCCTCTCTCTCTCTCTCTATATATATATATTATATATGTGTGTGTGTTGTTACAAGGAACAGCTGAACTGCCTTCAGGTACCAAGGAGATTGTGTGTTGTTACAACTGGAAATCCAATAGTTGCTTGAATGTTCTGTGTTGGCCACACTATGTAAAAAAGACAAGTACTGCTTGGAAGTAAGATCAGATGCCCAGACTGCCCGATAACATTGCAGTTCACAAGTTGGGCCTCGACCCATCATTCGACCGGCCAAACAGGCCACACGTACAAAGATCATGGAAAAGGTCGAGGAGGAGGTGATAAAGTTATTGGAGGAATCCAGCCGGTGAAATACTGACGCGGGACAAAACCCTAAACTATGTGAATGATAATGAAATGCCATTTTGCCGAAATCAAACCAAATTAATTAAGCAAAATTCAATATGAATAAACGCAAATACCTTAAGGTTCGTAGTTTTCCGTTCGGATGATCGCGTTTGGTTCCGATAGGGTCCAGTCGGTGGACTAGATCTGATAGACTCGCGGAAGGAAAATCCTAGAAATAGAACTTTAGCCGTTTCCAGATTAGGGCGTCGCTCTTCGATCAAAACGAGATCGCTGGTTTTCTCAGGGTATTTGAATGCGGAATGGTTAATGGCTTAGGTGAGATCTAGAGTTATTGAAGCGGGTTGATTCAATGGTTCAGATGATAGTTAGGATTTATGGTTTCAGAGTATTTGAAATGGTGATGGCTGGATTTAGGGCTTATGAGAATAAAATAAAACCAGAGAATAGACAAGCAAAGATAAAGATAAGAGATAAAATTGTGGGCATCACACCCTTGGCCTCACACCAAACCCATCTCGGAAAGAAGAAGAATCATTCTTCAGCAATGGCTCATCTCAAGCACACAAGCAATAACTTTCATTCATAATCAATAATTGATTACATTGTTTATTAAAAGACCTTATATAGGAGGTCTCTAAAACAAAAGAAAACCCTAAACAACTACTTTAAAAAAAGAAGACAAGTATGTCCCTAAAAACTTTAATTCGAATTCTTACGGGTGTCATTCTCGCGAAAAATTGATTGATCGAACATATAAATATAAATGAAACAGAATGTCATCAGAATTTGAATCTCGCTGGCCGTAGTCGTTCGATTGAAGCCTGGGGTTGATCGATCGACTGTGCATTTCTCGGTTATGGTTTCTTTTACGCTTGGTTTTGGTTTCCGTCTCATTTCTTCCGCCGCCGGTACACATGATACGGTCCATAATCGATGTCCACGATGTCGGCGTCCCCGTCAACTCTCCCGAACTGAAAATGCTTCATTACCGATGAAGCAGAGTCATGATATCGATCGAGCATGTCTGGGTTGAGGCGACGCACCTCATCTTCATTTATCCACTCGTTTTCCGAATCTGGTTTGTCCATCCACTTTACCATATATTTATGAAATCCTCCACCATGGGTGGATACCACAAGATCATCTAGTATCCCTTCGATGATATCTTTCCTCTGCCTACTTGGGGGAGGAGGGGATAGGGGTTGCACGGGTGGGGTGGGTGTGTGGGTAAGGGTTGCTTGAAATGGGTTACAAGGAGGTGGGGTTGAGCCCAGAGAAGGGACTAGGTTCTTCACATTGAATGTTGAGCTGATCCTTATATCGGGAAGAAGCTCAAGAACGTAAGCATTAGGGCCACTCCTTACCACGATTCTAAAAGGCCTAGCGCCACGGGCTTGAAGCTTTTTGGCGACTCCTAATGGGAATTGTTTAGATCCAATCCGAACCATCGCATGATCATTTAATTAGAAGTCCATAAAAGCCTTAGGTATATGCATTGATAATATGAGAGTTTCATTGCACAAATTAATTTTAAGCGCAATTTCGGCATGCAATGCGGAATGAGACTTAAAATTTGACTCACAATAAGACTCGGAATGTGAAGTGGTATGCAACTCGAGGCTATGATGTGTTTGTGTATTCATAGACTCGATACTCTCTTGTGCATTCGACGCTAACGACTCACATGTAGTGGGGACTATCAACACTAGTGACCCATGTGTGATTGAATCAAGTGACACTTATGGCTCATGTGGACTCGAATCAATGGATTTCAATGACTCATGGGTAAGTGACTTGATTGGCTCGCGTGTACTCGGTTCGACTATCTTCAAAGACTCAAGTGCACTCGACTCGGTTGACTCATGTGTGGGTGACTCAACATCACTGCTCACAAGGGAAATAGAAGTTTCTTTAACACAAACTAAACCTTCTTCAGTTTCTGCTATCTCCTCTTCACTTATCACGGTTCTAGGATCATACACTTCTTCCACTTTCCTATTTTTCGGCTCCTTACGACTCTCTTTTAGTCAATAAATTCGGAGTGGGAAATTTTATGGGGCATTGGTAAGCAAAGTATCTGAACCCTTGACACTTACAACAATCAGGACACTTATCTTTCTTGGTTTTCAAACCCCGTAGAAAATGACAGTGTGTGAAAGGAACATACTTTTCGATAAGTTGTACCTTCATGTCCTCCCATGTAGAGATGAATTTATTCCGAAGAGGCTCAATACGACGTTCTATGCGAGTCCAAAAACTTTTGGCGTTATCCACCAACTTTGTTTCCACTAGCCCAATTTTGTACTCGTTTCGTATGCCATACCAATCAAAATAGTCCTCCACACTAGACAACCATTCCATAAAGGTTTTAGGACTCATCCATCCCTCAAAATTTGGAACTTCATCCCGAATAGATTTTAGAAACTTATCTGCGGGATAGTACTCGGGTTCACGATATTGGGAGTATCCCCTGACTCCAGTTTCATCACGACTTTTGAGACTTTGCCAAAAGCTTAGAGTGTAGCGGTTCCCATTCTTAAACGCACACAATTTGACTTTGATGTCCTTCATGGCATCGACAATCTCGCTCATGCTCATGGTGAACACAGCTTACTACACAGGTTCAAAATGACATGCAAACATGAACCAACAATGAAAGAAGAATTTTATTGAACACTAAATGTGCACAAACAAAACTGAACTAAAATGCAATAAATTAAAATGTCACACAATATGCCCTAACTTAGAACCTAGTCTCTGATACCAAAATTTACACAAGACAAAACCCTAAACTACGTGAATGATAATGAAATGCCATTTTGCCGAAATTAAACCAAATAAATTAAGCAAAATTTAATACAAATAAGCGCGAATGCCTTTTCCGTTCTGATGATCGCGTTTGGTTCGGATAGGGTCCAGTCTGTGTGCTAGATCTGATAGACTTGCGGAAGGAAGATTCTAGAGATAAACCTCTAGCCGTTTCCAGATTAGGGCGTCGCTCTTCGATCAAAACGGGATCACTGATTTTCTCAGGGTATTTGGATGCAGAATGATTAACGGCTCAGGTGAGATTTAGAGTTATTGAAGCGGGTTGATTCAACGGTTCATATGAAAGTTAGGGTTTCAGAGTATTTGAAATGGTGATGGCTGGATTTAGAATAAAATGAAAGCAAAGAATAAATAAGCAAAAATAAAGATAAGAGATAAAATTATGGGCATCACACCCTTGGCCTCGCACCAAACCAATCTCGGGAAGAAGAATCACTCTTCAACAATGGTTCATCTCAAGCACACAAGCAATAGCTTTCATTCATAATCAATAATTGATTACATTGTTTATTAAAAGACCTTATATAGGAGGTCTCTAAACCAAAAGAAAACCCTAAACAACTACTAAAAAAAAAAAAGACAAGTATTCCCCTAAAAACTTAAATTCAAATTCTGACGGGTGCCATTCTCGCGAAAAATTGATTGATCGACGCTATGTCTCGATCGATCGAACATATAAATATATATGAAATAGAATGTCGTCAAAATTTGAATCTTGCTAGCTGCAGTTGATCGATCGAAGCCTGGGATCGATCGATCGACTATGCATTCCTCGGTTCTGGTTTCTTTTATGCCGGGTTTTGGTTTCCGTCTGTTTCTTCCTCCGCCGGTAACTGATGTCCACGATGTCGGCGTCCCCGTCAAATACCCCAAGATGGCTACCCAACTTTGTACTCGCGAAGAAAAAGAATGTGTAGCTAAGAATTTGCGTGAAGTTTCACGACTTGAACAAGGCGTGCCCGAAGGATGAGTTCACTTTGCCAGACATTCTCATTGACAACACAACAAGTCATGAAATGTTCTCGTTCATGGACGGCTATATATATATAGTATTATACTTTTGACAATACCATAATCATAAAGCGAAGTTCTATTAATATATAATGATATCCAAAAGAAAAATGATGCATAATAACATCATTTTATTTACATTATTAATTCTTTTAGAACTGAGGGCTTCTCTCTAGAGAACCTAGAGAGCAGTTAGCCACTTCCCCAAAAGTGCCACGTCCATTTCTTTTATCTGTCTTATGACCAAATCTCCATTACATTTTGGTAGCCGAACAACATCCCAATGAACTAAGCATTATTTACTGGTTAGCAGTAAATCTCAACTCCTTCAGAAACATCTTCAAATATTCTAAATTTTCTTCCAGATGAACTTAGGCAAAGCGTGACCAGCATGGATGAGATTTAGATTAGATGCATCAAACAAACTTGTCTTGTCTTCCCTTGTCGTCCCCTGCTATTGGCACAGAGAAAAGATCCCCTTTGGTCATAAGCAGGGCCCTTTGAATCCAGAATCGATGCAGCTTCCCCTTTCACCTGCTACACTATGGTCTAAGCTAAGGGGCCATGTCCCAACCATCACACAACCTTCGCCGTTTTTACCCCCACCATAAGAAATCTTCTTCCAATTATTTACATTTGGTCACAACAGTAGCGGGACATCAGAACAAAGACATAAAATACATGAGAAAATTTGAGTTTGTTGCCTATGACGAGTGTTATTCTACTGCCCAATGATAGCAAACTGCTTTTCCATAAGGGTAGCTTCTTTTCAAATCTTTCAACTATTATCTCAAAAGGCAATTTTGAAGATTCCCAATGAAAAGGGGAAGAGGGCAATAGTTTGATGCAACCTTCCCCATGTACACCCAAAAGCATAAAAAATAATCACTCTTCCAAATATTTCACGTGTTGGCCAGAAACCACTTCATAACAATGTAATACACTTTTAACATTTTCAACTTACATAATCAAAGCCCCACAAAATAAAAGTATATCATTGATACATTGTAAATGAGACACCTGAATTCCAATTGTCGCCACCCTGAAACCTTCAATCAAACACAAAGGTCATGAAAGGTCCACTAATTTATGTAGAGCTCCCGTGACCAAGTTAAAAAAACTAGGTATAATGGATCATTCTAATGCAAATGACTGGAGATTTTAAAGAAAATTCTCTCGCTTTACTAGATCAACCCTTTCCAAAACAATCTACATGGTGACTCTCTCAAAATAGCTAAGAGAGATGGGATAAGAAAGATATAGTTTTAATATATTAGAAAAGATGAAGATAGAAGATATCTATACCAAGGTAGTTAAGGCGGTGTGGCGAGGTCATGGCGAAGATGCTCTCTATGCCATGGCGAGGCCATATATTATTTCTAATTTTTATTTATTTATTAAGAATTAGATAATTAAGAATCAATAATATCTTTTATTTATATCATTACATGGGAGCTACAACTGACACATGGATTTTGAAGGCCATGGTGTAAAGATTTGATTTAAAATTTTCTTTTGCCACATGAAAAAGAAACATTTGATATTTTTCATATCCATGTCATGTGAAACACCATCAAAGTCATCTGAATTGAAGGTCATGGCGTAAAGATCTTATTGCCAAAGTTTGGCAATAAAAGTGACCTCTATCATCTGGTTCAACACATTCAAAGACAATAATCTGATTCAATGGTTGATTGGGTGACACGGGACGGGAACCCTAAAATGCGTGACTATGATTTTATGCAATTTTGCCGAAATTAAATAAATTAATTCAAGTGTAATCGCAAAATTATCTTAAAATACCTTAGGGTTTGCGGAATTTTGATGAGTAGATCACACGAGATCCGAATAGGGTGTCCAATCCGATGCGCAAGTACTTTCAAAATTGAGGCAAGGTCGGCCTAGAGATAGAACTCTAGCGTTCCAGGATTAGGCGCTTGTTTTCGGTCCGTTGTAGATTCACGGATTCCAACTTGGGTTGTAGAAGGGAATTAGGGTTTGTAAAAGGCTTATGGCTTTTAGGTCGGCTTATGGTTTCGGAACGGGTATTGGCTTGTGTGATTTAGGGTTTAAAGTCGAGGGCTTCGGGATCGAAGGAAACAATTAGGCTGAGGTTTAGAGAAGCAAGCACAGATCGAGAGATAGCAAATATGATAGAGAAAATAACAATGGCTTTTGGGAATCACTCCCTTGGCCTCACACCAAACCCATCTCAGGCAAAATTATTCAAGCATAGAAGCATTCAAATAATCAATCAACTAATTAAAAGTCTTTACAAGCCTCAATATATAGGCCACCAATAATTAAACTTGAAATAAAGAGTTCTAATAGAAATAAAACACAAAAAAGGTAAGCTTTCGCAATAAAAAACATAAAATTAGAAGTCCCGTCACGACGTCCACGGACGTCCGTAGTGCCCCATGGACGTCCGTGACCTACGGACAGATAGGGGGCAAAATCACGGACGTCCGTTGGTGTTTCATGGACATCCGTCACTGTTCATCGTGAACAGTAAATTTTTTTTTTTTTTTTTTCTTGACATTCCCCGTTATTCTTTTCCACTCTAAATGTTTCATCACCGATGAAACACGCATGTTGTACTCGGACTCGGGCTCCCTCTCCTCTTCTTTCGACGCTGGTAGAAACGATGTGGTCCGAATCCAATGTCCATGTATGTGGCGTCCCCGTTAATTCTCCTGGACCAAAAAGGTTTCATCACCGATGAAACGCGCTCGTAGTAGTTGTCTAGCAGGTCGGGGTTCAAGTGACGAACTTCTTTCTCGTGGACCCAAGTGTTTTCGGACTCCGGTTTGCCGACCCATTTAACCAAGTATTTCTGGAATCCTCCGTCATGTGTAGGGACGACATGATCGTTGATTATATCCTCTATCTCATCTGATCTCTGTCTGCTTGGGGAAGGAAGAGGTATAGGTTGCAAGGTTGGATTGGGGCTGGGGCTAGGAAGTGGCTAGAGTGGATTTTCAGGAGGTGGGGGTGAAGCCCAAATAAGAAACCAAGTCCTCCACATTGAACATTGAACTAACTGCCGTGCCTGGAGGAAGCTCGAGCACGTATGCATTATGACCACTCTTAGTCAAAATTCTAAAAGGCCCAGCTCCTCGGGATTGGAGCTTCTTTGTGGATCCCGATGGGAACCGCTCAGGCCTAACCCGGCCCATCATATAATCACTCACGTGAAATTCTTTATAACGCCTGTGAGCATCTGCAGATAATTTATATTGATTGTTGCTTGAATTAATTTTTTGTTTAATTTTGGCATGCAAGCTATGAATGTGTTGTGCAAATGCATCGGCAGACTCTGATACTCTATGGGATGCAGACATGGGGATCAAATCTAATGGGGTCCTAGGCCTATGACCATGCACTACCTCAAAAGGACTCATGCCTATGGACCTATTGACAGAATTATTATATGCAAACTCAGCTATGGGTAAGATGGTATCCCAGGTCCTAACATGATCACCGACAAGACTACGAAGGAGATTCCCAAGGCTCCTATTGGTGCTTTCGGTTTGGCCATCCGTTTGAGGGTGGTAAGCTGTTGAGAATTGGAGCAATGTGCCCATCATGTGCCAAAGGGTCTTCCAAAAATAGCTAGTAAATTTAACATTCCTATCAGACACAATGGTTTTGGGCAACCCATGAAGACGCACTACCTCCGCGAAAAATAATTTAGCAATATGAGATACATCGGAAGTTTTGGAACAAGGAATGAAGTGGGCCATTTTGGAAAATCGGTCCACTACGACATAGATGGAGTGGTGCTTCCTAGGGGTTTTAGGAAGTCCAAGCAAGAAATCCATAGAGAGGTCTTGCCATGGTGTGTGTGGCACGGGTAAAGGAGTGTACAAGCCGGTATTTTGTTTGGTCTGTGTTGACACTTGGCAAGTACGACAATGTTTGACAACCCGAGCGACATCTCTCATTAGGCTAGGTCAAAAGAACCTATACTCTACGAGCGCAACAGTTTTATTACGCACGAAATGTCCAGCCAACCCTCTAGCATGTAACTCCCAAATGAGAAAGTCACGCAGTGAAGTGCGAGGGATACAAAGGCGATTTGCCTTTAAACAAGTACCCATCCTGGATGGTGTAAATGGAGTGTGTGCTAGTCGGGTTACTAAGGATAGCAGTGTACTCAACCCCAAAATCTGGGCACTCGGGGTACTCATCCTTTAACTTTTCAAACCCGACGACCTCGGTGCTCATTGTGCGCAAAGTCACCACTCGCCGACTAAGTGCATCAGCGGCCTTATTTTCAGCACCAGCCTTATGCTTTAACATAAATGTGAACCCTTGAAGGTACTCAACCCACTTCGCGTGCCTTGGGTTCAACTTCTTCTGTAAAGCAAGAAAGCGTAAGGCTTCATGGTCAGAGAACAGCATAAATTCCTGCGGTCTAAGGTAATGTTTCCAATACCAAAGAGATCGAACAACCGCATAGAATTCCTTGTCACAGGTGGAGTATTTTTGCTTTGCCTTGTTAAGTTTTTCGCTAAAATAGGCCACAGGGTGACCCTCTTGGCTAAGCACTCGTCACATGCGACTTCAAAGACTTTGGAAAAGTCCGGCAATCGCATGACGGGTGCACTACTCATTCGTTGTTTGATCTCAGCAAAGGCTTTTATCGCCGCTTTGCCCCATTTAAAGTCCCCTTTTTTCATGCAATCTGTAATTGGGGCCATAATGGTGCTAAAGCTTCTGATGAAGCGACGATAAAAAGTAGCCAAACCATGGAAGCTACGGACATTGTGTATGTTCTTAGGCTCGGGCCACTCCACAATGGCTCTAACCTTTTCGGGGTCCGTGACCATTCCATCGGCCGAGATAATAAATCCCAAGAAAACAACATAATGTTGCATGAAGGTGCATTTCTTGAGATTTGCAAACAACTTCTCGCCCTTGAGGGTCTCACAAACCAACCTAAGGTGGTTCAAGTGTTGATCCTTATTATGACTATAGATCAAAATGTCATCGAAATAAACAACAAGAAATTTGCCTAGAAACGACCTCAACACTTGGGTCATGAGTCGCATGAAAGTGCTCGGAGCATTAGAAAGCCCAAAAGGCATGACCATCCACTCATAAAGACAATCTTTAGTCTTAAAGGCGGTTTTCCACTCATCACCGGGGCAGATGCGAACTTGATGGTAGCTACTCTTAAGGTCGATCTTTGAAAAGATAGTGGCACTAACCATCATGTCAAGTATGTCATCGAGCCTTGGTATGGGAAACTGATACTTAACGGTAATCTTGTTGATTTCACGGCTATCCACACACATGCGCCATGCACCATCTTTTTTAAGAGTGAGTAGGGCAGGTACGGCACACGGGCTCAGACTCTCTTGGATGAACCCCTTTTGAAGGAGCTCATTGACTTACCGAGTCAACTCGGCGTGCTCAACCGGATTCAGCCTATAGTGGGGCAAGTTCGGTAAGGTAGATCCGGAAACCAAGTCTATAGCGTGTGGGATATCACGCAGAGGAGGGAGTTCGTTTGGTAAGTCTTCAGGGAAGACATCCGTAAACTCTTTTAAAATCGGCTCAACCTCCTTGGGACACTCGCTCACCGACTCGGGAGCACTCTCTACGGTGACAACTACGTACATCACACTCTCATCTATCGATGCTTTCTCGAACTCAGAAGGGCTCACAATATTAATGGATTTAGAAGACTCGCCCTTCCTTTCGACGGTGTTGGTCAATGGTGTTTTGGGAGGCAAAGGGTGTAAAGTGATCTTTTTGCCCTTATGCATGAACGTGCATATGTTAGATCGACCAGAAAGAGTCACGTCCATGTCGTAGAGCCACAGCCTTCCCAAAATGATATGGCCCACATCCATCGGCACCACATCACACCATAAGGTGTTCGAATAAGGACCTAACTGAATCGGTTCACGACACCTTTTCGACATGGGAATGGATGAAGAATTGACCCATGCGACTTTATAAGGTCTCGGATGGGCTTCAGGTGTAAGTCCTAAGCGGTGGACTGCATGAGTGGATATTACATTAGTACAACTACCGCTATCCACGATGACCCTACAATTCTTTTCACCAAATCTGGCGTAGGTGTGGAAGATGTTCTCCCTTCGCCAGCCATCCTTTTCATCCCGTTGAGGTTGTGGAAGGGCACACCTCACAACTAAAGCATGACCAATAGCATCACCCTCTTCATCACTGGGTGTGCTAACCGGTTCAAATACTTCCTTTTCAACCACTACCTCATCATCATCCTCCTCTTCCTCAATGAAGAGAGTCCTTTGGGGTTCTTTCGTAGGGCATTGGGAGGCAAAGTGTCCCATCCCATGACATTTATAGCACTTTACTTGAGACTTAACCCTGGAGGAGTCTCCAACTACACTTTTTCCCTTTTCAAACCTCGAATTGGTAGGGGCGGGTTGTGTAGGTTTGGGAGGAGGATTGAATCGTCCCTCACCAGATCGTTGACTATTATAATATGGCTCGGTCCTCTTCACCACCGTAGTTTTCAAGTACCGTTCAAGATCTTGCACAACGACATAACATCTTTCAAGAGTTTCTACGGGGTGAGAAATCAATTCTTTTTGCAATTCAAGTCGCAATCCGGTGCGAAATCTAGAGAGAGTGATTTCAAAGTCTTCCGATACTTTTGCCCTCATCATGAACTCTTCAAATTTGGCAATGTAATCGGTCACGAGCATACCACCTTGGCGTAAATTTTGCCACTGGTCGAGGAGGCGTTGGTGGTATGATAAAGGAACATACTTCTCAGTAAGTCGTTCCTTCATGTCGTCCCAATGGGTAATGGGAGGACAACCCGCGTTCACCCTAATGCGCTCGACATTGAGCCAGAAAAGTCGAGCTTGACCAACCAACTTCATCTTAGCGAGTCTAACACAACGGTCGCCATTCATGGCATACCAATCAAAGTGTTGGTCCATGTCAGAAAGCCAATCAAGGAAGACGGTAGGGTCCATTCTTCCATCGAAAGTCGGAATCTCAACTCGAACGTTCTTTAAGAGTTGAACTTCGGGGTCATAGTCATCTCTACGATGATCCCTACGGTTCCGGTTGTCTTGGCGACCATTACGTTCAAAGTGTGGGCATTCACGCTCTTGGTGTTGATTTTCCAGCCCACCCATTGCTTCCAGTTAGTTGATTCGATCACGTAATCTATCATTACCAACTCAATGGTACTCAAACGTGCACTAATCGCACCCAATTCTTCTCGCATACCGTTAAGGGCATTGAGAATCGCACTCGAGTCCATAGTGATCACAAGGTCTATTAGGGTTCTAATATGGAATGCAATATGGACCCACAAAGAAAACAATGCAATAAAATAGATATGACAAGCAAGGATGCCCTAACCTAGAAAACCTAGGGCTTTGATACCAAAACTGACGCGGGACGGGAACCCTAAAATGCGTGACTATGATTTTATGCAATTTTGCCAAAATTAAATAAATTAATTCAAGTGTAATCGCAAAATTATCTTAAAATACCTTAGGGTTTGTGGAATTTTGATGAGTAGATCACATGAGATCCGAATAGGGTGTCCAATCCGATGCGCAAGTACTTTCAAAATTGAGGCAAGGTCGGCCTAGAGATAGAACTCTAGCGTTCCAGGATTAGGCGCTTGTCTTCGGTCCGTGGTAGATTCACGGATTCCAACTTGGGTTGTAGAAGGGAATTAGGGTTTGTAAAAGGCTTATGACTTTTAGGTTGGTTTATGGTTTCGGAACGGGTATTGGCTTGTGTGATTTAGGGTTCAAAGTCTAGGGCTTCGGGATCGAAGGAAACAATTAGGCTGGGGTTTAGAGAAGCAAGCACAGATCGAGAGATAGCAAATATGATAGAGAAAATAACAATGGCTTTTGGGAATCACTCGCTTGGCCTCACACCAAACCCATCTCAGGCAAAATTATTCAAGCATAGAAACATTCAAATAATCAATCAACTAATTAAAAGTCTCTACAAGTTTCAATATATAGGCCACCAATAATTAAACTTGAAATAAAGAGTTCTAATAGAAATAAAACACAGAAAAGGCAAGTTTTCGCAACAAAAAACTCAAAATTAGAAGGGTGTTTCACGGATGTTCACGGATTCCTTCTTCATCGTGAACGAGTAGAATTTTTTTTTGGCGTTCTCCTTTGGGACAAATCAGATGGTCGAGATCATGTTTTGTGCCATCTTTGGCTGCAAATTTTTTTACATGATTGCCTTCAAATTAGACGGCTTTGATGGTGTTCCACGTGGCACAATTCCCAAACGATATTGAGTCTTTCTTTTTACCCAAAACTCAAGCCTATGCGTGGATGAGAACCATCCATTTGATGAACTTCAATATCAGTCATTGAAAGTAAGAACAAAGACTGGTATTAAAGGTCGCAGCTGGGATTACCAACGGCAGCCATTGAAAATCTGACGCATACAAGGGCCAATCTCCATCTATTAAACACCAACTTGGTGTTTAAATGACTGATCCATCACTTTAATGGTACACGATCAGTTAAACACCAGCTTGGTGTTTCAATTTCGTTTATTTGAAATTGAGTTATAAGTTATAACTTACAAGAGTTACAAATTATAACTTATAAACAAAATGCTTTATCATTTATAACACCATTTTAAAAAAAAATTAATCAATTGTCAAATAGCGCCTATAACGGCGCCATGGCGGTCATTTGGAGACTTTCGCCATGTACCTCAATATGGCGATTTCCCTCGCCATTCGCCATGACGTCGCCTTGACAACCATGATCTATACTCCAGCTTGAGAGGGAGTTGCAACATCCAGCTTGGTGCCTTCATAAAATTGTTTCATTATAAGAAGATAATGAAAACCTTATGCAGGCAGTGGTAATTTTGCCACTCAAGAGTTGCTTTATTCATCTTCATCACCACTCTACATGAATGACTCAGATGACACCTCGCATGGAGGCAATTAGTGTGATCAAATAATGTCAACTTATGATTAGATTCATACCATTCAAATCATATCACAGTGTTTATGATTTGAATTGGATGTTCAAATTGTAAATGCAAGGAATCATATCAAATCGTATGATTCATTTATCATTGCATGATTCAATCGAATTATGCGATATGGGTGTCGCAAGTCACCTTGAAACAATGACAGGGTGACTTGTGGGATCTATTCAAAACACTTTTTTTTAATAACAAAAAAGTTCACACAACACTTAATTAAGTGTTTACTTCAAGATAAAAAAAAATTCTTATTTGCTTTGGAGCTAGTTAAAGGTTTTTTGGGATTTTTAGGGCTTACACAAATTACAAAAAGTCGTTTAACATCATTCAGCGAAATAAATTTTGATTTATTGTATTTGCCGTCTACACTTGAATCTGTGCATGTATCATATTTGACTTTTTATTTCTGTGGACTGGATCTTTATGGGACTTTACACTTTAGTACTTGATTTTTTTGTTTTTTGATAGCCATACACATACAATTATAAATTACATGCAATTATACAGTAATACGCTTCACTTGTCCCTGCAGCTTTTATTGAAATGTGGCTTTGTTTTTTTTCCTGTGAAGTTGATGTGAATATATATATCCCAATGTGAACAAGGAAAAAAGGTGATGGAAATATATAGTCAGATGTGAAGAAGGAAATGTATGTATGACATTCTATGCACTACCATGTGAAACATTATGAACAAACTGATCAGAGCAATATACTTCTTGGTAATTGGGTTTCGTAAGTATGATGGGGACATCGGCACACACCTGTGTGTAGGAGGCACAAGAAAACACTTAAGAGCGCCGAGGCCTCCCACAAAGGTTTGAAAGGGTGATTGACGACCCATGTGCACGGGTGCACCATGCGAGAAGACCCCACATCGGCAAGGCACACATATGGAGACCGAAAGGAAGATCGGAGGTTCATGAGAGCGTATTGTGAAAGAGAATCACAGATGTCTGTTAAATTTAGTCATCGCTGTTATCTGGAAAGAGCATAACACATCCTAAATCATGGACGTCTGTGAAAATATTCATGGACGACCGTTCGAGAGGTCACAGGCATCCATGAACCATCTCACGATGTCAGTTATCTCCTGCGACCTAATTGCGGAAGTTCCGTTTCATTTGTTTATTTTGTTTTGAATTTTTTTGGGTAGTTTAGTCATTGGTTTAAAGTTGGGATTTTTGAGTCCTACAAATAATTGTAAAGAACACTTATTGATGATAACTGCTGATTATTATGATTAAAAAAATTATGCTTGGGAGAGAGATCTTTCAACTTGAAGAGCGATTCTTCTTCCTCGTGGGGTTTGGTGTATAGGCCAATATTTTTCTTTGGTGCAAGGCCAAGAATTTCTACTATCTCTGTCTCTTGATTAGTGCAAGGTAAGATTTGATTTTCTTATTTCTTAATTAAATCTAAGAAAACTTTTCTTCAAGTTCTAATTGTTGCTGGATTAGTTCATCTTTAGAATCTTAGACTTTTCTAGCCATTTTTTTTCTAACTATACTAATTAATTTTTATCCCTTTTGAGCTATAAATCCTTCAAAACTTTAGAGAGTGGAGAGACATCACTTTTGATTGTCGCTTGGTGCCATAAACTAGAGGGAAAATTAAGTTCTATCATTAGAACCCATTTTCTAAATTTGGAAGGGACCCCGATGCGGATTGAACATTGAATCAAATTGATCTAATTGCCTGAATGAATTCTTTTAAATATTTTATGGGTTTTAGCATTAGTTTAATATTTCCACTGCTCAATTAAAATCCCACTTTATTTTCAAATTGCATAATTAAGGTTTTAGTGCTTAGTTCTGCATCAGATTTGCATCAAAGCCCTAGGTTCTAGCTTAGGGTGTGTGCATATTAAGATGGATTTAGGATTTCACGTAGTGTGTCTAGTTTTCACATAGGATTGCATTTTATGATCACCAACATGGACATCACACAGATTTCCACCCTTATTGAGAGACTTACTAACCACATCGAAAACCTAGAAGTGAGCAATCAAGGGTTAGCCACTAGTATGCAAGAGTCATAGAACACTAGAAACCATCGTGAAACTCCCGATGATCAAGGTCAGGTTAGAGATGAGGAAATGGATAGGAGGAGATCCCTTCCTCATCGTGAGTATGAGTATGACCTTCATAAAAAGTTTCTGAAGTCTGTTAGGGTTGAAGCTCCAAGTTTTGATGGGAGTTTGGACCCAAAGGTCTTCCTCGATTGGTTGTTTGATATGGATCAATATTTTGACTGGTACAACATGTCTAAGGAGCGTATGATCAGATGGGCTAGGAAGAAGTTAGTGGATCAAGCCAAAATTTTCTGGACCAATCTGGAGTGCATGAGAGACTCTGCTCGAAAGGAATGCGAGAGTGTTCAGCCTCAAGCGTCGACCCATCGGCTCTATCCTCAACAGTATCAAAGAGCTGATGTGTTTCTGGACCCTGCTGGACAAGTATGGGGGGCAGGGATTAGAGGATATGCGTATTTGAGCCCCTCCCTCTCCTGCTGGGTTTGGGGGCTGCTCTTAGTTAGGCTGGGGGTTTCTGTGTCTATTTTTTGTTTTTTCTGCTGTGCTGCTGCTGCTGTTTTTTGTTCTGTTTTGCTTCTTCTTGTATCTTTTCCAGCTCCTTGCTGGTTTTTTTGGCGTGAACATCTTCTTTACGGATTAAAAAAAGAAAACATGAAAGAGAGGCAGAGAGGCTTACAGAGAAGTACGTTCCTCTAGCCTACTATCACAGCCTACTCGACTAGTGGCAAAACCTTCAAGGAGGTATGTTTTTTGCTGACTATATTGAAAAATTTGAAGAGTATCTGATGAGATCTAATGTAAAGGAGGACCCCCAAGTCCCCCTTCTAGATTTACAATGGACCTCCATCTCGAGCTTCTAAAAGAGCTGATCCAACATACCGTCACTACTTTAAAGGAGTGCTACGGTAGTACAAGAGCTGGAATGGTATTTGGAAGTGCCCATGGGTAAGCAATATGATTCGCACAGTTCTGAATATAGGTCCACTTCCACTGACGTGAGACCTAAGTCAGGGAGTCGGCCAACGAAACCCTCAAACACTACTTTTGTGAAGTGAACAGTGAAGGCTCCAAGAGTTGTGTCCAACAAAAGTTCTATAAGTGACAAGGGCTCAGGCATTTTGCCGCGCAGTTGTTGAGTGTAGTCCCACATTGGACAATCATAGCCTTGTCACCTCCTCTTATAAGATCTCGGGGCGTCTCCACTCATAGTCAATTGGATTTGAGTTGGCTGTCCACAAGAGACCCCACTCAAAATTTGCTAATTACAGAGCGAAATGGCAAATAGTAAGGCGAATTGGAAGAAGTTTATGAGCAGGATACCATACCAAATGATGAAGAAGGTGAAGAGGTAGGAAGAAGCCTGATTTGTGCTGGGGAAGTCTCTAGTCCCCATGGAAAGGATAATTTCGTGTCAGCCATGCTGAGTTGTTAAAGTCAGTAGGTGTATTCACACATCAACCTCCCGAGTTGCATTCTGAGTTGCATGAAATTAAAGAAAAGATTAAGTTGAGCAACAAGAAATATAGAGCTCTTGCTAACTCAAGACGAACGTTTAAGTTTATAAAAGGCGATTTTCACAAGGAATTGAAAAGCCACATTGTTGGACCCTTCAAGTTTATGAAAAGAGTTGATTCTAACGTGTACATTCTAAATCTTCCTCTAAGCGTGGATACTAGTTCGATATTCAAAGTAGGATCTTACACATTTCCTAGGTCTAACAATTATACCTCGAGATCCATTCCTTGATTTTCTTTCACCTGAGCCTAACCCAATTCATCAATTCATTTCACCCACACCACCACACAATCGAGAAGAAAGGTTATTGAAGAGGTTTTGAAAAATCAGAGTGTTACTATCAGAACCAGAGGATATTAAGCGTATCTTATAAGGTGGAAAGGCAAGCCTAAATCTAGAGCAATTGGGCCTTGAAAACCGAGCTACATAACTCATTGAAGATGACTTCTTCCCACCCAGGGAGAATTGATGGGGACATCGACTCACAAATGGTGCATAGAAAGCGTAAGAAAAGACTTAAAGAGTGACAAGGCCACTCACAATGTTTTACAAGAGGACCCCACATCGAAAAGGCACGCACATGGAGACTCAAAGAAGATTGGAGGTTCCAGAGAGCGTAACGTGAATGGGAATCATGGAAGACCATGGACAATCACGGACGTCCGTGAAATTTAGTCATAGCTGTCCTCTAGCAAGAACAAAACACATCTTAAAACACGGATTTCCATGAAAATATTCACGGAGGACCGTAAGGGAGCTCACAGACGTTCGTGAACCATCTCACAGATGAACGTCAGTTACGTCCCGCGACCTAATTGCAGAACTTTCTTCTTATTCGCTTGTTTTGTTTAGAGAGTTTTAAGGTAGTTTAGTCTTTTCGTTTAAAGTTAAGTTAGGGTTTTTGAGGCCTATAAATAGTTGTAAAGGCTCTTTGAGAAAGAGATTCTTCTTCCCCGTGGAGTTTGGTGTGAGGCCAATATTTTCCTTTGGTGCAAACCAAAGAGTTCTATTATTTTCTTCTCTTGATTAGTGCAAGGTACTGTTTGATTTTATTATTTATTGATTAAATCTCAGAAAACCTTTCTTCAAGTTCTTATTGTTGCTGGATTAGTTCATCTTTAAAATTTTTGATGTTTTCTAGCCCTTTTGTCTCTACCCAAACCAATAAATTCTCTTTGAATTAATTTTTAGCCTTTTTGAGACATAAATCCTTCAAAACCCCTAAAAAAAGGGATCAAGAATCGCTTGGTGCCCTAAACTAGAGGAAAATTGGGTTCTATGATTAGAACCCTATTTTCGAAATTTGGAAGGGACCCTAATGCAGATTGAACACTGAATCAGATTAATCTAATTGGCTGAATGAGTTCTTTTGAATATTTTATGTGTTTTGGCATAAGTTTAATACTTTTGCAGCTCAATTAAAATCCCAGTTTAATTTCATTTAGGGTTTTAGTGTTTGGTCCTGATAGGTGTAGCAATTTCACATTTCCTACCCTCTTACTTGCATTGCTAGTACCTAATAGACGGCTAACTTGACTAATGGATGCCTTATTTTTATCATTTTAGGTCCTCCAAGCCTTACACGGAAAGCACCACTAAATGCTACCGGAAGCGGCACACCATAATGATTTCTTTTCATGCAAAAAATACATGTGTAGTCAAAGTCGTGTGCACGACCATGAATTAAGTGAGCACGAATTCGAGCAGAATTACTATGAGGCAAAGTAGAAGTCGCATACACGACTTCCCAAGTTGTGTGCACGACTGTGGCTTCCGAGGGAGTTTAAATTAGAGCTTTAAGTGATGTTGGATCTATTCTTTCATGGATCTTGGAGGCATGATTATAAATAGGCATCTCAAATTAGGGCAAAAGGAATCCCTTTTCATTCTAAGTTTAGTTCTTATCATTTGGGGAAAAGAGGAACCCTAGGAGAGGTGCCCCGGTGCCGAAACGGTCGCGAAGCTCGCCAAAGAAGTTGACCACTCCTCTTCCGATCTCGCCGTCGACTAATCTGTTGGTTCCAAGGCTTCGATGAAGCCTTGGCAAGAGTAGCTAATTAAGGTTTCATTCATTTTATCATTTGTATTAAATGTTTGGGGTTAAATACTTGATTCTCTCATATATTTTGATTTTCATTCTTATTATTGTATTGATTTTCATTCCTATTCTTGTTACATGAGCTTGTTTCCTTATATTGCTATATTTAGAATTGACCATAGGATAGAGATAGTGAGATATGGGGATTTGCTAGGGCCATCTCTTGTGTTTGACTACAACCAAGTGATTGACCGATTGAGATACTCGCAATGCCCGTCTACAATTGACCAAACGGAGGCGGAGATTGCGAGGCACGTAGCCTATGCTTGACCATGGTTAAGTTATTGCTTGCAATCCCTTGAGTTGGACCAAGACCTTGGGATATCATCTCATTTGTGGAATCAATGTTGTTTAGCCCTAATTCTTTCATGTGTCCTTATCGAAACCCTAATTAATGCTTTTGCCAAGTGTGGATTCGTTGCCGCGGAATCCCTCTTTATCAAGTTTTCTTTACCCTTCGCAATTTACTTTCGTAGCATAATTACGTTATAAATCCAATCCCAATCCGTTTAACTGGTTAAGTATAGGCTCAAATAAGGCATTCTCGCTTAATCCCTGTGGATATGATACTCGCAATAGGATCCCTTACTATAATAGATTTGTATGCTTGCGAGTTAACTTGTTCGTGATCCAGGTACATATTTGTGTTAATGGCGCCACTGCCGGGGATTAACAGATGCTAAGTTAGAGTCCATTCTTTCCATAGTTTTAGTTAGGATATTCATTAGAATTTTTTTTTTTCATGTAATTAATTTTTATTTTATAATTAGTTTTGGTTTGCGCAAATACTCATTGGTTGTTTCGTGTGTAGGGACTAGTGTATGCCTAGGAGGAGATCACTACACATAAAGCTTGCTGCATTCAATTTGGAGCCCGAATGTATACTTCACCGCTCCGACGGGGAGCGAAGGTTTTGTGTTCTTAACCTCGAGAAGATTCATTTAGAGGCCATAGATGAACCTCATGAGATTCATTCTTTAAGGGATTACTCGATCCCCATTCCATTACATGCCCCTTCCTCAATTGTGTTGCCACAAACTAATGCATCATATTTTGACTTGAAACCGAGAGTTATTCAAATGCTCTCGACATTTTATGGATCAGAGAATCAAGACCCATACCACCATATGAAGGAATATTTGGATATATGCTCCACATTTCGATTCCAAAATTTCACCGATGAGTCGATTCGCCTATTACCTTTTTCATTGAAGGATAAGGTGAAGGCTTGGCTCAACTCTCTTGAGGTGGGATCGATTACATCTTGGGAGCGGGAAGCAATTAGCCAAGAAATTTCTCCATAAATTTTTACCATTACACAAAACAAATGCTATCTGCCGTGATATCGCTAATTTCACACAAAAGGAAGGGGAACATTTCTTTGAGTGTTGGGAAAGGTATCAAGATTTGTTGCTCAAATGCCCACATCATGCATTCGAAAAGTGGCAACTAGCGTAATACTTCTACGATGGTTTGACAACTCAAAATTGTCACATGGTAGATGCCACTTCTGGAGGTTACTTTATGCAAAAGAGTGATGCGGAAGCATTGGAATTTTTTGGAACTCTCATGGAGCTCTCAACAATGGGATTACTCCGATTGAGTGGAGAGAAATTCTCAATAGAAGGGAGGAATCTATGAAATTGGGACAAATTCGGCATTGATGTCTAAACTTAAGTCTTTGACCCAAAAGGTTGATGCTGTGATCGTGCGAGAGCGGGTACCGCAACACTCTAGTGTTTGTAGGACATGCTCTAGCCCATCCCATATAGCACAAGAGTGCCCGTCTTTTATGTCCCCTCCCGGCTACCCTAGAGCAACAATCTTCAGTGGATGTGAATGCTATGAATTTGTTCTCCCACCCACAAAATAACCCATACTTGGATACGTATAATCCGAGATGGGCAAGGCATCCCAATTTTTCGTTTGGTCTCAAAACAACTCGCAAGGACCTTCGGTAAATCCAATGAATCCCCCTCCATTTCATCAAGGTGGTTCTTCTAATGCCCAACCATATCCACCGGGCAATGCTCCCATTAAGGGTTCTGACTTCACGTATCCTCAACAATCGAATCAAATGGCTCAAAATCTGATTGCCCCTTGGAAACCAAGTCTTGAAGATACCCTTCAATTGCTCATGAAAACACACTTAAGTTCCAGAAGGAATCCCTTCAATACCGAAAAGATACCCATTTGTCTATCCAATCAAATGCATAATCCATCGTGAAATTGGAAACCCAATTGGGGCAACTAGCGAATGCGTTGAGTGAGCGAGAAAAGGGGGCGAGAAAAGGGGCGCTTCCCGAGTCAACCGGTAGCTAACCCAAAGGGCCAATTTGAGATTGGTACATCGTCCTCTCAAGAGGAAGTGAATGCTATCACAAGCCTTTGGTCAGGTAAATGGGTTGATAACCATGTGGAAATGCTTAGGGAGGAAGAAGAACCAATAGAAAAGGATCCGGTGGATGAGAGGCCATCCACGGTCCAAGAGGGAAGGAGAGTTGAGGAAAAGGTGGATGTTAAGGACATTCCACCATATGTGTCCAAAGCACCTTTTCATCAAAGGTTGAAAGCCCCGTGCAAAGATACCAAAAATGATGCAATGTTGGAACTTTTCAAAAAGGTCAATGTCAATATTCCATTGATCGATGTCGTCAAGCAAATTCCGGCATATGCAAAAATTTTGAAGGAACTTTGCACACAAAAGAGAAGATGAATGCCCACAAGAGGGTATTCTTGACCAAGCAAGTTAGCTCGATAATTCAACACAAGTCTGTCCCCAAATACAAAAATCCGGGATGCCCAACGGTCTCCTGTACCATTGTGGACCATGTGACTGACAAGGCTTTATTGGATTTGGGGGTGAGTGTGAATTTGTTGCCACACCATGTGTATGAGCAACTCAGTCTTGATGAATCGAAACCCACCTCCACAACATTGCAACTAGCGGATCGGTCTGTTCGGACACCACGTGGTGCTATGGAGGATGTACTTGTGAAAGTGGACAAATTCATCTTCCCAGTTGATTTCATTGTGTTGGAGATGGAGCCCGGAAGAGATCCTTGTAACCATATCCCTATCATTTTGGGACGACCATTATTGGCAACGTCCAATGCTATCATCAATTGTAGGGATGTGGTTACGAGCATTTCTTTCGATAATATGAAAGTGAAACTCAATGTTTTCCATGCTTCAAGACACCAGGGTGACGAAGATGATGCTTTTGAGGTTAACTTCCTTGATACAAGTGTGGAGGAATCATACCCTCGCATAACCTAAAAAGATCATCGCAAGTCTTGTTTGGTCCATTTTGGGCAAGAGAGTGATAGTCCCTTCGGTGAAGTCAATGCTATTTTGGATGAGCATGCACAACTCGACCTCATCAAAGGAGAGAATGAGAAGTTGGAGCTTAGTCCTTTGACTCCGGTGGTGAGTCCTCCCAAGCTAGAGTTGAAGCAATTACCCGGGACATTGAAATATGCCTTCTTAGGACCTGAGCAATCTTTGTCGGTTATAATTGCTTCTAACTTAACAGAAGAGCAAGAGCTTAGGGTGCTTGCAACACTAAAGCACCACAAAGCCACTTTGGGTTGGACCATTGTCAACATTAAAGGCATAAGGCCCGCAATTTGCATGCACCAAATTTTCTTGGAAGAAGATGCCAAGACAGTGCGGGAAATGCAACGCCGTTTGAACCCGAACATGAGGGAAGTAGTGCAGGCCGAGGTACTCAAATGGCTTGATGTCGGGATCATCTATCCCATATCCGATAGTACCTGGGTCAGCGCTACTCAAGTTGTTCTAAAGAAGTTGGGAATCACGGTTGTGAGAAATGTCGATGATGATTTAGTCCCCACCCGAGTGACCATGGGTTAGAGAGTGTATAAATGATCGGAAGTTAAATACGGTCACACAGAAGGATCATTTCCCTCTTCCGTTCATCGACCAAATGTTTGAGAGACTAGCGGGGCATAGCCACTATTGTTTTCTAAATGGCTGTTCGGGCTACAACCAAATACCCATTGCCCCGGAGAACTAAGAGAAGATCACATTTACGTGCCCTTTTGGAACATATGCTTATCGGAGAATGCCATTTGGGTTGTGTAATGCACTCGCTACATTTCAACGATGCATGAGCATATTTTCCAATATGGTCGAGCATATTCTTGAAGTCTTCATAGATGACTCCACGGCCTTTGGCTCCTCGTTTGATGAGTGTCTCCAACGACTCACCCTTGTGCTTGAAGGGTGCAAAGAGACAAACCTTGTCTTGAATTGGGAGAAATGCCATTTTACGGTCTACGAAGGGATAGTGTTGGGGCACGTGATTTCGAAGGATGGGATTTCGGTTGATAAGGCGAAGGCCGATTTGATGTCAACCCTTCACCCAAATCCGTGAGAGAGATTAGATCATTTTTGGGGCACGCCGGTTTTTACCGACGGTTTATAAAGGATTTAGCAAGATTGCGAAGCCCCTAAGTGATCTTCTCGCGAAAGATGTAGCCATCGATTTCAATGAAAAATGGTTCAAGGCATTTAACACATTGAAATCAATGCTCACATCCGCACTGGTAATCCAACCTCTGGATTGGACTATTGACGCGGGACAAACGCTAAAACCCAAAATGATGCAAATTTGGGATTTACCTTAGATTTAAGTGAACACCAAAATATCCGGATGTCACACAACACATCAAATTAATTTAATGAGTTCAATAAAACAACTAGGTTAATTCAATTTAGTGCTCACATGCATCTATATTCTTGATCTAGAAAAATGGATTCGATGAAGGATTCGAGTTTCGATCTAGTTTAGGGCATCAAGCGACAATTATGGTGTCGTATCTTGACTCTATAAAGATTTGGGAAATTGAAGGCTCAAGGGATTAAAGCAATCAAAGGGTAGATCAAAAGATTTAACTAACAATATTTTGGGGTTTTCTTTGGGATTTTAAAGAAACGAATAGAATGGATATTACCCGATGAATATTAGAGGAAAGATAGAATAATAGGATAGAGGTCCAAGGCTTTACACCAAGGATTTCCGAGGCTTCGCAGCAAGGCTGTATGTCAACTTCACATCAAGTCGCACAAAAAATGATTGCTCACTCCTCAGGTTTCAAAAGATTTGCTCATTCGATCGAAAACTCTTCACAAGTTTTCTAGGGTTTGCACAAAAGCAAGTTCTCAATTTTTATTCAACAATCAACTCCCTATTACATTATTCAATAATCAACTCACAAAAAAAAGAAAACCTAAAACAAATAAACTAAAAAGGCATGCCCTAAAAACCTAAATTTTGTCAAAATTCACGCAATTGCTTGATCGATCGATTTTGGTGCTCGATCGATCGACTGACAAAGTAATTAATTGTCAGACGCCATAGGTCTAAATCAATCGATCGAAAATTGCTGCTCGATCGATCGACTGAGACATATTCTTCCGCCTCAAAATATGTGCCCACTATTCCTTCTCGATCGGTCGAAGGCTGGAGTCGATCGATCAACTGAGTTTCTTTTTGTCCTTTGAATTTGAGTAGTTTGTTTCTTCCAATTCTTTAATTCCGACGCTCTTGATCTTGATGTCCTCATCAACCGTGCCGTTTGAACTCATGTGTGACGCTTCTGACTATGCGGTTGGAGCAGTTTTGGGGCAAAGCAAGGATCATATTCTTTATGCCAAATATTGTTGGAGATGTTATTCCTATTGTATGGGTGTGTAGTAACTTTGGGTGTGTGTGTAGTTAAGTGAATTTTAAGTTGTACAATTCATTTAACTCGGAAACCATGTAATACGTGAAAATGCTAAGATGATATAAATAGTATTTTGCATTGGGATTTTAGTCACTTTTAACTCAACCCTAGTTTCTCTAAACTTCTTCCTACCAAACCCCAAGCTAATGCTAATCAAATCAACTTGGTATCAGAGCGGTGAATTGATCCATGCTGTGTCAAGTGTTACCGCTGCTGACGCCACCAGAAATTTGCTGACGTCAACCATCACTCACTGCTGATGCCACCAGAAATTTGCTGACGTCAGCCATCGCCGGGACCCTACCGAAATTGATCGAAACCACCAGGAACCTGGTCGGTTTTTTATTCTGAGTATCTTTTCCTCTTGCACCATCTTCATCTGAGAACTAGAGGAGGCAGATTTGACTTCATCTTCTTCCTCGGTTCACCACTGTTGCAGAACTCATAGGGTTGTAGTGAACCTAGATCTCTTGCAGATCTGATGTGAGGCATTGAAACCTGTTCAAAAAGCTATTTCGATGCCTCTGTTGATATGTTGTGATGTTTTTGGAGGTTGCAAAGCCGCCAGAAATTGAATTCAACGTCGCTAGAGCTGTTGTTTCTCGCCGGGACTGTCAAATCTTGCCGGAAATCTTCGAATCTGCGTTGAATCTCGTTGGAAACCTCCTAATGTTGCCGAAAACTTTGCAAACCCACCGGAACACCTTGTTGACTTGCTGGAACACTTTGTAGACTCGCTAGAATGTCTATTTCGAATCAAATCTATGAGATAAACGCCATTCATTGAGTTTTTGAATGTGTTTTCTATCTAGATTTCATCTATTAGTGCTGCGTGCTTACCATTTCGACTACCGACATGAGTTATTTGTTGAGATTTACCATGATTGGGGTGTTATGTACTTGTTAAATTGATGAAGTTGTAGAACCACTGTTTGGGGTTGTGTGATGCATCTTTGAATGTTGTTTTGGGATTATTCAGTGAACTGTGTAGACATTCTCCCTGTTTGGAAGCTGTGGGCATTCTATTTTTTGAATTGTTTTGACCTTGGGATCTCTTAATCATGGACGAGAATAAATCTGGAATCGTTGGTGGAGGAGATATTTCTCATAACTTCAAATTACTACGAAGAAATTGAATGAGGCCAATTATCTTTCGTGGTCACGGTCTATTGCTATGTACTTAGGGATGAAGAAAAAATTGGGTTACATTTACGGGACTCTAAAAACCCAAAGAAGATGACCTAAAGTATGTTGATTGGGAAAGTGACAATCTAACTGTCATGACATGGCTGCTATACAAAATGCAACCAGACATTAGTGATTCTATTATGTATGCCAGTGATGCTAAACAATTATGGGAGGCTGTGAGGGATGCGTTCTTGCAAAAACATAACCTCGCAAAAATGTTTCAAGTCAGTGACAAAATTAACACTATGAAGAAATGTGATAAGACTATTGGAGAGTATTACACTCAAATGAGGAATTTATGGGATGAACTAGCCCAGTATCAAGAAGAAGAACTGTGCAGCTCGTGTGCCAGCAACGCTAGTACAAATACTGAAAGGGGGAGAGTGTTTGACTTCCTAAAAGGGGTTAAACTTGAATATGAGAATGTTAAATCAAACATTCTAGGTAGAGAGGAGTGTCCTCCACTTGGTACTGTGTATTCCCTCCTTCAGCATGAGGAGTGCAGGTAACAGTTTATGCAGATTCCTGGTGGTGATGTATCTGAGAGATCTGCCCTACCATCCTTCACTTCTTTGGTCGTGGTGGAGGCAAATCTGGTGGTTGAGGTGGTAGTTATGGAGGTCGTGGGGGCCTCTTACGTGAAGAAAGAGAAAAATTATTGTGTTCTAATTGTGGCAAGAAGGGTCATACCAGAGAAAGATGTTGGGAATTACATGGGAAATCGAAATTCCTTCCAAATCGTGCATTCCAGTCCTCCACTGAGGAAACTTCTAATCCAGTTGGTGGTCAGAGTATCCCTACTGCTTCAGCTCCAACTGATTTTCAGACCTTACAGAGAGAGCTTCAGGATCTCCAGGGCAACCTTCAGGGCATGACGACAACATAGGGACAAACATCTTCCTCCAACATAGCCAAGTTAAGTACCTGTGGGTTTGCACATGTGACCTCCTCACAGTCCCCATGGATCATCGATTTTGCGACTATGGATCACATGTTTGGTATGTCAGATTTATTTTCATCTGTGTCTAGTCTTTCTGATTCTATTCATATTCACAGCGCTGATGGATCCCTTGTTCTTGTAAAGGGAAAATAGAGTGTTCAATTAGGCACCTTGTCTCTTGACTTTACTCTTTTGATTCCTAACATGCTTATGAATCTATTATTTGTCAGTAAAATTACCAATTCCTTACATTGTAGTGTGACATTCTTTCCGTCATATCCTGTTTTTCAGGACCTGAAATCGGGGAAGATCCTTGATCATGGTATTGAAGAGAAGGGACTTTACCTCTTTCAAGATTTACGTGGTGCATCTCCTCCTGCAGCTATGATGGTTTCTGTTGATGAAGCAAGATTGTGACACTAGCGCTGTGACCATCCTCATATTAGTCGTTTGAAACTTTTATTTCTAGAAAAATTCCATAGATTTGATAGTAGTTTGTTTAAGTGTGAGACTTGTCAGTTCTATAAACATATTCGCAATTCTTACCCCTTGAGTGGTAGTAAATGTGCTATTTCTTTTGAAGTTATTCACTCTGATGTGTGGGGGCCTTCCTCTGTTACTATTTGAATGATTATCGTTATTTTGTTACTTTTATTGATGATTGTACAAGACTCACTATGCTCTTTCTTATGTGCACCAAAGACAAAGTTGCCTCTATTTTTCCTATGTTTCACAGACTAGTTAGCATACAATTTCATGGGCATGTTAAGGTTCTTCGATCGGATAATGATGGAAAATATTCCTCTCACATTCTCCAGTTTTATCTTCACTCTCATGGAATTGTGTGACAAACTACTTGTCCTTATACCCCCCAACAGAATGGGGTTGCTGAGAGGAAAAATAGGTATCTTCTTGAGGTCGCTCGATCTTTGTTGTTTGATATAAAAGTTCCTAAACATCTATGGGGTGAAGTTGTCCTCACCGCTGCCTACCTCATCAATCGAATGCCTACACCTATTCTGGAAGGACATTCTCCCTTCCAACTTGTGTCTCCTCATCAACCTCTGTTCTTGGTGCCACCACGTATCTTTGGTACCTTGTGTTTTACATATATACCCAATATTCAACGAAGTAACTTGATCCCAAGACTACTAAGTTTATTTTAATTGGGTATCTCTCTTCTCAAAAAGGATACAAGTGTTTTGATCCTCTCATTCATCGTATAATAGTCACCATGGATGCCACATTCTTTGAGGGCACTTATTTTTCCAATCCTCTGAGTCCTCTTCAGGGGGAGAAACAACTTAAAATGAAGAGTACTCTGAGATGCTTAGAGCTTTACTTATGGGAGATAATGAAGATTGTGAAGAAGTGAATGATAAAGTTGTTGAGCCATAGAAAAATGAACTCAACTTTGATAAATATGGGAAGGGAAAGAGGTATGTGCGAAACAAAAAAAGCATGGTTGATGCCACTGCGCATGAGAATGTAGATAAGTTACCTTCTCAGAATGCCGACTAGGATCCCTTACCCAAAGAGGGTCCTCTTGTTTCTGACCTCTATCTACCCATTACCCACAGAAAGCTTTCTAGATCGTGTACTCGTCATCCCATCAGTAAGTATATGTCATATCACAATCTCTCATCTCATTATGATTTTATTTGTTCTCTTGATTTTATCACCCTTCCTTCTAATGTTTCTGATGCATTATTGCAGCCAAAATGGAAGGATGCTATGATTCAGGAGATGAAAGCCCTGGAACATAATCAAACTTTGGAAATTGTTAAACTCCCAGAAGGAAAGAGAATTGTTGGTTGTAAATAGGTGTATACAGTTAAGTATAGAGCTGATGGTACTGTTAAAAGATATAAAGCAAGGCTTGTAGCAAAGGGGTGCACTCAAACACAAGGAGTTGATTATCAGGACACCTTTGCACCTGTAGCCAAGTTCAACACAATCAGAGTATTGTTATCTTTGGCTGCCCACAAAGATTGGTCACTTTCTCAACTTGACGTGAAGAATGCATTTCTTCATGGTGATCTCAACAAAGAAATCTACATGGACCTTCCTCCTGGATTTGTAAAAGAAGGGGAGAAGGGAAAATGTGTAGATTGAAGAAATCTATCTATGGATTAAAACAGTCCCCAAGGACCTGGTTTTAAAAATTTAGTGATGCTATTATGAGATTCGGGTACCGAAGAAGTCACTATGATCATACTCTATTTATAAAAAGGGGAATCAAGATGACTGCCATACTAGTCAATGTTGATGATATCATCATTACTGGTGATGATAGTCATGAGATTCTCAACCTAAAGGAGTCTTTGAGCAGAGTGTTTGAAATTAAAGACTTGGGAAGCTTGAAATATTTCCTTGGCATTGAAGTGGCGGGATCTAAGAAGGGCATCTCATTATTCCAGCGTAAGTATACCATAGACCTTCATGATACGGGGTTTTTGGGGTGTAGGCCTACTGTGACCCCTATTGAACAAAATCACCGATTAAATGGTGAAGAAGGCGATCTTCTTAAGGATCCATGTACCTCTCAGAGATTAGTTGGTAACCTGATTTATCTAATCATGACCCGTTCGGAGATTGCTTATGCAGTAAGTGTGGTGAGTCAAGGATAGTACATTTGGAGGTTGTTCACAGAATCCTGAGGTATTTGAAAGGAAGTCCTGACAAAGGACTTCTCTATAAAAATCGTGGTCATTTGGATGTAGAGATATTTACTGATGCCGATTGGGTCGGGTCTCTGGATGATAGGAGATCAAGTACTGGATATTGCACCTTCTTGGAGGGTAATTTGGTCACATAAAGATATAAAAAGTAACATGTAGTATCAAACTCCAGTGCCGAGGGGGAGGACCACGCCATGTCCCAAGGTGCGAGAGAAGGGATGTTGCTTAAATTCATTTTGTCAGACTTGGGAGTTGCTATAATCTCTCAAATTATCTTGTGTGGTGACAATGAAGCTGCCCATCATATTACAGAGAATCTTGTCTTTCATGAAAGAACAAAACACATTGAGGTGGACTGTCACGATATTCGCGAGAAGGTCGAATCCAAAGAAATCAGTATTCCTTAAGTTAGAACTAAGGATCAACTTGCCAGCATCTTGACTAAAGGTGTTGGTGGCAAGAGACTTTATAACATCTCCTTCAAGTTGGGTATGATCGACATCTATACTCCAACTTGAGGGGGAGTATTGGAGATGTTATTCCTATTGTATGAGTGTGTAGTAAGTAACTTTGGGTGTGTATGTAGTTAAGTGAATTTTAAGTTGTACAATTCACTTAACTCAGGAACCATGTAATACGTGAACATGCTAAGATGATATAAATAGTATTTTGCATTGGGATTTGAGTCACTTTTGACTCGACCCTAATTTCTCTAAGCTTATTCATCCTCTACCAAACCCCAAGCTGACCCTAATCAAATCAACTTATACTACGCGAGTAGAACCCTCATTGATGCTCAGTTGAACTATTCAACTACGGAGAAGGAATTACTTGCCGTAGTATTGGCTCTTGATAAATTTCGATCCCATCTTTTGGGATCCAAAGTGATTGTTTTTACGGATCATGAGGCCTTGAAATTTTTATTGTCTAAAAGGGATACAAAGCCAAGGTTGATCCGTTGCTCTTGCAAGAGAGATATGAGATAAGAAGGGATCGAAAAAGTCCCGCATCAACGTATTTTGTTGCAATGGAAATGATTGACATTTTAGAAGTATTGCATTCTTCTTTGTTTTTCTAATTTTTTAATATTTTCCTAAAAGCCAATATAATCTTAAGATTTACTATACAATTCATATTATGATTCAATTTTAAACCAAAACGATTCACAATATGATTCACAATTTGAAAACCTTGGTGATGACAACTTCCATGATGGAAAATATAAACTGTATGGACATCATCAACTGATTTAACGAAAGAAATTGAATAATTAAAGTCTTTTTAGTTCAAAATTTTGTAAAATGGAATGATGTTTGAGTGGGAAGGTGACATTGATGGGAATTTCATACAATTTTGGGTTATAATTTTTATAGACTCTCTAGAAAATTTGGTTTATTTTGGCTCTTTACCTTATGGAGTGAATAATTCATAAGTTCTAATCCTTAAGTTCTAATTTTGTGGAAAACTATCATTTAACATATTTCTTCCTCAGGCTGAGCATAGAAGGCGGTACATGGTCCATCTCTCCTATACACGTTGGCAAACTGGATAGTTGATCCGGACTGTCCCCATGGCAGACTATCATGATGATAAGAAATCACAGTGATCAAACAATTTTAACAGTTTGATCAATGCACTTTTCCATGTTAAATGCGGATGTTGCCTATTTTTCCAACTGTCCATTTGTAGACTTGCAATCGGATGATCAGGATCATTTCACCACTGCACAAGCCAGGTAGTGGCTTTCCATGTGACAGGTTGTATTACACATCCATGCTACTCCTATGGTACAAATAGCTTGCTACGATCCTTAGTGTCAGATCAAGTATGAAATATTTGATGTGTTAATTTTCTATAAAACAGAATATAATGTGGCACAATAAATTATGAATGATTAGGACATATTTCACTGCGCCAGTATTAGGGGCTTGGGCATCTATATTGTACATGTGACACAGTCATTAACTGGAACTGTCCAGTGGCAGACCATGCTGTGGAGGGCACTCCACTGAAGAATCAAACCTATCGTCTTACCAAGTGCCTGAAAACGGAAGGTTACAAGGCGTCTAGGAAACAATCCACAATGCATGTACAATATACAATCGCTAATAGCTCTAGAAACGTATCCATTTGAAGATTTTCTAAAATTTCAATTGATAGATAAAATAGGACATCTTACGAAGTTGATCATAGGTATGTGTGGCAATGGGCTGGGCTCAGGCTGAAAAATCCTACTAAAATTAAACCAGCCCTGTCAAATATGAGAAAAATGCAAGCCCCAGCCGACCAATTACCACCCTAATCATATGATGCAAATCAGATAACAGATGCAAACGTTACCTCATCAACCCCGGGGCTATGATCAAGCTTAATTTTTCTGTTTGGGCCACCTTCCATAACAGCAGTTCCTAATAGAGATGGCTCCATAGCCAATTTCAGTATTCCTTGGTGGATGCCATTCACCTTAACAACACAAAAAGTACCCAACCAAACCATTAGATAATATTAACTATTTCCCTTGAATGCTAACAAATTCGTATTTACCAGAATATTTCAAAATAACATTGTCCGACTAAAAGACAAGTATAATTCTCAAAAGCTAGTGTGAAAAGTACCATGCCATTAAAACCACTTGTTTCTGCCCCTTTAAGAACACTGTCTGAGATTTCAGTAATAGCAGCAAAGAGTACATTTGATCCCGCTTTTCTCATCTGCAGAACAAACCATGCAACTAATTCTCTCTATGGAAGTCATTTGAGTAGAGTGGTAACCTTGAAAAGTACCTCTCCAGTTTTAAGAGCATGAAAAACTTACAGTTTTCCCAAGATCGCCGAAGTATCGTTTTGTCCCTGAAAACCCTTTAGTTTTGACACACTTACTAATAAAGTTGAACATGCCTATCATCACCATTGAAAGGTTAGATTGATGACTAGGATGTAAGGAGAGTAGAGATTCTAAGTTTTTGCACTATACAAAATTAACAAATTTCATCATATTATGCTAATATTCTCCGCAAGACAATAAAACCATAGATCTCCTTTCTGATGCAGGAACCACAGAGCTAAAACATAATAAAAGATTCTCATCTAAGTTAATCTCACATCAGAGTTCCAAAATAAAACAAGATTGACGGGGACGCCGACATCGTAAGACATAGGATATGGACCTTTTCGCGTGTACCGACGTCGGAAGAAGAGGAATGGAAATTAAAACTAGGCAAGAGAAGATATTCTGGAAACCGCAAGGAGAATGCCCAGCAAGCCCTCGCTCGAGCGGTTATAATCCTCGCTCGAGCGGGCCCAGTGACAAAAATTTTCTTTTATTTGTTTTTTTTAGTCTTTTATTATTTTAGAACTCTTTTAGTGCGAGTTTTATTTCGTTTAGGGTTTTCTTAGCCTATATAAAGGCCTTGTAAACACTCTATTAAGGAGATTGATTATGAATGAAAAGAGCTTTTGCTTATGTGCGCTTGAGATGAGCCTCTACGAAGAGTGAATCTTCTTCCCGAGAAGGGTTTGGTGCGAAGCCAAGGGTGTGAAGCCTACAATTCTATCTACCTCTTTTATCTTTGTTTGCGTGATTCTACAACCCTAAATCGACCATCTTCTTGTGAAATCCTAAACCCTAAACTTCTCTAAATCCTTGAATCGATCCGATTCAACAACCGTAGAGCCCAGTAGAGTTATTAAACCTTCCGCACCTGATATTCAGAGAAAATCAGTGATCCATCATTGAATCGTGAGCACCCTAATCTGGAAAGAACCAGAGTTCTATCTCCCTAATCGGATCTAGCCGGATCAACTCCCCGCGCCTCAATTATACGTGATTCTCCCAAGGAATACTACGAGACCCTGAGGTATTCGTTATATTTTGCAAGTTTCATTGCTTAGTTTAATTCCCATTTAATTTCGGCAAAAGTCAATCATATCATTCACCCGCTTTTGGTATCAGAGCCCTAGGTTCTAGGTTAGGGCATATTGTGTGTCATTTTAATTTTCGTTGCATTTTATCTCATTTGTGTTCAAAAGTATACACGTCTACTGTTTGACAAAATTCTTCATCCATTGTGGTTCATGTTTGTATGGCATTTAGCATTCGTGTTAGTAAGTCGTGTTCACCATGAGCATGAGCGAGATTGTTGATGCCCTTAGGGACATCAAAGCCCAAATGTGTGCAATTAATAATAGGGGCCGCTACACATCAAATTATGGGCAAAATCTCAAAAGTTGTGATGAGACTAGAGTTAGGGGATACCTTTACCATTGTGAACCTAAGTACGACCCTGCCGAGAGGTTTCTAAAATCTATTCGGAATGAGGTTCCAAATTTTGAAGGTACCGCAAATCCTAAAACCTTTGTGGAGTGGTTATCTAGTGTGGAAGAGTATTTTGATTGGTATGGTGTACCGAATGAGTACAAAGTTAGGTTAGTGAAAACAAAGTTGGAGGATAGTGCCAAAACCTATTGGACTAATGTGGTGCTTTGACCCTAAATAGCTAATCGTAAGCCCATCACACAATGGGAAGACATGCGGGAGCGACTTATCGAGAATTATGTTCCTCTCACACACCGTCATCTTTTACGATTTTTAAAATCAAAGACAGACAAGTGTCCTGATTGCTCCAAGTGTCACGGATTTGGACACTTTGCTTACCAATGCTCCACAGAACTTTCCACTCCGAATTTATTGATTAAAAGGGAGAGTTCTAAGGAGCAGGAAAATTTGAGAGTAGAAGAGGTGTATGACCCCCGTACCGTGATGAGTGAAGAGGAGATGGAAGAAGCTGATGAGAGCCTAACTTGTGTCAAAGAGACTACCATTTCCCTTGTGAGTAGTGATATTGAGTTGCCCACACGTGAGTCAATTAAGTCACCCACACACGATTCGACCGAGTCACCTACACACGATTTATTAGTGCCCGTAGAGCCCGTTGTGCACAAGTCCTTGTTGGTGGTAGAGTCAAGAGTACTTGAGTTTGCATATGTGAGTCATTCAGATCGCATGCACATGAGAGTCGAGTCCATGACACGCATGCACATCATAGTCTCAAGTTGCATACTTCTATACATTCCAAGTTTTATTGTAAGTCATCTTTTGAGTCTCATTCGCATTGCATGTAAAATTAAGCTTGAAATTAATTTATGCAATGAAGCTCTCAAAATATCGATCTGATTACCCTAAGGCTTTTATGAAATTTCAATTGAATGATTATGTGATGGTTCGGGTTAGGCACGAGCGATTCCCATTGAAGTCGTAAGGATATCCAAGCCCTGTTGGACCTTTTAGAATTGTGGCAAGGAGCGGCCCTAATGCATATGTTCTCGAGCTTCCACCTGATATAGGGGTCAGCTCTACGTTCAATGTGGAGGACCTAATTCCTTCTATGCGCTCACCCATACCTCCTTGCACCCCGCTCCAAACAACCCCTAGTTACAACCACATCCCAACTTTGCGCCAATACCCTTCCCTACCCAAGCAAGCGAGAGATGAGGTAATTGAGAGAATTTTAGATGATCTTGTGGTATTCACTGCAGAAAGAGTTCTGGTTTATACGATGCGAGGATTGACAAGTCGGCCAATGAGAGTGCATGGGCCAATCATGAGGGCTTGTCATTTGTTTTCTTACATTCTGCCTATATCGCGATCACACATCATCGGGATGAATCCTTTGGGTCCAGAGTGTTGATGAGCACTAAAATATTTGGTAGAGTGGGTTGGCCAAGTTACTTGGTTCGTCAGAGAGATACTTACGGCCCGATACAATCAATCGAGATAATACTCAGATGTTACCAGATGCCCTGATTGTTTGGGTTAGTTGTGAGGAGTTCTACCGTTCGGGTCCCCATACACGTGATTCATACTACATGCGTGTTTCATCGGTGATGAAACATTTTCAGTCGGGGAGAATTGACGGGGACGCCGACATCGTAAGACATAGGATATGGACCTTTTCGCGTGTACCGACATCGGAAGAAGAGGAATGGAAATTAAAACTAGGCAAGAGAAGATATTCTGGAAACCGCAAGGAGAATGCCCAGCAAGCCCTCGCTCGAGCGGTTATAATCCTCGCCGAGCTGCCTCTGCTCAGCGGCCACTTGTCGCTTGAGCGAGCCTCGCCGAGCGGTTATAATCCTCGCTCGAGCGGGCCCAGTGACAAAAATTTTCTTTTATTTGTTTTTTTTAGTCTTTTATTATTTTAGAACTCTTTTAGTAGTTTATTTATTTCGCTTAGGGTTTTCTTAGCCTATATAAAGGCCTTGTAAACACTCTATTAAGGAGATTGATTATGAATGAAAAGAGCTTTATGTGCGCTTGAGATGAGCCTCTACGAAGAGTGAATCTTCTTCCCGAGAAGGGTTTGGTGCGAAGCCAAGGGTGTGAAGCCTACAATTCTATCTACCTCTTTTATCTTTGTTTGCGTGATTCTACAACCCTAAATCGACCATCTTCTTGTGAAATCCTAAACCCTAAACTTCTCTAAATCCTTGAATCGATCCGATTCAACAACCGTAGAGCCCAGTAGAGTTATTAAACCTTCCGCACCTGATATTCAGAGAAAATCAGTGATCCATCATTGAATCGTGAGCACCCTAATCTGGAAAGAAACCTAGAGTTCTATCTCTAGGATCAATCTGCGCTGCAACCTAATGGATCTAGCGCCTGGACTGAACCCTGCCTGAATTATACGTGATTCTCCCAAGGAATACTACGAGACCCTGAGGTATTCGTTATATTTTGCAAGTTTCATTGCTTAGTTTAATTCCCATTTAATTTCGGCAAAAGTCAATCATATCATTCACGTAGTTTAGGGTACCGTCCTGCGTCAAAGAT
The DNA here is from genome assembly GCA_021018995.1 of Chloranthus sessilifolius. Taxonomy (NCBI): domain Eukaryota; kingdom Viridiplantae; phylum Streptophyta; class Magnoliopsida; order Chloranthales; family Chloranthaceae; genus Chloranthus; species Chloranthus sessilifolius. The sequence goes on from CM037584.1 coordinate 4,188,000, forward strand.
TTAAGATAACCAGAAATTTTCAGGGAACCTAATGATTCAAGGGAAAAGATAGTTAAACTATCCTCAAGTTTGTTAGAAGACATTAGTGAAAGAGATGAGACGAGATTCACTTTTTACAAGCATAAGAGCAGGTTAATGCAAACAGCCTCCAAAAATTAACAAATACACATATCAAAAGATAGCTAATTTTTGTAGGCACCTAATTTGGCATGGAGGCACCTGATTTATGAGCAATTATCAAAATCAAGAACAGCGAATTGGGATTGTCAAGCATTGTCAAAAAATCAAGTAGAAGTACTTACATTCTAACAAGGTGCTTTCATAAAATTCATATTCCAGTTGAAATTGGTGAAGTGCATTGGTAATTTGCAGTACAAGAGTGATCCATACTGCATAGATATGACCTGAAGTGTCCCAAGGCATGTAATTATGCCTTTTTTTGCATGATAGAAAAGGGAAAATGATGACATGCAATTGCCCTATTACAAGTCCTCTCTCACCCCCACTCTCTCTCTCTCTCTCACACTCTCTCTCTTGCTTATTTTCTATTCTATTTCTTTATATATTCTCTTCTTTCGACCTCCTTTGTGACCTTAGCTGAAGCTACTTCATCCAAATCTAGGTTAGGTACTGCTCATCCTAATCTTTCTGTCATTGTGATATTGATTGTAGCTAATTTTCCTTTATGTTTATAGATTAGTGCATTAAAAAATAGCTAAACTGGTCATTAAGGTTTAATCCTCCCTACTGTAAATTTTAGGATCTAAAGGCGGGGAAGATTATTGGTGGATGAAGGCTGGTGGACTCTATTACCTTGATCATGGAGAGGTCTATCAGTCCTTTATCTTTATTTCACTCCGGTGGGTTGGAACTAGTGTGGGGTCCCAAGTATGTCTCGTTTTATGTACTTTCTTATATTTGTTGATGACTATTCACTTGGGAAATTTGGATTGCACATAATGAACTTCGACATGATAATTGGAAAACAGAACATATTGCTATCATCAATGGGATTACAAAATGACTTAGAGAGTTCTCAGTTCTCTTAAAACCATGGCTCAGAATATCGGACAATATTGATACGTATCATCCGAAATGCATTGGTATCGGAGCCCACCAGTGCAAGATATATTGGTAAGTATTGAACGATACATACCAATATACTCTATTGTGTCACCGATCCAATGAATGTATCACTGATACTTGATACATATTGCCTTGGTACTAGTGGGGACCGATACGTATCAAGAAATCGAGATTTTGAACCATGGTTAAAATCAAATACCAGACCATCGACTACTGATCTGAACATCCTTAGTCTGATTGGGTGCTCTCTGATCCTAGTTGCACCTCCCAAAGAATGGTTTGCAGGCAACCACCCCCTCCTAGAAGATTGAAACTAAATGTTGATGGCATCAGCTAAAGCAATCCTGGGTATGGGGGAGGTGGTGGATTATTCAGTGATTCTCAAGGCAACTTCATCAAAAATTTTGTATCTAGCAACAATGTTTGCACGGATGCTGATGCGAAAGCTAGGGCGCCGGATGGTCTCTGTATCCTCCCTTTGAACTGCAAGGAACTTATAATTGAATCTGAGTCGGATTTTGTAATTGGAACTCTTAGAGGGTGAGGGAACTGAGGAGCCGAGCAACGTGCCAACTCTACTAATTGAATGCCAGAACGTAGATGTGCTGTCAGTAAGAAGGGAGCTTGCACCTTTCAAAGCACTTTCTAGTGTGAACAGAAGTCGTGAAGTGTCACGAGTCTACAAGCCCCACAGATACCAACCTATAGTCTAGCCAAAGTACCAGTGACGGTGACTTGGTTGTGTAGCGTCATATGGATTCAAGGAGGATGTCTCTATCCTTCAGAATATTGAAAGTTCTTAGATGGAGGGTTGTATATGTGTTTCGAGAAGGTAACATATTAGTGAATAGCCGTGCCTACTTCACCGATTGGGATATTAAATAACCTAGTTGATATTCCAAGGAAATCTTATGGTTTTATCTTACGAGATTTTTGGCAACTTCCCAACTTTAGATTTGCATAATCATTTATCTTGAGCATTTTCTTTTCCTTTAATGATAACTTGCTTAATCTTCAAAAAAAAGGAAAAAAGAAAAATGAATACATTAAATAATTTGTGCATAATTAACATGAGATGAATGCATGCTAGTATTGCAAGAAATGGAACTTAAATTGATTTCAGTAGATTTTAGAAAGTTGTTATAGGTTGTTTATTGAAACATCTACATTGTAGGACCTATCCTAAACCTTTCCAAAAGAAATATTATTGCAAATAAAAACAACTTTAACTTACATGGTGCTCAATGCTTTGAGGATTCCGTTTAAGTTTTACAAAAAATGGCTGGTTTTGAATAGTACAACCAAAATGCAAAAAATGCTTGCACACAGAATTAGCTACGAAAAATTCAATGCAACAAAAATAAGTAATACCAAAGGTGAGTCCTGGCAGATTAATCAAGCCACTGGCTGGATCAAAAAATACATCCAGGGAGGATGAAGCTGAATCATCAAAAATAGAGGCAAAAGCTGGAGGAAGTAGCTGGCTTCCTTTTGCAATGTACACAGCCCTCACAGCATACCTAGAGAGTAATTTATTTTATGAGATGATATATATGAAATTGAAAAATTGACTGAAACAAAGTCAAGAAAGATAATATAATGAAATAATTAGCTTACCAGGAATAATGTTGTGCGCATTTAATAACCAATTCACGTGCTGTTACTAAAGCATGAGTAAGGAGAACACCATTGAGTTCAACAACCATATTTTTAACAGTAGGAATCTGCAATAATATACAATAGGAGGAAAAGAAGAATGAAGAAAAGAAGGGGTAGCATTCTTTAGGATTTACAGATGAGTACAGGAACATCTTCTCATTAAGTGTGTATTTTGAAATTAGTATACTTAAAAATAACATAAATCCTGCAACTTTTATCAGAGATTTTGCAACACCTTAATCACAGTATGCAGTAATGACCTCAGAGTTTCTTGGGCTGAGCTGTAACTTGCATTTGGATTCCCTGGAAGAAACCTTGCTACAATCTATACAAACACATAGATCCAGGTCACTAACTAGGTAAAACATTTGTGCTACAACCAAAGACACAAGAAACAACAAACCTTAATCGGGTGGATCTCAAAGTGCTTAAAGTAAAACTGTTGGCTCTGTGTGTTTGAGTCACTAAGGGATGTTCTCCAAAATGGAACAAGTCTCATCAGAGTCTCCTCATCCAGGTTTAAATCAATTGGCTGTAAATGGCACAAGGCACTAGAATGAAAATATATCCCTATGGACAATGCATAAACAAAATACTCTGAGCATATATTTATGCATATAGCTGCATATGCATGTGGCAACCATGCACACATCTGGTTTAATGAGGGTTGTTTTATGAAGGATTAATTGGTGTCATCTGGCATCATAAGGTTATGAAGCACCTTTTAGCCACAAAAACCTGTCTAAAAGTGTTGCCATTTTTTAGATCCCTGAAATCCGAGGATAGTTCATAACATTCATAACCCTATGGTGCCAGTGAGAGGAGTTAATTTTTTTAGCAAAAGCTACCTTGGTAAGACAATAGTTACCAGGTTTCTTATTTCCCCTCATGGGTACCTATGTTTTTCGCTTCATGTTTTGCAATTTTGGTTGATTACTAGACAAAAATTATAAAATCAATAATTTCTTGCATCATTTCTCGGTTTGGCGTTTGTCGGAAAAATCATATTAAAAGATAATTAAGAGGCAACATGTTGAAGTTGTTAAGCTAACAGAAAGCAATAGAGAATATTGTAGGAAATTTTATGGCTTTTACCCATGTGTATACTATCTACTATTACCTGTAATAAAATGGAGGCATATTTAACTTGTTTGACTTTGGAATTGGTTGAATGAAGAATGAAGACAATTTGTAGAAGGTTCTGATTGGTGTCAAAATCATCTAGTCGGTTTCTTCGGAGCATTGCCACAAATGGGGCTCCTAACCATTTTTCATCCACACTCAGGGACTGCATCATTCAGATAGTTGGATGTTGTTAGAAGCATATTTGAGAGAAGAGAATTCATATGAAGACTTAAACTCCCCTATTTCCTATATAGGTTGAAAAACTTCCAAAACATCTGGCATATAATAGTAATATAGTACCTGGACTCTTATCTGATAAATTTTATGCTGATCAGTATACATTGAATCTAAAGTAATGTTGTCAAATCTTGCAACTATGATGGTGGAATGAACTGAGGGCCCACTCTCATCTACGTCCTTCAGCAAGTTAAAACATGGTCGTAAGAGAATGTTGAGGGAAAATGATTCATAAATATGTCCGTAGGAGTATACTCAAAGCAAAACTGCATAGTAGGAAAGCAGAAAAGCCAGCTGATAAGAAATTAAATTGCTTTGATGGATCCAATGAGGATTTATAGTCAACAGATGTAGACAAAAAACATGTGACGAGATAATTGTTCAGAACTTATTTGGTCTTCAAATGCATATAATAGTGTTTAGAAACATCACAGACAGTGAACCAAGGATAGACTCCTTCAGAAAGTCTCATCTTTTGGAAAGTGAAAATTTTCTAAAATCTCAAAGAAAAAAAAGATTTTGTTTTGGAAATATTTCTCTTTTAAAAATTTCAGATTTGGTAATTTTTATTGAGGATAGTTTCTATCATTAGGGAGTTTCCATGAATAAAATGTTTTGATTTCAGGGAAATTTTTATTTTAGTTATGTTTTAACCCAAGGTAAATTCCTATTTTGGAAAGTTTCCATCTTTGAAAATTTCCCACATACAAAATTTTTCGAATTTCAAAATTTATGCAAACAAAAAGTATCCACTCCCTTTTATTGTGGTAGAATAAAGCTATAATTTCCTTAAACTGAGCCAAATTACAACAGATCAAAGGAGGAACAACAAAATCATCATCATCATAGCCTTATCATATCTATTTGGGGTCGGGTTTGCGAGTCCTATTTCTCCACTCATTTTTTATTAGCGCTAAGCTCTCTAACTTCACAATCCTTTATATCCCCTCGCACTCCTTCCATCAAGGTCTTCACTGGTCTTCCTCTTCTCCCACGTCCTTGTGCTTGTAGTGTCTCAACTCTTCGTACATGGTCTGTTTCTGGCCTTTGATGAACATGTCCAAACCACGTCAAGCGATACTCAGTAATTTTTTCCTTTATAGGTGCCACTCTCAAATTCTCTTAAATACTCATTTCGTATTTTAACCTTTCTTGTTACTCCACACATCCATCTCAACATATAGATCTCAACCACATGTACTCTATCTTCTTATTGCTTTCTTGTAGCCCAACATTCCGCACCATATAATATGGTAGGTCTAAATGTTGTCTTAACAAAGGAGAAGCAACGATAGGCTTTGCCCAAAGAGTACAAAAACAAAAAAAGAACAAAAAAAAAACAACAAAGAATCAAAAGTTACAAAATCAACCATCCCACTAAATGAATGTAAAGACCCAATGGGTAGGTGATTGGGACATCAAACACTATAAGGTGTATAAGAAGTAGAAAAAGAAATTTAAAGCATCGAGGCGTGCCAAAACAATTTGAAAGGGTCAAGAAGAGCCATGTGCGCGTGTGCGTCATGTGAGAATACCCCATTCTGGGAAGGCAAGTGATTGGAAGGAAATAAAGAAAGAAAGGAAAGGAGGAAAGGTGAAGAAAGACATAAAAACAACTCTCTGTCCAAATCTCGCTTGAGCGAGCCCAAATCTCCTCGAGCGAGATTGATCCGAGAGCAAAATTCCGCAGTGACAATCTTGCCCAAGCAACATCGCGACGAAGGCTTAGGCAACTAGGTGTATTTTGAGCCTAAAATTTCTGATTTTAATTGTTTAGTTTGACTAGGAGTTTCTATTTTGATACTTAGTCTTAGTTAAGGTGTTTAGCCTATATAAAGGCATTGTAAACACAATTTTACAACAGATGATGATTAATGAAAATTTATTTGTTTTTCTTTGTCTGAATTCTTGAAAATTTGGGATGAGTTGTCATTGAAAGAGTGATTCTTCAAATTCCCCGAGTTTAGGGATTAGTGCGAGGCCAATAATTTCGCCGGTGGAATTCCAAGGATTCCCATTATCTTCTACTCTTTTCTTAAGAATTTATCAAGTAATATTTGATTTTATCCTTTAATTTGAAAACATTGAAATAGCCTTTTTTTGTTATGTTGCTAGAATTTGTTCTTTATTTCCCCCTTATTCAAATCCCCTGATTTTCTTGTGAATAATTTACACCCTTTCAGACGTCAAATTCTTCAAATCCTAGAGAGGAGTAAAGGACATCATTTTGATTGTCGCTTAATACCCTAAACTAGATCGAAAACTAGAATCTATCATTAGACCCTATTTTCTAGATCAGGAAAGAGTATATGCTGACAAAATGCTAAATCGATAAACCGGATCAATCGAATTGCCCAAGTGCATTTGATTTATATTTTAAGTGCTTTCGAGACAATTTTGTTAAATCCATTGCTCAATTAATCCCAATTTGATGTCAATTCGCATACATATGGTTCAGTGTTTTGTCATGCATCAACTTGGTATCAAAGCACAGTTTTGGTTTAGGGTGGTGTTTAGGGTTTGTTTGCATCAGGATTTTATATTTCGTTTGCATCTTAAGTCGAGTTAGGATTTCATATTTTGTGTTTACTTTCTTAGTTAAATTTTGGATTGCCTATAGATTGTTTGTGTTGTGTCGATTACCATGCGTGATTACATTAGGAGTCGTCGTGAGTCATTTGTAGTCCGCCATATTAGAGATTCTATGCGTTCACGATGGTTGGGATGAACGTAGAGATATGAGGAGGTACCCTCATCGTCATGAACTTGAGTACAACCCTGATGAGAAGTTCATAAAATTTATTCAAATCGAGATTCCAGATTTTGAAGGAACGATGAATTCAAAACCTTCGTTGATTGGTATATATCGGATGAGTGTAAAGTTAACTTAGCCAAAATGAAATTGGTAGGTAAAGCCAAAATCATTTGGACCGATGTGAAGCGTCATTGAAAGTATATTCAAATTAAACCCATCGCACGTTGGGGAGATATGAAAGAGAAACTTATCAATCATTATGTCCATATCACACACCATCACTTTCTACTGTGTTTAAAAACAAGATAGATAAGCGCCATGATTGCAACAAGCTTGAGTCTAGGAATATTTACACAAAGAGAGGTCTAGTTTTGAGGTGCAACCTTCAATTCCTTGGGATACTCCTATTAAATCACAGATTGATAAAAGGAAAGGAGTGACAAATGAGAGTCCAAAAAGTGGTGGCCAAATAAATTGTTATAAGTGTCAGGGGTTCGGACACTTTGCCTATCGATTCCCCACGAAAATTCCCGCTCAAAATTTATTAATTGAAGAAGAAAATAACGAGCAGGGAAAATTGGAATTAGAAGAGGAGGTTCATGAAGCCGATTCTTCCATAAGTGATGAGGAGATGGAATAAGTAAAAGAGAACCCAATTTTTGTAGAAAACAGTTTAATATGTGTTAATGAAGTTTCCCATCCTGATATGGAAGATAATTCTGTATTGCTCACACATGAGTCAATAGAGTCACTTGCACATGAGTTGTTAGTGTCAGTAGAGTTAATTTCGCATGAATTGTTACAGCCATAGAGTCAGTCACACATGATGTCGTAGAGTCGGTGGGTACATATGTACATCAACATCCTAAGTTGCATCTTGAGTTACATTCTGAATCACATCACGAGTTGAATACTGATTCACGTTCTGAGTCACATTGTGAATTAAATCCCAAATCACATTTTGCATTGCATTGTGAGTTACAATCTGAGTTTCATCCTGAGTTACATGAAGTTAATGAAAAGATTATATTGAGCAATGGAAGTATTAAAAAAATTTCTAACTAACAAAACATATTAATGAATTTAAGGATGGTGATTTTGTGTTGATTAAATTTAGACTAGGACAAATCCTTCAAGAAATTGCTAAGGGTTTTCAAAGCTGCAGTATTGGACCTTTCACAATATGGAAAATGGTTTTCAAAGCTGCAGTATTGACGGGGACATCAAACACTACAAAGTGTGTAAGAAGCGCAAAAAGAAATTCACAGCATCGAGGCGTTTCAAAACACTTTGGAAGGGCCGTGAAGACCAATGTGTGTGTGTGCGTCATGTGAGAAGACCCCATTCTGGGAAGGCACGCACGTGAAAGGAAATGAACAAAGGTGAGAAAAGACAGAAAAACAACTCTCTGTCCAATCTCGCTCGAGTGAGATAAACCCGAGAGCAAAATTCTGCACTGACAATTTCGCTCGAGCGAAGCCCAATATCGCTCGAGCAAGATCACGACGAAGGCTTAGGCGGCTAGGCGTACTTTGAGCCAAAAATTTCTGTTCTTAATTGTTTAGTTTAACTAGGAGTTTCTATTTCAATTACTTAGTCTTAGTTAGGATTTTTAGCCTATATAAAGGCATTATAAACAAAGTTTACAACAGATGATGATTAATAAAAATTATGAGTTTTGGTTTGTGCGAATTCTCGAGAACTTGCAATGAATTTTTCGTTGAGATAGTGATTCTTTCAAAACCCCACCGAAGATAGATTCTTCAAATTCCTGGAGTTTAGGGTTTGGCGTGAGGCTAATAATTTCGTTGGTGAAATTCTAGGGATTTCCATTATCTTCTTCTCTCATCTTCTTAATTTGAAAACCCATTAAAATATCTTTTTTTTTTGTTTATGTTGCAGAAATTTATTCTTTAATTCCCTATTATTCAAATCTCATGATTTTCCCGTGAATAATTTAAGCCCTTTAAGATTATAAATTCTTCAAACCCTAGAGAGCAGTCAAGAGACATCACCTTGATTGTCGCTTGGTAACCTGAACTAGATCAAAAACTAGAGTCTATCATTGGACCCTATTTTCTAGATCGGGAAAGCCTATATGCTGACGACATGCTAAATCGGATCAATTGACTTGCCTAATTGAATTTGTTTCATATCTCATGTGCTTCGAGATAATTTTGATAATTTCGTTGCTCAATTAAATCCCAATGTGATTTCAAATTGCATATATAGGGTTTAGTGTTTTCCTGCATCAATAGGGAGCTCAATGGGCAGGGTCGAGTACTGGTCGGGGCTTAAACAAGCCGATTATAATAGGGCCTCTTGGAAATAGCCCATACTTGAGCCAATTACTAATTGGGACGGGCCTACCTAGCTCAGCCCATACCCATCCCATTTCGAGCTGGGCTTTGGCCTTTCCGACAATTTCTATATAGTTTATATAGAGATGATCTGAAATGACAGGGCAGGGTTAAATAGACTGGCTTTTAATCAAGCTTTTGGGACTAGTCCATACCCAGCTCGATATACTAATCAGGCTGGGCCGGACCGACCCGTTTATATTTTGGGCCTACATATCTTAAACCATACCCGGCCCATTACAGGCTGGGTCGGGCCTACATATCTTAAACCATACCCATTGAGACCCTACCTATGGGGGTCATAATGAATCTACAAGCTTCAAACCTCCCATCGAAGAGTTGTCTATTACTTTCCTATTAACATCCCTAGAATATCACCAAAGGTAGTGCGTTCTAGTGGTGCTCATTTGCCCACCAAACGAATTGTCAGCCTATTCGGCCAGGATCAACGCACAAGACTCACCAAGACAGATGATAACTTTGCACCATGCCAGAATCAAATCCTAAAGCTGCATCACAAACTCACATCGCATAAAATATAGCCAACCAATTCCTCTCCGACTCCACAAAACTTATATTCTATCGACCCCTCCACCTCCCCTCTTACGTAATTGCATACATGCCAAAATCCTCCCCCACACCAACTACCATGTAAACATCTTCATCCTAAACAGATAGGTAGTCTTCCATAGGTCCATTGTTGATCGACAAGCAGTCTTCTACTAGGATGGCAATAAACAGATCTAATTGTGAATATATCTTTCTATTCCAATTCCCATACCCTAGCATCCTGATTATATCGATTGTCCACCCGTCTAGTCTATTCAACTCCTCTAGCAGACCAATGAATTTCTCCTTTCCTAGGTTTCTTTGTCACTGTATATTCTAGGAGTTACTCATCCCTCTATTAGGATATATGTATGTATGGGTATACTCATATTAGTGGTTTGTTAGACATATTATTATGTATGTATGTATGTATCATATGGGCATGTGTGTCTTTCGGATATAATATAAAGGCTAGTAGGAACTCCTAACTTCTCCCTCTCTCTCTCTTGCCACTCTCTTCTTCTTTTTCTTCTTCATTCTTCCTCCATCCTAACCCTAACCCTTCCAATCTAATCCTAGAATCTTCATCACTAAAATCAAATTGGTATCAAAGCCTACTCCTCGGAACTTGTTCTGACCGACATCACCATCGACTATGTTGACGTCAACATGACGTCCACTGACGTCAATGAGGTCAACTTTGACCTAAGATCTATACAAATCATCCACGGTTAGAATTGTTTTTTGATGGTCTACAACTTTAATATGGGAAGCACATTGATTTGAAGAATGGAAAGTGCATTTTAGAAGGATTTTTTTTATTAAGAACTAAATCTCAGTTTTCATGAATTTATGAGCAATTGGACCTCTATAGCTCCTCGAAGCTGGTATGTTTTGAACCAAAATCATCGCAGCTACCAACCTATAACAGTGTTTTGGTATTTTACTTGTGGTTTTTGGAAAACCTCATTTACACCTTTTTCACACTTGATTCACTGATTTCGAGATTTTTGGGATCTGCCTCATCTTTTTGCACTTGAACTTGTTTAAAGGAGTGGCTCATTTGGCTCTCAATGGGCTGGGCCGGGCCGGATTTTGGCCCGCACCCGGCCCGGAAAAATGTTACTTTCTATCAAGTAAACCCGGCCCGGTATCTGGGCCGGGTTAAACATGTTGCAACCCGTATATATATATATATATATATATATATATATATATATATATATATATATATATATATATACACACTTATCCTTTTAAAGTTAAAAATAAATTCTTTTTAATTAAATATAATTTACTTGAATGCATTGAGATTAACCGTTGTCCGTTATAACCATTATGCAACAAACTAAAATGAAATATTTGAATAAGAGCATGTATTTGAGCCTATGTAATGTTAATATAATTATTTAATTAAATTTTTAACCTTCAAACTTTTATTAGAAAAAAAAAAAGTTCAAGCCCAACCAAATTTTATTAGGAAAAATAGTAAAAAAAAACATCCCCAAAAAAATACCCCAACCAAATTTTATTAGAAAAAAACAGCCGAAAAAAAGCCTGGAAAAAGGCCCAAGCCCGGGTTATTGCAGGGCTAAAAAATTTGGGGCCTGGCCCAGGTAGGTTAGAGTCTGGTTGAACCCCAACCCGACCCTAATCCGGCCCATTGAGAGCCGCGCAGTGACCTTAGGAGTTGTTTGAATCATGTTTTGTGAGTCTTGGATGCCGTAATTATGGGATGCATTAACCCAAATATACGCCCATGCTAAAAATGATATGCAGATTTAATAGTGGTTTAGAGACGTCTCACGCGCAGAGCAGGGAGATAAGAAAATGTCAGAGTACATTAGCCATCTTCAGAGGAGATGGGATGAGCTCTGCCAATATAAGCCTTGTTAATACCAAGGTGAGGGCTCCCAGAATGTTGCACGTAGTCTTGAGTGTCAGCAGATATATTGCTTTCTGATGGGACTACGACCTGCACAGATCCTTGCTATGGATCCCTTGCCCTCTAGGGACTGTTTATGCCACATTTGATGGTGATGAGTGACACTGTGCTATTATACTTCTTACTGAGCACACAGCTTTAGTATCTGATTCTTAGAGTAGGGGGAGTGGTCGCAGCCATGGAGGTCGTGGTCGTGGAAATCCTACTGTTGTTTTTTCCTTCTCTTAGCGGCAAAGACATGATCGATCAAAATGTTTCTAGCTTCATGGTCATCCCCCTCAGGTGTGGGGATTCAGCTGAGCATATTGCTATCTCAAGTGATAGTGCCTCTTCTGATACTACTCCATCTGCCACTAATGCTGCTACTGACATTGCATATGATCTTGCAGTCCATCGTGTCGAGGTTGCTGATCTTAGAAGTTGTCTCCAGGCGACCTAGCCTAGTTCTTCTCCAGCGCCACCAAGTACTTCTTCAGCTTACCGTGCCACCATATCGTCTACTTCCTCTCCTACTTGGATCATTGACTTAGGTGCTTCAGACCATATGGCATATGAGTCTCAATTATTTTAGTCTATTATTTCCCCTCCAGATAATAGGCAGGTACGTTTTGCTGATGGCTCCCTCAGACTTCTTTCTAGTGAAGGGCTGTAATTTCGCGATCCTTCATATCCCTTCTGTTAGCTGTCTTACCAAATCATCAAGTTGTTGTGTAACCTTCTTTCCAAATTGTATCTCCACGACCTGATAACGACGCAAACTTTTGGCATTGGGAAGGAGCAAGCTGGTCTGTACTACTTTGGAGTTGATTGGCTGGTAACGATATCCTCTCATTTCTGAACTTTATCCTCTTCTCATACTGGTGTTTTCAACATAGTTTAGTCTTTTGGCATGCCAGGCTTGGACATGCCAATGTTCAAAGTTTGTCTGTTATTTTCTATTTTAAAATGTAGTGCACATAATTTAAAATTTCAATACCAGACTTGTGTATCTAAGCATACTAAATCTTCATATTCTTCACATATGACTCACAGTGGTGCTTGATCTTGTTCACAATGATGTTTGGGGACCTGGCCCTGTGTCTTCTTTTGATGGTTTTAAATATTATGTGATTTCTATTATGATCATTCACGATGTACATGGGTGTATCTGCTTGGGTCCAAACATGAAGTGCTCCCTACTTATATTAGTGTATCGACTATGGTCAAAACTCAGTTTGGTCACACCATTAAGGCCCTTAAGTTTGACAAGCGTGGAGAGTACACATCCTCAGACTTTGCTTTATATCTCAAGAAGATGGAACTTTCCATCAATTCTCGTCCTTCCATTCCGCAACAAAGTCGTGTTGTGGAGCATAAGAATACGCATCTTATGGAGGTGACCAGATCCTCCTACATGGAATGCAAGTGCCTCAATCATTCTGGTCAATGGCTCTTCTCACTGCAACATATCTTATTAATCGTACACCCACTCGAATCTTAAATGCTCAATCTCCACGCACATTCTCAAACCTGGTAATGCATAGTTTGAAATTGAACATAATTTTTGGGTTTACTTTTTTTTTGTTTAGGATCTTCGATCTCAAAGACACAAACTGGATACAAATCCTTTCATTGTGTCTTTTTGGGATACTCTGTTGTGTCCAAGGGATATCGGTGCTATGAACCGAAGACTCGGAGGTTATTTACTTCATTAGATGTATTCTTTGAGTATATTCCATATTCCTCTCAAAGATCATCTACTCCATTGCCTCAATGAGAGTCTTCTACTGTGCTTCTGCTCTCAATCTCTCATATTTTTGCAGGTCCTACTTCAGTCTCTCGGGCTCCTCCATCTTGCATGGGGGATTTCCCCTGCAGCATACCTATCAACAAGTCCCAATGACATCAGTCCCTCCTCAAGTCCCAATGCCATCAGTCCCTCCAAATCAGATCCCTCAGGTATATATGCACTTACGTCTTTGGATTCTCCTATTACAAATCCTTCTACTACTGATCATCCAGATGCTAAATGGGCTGCTATGGTTTTAGGGAAATATGGATGTGCGAGAAATGGTTGGGATATCAAGCTCTCAAGGGGAAGTTTACTCCAAGCTTCAGATTGGTGGAAATTTCTATGCTGGCTAAGTGAGTCATTCTTATCCCAAGTTAAATAAGCTAGGGAAGAGAGCTTAGATCAGATTTTGGATTAATTGTTGGTGGGGAGCAGGCCCCCTAATTACATCTCAGTCAACGGAATGGGGCAAGCGAAAAAGATCCTACTACATCTGAAATGATCTAAAACAATAAAGGGATCATTTCCTGGAAAATACTCGTGCGAAGGCATCTCAAAGAGGATGAAATCGAAGAGGTTATCTGTTTCCTAGACATCATGGAATCTATTGAGTTTAAGACGAAAATCGAAGATACAAGGGTTTGGGGCTGTGATTCTAAGGGCTAATTCTCAGTCAAATCTTTCCCCCGAATCTTACCTCCTGCAACTTACCTCCCACGATGTACAATAGAATTTTAATTATAGACAATTTCAATAGAAGGGATAAAAATTTATTGAACCATTGTATTTTTTGTGACAAGGAACTCAAAACAGTTACCTATCTCCTCCTGGGGCAGAGTTTCGGTGTACACTTCTGCATGGGTCAAAATATCATCTGATACCGGTACGAATTATCTGATACATACCAGAATCGTCCAACTCCGAGACAATACATTGACCAGGTTTCGCCCAGTCAATGTATCGTCCGTATCGTCCAATGTATCAGACGTATCGGGCGATACATTGAAAATGTCAAAATATCGGACGATACTTTGACCCTATTGTCAGGGATTTTGAAAATTTTCTTGGCCCACTCAAGTGACCCGAGAGTCACTTTTGCTCATTTTTTTTCTCTTTTTCTCTCATATCTTTTCTCCTTACCCTAGCCAATAAACCTCCCCCAAACATGATTTCCACACTGAATCGATGCCGATTAACACGTAAAGACGCATCACAACTCGGATTAACCATTATTTTCTCTTCTCTCCCTTAAGGGTAATTTTTTTTTTTGGATCGATAAATAGAGTATATTGAAAAGCCAGCAAGTGCTGGAAGAAACAATACAAAGCCTAGTCGACCAACGGAGGACCACAAAACAACCAACCAAAGGGACAGCAAAACAGAAAAAGAAAACAGAAGAAACACCTAGCATCTAATCAGAATCAGATCGACATTCAAGCTACCCCGACTCCCAGGGTTCCGAAGTCAGCTCACTCCCAGAAGATAACCATAGTGAGACTAGGTCTTTGGCGGCTTTCACTATAAACCCCACAGGTTTCTTTTTTTGCTCAAAAATCCTCAAGTTCCTCTCCTTCCAGATACTCCAGATGACAGCAAAGGTCACTTTCCAGTTATTCCTTAGCTGGTCCTCCATGCCAACCACGTTCCAGGCGAAGAACCTGATCTTAAGCGGGATATTAGCCTTCCATAGCATTGCTCCTTGGAATTTGATAAGCGGTCGACGAGTTAACATCCGATAGTACGATTTGATACTGAACACACCATTTTTGCTAGGGTCTCATCTCCGTCGATCTTGATTGTGGGGATTCCGAATCATCCCGTACAGCACCTGTAAAAGTCTTGCAAACTCTCCTCTTCATCAGCACGCAGGTCACGACGAGTGTACACTTCCCACAATCATGCTCCGTTGGACTCCGAAACAAAATCAAAATCGACAATCCGCCCCGTCGGGTTTTGAGCTATGGAGTATACACGTTGAAACATTAGTTTAAGAATCCCCCCCTCTACCCATCTGTCCTCCCAGAACTTTATACGGGTGCCACAACCCCAGCTGAATCGAAGCCCCTTAGAGAAGTGCTTCCAATTACCGCAGATGTTTTTCCACCAGGCAGAGGTGCCTCTGGTAACTGAGGTATTGACGCCCTAGTTGTAATCGGACGACCCATACTTCTCAATTAGAACCTTACGCCATAAATTGTCCATTTCATCCCCATTATCGGCATGCCAGAACCACTTGCCAAGCAAGGATATGTTGGTCCATCTAACACTGCAAATTCCCAGTCCTCCACAGTTCAGCGGTAATAGACATGTGTCCCAATTAATGAGATGGTACTTTTTCTCCGAGTTCGACCCCTCCCATAGGAAGTTTCGTTGGATTTGTTCGATTCGAAGTATAACTCCAATCAGGCACTTGAACATCGACATATAGAGGATCGGAAGGCTTGCAAGAACAACCTTGAACAGAATCAGCGGCCACCACTGCTGAGAAGTTTACCTTTCCAAGTAGATAACCGTTGTTGAAAGCGTTGAATCACCGACTCCTACGATGTGATCGTCGGTTTACGCAAACCCAAAGGCAGTCCCAGATATTTGATTGGGAAGTCTTGACTGCCACAGTTAACTGTGCAGCCAACTAATGTAAAGTCGTGTTGTCTATCCCAATGCCCGTGATCTTGGATTTGTGGAAGTTACTGCGTTGCCCCGAAACAGCCTCGTGCATGGATAGGACCTCCGCCAAGGACCTGAACTCCTCCACCTTTGCTTACCAAATAAGATAGTGTCATCAACAAACTGGAGAATCGAGATGGCCCGGTCATGTGTAGCAACTCTGATCCCCGAGAGAAGGTTCAGATGTCCCGCACGAGTAATAAGCTCCGCAAGGGCTTCCCCCATCAGGTTGTAAAGAAATGAGGAAAGAGGGTCTCCCTAGCGGATGCCACGAGAGCTCATGAAATAACCTGCCGGTGTTCCATTTAACAGCACTGAGAACCAGGGAGTTGAGTAGCACCCCCGCATCCAGCTCCTCCACTTAGCTTTGAACCCGAACCTTCTTAGCATATAATCCAGCATGGACCAGCTGATACGATCATACGCCTTTTCCATATCAACCTTCCACAAGGCTGTCGGTATCCGCTCCAAATGAGCAGAATGGATAACTTCGTGAGCCACCGCCACCTGATTCACTAGTTGTCTCCCCTGCACAAATGCACCCTACGTGTTAGAAATCAATTTCCCCATTAATGGTCTGAGCCTGTTAGCTAGCACCTTAGCTAAGATCTTATAAAGGCAATTGATGAGGCAGATCGGACGAAAATCAGCGAGATCATAGGCCCCGTCTTTTTTCGGAATGAGAGTGATGAAAGTAGAGTTGAGACTACGACCAATAAAAGCAGTTTTATGGAATTCATGGAACACTTCCATCAGCTCCTCCATAAGCACCGACCAGAACACACGAAAGAATTCCAAGGTGAAGCCGTCGGGTCTCGGAGAATTGTTCTTCCCCCTTTTCTTTATGGCATTCCATACCTCTTCTACTTGAAACGGAAGTTTGATCTCGACACTTTCATCAGCCATGATAGTATGAAAATACACACCATCCAGTTCTGGGCGCATCATGTCATCATCCTCGTACAACTTCAAATAGAATCGTACAACCTGATCTCGGATCTGGTCGTAACCGACAAAAGTCACCCCCTCAACAGTACATAACCCAAGTAATTCTTCTTGTTTCTCGCATTGGCAACGATGTGAAAATATTTGGTATTTAGGTCGCCCTCTTTCAACCACCGCACCTTCACCTTTTGTTTCCAAGAAACCTCCTCGGCTCTAGAAAGATTGTTGAAATTCTGCTTTTTTTGAGCCCGGTCTTCTCGCTCACTGGCTGAAAGTACCCTGCTTTCCTCCAGATTATCGAGCTCCTTCAACCTAAAAAGAATTGCATCTTTATTGGTATGCAATTGTCTGAACACCTCTTTGTTCCATTCAATGGTTCTTTTCTTGATCCATTGTAGTTTCGATATGAATCGGTAAGTTGCCATTTCCCTAGGTCGAAGTTCTCTCCACCACTCCGGCACAGCAACACGGAAACGATCATCAAGAAGCCACATGTTTTCGAACCTGAATGGAGTTGGCCCTTGTCCCCTAGCTTCACACGTCAGAACCACCGGCCGATGATCGGAGATTGCCTGCTAAGCATTCCAACCTGGCAGCTGAGAACAACTCCATCCAATCGAAGTTGCATAAAAATCGGTCCAATCTGCTGAGCGAGGGACAGTCTTGAAGATTTGACCAAGTGAACCGAGATCCGGTTAACGGGACATCCTCCAGAGCCCAGTTAGATATCCAAGTATTGAAATTCCTCATCACCGCCACATCTGGCGACCCCTTTTTTTTCATGCCCCCATCTTATAGCATTGAAATTACCTCCCAGGCAAATCGGATAATCCCACCTGGCAGTAACAACATCCATTTCATCGCAGAAATCTCCCCGTAGCATGACATCCGACGGCCCATAAATACCGGAGAACGTCCACCGTTTCCCGTTGTCTTTATTCCGTAGAACCACCGACTCGGAGAAGAGCCCCACCTCTTCATCAATCTTGTCGAACAAGGACGATCTCCACGCTACCAGGATACCTACCGAAGCCCCAACCGAATCGACACCCGTCCACTCCCAATTCTTTCCTTTAAGCACCGACGCGACTTTGCCTCCATCACAGGAGCCCCATTTCGTCTCTTGAAGTGTGATAACAGCAGGTTGTAGCGAATCAATAACTCTCCTGACTCCGGCACGCTTAGACCCGTCGCAGATACCCCTCACATTTCATGAAAGCATCTTCATGAGAGAAACAACTCATTGCCCGCCCTTCAGCCGAGATAGGGTTTAGGCACCCCCCGTCCCCCTACCATCCGTCATCCCTCATCGTAGTCGCACGAGCTCCTGTTCGCCGTTTCTTCGTACTCTCATTACGAACAATCAAAACAGAGCGGAAAACCTCCCGCAGTGTCTCCTCCGTGCCTTTGAATGTCATATCGAGTTGATGACCAACCCGGATTAGTCTATCAATTTCGGCCGAGATGTCCAACTCACCTAACCGCTGAGGCATTCCCTGAGTCTCTTCCACCTCCGGTACCGGGGAAGCCAAAAGGACACCATTCTCCGATTCCAGAAGTTGATCAGCCAAAGGAGAAGAGATGATATCAGTAGAGGACTCAAGAATCATCGTCGGTTTTTCGGTTGTGGGCGTGTAAGCCTAACTACCCTCATCCTTCTCCTCTATAGCCCACAACTCGTATAACGGGTCTCCCTAATTTACATACGAAAAACATGCGAAATGTGCAAAATAAATGGGACAAAATACCAAAAAAATATGTATATAGCTTAAGAACATTTCAAAAATAAATATTTTATATATATATCGGCCGATGCATTGAATCAATGTATCGGCGATACAATGATTGTATCGTCCGGTACGAACAATACATATCATTCCAGGGCCCAGACAAAACGTACCGGAAATTCAAGATTTTGACCCATGCACTTCTTCTAACCATACAGTTATCCTTAATTAATATCAGAATTGAATGGAGGTATCTTCACGAAAAAAGACGACTTTATGAGTGTTAACCATAGCAGCTGCTCCTTGGGATATATGGACGGAGTGGAACAATCGAATATTTCAAGATAAATCTAGAAACCTCATAGAACTTATATGTTTTTGGGGCCAGTTGCTAAGGATTTTGCTGGTTGGGACATCAAAGACAAAGGATGAATGGTGCAGGATTATAGCAGGTGCCAAATAACTGATGTATTTGAAATGGGCAGTAGAAAGTGCCATTTAACTGGCTGATACTTAATCAGCAGGTTGTATTTTCTAAACTTTTCTGTTCTATCTTCTTTTTTTTCCACCCTTCCCGGCACTTAGAAACCCTGCTGTAATTTCTCCCGATGAAGGGATTCAATTGTTTCAGAAAAAAGTAGTTAAAATTTTGTGCTTTTGCATTCATAATGATCAATAATTTAGTAGTATTTTGACCTATGGGTAACGTGGTTAATTTGAAGTATTCATAAAGTTCATTTACATTCTCAATTTTGTCACAATTGAATCAAATTCTAATATCATATGGGGGTGGGGGTTGAAATGCAATATAGGCGTTCAACTAGCCAATAAACCTAGAAGTCATCGATGAATTACCACCATCTATACTCCAAAGTATCAAGACATAAAAATATTGAAATAAAGCGAAACTGATTTCATAAATGGCTTCACTCATAAGTTCTTAACGACATGCAGTAGCGACAATCCCTTTGGTCAAATGAAAGAAACAAAGCTATTCCTTTTGTGGCCAACCAAAGTTGCTGGCTACCAATGATGAAGCTATTTCAAGATGATGCACACAACACAAACGACGGGAATCCATCTGTTTATCTTGGTCTCAAATTAGGTCCTTACTATATTAATTCCCTACTGAGCAACATCCAAACCTTGAGAATTGAGTGCCCTGAAATTGAATGAAAAAATAATTATGGTTAGGTTAAGGTCATACAGTCATGCCACTCCAGGGATTCATAAAATCCTTCTCTGCTTTCAGAATTGCACCCTGGCATCTATGATCTTCCCAAGGTAACTTCTAGAGAAACTTCTCTAATTCTTGTTGTACAAATTTTTTTTTGAAAGAAAACAACTAGTGTGGGAAGGATTTGTGAATTTAATTTTGAAATTGAAAATAACAATGATGGCCCTCGTTCTTCCTCATTACCATCATCACCATCATCATCAGCAACCTCATCATCGTCACAGCCTTATCCCATCTATTTGGGAGCTTTGCGAGTCCTATTTCTCCATTTGTTTCTGATCAACGCTAACCTTTGTAACATCGCAATCCTCTAAGTCCCTTCTCACTGCTTCTCTCCAGGTCTTCACTGATCTTCCTCTTCAGCTACGTCCTTGTGCTTGTAGCATCTCAAATCGTCGTACAAGATATGTTTCTGGCCTCCAATGAACATGTTCCAACCATCTCAAGCAGCATTCCGTAATTTTTTCCTTTATAGATTCCACTCTTAAATTACCTTATGTACTCTTTTCGAATTTTATCCTTTCCTATCACTTCACACATCCATCTTAATGTACTCATCTCAGTCACATGTACTCTACCTTCTTCTCACTTTTTCTTAGCCTAATATTCTGCATCATATGCTATGACAGTTTTAACCGACATCTTATAAAAACGTCCCTTCCATCAACATGGAATTATTGGGTCGCATGATACTCTACTTGCTTTCTTCCATTTCATTCAACCTGCATTAATCTCATTCGAGATACCCTCTTCAAATTCACCATTTTATTGTAAAGTAGAGCCTAAATAGTGAAATCTATTGCAATGTGGCACTAACTGATTTTTTATTAATCAAATCATCCTCTAGACTATAATGTTCATTAAATCTGCACTCCATGTATTCCGTGTTTGTTCTGCTAATTTTCAAACCTCTCAACTCTAAGGCTTTGTCCATAATTCCAGCTTATCATTTGTTTCTTTTCTTTTTTGAGCAATTAATACTATATCATCCGCAAATAACATGCACCATAGAATCTCTCCTTATATGTATATGGTTAACGTATCCATGATCAGGGCTCAATGTAGATCCTTGATTGAACCCACCTCCAACAGGGAACTCACTCGTCTCTCCACATGTTGTTCTTACATTAGTTACTTCCCTCTCATACATACCTTAGATAATCTCAATATATGAGTTTGGGATGCATTTCTTCCTCAGAGTCCACCAGATTATTTGTTTCGGCACTATCATAAACCTTCTCCAAATCAACAAAGACCATATGCAGGTTTTTCCTTCTCTCTGAACTTCTTCACAAGTTGTCTCAATAGGAAAGCTTGAGTTGTTGATCTTCGGCATAAATCTAAATTGGTTATATGATACATTTGAATCTTGTCTTACTCTTCGTTCTATTCTCTCATTCATTTATTGTCTCACTACCTGGCACAGTTTTGGATATTTCCTTTCTTCTTATAGCAAGGGACCACCATGCATTTCTTTGTTTTAAGAATCTTATAGAATAATCTAATCAACTAATCCAGTCCATTCTCTCCCGAAAAAATCTAAGAATCTATAGGTATTCCATTTGGTCCTAATGCTTTTCTTTTCTTAGCAATGATCCTGGTTATGAATGGGCAAGAGTTTCAATTTACTATCCATATTGTAGGCTGCAAATGCAGTGAATCAATCAAGATCAATTTTTTTTCTTTTATGTATTTCCTACTATAATATCATTTCCAATTTATCCTCTTGACTATCTTTATGATTTCTAATGAAACCAATGATTCTACTTGGCCACTTATGAAATTGATATTTATCACCAAGACCCATGGATATGACTTGCATTCATAATAGTATAATGATATGAAAAAATTTAGAAGCTCATAACTTTGGAAAGGATAACAAAGGGAACTACAAAGAAACAAATTACGTAGCTCTGTGGTAAGATGAATACATCCTTACTACTAAGCAGATAATATAGAATGCCAAAATCACACAGATTATGAAATAACAAGAACTTAAAATATGTCAAAAATTTAACCTGTGTTCCTTTATCAAGTAAATGAATAGCAAACCATGAGACCCTAAATTGAATCTTCGCACATGGCTGAATCACTCTCTCTTCCTTGAAACTATCAAACTCAGATATTCGTAATACTCGTGTAGGACCATCTGCATACACCTCATACCCCACCTTTCGCATTTCCCGTCCATATGACTCATCAAAATGTGTTCTTTGGTAACCTGATTTTTTATCCCATGGGAAATGCAATACTAACCCTCTACTTTGCCGCACTTTGAAGAAAGGTTTCCATGCATGCACCTTGTCCATGTTAATTTCACGCAACAGTTGCATATCTACAGAAAACAGAGGAAATAAAAAAAGAGTTGGTAAAATTCTGATGCAGTCACAAGTATGGACGATGGGATATAGCTGAAAATTATTACAATAAACATAGCAAATTTAGAAAGGAACATAAGGATGCAAAGTGAAAGGGCAGTTTCAGCACCCAAATAGGTTGCCCAAAACTCCAACTCTGGGATCCCTGTGTTGCTAATTAGTGGGAATTATAAATTTGGAAGTTCTAGTTAAATCTAGTTTTAACCTCTAATTTATTTTAGAAGGGGTTGGGAAATTGTTAGTTTCCTTTATTGTTACCTGTAGTTAGAAGTTATGTCAGAACCTTTCTCTATTAATTAATTAAAGTTTAGATTTGGAATTTGGAATTTGGAATGAAGAGTGTGGGATGGCGTAGAAGAAAAAAAAAAAACCCACACTATTTATTTTTATTTTAGAATATAACATGATAAATACTTGGGGAAGTTTATAGTAAAGGTTGAGATTAGTTAATGAGAATGGGGGGCTGAGATTAATAGAACTAAATGGGTAGGATGTCCACCCTAGGTTGGATTACTTTTGGGATAACGGTAAATTGATCTCTCAAAGTCGAAAGCCTACACAAACAGATATCACGGGCCCTGACATTGGGAATGTCAACTTTGGACATGTACTTTACATTTTTATTTAACAAGATAGAGCTAGTGATGCGAGCCAATTTCATTATTTTTTTAATGAAAGTCATTTTTATAGTGCAAATTTTGCCTCTTATTTCCTTAAAGCCTATAGGTATATTTGAATCCTCATGTCCTTGAAATTCGAGTAAGTCGGTACAAAAAGCCCTCTTGAGGTTTCTAAATTTGTTTCCCTATTATTTCCCCCATTTTTTCTCTTGTAGAACTTCAAGCAGTTTCGTGTTACTCTATTAATCGAGAAGCGAGTTCTCACATCAATTGGTATCATAGCTGCACTTGTCCTTTCAGGGTCACGATTACGATGGTGTTAACATGAATAATTACAAAGAAGGCGGACAAGGATTTACTCAGTAAAATATTCCTCTTGATGATCACAACGAATCTATGAAGGCAAATAGAGGAATGCACCCATCACTTTGCAAGACGAGTGTTGTTGCATCAAGATGAAGTCTCAGAAAGAAAATTTAAATATTTATAGTCGCTCGCATAGAGAGTCCGATAAAGTGGGCAGCAACCACAAATCCTCATGTTCACATGAGCACTATCGCGACTATGACATCAACATCGATGTACCTGAATTTGAGCGCTAAATGCAACCTGAAAAATCTATCGATTGCATTAATACGATCATTCGCATCTTGGATTATAAGGAAGTGCAGGAGGATCAATGTCAAGGCCAAGAATATTTTAGGGTTAAATATAGGGTTATATTAGAGATGGTATTAGGTTTAGGGTTAGGGTTTGAGAAGAGAAGAAGAGGGGAAAGAGAAAGAGCAAGAGAAGAGAGTAAGTGTAAATGGATTAGTCGGGGCAACGGTCTCACTACCCTTGGTACTTATATGAGAGTACCAAAATTAACTACATACACACCAACACACACCACAGATACATATGACTAATCCTAATACTCCCCATCAAGTTGGTTCATAGACATCAATCATGCTCTGCTTGACCAAACTATCTTTGAGAAGAGATGAACCCAGAACCTTAGTGAAGATGTCCGCTAATTGCTCGGACGAGACCATTGATTAACCAATTATCCCAGCTTGGAGTTTCTTGTGAAGAAAGTGAACATGAACCTCAGTAAGTTTTTTCCATTCATGAAGGACGCAGTCTGATGCAATGTCAAGAGTAGCTTGATTGTCACAATGAAGTGGAATGAAAGGAGTTGATCCCAATTCCATGAGGAGAAATCATAACCATGAGACCTTAAAAATAACATGGGCCATAGGACAGTACTCAGACTCATCAATTGATTGTGACAAAGCATTTTGTTTCTTGCCTTTTCATACTACAAGACTGCCTCCAAGAAAAGCACAGTAACAGACGTGTAACAGAAATCATGGGGAGCACCAGCATAATCAGTGTCACTATGACGAATGCCCAACATCCGAATAAAAAAGTCCTCATCCAGGAGAGGGATTGCGTAAAATCTGATGCACAACCAAGACGATTCCTAATGAATAGGTGAAAGAGATAGCTGCATAGATGGAGGACAAGGAACATAGGGAACATCTTTGACGCGGGACAACGACCCTAAAATGTGGAATATGATTTTTATGCAGATTTTGCCGAAATTAATGAAATTAAATCAAGTTTAATCGCAAAATTATCTTTGATACCTTTATCGTTTTGCAGAATTTTGATGGGTAGATCACACGAGATCCATGTAGGGTCCAGTTCGATGCACAAGTACTTTTAGAGTTCAGGCGAGATCGGCTTAGAGATAGGACTTTAGCTTTTTCAGGCTTAGGCGCTCGTCTTCGATCCGATGTAGACTCACGGATTCCAAATTGGGTTGTAAAAGAGATTTATGGTTTGTAAAGGGCTTATGGGTTTAGATCGGTTGATGGCTTTGGAGCGGGTGTTGGATTTGTGTGGTTTAGGCTTCAAAACAGGTTTAGGGCTTCGGGGATCACAAGGAAGAAATTAGGCTATGGTTTAGAGAAGCACGCAGAGATTTTGATAGCAAATATAATAGAGAACATAACAATGGCTTTTGGGAATCACTCCCTTGGCCTCACACCAAACCCATCTCAGGAAGAATATTCAAGCATAAAAGCATTCAATATTCAATCAACTAATCACATTGTTTAGTTTAAGGACCTTTTATAGGAGGTTTTACAATAAAAGAAAACCTAAAACAAATATTAAATAAAGACAAATAAACCCTTGAAACAAAAGTTCGAAACTCAACTCCTAAAACAATTAAAATAACTCGGCACAACTTCGATCGATCGAAATTGAATTTCGATCAATCGAAATTGAAAACCGTTCGATCGAAATTCTCATATACATAAAATATTGCCGTTTGACATTTCAATCAATCAATTTTTCTGTGCTCCTTCAATTTCTAGAATTTCATCTTTCCCTAGCTTTGACTTCCATAACGCTGCTTCTTTCTATGCCGGTAGAAATGATGCGATCCGAATCCAATGTCCATGTATGTGGCGTCCCCGTCAATTCCCCTGGACCAAAAAGGTTTCATCACCGATGAAACACGCTCGTGGTAGATGTCTAGCAGGTCGGGGTTCAAGCAGCGAACCTCATTCTCGTGGACCCAAGTGTTGTCGAACTCCGATTTGCCGACCCATTTAACCAAATATTTCAGGAATCCCCCGTCATGTGTAGAGACGGCATAATCGTTGATTATATCCTCTATCTCATCTGACCTCTGTCTGCTTGGGGAAGGAAGAGGTATAGGTTGTAAGGTTGGATTGGGGCTGAGACTAGGAGGTGGTTGGAGTAGGTTTTCTGGAGGTGGGGTGAAACCCAAGTAAGGAACCAAGTCCTCCACATTGAACGTGGAACTAACCCACGTACCTGGAGGAAGCTCGAGCACGTATGCATTAGGACCACTCTTAGTAAAAATTCTAAAAGGCCCAGTGCCTCGAGATTGGAGCTTCATTGCGGATCCCGATGGGAACTGCTCAGGCCTAACACGGACCATCACGTAATCACCCACATTAAATTCTTTAGAACGCCTGTGAGCATCTGCAGATAATTTATATTGATTGTTGCTTGAATTAATTTTCTGTTTAATTTTGGCATGCAAGCTATGAATATGTTGTGCAAATGCAGCGGCGGACTCTGGCACTCTATGGGATGCAGACATAGGGATCAAATCTAATGGGGTCCTAGGCCTATGACCATGCACTACCTCAAAAGGACTCATGCCTATGGACCTATTGACAGAATTATTATATGCAAACTCAGCTGTGGGTAAGATGGTATCCCAGGTCCTAACATGATCACCGACAAGACAACGAAGGAGATTCCTAAGGCTCCTATTGGTGCTTTCTGTTTGGCCATCCGTTTGAGGGTGGTAAGCTGTAGAGAATTGGAGCAATGTGCCCATCATGTGCCAAAGGGTCTTACAAAATTCACTCGTAAATTTAACATCCTATCAGACACAATGGTTTTGGGCAACCCATGAAGACGCACTATCTCCGCGAAAAATAGTTTAGCAATATGAGACGCATCAGAGGTTTTGGAACAAGGAATGAAGTGGGCCATCTTGGAAAAGCGGTCCACTACGACAAAAACAGAATCGTGCTTCCTAGGGGTCTTAGGAAGTTCAAGAACGAAATCCATAGAGAGGTCTTACCACAGTGTGTGTGGCACGGGTAACGGGGTGTACAAGCCGGTATTTTGTTTGGTCTGTTTTGACACTTGGCAAGTACGACAATGCTTAATGACCCAGACGACATCTCTCATTAGGCTAGGCCAAAAGAACCTATCCTCTACGAGTGCGACAATTTTATTACGCCCAAAATGTCCTGCCATCCCTCTAGCATGTAACTCCCAAATGAGAAAGTCACGCAATGAAGTGCGAGGGATGCAAAGGCGATTACCTTTAAACAAGTACCCATCCTGGATGGTGTACACGGAGTGTGTGCCGGTCGAGTTACTAAGGAGGGCAGTGTACTCAACCCCAAAATCTGGGCACACGGGGTACTCATCCTTTAACTTTTCGAACTCGACGACATCGGTGCTCATTATGCGTAAAGTCACCACTCGCCGATTAAGTGCATCAGCGGCCCTATTTTCAGCACCGGCCTTATGCTTTAACACGAATGTAAACCCTTGAAGGTACTCAACCCACTTCGCATGCCTTGGGTTCAACTTCTTCTGTGAAGCAAGAAAGCGTAAGGCTTCATGGTCAGAAAACAGCACAAATTCCTGTGGTCTAAGGTAATGTTTCCAATACCAAAGAGATCGAACGACCGCATAGAACTCCTTGTCATAAGTGGAATATTTTTGCTTCGCCTCATTAAGTTTTTCACTAATATAGGCCACAGGGTGACCCTCTTGGCTAGGCACTCCTCCTATGCCTACACCTGAAGCGTCGCATGCGACTTTAGAAAAGTCTGGTAATCGCATGATGGGTGCACTACTCATTCGTTGTTTGATCTCAACAAAGGCTTTTGTCGCCGCTTTGCCGCATTTAAAGTCCCCCTTTTTCATGCAGTCAGTAATTGGGGCCATGATGGTGCTAAAGCTTCTGATGAAGCGACGATAAAAGGTAGCAAAATCATAGAAGTAACGGACATTGTGTATGTTCTTAGGCTCGGGCCACTCTACAATGGCTCTCACCTTTTCAGGGTTCGCGTCCATTCCATTGGCTGAGATAATAAATCCCAAGAAAATAACAGAACGTTGCATGAAGGTGCATTTCTTGAGATTTGCAAACAACTTCTCACCCTTGAGGGTTTCACAAACCAGCCTAAGGTGGGTCAAGTGTTGTTCCTTGTCATGACTGTAGATCAGGATGTCATCGAAATAAACAAGGAACTTGCCGAGAAACGGTCTCAACACTTGGGTCATGAGTCGCATGAAAGTACTCGGGGCGTTAGAAAGCCCAAATGGCATGACCATCCACTCATAGAGACCATCCTTAGTCTTAAAGGCGATTTTCCACTCATCATTGGGGCGGATATGGACTTGATGGTAGCCACTCTTAAGGTCTATCTTTGAAAAGATAGTGGTACCAACCATCATATCAAGCATGTCATCGAGCCTTGATATGGGAAATTGATACTTAACGGTAATCTTGTTGATTGCACGGCTATCCACACACATGCGCCATGTACCATCTTTCTTAGGAGTGAGTAGGGCAGGTACGGCATATGGGCTTATGCTCTCTTGGATGAACCCCTTCTGAAGGAGCTCATTGACTTGCCGAGTTAACTCGGTGTGCTCAACCGGATTCCACCTATAGTGGGGCAGGTTCGGTAAGGTAGATCCGGGAACCAAGTCTATGGCGTGTTGGATATCACGCAGAGGAGGGAGTTCGTTTGGTAAGTCTTCAGGGAAAACATCCGTAAACTCCTTTAAAATCGGCTCAATCTCCTTAGGACACTCTCTCGCCGACTCGGGAGCACTCTTTAAGGTGACAACTACGCACATCACACTCTCATCTATCGATGCTTTCTCGAACTCAGAAGGGCTCACAATATTAATGGATTTAGAAGACTCGCCCTTCTTTTCGACTATGTTGGTCGATGGGATTTTAGGAGGCAAAGGGTGTAAAGTGATCTTTTTGCCCTTATGCATGAACGTGCATATGTTTTATCGACCAGAAAGAGTCACGTCCATGTCATAGAGCCACGACCTTCCCAAAATGATATGGCCCACGTCCATCGGCACCACATCACACCATAAGGTGTCCGAATAAGAACCCAATTGAATCTGTACATGACACCTTTTTGACACGGGAATAGATGAAGAATTAACCCATGCGACTTTATAAGGTCTCGGGTGGGCTTTAGGTGTAAGCCCTAAGCGGCGTACCGCATGAGTGGATATTACGTTGGTACAACTACTGCTATCCACGATGACCCTGTAATTCTTTTCACCAAATCTAGCAAAGGTGTGGAAGATGTTCTCCCTTCGCCAATCATCTTTTTCATCCCGTGAGGTTGTGCAATGGCACACCTCACAACTAAAGCATAACCAATAGCATCACCGTCCTCATCGCTTGGTGTGCTAACCGGTTCAAATACTTCTTCAACCACTACCTCATCATCATCATCCTCTCCCTCAATGAAGAGAGTTCTTTGGGGTTCTTTCGTTGGGCATTGGGCGGCAAAGTGTCCCATCCCAAGACATTTATAGCACTCTATTTGAGAATTAACCCTTGAGGATTCTCCGACTACACCTTTTCCCTTTTCAAACCTAGAATTGGTAGGGGCAGGTTGTGTAGGTTTGGGAGGAGGATTGAATCGTCCCTCAGCAGATCGTTAGTTACTATATTGTGGCTCGGTTCTCTTCACCACCGTAGTTTTCAAATACCATTCGAGATCTTACACGACGGCATAGCATCTTTCAAGAGTTTCTACGGGGTGAGAAATCAACTATTTTTGCAATTCAAGTCGCAATCCGGTGCGAAATCTAGAGAGTGATTTCAGGGTCTTCCGATACTTTTGCCCTCATCATGAACTCTTCAAATTTGGTAATGTAATCGGTCACGGGCATACCACCTTGACGTAAATTTTGCCACTGGTCGAGGAGGCGTTGGTGGTATGATAAAGGAAGATACTTCTCAATAAGTCATTCCTTCATATCGTCCCAACGGGTACTGGGAGGACAACCCGCATTTACGCTAATGCGCTCGACGTTGAGCCAAAAAAGTCAAGCTTGACCAACCAATTTCATCCTAGCGAGTTTAACGCAACGGTCGTCATTCATGGCATACCAATCAAAGTGTTGACCCATGTCAGAAAGCCAATCGAGGAAGATAGTAGGGTCCATTCTTCCATCGAAAGTCGAAATCTCAACTCGGATGTTCGTAAGGAGTTGAACTTCGGGGTCATAGTCATCTCTACGATGATCCCTATGGTTCCGATTGTCTTGGCGACCATTACGTTCAAAGTAAGGACACTCACGCTCTTGGTGCTGATTTTCCAGTCCACCCATCGCTTCCAGTTGGTTGATTCGATCACGTAATCTATCATTACCAACTCCTAGAGATGATTGGGCTTGCTCAATGGTATTTAGACGTGCACTAATCGCACCGAAGCCATGGTGATCACAAAATCTTCTCGCATAGCTCTCAGAGTATTAAGAACCTCATCCGAAGCCATGGTGATCACAAAATCTATTAGGGTTCTAATATGGACTTAAAAAGGAAAACAATGCAATAAAATAAATATGACAAGCAAAGATGCCCTAACCTAGAAAACCTAGGGCTCTGATACCAAAACTGACGTGGGACAATGACCCTAAAATGCAAAATATTATTTTTATGCAGATTTTGCCGAAATTAATGAAATTAAATCAAGTTTAATCGCAAAATTATCTTTGATACCTTTATCGTTTTGCAGAATTTTGATGGGTAGATCACACGAGATCCGTGTAGGGTCCAGTCCGATGCGCAAGTACTTTTAGAGTTGAGGCGAGATCGGCCTAGAGATAGGACTCTAGCTTTTCCAGGCTTAAGCGCTCATCTTCGATCTGATGTAGACTCACGGATTCCAAATTGGGTTGCAAAAGGGATTTATGGTTTGTAAAGGGCTTATGGGTTTAGATCGGTTGATGGTTTTGGAACGGGTGTTGGCTTATGTGGTTTAGGCTTCAAAATAAGTTTAGGGTTTCGGGGATCACAAGGAAGAAATTAGGCTATGGTTTAGAGAAGCACGCAGAGATTTAAATAGCAAATATAATAGAGAAAATAACAATGGCTTTTGGGAATCACTCCCTTGGCCTCACACCAAACCCATCTCAGGCAGAAAATATTAAGCATAAAAGCATTCAATATTCAATCAACTAATCACATTGTTTAGTTTAAGGACCTTTTATAGGTATTACAATAAAAGAAAACCCTAAAAGAAATATTAAATAAAGACAAATAAACCCTTAAAACAAAAGTTCGAAACTCAACTTCTAAAACAACTAAAATAACTCGACACGATTTCGATCGATCAAAATTGAAAATCGTTCGATCGAAATTTCGATCGATCGAAACTGAAAATCGTTCGATCGAAATTGAAAATCGTTCGATCGAAATTCTCATGTACATAAAATATCGCCGTTGACATTTCGATTGATCGAATTTTAATTTCGGTAGATCGAAAATTTTAGATCGATCAAAATTCAATTTCGATCAATCAATTTTTCTGTGCTCTTTCAATTTCCAGAATTTCATCTTTCCCTAACTTTGACTTCCATAACGCTGCTTCTTTCTACGCCAGTAGAAACGATGCGGTCCGAATCCAATGTCCATGTATGTGGCGTCCCCATCAATCTTACAAAAAAAACCTAACATTCATCGATGTAAACAAGCAGTGAGATAGAGGCTCATAGTATCAATATCCTTTGAACACTTCAAAATATTTAGAAAGACACAACAAATGGATTTATCATCCAGTTTGTGCCTCTGAGGTTGGAGGCTTCGGACAAAACAAGTGCACCCAAAGACTTTGGGTTCAATATCAAACAAGGTAGCATTAGGCTTAAAGAATATTTAAAGGATCCTGACAACTTAGAATAAAACTCGGTATACGATTAATCAAATGGGTGGCCCTAAGGCGAGCCACAAGCCGATATGACTAGGGAAACTCATCCCACGAAGAAGGGATCTCATAACCATAGTTACCAGGAGTTGGTATGGGGTACTAGTACGGGTACTGGTACTGCCACTGGTACATTTAGGTGAAAACGTTTCGGGTACGTTTTTATTGATAAAGTTTTGGTAACTATATTAGAATGCCAGAGACAAAACAGATACGTTATAGGTACGAAAATAGAAACAAAATCGATGCGTTATAGGTACGTAATAGATACGATACTGGTACGATATAGATACGAGATGGATTCGTCATAGAAACGTTATTGGTACGATATAGATGTGAAATGACTATTTTGGACAGTGTATGATATTGGTGTAACATTGGTACTTTTTTATAACTATATATGATAATTATATTTATATACAAGTATTAATATTTATATTTTGAAGACGGTGTTCTCATTTTACTCCCAACTTAATGAGAGAGGTGCTAAACACCAACATAACTAGTTAAGTATATCCATTCACAAAATAAAAGAAATAAGATGAATCAACTCTAAGAATCCGTGAACATTAGATTTTGACATAATCAAATGAATCTACAAAAAAAAATTATGTAGAAGTGAGAGATTCATTCCAAAATAAAGAGATAGAAGTATAAATTAAAGAGGAAGCTGGTTTCCTTTATAATAGAAACGAGTTTCTATATAAATTGAAACAAGTTTCAACAAAGATACAAACCCGTTTCTATATTTAAAGAAACCAGTTTCTATCTTAAATGAAAATCGTTTCTATTATTCATCGAAACACGTTTCTATAAACGTTTCTTACCAGTCCCCGGTACTAGTACGCATCGGGCCTGGTACGATAGGGTGAAAAAGGTTTCTTGGTAACTATGCTCATAACACCCATAAGATGCCTATTCTTACCCTTCACAACACCATTTTATTGTGGAGTGTAAAGACAGGAGAATTGATGCATGATACCCATCTTTTGATAAGACGAAATGAAGTCTAGAGAAGTGTACTCCTCATCATATATGGTCTAGCTCGAGGAGTGTTGACTATGAAAAGATGCATTATGAAAATAACATAAAAGGTTATTGTTGAAAATGATAAATGAGTTGGCATAGAAAAGGGTTAATGACGGGGACGCCACATACATGGACATTGGATTCGAACTGCATCGTTTCTACCGGCGTAGAAAGAAGCAGAGTTATGGAAGTCAAAGCTAAGGAAAGATGGAAAGATGAAAATTCTGGAGAAAGAATGGTGAAATTTCGATCGATCGAAAATTTCGATCAATCGAAATTTAAATTCGATCGATCGAATGTCGACGACGATTTTCATAGAAATATGAAATTTCGATCGATTGATTTTCAATTCGATCGATCGAAATATCAACTCGATCCATCGAATTCCAATTTTGATCGATTGAAATCGCGCTGAGAATTTTAGGAGTTTAATTTCGAACTTTTGTTTCAAGGGTTTATTTGTTTTTTATTTAATATTCGTTTTAGGGTTTTTTTTTTATTGTAAGACCTCCTATATAAGGTCTTTAAACAATGTAATTAGGGGAGTTGATTGATTATTGAATACTTTTATGCTTGAGTAATCTTTGCTTGAGATGGGTTTGGTGTGAGACCAAGGGAATGATTCCCCTATATTTTCCTTATTGTTGTTATTGATTTGCATGGTTTGCTTATATTTGATATCTCTAAATCTCTGCGTGCATCTCTAGCCATAGCCTAAATCCCTCCTTGTGATCCCCGAAACCCTATACCCGTTTTGAAGCCTAAATCACACAAGCCCATACCCTTTCTAAACCATAAACCGATCTCAAAGTCATAAATCGTTTACAAACCCTAATTCCCTTTTACAACCCAATTTGGAATCCGTGAACCTACATCGGACCGAAGACGAGCGCCTAATCCTAGAAAAGCTAGAGTATTATCTCTAGGCCGATCTCGCATCGACTCTAAAGTACTTGCGCATCGGATTGGACCCTATCAGGATCTTGTGTGATCTACCTATAAGAATTTTGCAAACCCTAAAGGTATCAAAGATAATTTTGCGATTAAACTTGGTTTAATTTCATTAATTTCGGCAAAATCTGCATAAAATCATATTCCGCATTTTAGGGTCGTTGTCTCGCGTCAGTTTTGGTATCAGAGCCCTAGGTTTTCTAGGTTAGGGCATCTTTGCTTGTCATATTTATTTTATTGCATTGTTTTTGTGAGTCCATATTGCATTCCATATTAGAACCCTAATAGACCTTGTGATTACCATAGACTCAAGTGCGATTCTCAATGCCCTTAACGGTATGCGAGAAGAGTTGG
Organism: Chloranthus sessilifolius; assembly: GCA_021018995.1. Classification (NCBI taxonomy): domain Eukaryota; kingdom Viridiplantae; phylum Streptophyta; class Magnoliopsida; order Chloranthales; family Chloranthaceae; genus Chloranthus; species Chloranthus sessilifolius. The sequence goes on from CM037584.1 coordinate 4,221,920, forward strand.
GTGCGATTAGTGCATGTCCAAATACCATTGAGCAAGCCCAAACATCACTAGGAGTTGGTAATGATAGAATACGTGATCGAATTAACCAACTGGAAGCGATGGGTGGGCTGGAAAATCAACACCAAGAGCGTGAGTGTCCACACTTTGAATGTAATGGTCGCCAAGACAACCAGAACCGTGGGGATCATCGTAGAGATGACTATGACCCCGAAGTTCAACTCCTTAAGAACGTCTGAGTTGAGATTCCGACTTTCGATGGAAGAATGGACCCTACCGCCTTCCTCGATTGGCTTTCTGACATGGACCAACACTTTAATTGGTATGCCATGAATAACGACCGTTGCGTTAGAGCTAAAATGAAGTTGGTTGGTCAAGCTCGACTTTTCTGGCTCAATGTTGAGCGCATTAGGGTGAATGCGGGTTGTCCTCCCATTACTCGTTGGGACGACATGAAGGAACGACTTACTGAGAAGTTTGTTCCTTTATCATACCACCAACGCCTCCTCGACCAATGGAAAAATTTACACCAAGGTGGTATGCCCGTGACAGATTACATTGCCAAATTTGAAGAGTTCATGATGAGGGCAAAAGTATCGGAAGACCATGAAATCACTCTCTTTAGATTCCGCACCAGATTGCGATTGGATTTGCAAAAAGAATTGATTTCTCACCCCATAGAAACTCTTGAAAGATGCTATGCCGTTGTGCTAGATCTTGAATGGTATTTGAAAACTACGGTGGTGAAGAGGACTGACCCACAATATAGTAACCAACGATCCGGTGAGGGACGATTCAATCCTCCTCCCAAACCTACACAACCTGCCCCTACCAATTCTAGGTTTGAGGGAAAAGGTGTAGTTGGAGAATCCTCAAGGGTTAATTCTCAAGTAAAGTGTTATAAATGTCATGGGATGTGACACTTTGCCGCCCAATGCCCTACGAAAGGACTCTCTTCATTGAGGGAGAGGAGGATGATGATGAGGTAGTGGTTTAAGAAGTATTTGAACCGATTAGCACACTCAGCGATGAAGAGGGTGATGCTATCGGTCATGCTTTAGTTGTGAGGTGTGCCCTTGCACAGCCCCAACGGGATGAAAATGATAACTAGCGTAGGGAGAATATCTTCCACACCTATGCCAGATTTGGTGAAAAGAATTATAGTCATCGTGGATAGCGGTACTTGTACCAACGTAATATCCACTCATGCGGTACGCCGCTTAGGGCTTACACCTGAAGCCCACCCAAGACCTTATAAAGTCGCATGAGTCAATTCTTCATCCTTTCCCGTGTTAAAAAGGTGTTATGTACCGATTCAATTGGGTTCTTATTCGGACACCTTATGGTGTGATGTGGTGCCGATGGACGTAGGCCATATCATTTTGGGAAGGCCGTGGCTCTATGACATGGACGTGACTCTTTCTGGTCGATCGAACATACGCACGTTCATGCATAAGGGCAAAAAGATCACTTTATACCCTTTGCCTCCCAAAACACCATCGACCAACACAGTCGAAAAGAAGGGCGAGTCTTCTAAATCCATTAATATTGTGAGCTCTTCTGAGTTCGAGAAAGCATCGATAGATGAGAGTGTGATGTACGTAGTTGTCACCTTAAAGAGTGCTCCCGAGTCGGCGAGAGAGTGTCCTAAGGAGATTGAGCCGATTTTAAAAGAGTTTACGGATGTCTTCCCTGAAGACTTACCAAACGAACTCTCTCCTCTGCGTGATATCCAACACGCCATAGACTTGGTTCCCGGATCTACCTTACCGAACCTGCCCCACTATAGGTTGAATCCGGTTGAGCACACCGAGTTAACTCGGCAAGTCAATGAGCTCCTTCAGAAGGGGTTCATCCAAGAGAGCATGAGCCCATGTGCCGTACCTGCCCTACTCACTCCTAGGAAAGATGGTGCATGGCGCATGTGTGTGGATAGCCGTGCAATCAACAAGATTACCGTTAAGTATCAGTTTCCCATACCAAGGTTCGATGACATGCTTGATATGATGGTTGGTGCCACTATCTTTTCAAAGATAGACCTTAAGAGTGGCTACCATCAAGTCCATATCCGCCCCAGTGATGAGTGGAAAATCGCCTTTAAGACTAAGGATGGTCTCTATGAGTGGATGGTCATGCCATTTGGGCTTTCTAACGCCCCGAGTACTTTCATGCAACTCATGACCCAAGTGTTGAGACCGTTTCTCGGCAAGTTCCTTGTTTATTTCGATGACATCCTGATCTACAGTCATGACAAGGAACAACACTTGACCCACCTTAGGCTGGTTTGTGAAACCCTCAAGGGTGAGAAGTTGTTTGCAAATCTCAAGAAATGCACCTTCATGTAACGTTCTGTTATTTTCTTGGGATTTATTATCTCAGCCAATGGAATGGACGCGAACCCCGAAAAGGTGAGAGCCATTGTAGAGTGGCCCGAGCCTAAGAACATACACAATGTCCGTTACTTCCATGATTTTGCTACCTTTTATCGTCGCTTCATCAGAAGCTTTAGCACCATCATGGCCCCAATTACTGACTGCATGAAAAAGGGAGACTTTAAATGGGGCAAAGCGGCGACGAAAGCCTTTGTTGAGATCAAACAACGAGTGAGTAGTGCACCCGTGATGCGATTGTCGGACTTTTCTAAAGTCTTTAAAGTCACATGCGACTCTTCGGGTGTAGGCATAGGAGGAGTGCTTAGCCAGGAGGGCCACCCTGTGGCCTATTTTAGTGAAAAACTTAACGAGGCGAAGCAAAAATACTCCACCTATGACAAGGAGTTCTATGCGGTCGTTCGATCTCTTTGGTATTGGAAACATTACCTTAGACCGCAGGAATTTTTGTTGTTCTCTGACCATGAAGCCTTACGCTTTCTTGCTTCACAGAAGAAGTTGAACCTAAGGCACGCGAAGTCGGTTGAGTACCTTCAAGGGTTCACATTCGTGTTAAAGCATAAGGCCGGTGCTGAAAATAGGGCCGTTGATGCACTTAGTCGGTGAGTGGTGACTTTGCGCATAATAAGCACCGAGGTCGTTGGGTTCGAAAAGTTAAAGGATTAGTACCCTGTGTGCGCAGATTTTGGGGTTGAGTACACTGCTCTCCCTAGTAACCCGACCAGCACACACTCCGTGTACACCATCCAGGATGGGTACTTGTTTAAAGGCAACCACCTTTGCATCCCTCGCACTTCATTGCGTGACTTTCTCATTTGAAAGTTACATGTTTGAGGGATGGCAGGACATTTTGAGCGTAATAAAACTGTTGCGCTCGTGGAGGATAGGTTCTTTTAGCCTAGCCTAATGAGAGATGTCACTCGGGTCGTTACACATTGTCGTATTTGCCAAGTGTCAAAACAGACCAAACAAAATACCGGTTTGTACACCCCGTTACCCGTGCCACACACACCGTGGCAAGACCTCTCTATGGATTTTGTGCTTGGACTTCCTAAGACCCCTAGGAAGCACGATTCCGTTTTTATCGTAGTGGACCGCTTTTCCAAGCTGGCCCACTTCATTCCTTGTTCCAAAACCTCCGATGCGTCTCATATTGCTAAACTATTTTTCGCGGAGGTAGTGCGTCTTCATGGGTTGCCCAAAACCATTGTGTCTGATAGGGATGTTAAATTTACGAGTTATGTTTGGAAGACCCTTTGGCACATGATGGGCATATTGCTCTAATTTTCTACAGGTTACCACCCTCAAACGGATGGCCAAACCGAAAGCACCAATAAGAGCCTTGGGAATCTCCTTCATAGTCATGTCGACGATCATATTAGGACCTGGGATACCATCTTACCTACAGCTGAGTTTGCATATAATAATTCTGTTAATAGGTCCATAAGCATGAATCCTTTTAAGGTAGTGCATGGTTATAGGCCTAGGACCCCATTAGATTTGATCCCCATGTCTGCATCCCATAGAGTATCAGAGTCCGTCGATGCATTTGCACAACATATTCATAGCTTGCATGCCGAAATTAACAGAAAATTAATTCAAACAATAATTAATATAAATTATCTGCAGATGCTCACAGGCGTTCTAAAGAATTTAACGTGGGTGATTACGTGATGGTCCGGGTTAGGCCTGAGCAGTTCCCATCGGGATCCGCAAAGAAGCTTGAATCTCGAAGCGCTGGGCCTGAGCAGTTCCCATATGTACTTGAGCTTCTTGCAGGTACGGGGTTAGTTCAACGTTCAATGTGGAGGATTTGGTTCCTTACTGGGGTTTCACCCCACCTCCTGAAAACCCACTCCAGCCACCTCCTAGTCCCAGCCCCAATCCAACAGCCCCAATCCAACCTTGCAACCCATACCTCTTCCTTCCCCAAGCAGACAGAGATCATATGAGATAGAAGATATAATCAACGATCATGCCGTCTCTACACATGACGGGGGATTCCAGAAATACTTGGTTAAATGGGTTGGCAAACCGGAGTCCGAAAACACTTGGGTCCACGAGAATGAAGTTTGTCGCTTGAACCCCAACCTGCTAGATATCTACCACGAGCGTGTTTCATTGGTGATGAAACCTTTTTGGTCCAGGGGAATTGACAGGGACGCCACATACATGGGCATTGGATTCGGACCACATCGTTTCTACCGGCGTAGAAAGAAGCAGCGTTATGGAAGTCAAAGCTAAGGAAAGATGGAAAGATGAAAATTCTGGAGAAAGAATGGTGAAATTTCGATCAATCGAAATTCAAATTCGATCGATCGAATGTTGACGACGATTTTCATAGAAATATGAAATTTTGATCGATCGAAATTTCAAATCGATCGATCGAATTCCAAATTTGGTTGATCGATCGAAATCGCACCGAGAATTTTAGGAGTTTAATTTCGAACTTTTGTTTCAAGGGTTTATTTGTCTTTTATTTAATATTCGTTTTAGGGTTTTCTTTTATTGTAAGACCTCCTATATAAGGTCTTTAAACAATGTAATTAGGGGAGTTGATTGATTATTGAATGTTTTTATGCTTGAGTATTCTTTGCCTGAGATGGGTTTGGTGTGAGACCAAGGGAGTGATTCCTCTATATTTTCCTTATTGTTGTTATTGATTTGCGTGGTTTGCTTATATTTGATATCTCTAAATCTCTACGTGCTTCTCTAGCCATAGCCTAAATCCCTCCTTGTGATCCCTGAAACCCTAAACCCGTTTTGAAGCCTAAATCACACAAGCCCATACCCTTTCTAAACCATAAACCGATCTCAAAGTCATAAATCGTTTACAAACCCTAATTCCCTTTTACAACCCAATTTGGAATCCGTGAACCTACATCGGACCGAGGACAAGCGCCTAATCCTAGAAAAGCTAGAGTACTATCTCTAGGCCGATCTCGCCTCGACTCTAAAGTACTTGCGCATCGGACTGGACCCTATCTGGATCTCGTGTGATCTACCCATCAGAATTCTGCAAACCTTAAAGGTATCAAAGATAATTTTGCGATTAAACTTGATTTAATTTCATTAATTTCTGCAAAATCTGCATAAAATCATATTCCGCATTTTAGGGTCGTTGTCCCGCGTCAGTTAAATCCTCAAAAAATATACGCCAACTAAGTTATACAATGAGTGTCAATCGAGGATAAATGGTGCAGCTACATGTTTCATCCATTTGGTTGTTATCGAATAGAGAGAAGCATTGGAAGAAGAAGATACACAGCCCTCAGACAGCCAAATTAATACAAAAATAGAGACGTGAAAGTAGGAAACACATACCAGATACTTGGACAACCAGCTTATGTGGCATATTAATGTCATCCCAAACATATTCAACTGAATTCCCAGATCTGAGAATCTCAGGTTCTATTGAATCCTGGAAACATGTCAACGATAATGGAAACAACAAATAAATTCTTCAGAATATACTTTCCATCAATGACCTCTAATCTGTAGCAGATAAACTAAGGGGGAAGATAAATTTTGATGAGATAACCTTTTGATAATATGTGATAGCTGCATCATTTAAGCAATTCTCAATCCGATATGGCAAAGAACAATTTGGTGGCATACAGAAGTGTAAAACCAGAGATGAACCTTCTTCTACAATATGAACAACTGCAAACTGTTTCAAATTGTTTTCTGTGATTGAATTTGATTGATATCCAGGAGAAACTGGCAGTCTCTTGAACTTAAGGAAAAAGCGTCCTAGTGATGCAATGCATATTGGCCCAGACCAGCTCCATCCAACTTCTTTCAAGCAAAATTGGATATAGGTCAATGAATCCTCATTTGAATTTCTGTGCTTTCGGAGCATAGAGTCCAAGAAGCTGATTTCTCTCCTCTTGGAAGTACCTTTACACATGAGTAGTACTGTTTTCTGTTTGCTGTCGATAGCAATGATTCCATCCATATCACCCTTTACAAAACCACACAGTGATAGGTGTTACACATCCGAAAAAAGTGTGGATAAGACGTAGATGAAGCACTATTGATATCAATAAAAAAAATTAAAAATTAAACTAAAACTAAAAATTGGAAGGATGAAGAAAGCACCTGCAAATAACATTGACGGACAATGATAGAATCCTCTGATTCATTGGATATCACATATCTTGGGACAATAGAAATTGTCTGTGCTGGTACAACCACTTCACGGAAACAAGGCTTCAGCGAGACTCCCATCTTTGAAAGATGCTTGACTCCTGCTTCATCTCCAACTTCCAGACAAACCTCTGTGAAGCCTGATAGAATATCAAAGTCTAGTAATGATACATAAGCTTTTTCTTCCAACAACTTTAGATGCACCCTGTTGGATCTGATAATAAGAGAATATAAGATGCTATAAAATGATAAAGAAATATGCACACATCTGCACAAATTTGAGTTCCACAATTTGCATCCACTATACAACGGTGACCCTTACTTCAAGAACCACGATCTGGTCGACTTGGGAGGCAAAAAGGAACCAAACTCAGGGGGAACATTTGAACCATATTTATCAGCATCAGCTCTGCATCAAATTTCAAACTATCAACAAAGAAAAAAGATACAAAAGATTTGATAAGAACTGGCTAGACCAACCTGACTACCTAGAAAGAGGCTTCTTATATGTTGGAAAACAAAGGAGGGAAAGATCAGTATCATTCTGCAATGTATATGTTGTAAAAACAGTAGCCTGCATGTGACAAAGTCAGTTACTCATCAGGATAATCATAACACAAAATAATTAGCCAAGCCAAATATTTAGCAATTTTTTTTTTTGCAGAACACACAGCAAATATTACAACTTGGAAACATATCCAAATATTACAACTTTTGTTGCATATGCTTATTGCAACATTCAAAATTGGGTAACTCTATTCGTGCCTACCAGATTACTGGTGGGCGCCTACACTGAACCATTGACAGCGTTGAACCAGACCAATGTAATTTTTTTTCATTCCAATCATTCACACAACGGATCTTGAGACCATGGGTGTGTCATCATACGGTCAAGTTTTTTATTCCATGTGGCACAGATCCCATGAAGTGACCCTCAATTCACATGGCACACATCATGCTCAAATGTGATATTAGGGCCACTTTTTGGGATCTGTCACATGGAATCGAAATGGCGCGCCCATGGTGTCAAGATCCATTGTGTTGAAGAACGGAATGAAAAAGGATCGCCATCTTCTGATTCAACGCCCTCAACGGTTTTCAGTGTAGGCGCCCACCAGTAATCTGGTAGGCGCAAATAGAGGTTCAAAATTTATAAAGAAATAATTCTGGGAGTATGGCCAGTATGTATGCTACCTCCAATATGCCCCTATCTCCACGTGTCAATCTTAAAGAAGCAAAATACCTCCCACCGCCAAAATCCAAGTCAATATCCAAGTGATGGATGTCACTTTTCTGCTTTTGTAATTTCATGATCCATTCACCACTGTTCACAGGTTTGCACTTTGATTTAAATGCATTTAAAGTAACTGTGAAGTATATTACGGCAGGATTTGCATAAAGTAAAGCACTTGATCCACATGGGATAATTGCTTGCTTTCCAGCGTGGTTACAACCTTCACTTGTGTGTAGATCTGTGAGGAAGACAGAAAATCAGGCGGCAATATTTTGGAATTCCTGGATCCCAAAAAGTTGATTTTGTTACCTGGATGAGTCTCAGTTAATAGCACAAATATCTCCAATTGCAAAAGATTAAGAACTTGGACTGTAGGAAAAAGAAATATTTCTTTCTGTTCTTGCAATGCAACTGGTGAAGTGTTACTCTCAGAGATTTCTCCAAGATTAGGAGGCCGGATAACAGGTACATCTCTTCCAATGGTTTGAATTAGGAAATGTAGATTAGTGAGATGCTGACCGTTGATTCTGAGGGAACAATTTACAGTGCTGAAGGAAGATTTCACTGATTCAACACCAAAAGCCTTCTTAAATCTGTACCTTAACTTATCAAATATTCCAGAGAGACGGACAGCTTTTTCACCTTTCAGATCATCTGACCAATCTATTGAAACGGGTTTTCCAAACTTTTCAAAGTATTCAGTATTTTCAGGTCTAAACGATAATAGAAAATTTCCTGCAAGCAAGTTTACCACCAAATACTAAACTGGTTTGCCAAAAAGTATTCAGTATTTTCAGCTCTAAACGATAATAGAAAATTTCCTGCAAGCAAGTTTACCCACGAAATACTACTAAGAAAAGCCAAAGGTAAACCAAAGCATAGCCATTTCAATATATTCATTACTTGCAAAGAAAGAAGAAACAACTCTACTCACAATTAATGCAAAAGACATTAAAATTCTTGATACATATCATATGGGCAGTCTGTATTTTATAACAAAAAAAGTAATTTGATTTAATAACATTATCAAAGGATTTAAAAATTGGTACAACAAAGATGGAATACATGGAGTGCGAATTTAGCGAACATGGGAGCTTGGATAATGATTTGGTAAAACTAGAAAGTCATTTCGTGAGACAATGTCAAAGATTTCGGTATTTGGGTCCTACCATGCAACGTGATGAGTTTGGGGAGGACATCTCAAACACGAACAATGCAGGGTGGGCAAAGTCGAGACAGGGAAGTGGTATTTTGAGTAATCAACAAGTCCACTTCAATTGAAGAGACATTTTTATAAAACAGAAATAAGACGAGTTATTGTGTGGTACCGACTGTTGGCCTACGAAGAAGCGACAAGAAAACAATATTCATGCAGCTGAGATGCGTATGATGAGCTGGATGGCATGGAGAAAGGACAAAATTAGGAGCAAGTACAGATGAGAAATTTTTGGGGAGGCCCCACTAGAAAAAATTATAGAATAAGACTTGAGATGGTTTGTGGATGCCCATCAAAGACCTGAAACAATATATAGAGAATTTAGACGATCAAAGCACAAGGAAAGAAGATAAAGGACAACTAAAAATGATTGGAAAGAAGTAAGAAACACCATACGAGATTGTGGAGTAACAAAGAAATTAGACCTAAACATAAATGAATTGAGGAATACGGATCACAAAGCCAGCCCCAGATATATGGGACACGGTAATGATTATGATGATAGGAATTAGTGGCTGATCTAAAGGTACTATGCCTGGTAAACTTGAAAATTTGGAATTACCCAGAAGTGAATTTTGAAATTAGTTAATCTGGATAATCATTCCTGTCATGCACATAATAAATGTATGAGGTAAATCATGAATACAAACACCAAAACTATATACCTATTGTAATAACCTGAATTTTTGTATCAATGATACATAAAATTACATGTTTCCATGAGATAAACTAGAGATTGATACACTTGTTATAAATGTATACTACCAGCACTTTAGATATGCCTAAATATTTGGATATGCAGGGATATTAAAAGATCAAGGGTAAGTGTGACGACCCAAACTCTTATGAACCCAAACCCTAACTCGACCCGACCTGATTCGACCCAAAGCACACACACACTCTAACTTATACAAGGTTTATACCTAAACTTTTCCTTTACACCTTAAGTCCCCAAAATCAAAACCATGCGCATAGCAGAGCTGTTTCTTCCATTTTCTTTCTTCTTCTTCAATTCGGTAACGCCAACCATTGATCACAGAGTTAATTAAAAATCCGAACGGTCACCTCAACCGAGCCTATAAATAGAGCCCTATTCTTCCTTTCCTTTCCACACCAAGCCATCTTCTCCAAGCTCGTCTTCAAGATTTTGCCATCTTCTCTAAGTTCTTGTCTTCAAGATTTTCTTCTTTCCTTCTTTTTTCAAGATATGCTTCTTTTAGTTATTTTATTCTGAGAATATAGTTGAATTCCTTATTTTAATACTGATAAATTTGTTTTAATATTATGAAATTGTTAGGGAAATACTGGTTGTAAAAAGTAGCCGATTCTGTATTTTTAAATCTTAATTATGTACTGGTTTAGTACCGATTGAAATTAGTTTTTATTTTGCCTCATAATATGAAATTTCATTAGAAATCCTGGTTTATATTTGGACTTAATATTCGGATATTATATTTTCTGATTTTATATTTCTGGTTTTATAATTTTAAAACAGGAACTTCTGGTTTTATTATGATTTTTATCCTAATATTGTATTTTTAAACTCTGATTTTACACATTAAATCTCTGAAAATATATTCTTATAATCTGATTATATGTGGTTTAGTATTTTACGTTCGATTTTATTTTTATTAAATCTGGACTAGTTCTACATTTTGTTTTTAATAAATCTGGTTTGATTAAAATGATGGGCTAAATCCTAGTTTTTATTGATTTTATATTTCAACTCTAATTTTATAAAAATGCTGATTTATATACTGATGGAATATTTAAATTTTAGTTATAATCTGAAATTATATCCTATTTTAATTAGTATTATAATCTGATTTTTATATTCTAGTTTAATTGGTTTACAATCTAATTTTTATATTCTATTATTATTATAATCAAATTTTTAGTTTTAGTTTGTTTACAATATGATTTTATATTTTAGTTTTAGTTGGGTTACAATCTGATTTTGTCTTTAAATTCTGGTTTATGTTAAAATATAAATATAATAAATCAGGTTATGCGATTATAAGAGGATTTAAAATAGAGTCAGAAATTCTGTTTAAATATTAAATCAGATCTTATTCAAGGGTTTTAAAACTAAATTATAAATCAAAGCTGTTTTTAAATTAAGGATTTAAAAAATCGAATGTTTTCCAAAATAGGGATTTGAAAATAACTCGATAGAATCCAATATAACTACGATGACCTACCGTAGTTCGCTCTCTCTCTTCTTGACCAATTTCCCCTTGTGTCTAGATAAGTACCGGAATCGTGAAACCTCACACTGTCCTCACAAGACCCTTGAATCTGACGATTGAGGCAAGTGACCTATCTCATAACATGTTTCACACACGTACCTTATTAGATAATGATGTTTTTGTTCTTACATAGCATATACAATCATATTGATAAGTAGATGATTGAATGGTTAATGATTGTATGGATATTTCTATACTTGTCTTGTTCAATTATGATTATTTCATTTTGAATCATATTAGAAAAATATAAATGTCGTAAGCATGGTATATTCGATTTATCTATCATATGATATTGTTTACATTGAAATATCACATTGTTTTAGAATGAGAATTGGTAAAACCTGTTGAATAAGTTTTACAAAAGAAACTGATATGAATGACTGTAGAAATGATGAATATCGTAAAGCTGATTATGATATGATTTTGATTAAGATCCCCATAGGTCCGCATGGTAGTATTGGATGAACGGATCCATTTGTGTACTTCCGTAATACGAAGTAAACCCGTCAAACCGGATCGGCACGGTTGACAATAGGATTGATGAAAGTATGGAACCCTCCTTTTGACTGGTATCCATGATGAATGATGAATGATGATATGAATGCAAATGCACTTGGATCGGTGCTGTTAATTAACAATGTACAATATATGAAGTATAATTGTAAACTAAGTTATTTTTCTTCTTATATTGAATTATTAGATGGTATAGCTGATGCTATTTCCATTGATATGAAATTCTCAATTTGAAACTGATAAAATTTACAAAAGAGTTATATTATTTATTGGGGGTTGCTTGTTGAGTTTTATCTCACCCCTATTGCTATTTAAATTTCAGAGATCGGACCTCGTGGTTCAGAAGCAGCATTTCAAGAAGAGACCCTAGAAGACTTGTTGGTTTAGCTTTGGTTAGATGTTGTTTAACGTTGTAATTGAAAATAACTGTAATTTGAATTTTATTAATGAGAATGGAACGCTATGTTTCCTTTATTTGAATTTTGATTATTGCATGCGTTCATGTGCCGAAATGGATCATGTATCGGATTTCGGGGCGTGACAGTAAGACTGGGAATTAGCCCAAAGGGCGATTTTGGTATTATTTAAAATATGAGGGGTAAAAAAGTAATATTACCTAACTGGATGAGTGCTTATAAAAAATGAGTCAGTCCTTATAAAAGATGGCTAAGAGAGTCAGTGCTTATAAAAAATTAAAAGGGATTCTTGAATCAAATTTAGAACAATAGAAAATCAAGAGTAGTTAATGCTTACCAAGACCTAAAGACAATAATGCCTTTTTTATGCCCCCAGATAGTTTTAATGCATTAAATGCTGCCACCGAGTCATCCATAGTATCTCCATTTTTCAGCAAAAAAGAAGCTGACTCAGATTCTATTTGTTGTGGGCGCCGAAAACGCAACTCCATAGGGAATCCACTTTCGTTGTGTACCCTTAACAAAGGAGAAACTACAAGGGACAATCCATCCTGCAAAAGATCCAAAATCAAATGGAAATAAGGAGAATTATGACAGAACAATCAGTAAGCAAGAATTATGATTTACATCATAATGGCAAATCAATTCCAGCAGATACCTCAGTCGTCCTTGAAATGTCAACTACAACAAATGGCCCAGGGAAAGTTTTTGAATCTGTTCAAGGATGAGAAAAAATTATGCCAATGGAAAAATACAAATAAAAAAAAACCCTCGTCGAAATCGAAATATCACTCTGCTAAACAAGCCATTTAGGTCTAGCGCATTCCTAGATTGACACCAGTTAGCGAGCTTGCTAATTGTATAAAAATTACAAGAAAGCGTGTCCAGTAATAATGACCAAAATATGCCACATACATTGTATGAAGTAATGGAAATACAAATTACTAATAATAATAATAATTTGTATTAGTGTCTATTGTATCGATGTCTTTGCGTGTATGGTCTTTAGTTTGGTATGTAGTTAGTAGTAGCTGTAGTTGCTGTATCCTCCATCTCAATAATAATAATAAAATTTGTATTGGTACCTATTGTACTGAAGTATTGCTGTGTGTGGTCTTTAGTATGGTCTGTAGTTAGTAGTAGTTGCAGTTGGTGTGTCCTCTATCGCATAACAGTAGTATTGTAACATGTTGGTTTAATATTAATAGAAGTTTTTATCTAGTGTCCTATGGACACTAAGCCTACCTCTCTATTCCCTCTCTCTTTTACATTTTTCTTCTCCTATTTTCTTTTCTTCTCACCCTAGACCTAACTCTAAAACCATCTAAAATTAACGTTAATACCATCCATTCTCACCCTAAACCTACCAATCTAAATCTAACCTTCAACTTCATTTGGTAACATAGCAGGTTTTTGTTGGGATTTGAGATCCCTAATCGCGTGGAAGCAATGGGTGGATTGCAATCGATTCTACACACTTCGAGAAAAGTCGAGATAATTTAATGCTCGTTGATCCGAGTCATCAACTACCAGAGAAGACGACATTATCAACATGCCACGTGGGATCCGCCGGTGATTGATGGCACCGTAGAAAGATAATCACAACTCTAGGGTTTAGGCTTAGAGAAGAAGGAAGAACTTGTCAAAAAGAAGATTTTCACATCCCTAAGTTACAATCTCTAAAGTCATATATTAATAGATAACCCTAATATGGCTGTTATACGCCGTATATCACGCACACCCTAGGGATTGTATAAGTGGCATCTCAGGCACTTAAACCAACATCTCCCACTCAACCCCGTAGGGAGTAGTGTCATTGACGGGGACGCCGACATTGTAGACATCGGATATGGACCTTTTCGCGTGTACAGACGTCGGAAGAAGAGAAATGGAAATTAAAACTAGGCGAGAGAGGACATTCTGGAAACCGCAAGGAGAAGTGCCGCAACAAGCCCTCGCTCGAGCGGTTATAATCCTCGCTCGAGCGGGCCCAGTGACGAAAATTTTCTTTTATTTGTTTTTTTTTAGTCTTTTATTATTTTAGAACTCTTTTAATGCGAGTTTTATTTCGTTTAGGGTTTTCTTAGCCTATATAAAGGCCTTGTAAACACTCTATTAAGGAGATTGATTATGAATGAAAAGAGCTTTTGCTTATGTGTGCTTGAGATGAGCCTCTACGAAGAGTGAATCTTCTTCCCGAGAAGGGTTTGGTGCGAAGCCAAGGGTGTGAAGCCTACTATTCTATCTACCTCTTTTATCTTTGTTTGCGTGATTCTACAACCCTAAATCGACCATCTTCTTGTGAAATCCTAAACCCTAAACTTCTCTAAATCCTTGAATCGATCCGATTCAACAACCGTAGAGCCCAGTAGAGTTATTAAACCTTCCACACCTGATATTCAGAGAAAATCAGTGATCCCATCATTGAGTCGTGAGCACCTAATCGAAAGAAACCTAGAGTTCTATCTCTAGGATCGACTCAACCAACCTAATCTGATCTAGCGCTACCGGACCTAACTCCCCTCAATTATACGTGATTCTCCCAAGGAATACTACGAGACCCTGAGGTATTCGTTATATTTTGCAAGTTTCATTGTTTAGTTTAATTCCCATTTAATTTCGGCAAAATTCAATCATATCATTCACGTAGTTTAGGGTACCGTCCTGCGTCAGTTTTGGTATCAGAGACCTAGGTTCTAGGTTAGGGCATACTGTGTGACATTGCATTGATTGCACTTATTTTCATCACATATTATTTCAGTTTGGCCAAAGTGTTCATCTTGCATTCCATTCTAGAGCCCGTCAGTAGAAAACTGTATCACCATGGACATGTGGGATTACGAAGCTCTTAATGACACGAGGGTGACCTAAAATCGATCAACGATCGAATGACTACCTTAGAGGCAGCCCAAAGGACTCTCAAACATCCAATGAGAGATTGTTAGACCGAGCCAATCGGTTAGACGAGGTGGTGATGAGTACTTTGAACCACACCGAGCGTAATGGTCCACGTTTTGAGCGAAATGGCTACCAACATAATCGAATTCATAGGTTTGATCATCATGGAGATGACTACGACCCGGAAGGGAGGCTCCTCAAAAATGTCCGAGTTGAGTTCCCGACTTTCGATGGAAGGCTAGATCCTCAAGTCTTCCTTGACTGGTTATCCGATATGGACCAGCACTTTGAGTGGTTTGGCATGAGCGATGAGAGGTGTGTTAGACTTGCTAAGATGAAGCTCATAGGCCAAGCCCGACTCTTTTGGGTCAACATTGAACGATCGTAATCGAAATGCGGTTGTGCTCCCATTACCCATTGGGAGGACATGAAGGAGCGACTTACAGAGAAGTAATCGCCTTTTCATACTACCATCGTCTCCTTGACCAATGGCAAAATCTGCGCCAAGGTAGTATGCCTGTATCGGATTACATTGGCAAATTTGAAGAGTTCATGATGAGAGCCAAGGTATCCGAAGACTCCCAAGTCACTCTATCCAGATTTTGTACCGGATTGAGATTTGACTTGCAGAAAGAGTTAGTCTCCCACCCTGTTGAGACTCTCGCCGAGTGTTACACCGTCATTCAAGACCTTGAACGATATTTGAAAATGACGGTGACTAGGCGATCTGATTTTCACACTAGTCAATTCCAGATAAGTGAAATCTAGTCTGAAACCCGCGCTAAACCCACGCAACCCACATCTACCAATGTGAGGTTTGACAAAGGTAAGGTGTGAGAATCCTCGAAGAGTGGGTCTCATGTCAAATGCTATAAATGTCAAGGGTTGGGACACTTTGCCGCCCAATGCCCTACGAGAGACCCACAAAGGAATCTCTTCATTGACGGGGAAGGAGAAGAGAGTGAAGGAGTTTATGAGGAAGAGGTCTTTGAGCCGAATGCCACACCTAGTGACGAGGAAGGTGATAGCATGGGTCGCGCTCTAGTTGTGAGGTGTGCCTTTGCACAGCCTCAACGGGATGAAAAGGAGGATTGGCGAAGGGAGAACATCTTCCACACCTTTGCCACATGTGGGACAAAGAGTTGTAGGGTAATCGTGGATAGCGGAAGCTGCACCAATGTGGTGTCAGAACATACCGTCACCCGCTTAGGGCTTACACCTGAAGCCCATCCAAGACCTTACAAAGTCGCATGGGTTGACTCCTCATCCATTCCCGTATCTCAGAGGTGTCGTGTACCCATACAGTTGGGTTCATACACTGACACCCTATGGTGCGATGTGGTACCAATGGATGTGGGCCACATTATCTTAGGGAGGCCATGGCTCTATGATTTGAACGTGACTATTTTTGGGCGATCTAACATTTGTACGTTCAATTACAAGGGCAAGAAAATCACTCTTAACCCTTTGGCTCCCAAAGCACCATCAGTCAACAGAGTTGAGAAGAAGGGAGGTCAATCCAAGGCCATC
Source organism: Chloranthus sessilifolius (assembly GCA_021018995.1). Taxonomy (NCBI): domain Eukaryota; kingdom Viridiplantae; phylum Streptophyta; class Magnoliopsida; order Chloranthales; family Chloranthaceae; genus Chloranthus; species Chloranthus sessilifolius. The sequence continues at coordinate 4,238,512 of CM037584.1, forward strand.
AATATTGTGACCCCTTCAGAGTTTGAAAGAGCATCGAAAGATGAGAGTGTTGTGTATGTCGTTGTTACTGTTGAGAGTACTTACGAGTCGATCAGAGTACCCCAAGGAGGTAGAGCCCATCTGAATGAATTTTGCGGATGTCTTCCCAAGACTTACCTAGTGAGCTCCCTCCCATGCGTGATATTCAACACGCAATTGACTTAGTTCCCGGATCGACATTACCGAACCTGCCCCACTACAGGTTGAATCCGGTTGAGCATGCCGAGTTGACTCGGCAAGTCAGTGAGCTCCTACAAAAGGGGTTCATAAAAGAGAGTCTGAGCCCGTGTGCTGTACCAGCATTACTCACGCCTAAGAAAGATGGTACATGGCGCATGTGTGTGGATAGCCGAGCGATTAATAAGATCACTGTTAAATATCGGTTTCCCATACCGCGGCATGCTTGACATGATGGTTGGAGCCACTATCTTTTCCAAGATAGACCTTAAAAGTGGCTACCATCAGGTGCGTATTCGCCCTGGCGATGAATGGAAAACCGCCTTCAAGACCAAAGACGGTCTTTATGAGTGGATGGTCATGCCTTTTGGGCTTTCCAATGCCCCGAGCACATTTATGAGGCTCATGACCCAAGTGTTGAGGCCATTCCTTGTCGTATACTTTGATAACATCCTGATTTACAGCCCAGACAAGGAGCAACACATCATCCACCTAAGGTTGGTTTGCGAAACCTTAAGGGGAGAGAAGTTATACGCGAATCTCAAGAAGTGTACCTTCATGCGACGTTACATTTGTATTCTTGGGATTCATTGTCTCAGAGACCGGATGGTTGCGGACCCTAAAAGGTTAAGGTCATTGTGGAGTGGCAACCTCGGAATATTCATGAAGTCCGTAGCTTCCACGGTTTGGCCACATTTTACCGTCAGCTTCATCCAAATTTTAGCACCATCATGGCTCCCATTACCGATTGCATGAGAAAAGGAGTTCTATGGAGCAAAGCCGACGAGGGCCTTTCCGAGATAAAAGAGAAAATGGTTATCGCACCAATGCGCTACTTACGGACTTTTCTAAAGTCTTCAAGTAGCATGACGACCGGTGTAGGCATAGGCGGAGTGCTGAGCCAAGAAGGCCACCCTGTGGCCTATTTTAGTGAGAAACTCAATGAGGCAAAGCAGAAATACTCCACCTATGACAAGGAGTTTTATGCTGTCGTCCGATCTCTGTGGTATTGGAAACATTACCTGAGACCGCAAGAATTTGTGTTGTTTTCTGACCACACAGTCTTACGCTTGCTTCCCAGAAAAAGTTGAACCCGAGGCACGCGAAGTGGGTCGAGTACCTTCAAGGGTTCACATTTGTTTTGAAGCATAAGGCTGGTGCAGAGAACAAGGCTGCTGATGCGCTTATTCGAGTCATGACTTTGCAGTCTATGAGCACCGAGGTCACCGAATTTGAGCAGTTGAAGCAAGATTATCCTGATTGCCCAGATTTTGGGGCAGAATACACTGCTTCTCTTGAAAATTCGAACAACAATAACTCCGAATATACCCTGCTGGATGGGTATTTGTTCAAAGGGAATCGTTGTGCATCCTCGCACTTCATTGCGTGACTTCCTCATCATGGAGTTACATGCCGGAGGATTAGAACATTTTGGGCGCGATAAAACCAAAGGCGCTTGTTGAGGATAGGTTCTATTGGCTAGCCTTGTGAGAGATGTCTCTGTGGTCGAAACAATGTCAGACATGCCAAGTTGCAAAGCATATAAAACAAAATACGGGCTTGTACACCCTTTGCCCATGCCACACACCCGTGGCAAGACATCTCCATGGATTTCGTACACGACTTCCAAAGACTCAACGAAGCACGATTCCATTTTGGGGTAGTGGACCGCTTTCTAAGATGGCCCACTTCATACCCCGCCCAAAACCTCCGGTGCGCTCACATAGCCAAACTATTTTTGGGAGGTTGTGCGTCTACATGGTTTACCCTGACGATTGTGTTTGATCGAGATGTGAGATTTACCAACATTATCGAAAACTTTATGGCACGTGATGGGTACCATGCTCCAATTTTCTTCTACCTATCATCCTCAAACAGATGGCCAAACGGAGTCCACCAATAAGAGCTTAGGTAATCTTCTCCGATGTCTTGTTGGTGATCACCCTAGGACTTGGGATTCTATTTTGCCTTTGGCCGAGTTTGCATATAACAATTCAGCCAATAGGTCCCTAGGTATGAGTCCTTTTGAGGTCGTCCTTGGTCATAGGCCTAGAATACCAATTGATCTAATTCCCATGTTCCGCATCTCATCGAGTTTACGAGTCACCGATTCATTTACACGATATACATGAATTGCATGTCGAAATTAGAAAAGAATTAATGCTAGCAATGAACAATACAAAATATCTGCGCGCATGCAGCGCTTCAAGGAATTCGTTGGAGATTACGTCATGGTTCGGGTTAGGCTGCGGTTCCCATTGGGGCCGCAGAAACTTCAAGCTGTATACTGGGCCTTTAGAATTGTGGCAAGGAGCGTACTAATGCATATGTTCTCGAGCTTCCACGATATAGGGTCGCTCTACATTCAATGTGGAGGACACTGGTTCCCTCTGTATTCCCCCACCCCTCACAACCCTTCCACGCATGACCCAGCCCACATTCCATTCACCCAAAGAACCCCTACCCTTCCCTTCCCCACACAAGCAACGCAGAGATCGAAGGAATACTAGATGATATGGCGATATCCACCCATGATGGTGGAATTCAAAAGTACTTGGTCAAGTGGTTTGGAAAGCCGACTCGAGAACTCATGGGTCAAGACGAAGTTCGACGCTTGAACCCGACATACTCGAGCACTATCGCGACGCCGCTTCGCCAGTGATGAAGCCTTCTCGGCCGAGGAGAATTGACGGGGACGCCGACATTGTAGACATCGGATATGGACCTTTTGAAATGGAAATTAAAACTAGGCGAGAGAGGACATTCTGGAAACCGCAAGGAGAAGTGCCGCAGCAAGCCCTCGCTCGAGCGGTTATAATCCTCGCTCGAGCGGCCACTTAAGCTCGCTCGAGCGGTTATAATCCTCGCTCGAGCGGGCCCAGTGACGAAAATTTTTTTTTTTTTTTTTTTTTTTAGTCTTTTATTATTTTAGAACTCTTTCAATGCGAGTTTTATTTCGTTTAGGGTTTTCTTAGCCTATATAAAGGCCTTGTAAACACTCTATTAAGGAGATTGATTATGAATGAAAAGAGCTTTTGCTTATGTGTGCTTGAGATGAGCCTCTACGAAGAGTGAATCTTCTTCCCGAGAAGGGTTTGGTGCGAAGCCAAGGGTGTGAAGCCTACTATTCTATCTACCTCTTTTATCTTTGTTTGCGTGATTCTACAACCCTAAATCGACCATCTTCTTGTGAAATCCTAAACCCTAAACTTCTCTAAATCCTTGAATCGATCCGATTCAACAACCGTAGAGCCCAGTAGAGTTATTAAACCTTCCGCACCTGATATTCAGAGAAAATCAGTGATCCCATCATTGAATCGTGAGCACCCTAATCTGGAAAGAAACCTAGAGTTCTATCTCTAGGATCGATCTGCGCTGCAACCTAACGGATCTAGCGCCTGGACTGAACCCTGCCTGAATTATACGTGATTCTCCCAAGGAATACTACGAGACCCTGAGGTATTCGTTATATTTTGCAAGTTTCATTGTTTAGTTTAATTCCCATTTAATTTCGGCAAAATTCAATCATATCATTCACGTAGTTTAGGGTACCGTCCTGCGTCAGTCATGATTAACAAGTTCTTTAGAGCCCAAAAATAGAATCGTGATAGTTCTTACAGAACAAAGGACCAGTGGAGTGGGACCAGCCGAGATCGCATATCTCTCACACAGGTGTGCGCGCAGTAAGTTGTCACCTTTCTAGTGTGCCATCACTCAAGCTTTCCTATACCTGCCCTAGTCCGCAGGACCACACCGAAATATACGACTTTCGATCTAAAATCGCAATCCCATACTATACGCACTTATTTAACTTATCAAAAGGATTTTGAAACAGTTTCTTTGAATCCATTTTGAAAATAAAATATTTAATAAATACATACATTTTCAAAAAAAAACTATCGTTTAAATATTTTATAATTTATGATGCCGACAAATAAATTTTACAAGTGCGTATCATTGGCCCTAGGAGCCTGGTGTTGATGTCAAGGAACTTCCCCACGCAACTACGTAATTCAGATCTCGACTAAGCTGCTTTCCTAATTGTACATGCACCCGATCATATTAGTCACAATCATCATCATTATACACTAAAGTAGCAACACCCAATCTAATCCTCATATACATAAAGGTGGGCAGCTAAGGGCACGAGAGTCACCTACAAGGCTGGCAGCTCGCACTATGCACTGATCAGATCGGATCAAGCAATAGTAGGTAAGGAAGTCCAGGAGCACTCAATGCTTCGAACAAGTGGCCGTTCATCCACGCCGTAAAGTAGACAAATTGAACTCAATCAGTGCTCATCAGTTCTACAATACGTGGGCTAACTGACATCTATCAGCAACACTAGCCTGATTCTCATTCAGGCCATGACATCATCACTAGATCATACCAGTGAATGCATCATTCGACTCTAGGTCTCATCCCCAAACGCAGCTCACACCCATGTGCAATGGTGTTTAACAGGTGCTACCATGGGTCAAAATATTGTCCAATACCGATACGTATCGGTTTTGGAGGTCAGCGGTACGATACCTAGGGTATGTATCGTACCCTATATGAAATAGTAAAATTATCGTCCGATACGGGCAAAATATCGCCCGTATCATCCGTATCGGACGATAATATCAAATTATCGTCCGATAATTTGGAAAAAAATTAAAAAAACTAAAAGGACTGAAATTATCGTCCGATACGAACAATAATTTGAAATTATCGTTCGATAATTTCAAGATTTCGTGGGCCCCACCCTTTGACCCGACTATAGACTCGGGTTTTTGCTTTTTTTTCCCCCTTTTCCTTCTTCCTTCTTCTTCCTTTTTCTTCCTCTCTTCTTCCTTCTTCTTCCTCTCTTATTTTTTAGTTATTTGCACCCTAAATCGCCGCCGAATCGCACAAAAAATCATGGGATCAACGCGGAAGATACGTGTTTATCATTTTACCATCATTTTATTTCATTTTAAATACTAAAATACGGTAGATCTACCTTATTTAAGGGTAAATCTACCTTATATAAGGGTAGATCTACCTTATATAAGTGTAGATCTACCTTTAAATTTTATCATTTACCCATAATTTTAATTATTATAATTACTTAAATTATTTAAATTTATGGGTAGATCTACCATTAAATATGATAGATCTACCTTATATAAGGGTAGATGTAGCCATAAATTTGGTACATCTATCATATTTAATGGTAGATCTACACATAAATATGGGTAAAAAATAATTAAAATATTTAAATTATTTAAATTAAGAAGAGGGGAAAAATAATTTAAAATATTTAAATTATTTAAATATCTTAATTATTTAAATTAAGAAGAGGGGGAAAATAATTAAAATAATTAAAATAATGGGGTTCAAAGTGCAGATATACCAGAGCCCTCGGCCAGTTGACCATGAGGGAAGGCAAGTGAGTCATGACACAGAAGGCAATAAATTTTATTGCAGTTCTCAACAGTATCACATTGCATTCTGTACATGTGACACCCAAATAGTACAGTGGCACATCTCATGGTACATCACATAAATCCACAAGATCTTTGTCCCAAAACCGCTGCCCAATGCAATCTAGATTTAAATTCTGGACATTCAATGAGTAATCACAGTCATAGTTTTAAATCTGAAGACAAGAGTCTTCAGCTCTACCCCACCAAAGCAGAGTTGACTACAGACCAAGTGACAGCCACATAGAACAAATTCTGCACCTTAGAATCAGTAAGAGAGCAGGATTCGTTCTAGCTACTGGAACTATAAGCAGCAACTAAAATATCTTAAATATACGTTCACTAAAAATATCATTACTTTCACAAGAACAATCCAGTAGTGAGCACACCAATTTCAGTTGATTAATTGAGCAGCAACTCAAACACATGTTGATGCAGGACGGTACCCTAAACTACGTGAATGCTATGATTAATTTTGTCGAAATTAAATTAGAATTAAATTAAACAATAGAACTTGCAAAATATAATGAATACCTCAGGTTTTCGTAGTATTCCATAGGAGAATCACGTATAATTCAGGCAGAGTTCAGTTCGAGCGCTAGATCCGTTAGGTTGCAGCGCAGGTCGATCCTAGAGATAGAACTCTAGGTTTTCCCAGATTAGGGCGCTCACAATTCAAGATGGGATCACTGGTTTTCTTTGATTATTTGGTGCGGAAGGTTTAATAACTCTGCTGGGATCTACAGTTGTTGAATCGAATCGATTCACGGTGTAGGGAAAATTAGGATTTAGGATGTTAAAAGGGATGATGGCTGATTTAGGATTGTAAGGATCAACACACAAGTAGAGAAGATAAAATAGATAGATAGATAGATTGATTGGCAGGCTTCACACCAAACCCTTCTCGGGAAGAAGAATCACTCTTCGTAGAGGCTCATCTCAAGCACCCACAAGCAAAAGCTCTTTTCATTCAATAATCAATAATTAATTACATTGTTCAATTTAAGGACCTTATATAGGAGTCCTTTCAATAAAAGAAAACCCTAAAATAATTAATAAATAAAAGACAAATAAACTCTCAAAACAAAAGTTCGAAATTAAATTCCTAAATTAACTAAACAACCCGACGCGATTTCGATCGATCGAAATTTCATATAGCTATGAAAATCGCTGTCGCCATTCGATCGGTCGAATTCACATTTCGATCGATTGAAAATTTTGATCGATCAAATATATGATTCGACCGATCAAAATATAACTCCAGAACTCTATAACTCTGTCGATGCCATTCGATCGATCGAAATGGGACCTCGATTGATCGAATTGGCTAATTCTTCCAATTTTCTCTTCTTTCGCCAATTTTCGCCTCATTCGTCTATTTCTGGTTTTCATTCTGCTTCCTCCGACGTCGGTACACGCGAAAAGGTTCATATCCGATGTCTACGAAGTCGGCGTCCCCGTCAATTCTCTCGGGCCGAAAAGGCTTCATCACCGATGAAGGAGCGTCGTGATAGCGCTCGAGCATGTCGAGGTCCAAACGTCGCACTTCGTCTTCAACTAGCCATGAGTTCTCGGAGTCCGGCTTTCCCAACCACTTGACCAAGTACTTTTGAATTCTGCCCCCATGGGTGGATATTGCCAAATCATCTAATATCCCTTCGATCTCATCTCTTCGCTGCTTGCGTGGGGAAGGGAAAGGTAGGGGTTGTAGGGTGGGGCTGGTATTCGGGCTCGGGGCTGCTTGGAAGGGGTTGTGAGGGGGTGGGGCTTGGGCTAAAGAAGGAACCAGGTCCTCCACATTGAATGTAGAGCTGACCCCTATATCTGGTGGAAGCTCGAGAACATATGCATTAGGGTCGCTCCTTGCCACAATTCTAAAAGGCCCAGCGCCACGGGCTTGAAGTTTCTTTGCAGCTCTTAAAGAGAACCGCTCAGGCCTAACCCGAACCATGACGTAATCTCCAACTTGGAATTCCTTGAAGCGCCTGTGCGCATCCGCAGATATTTTGTATTATTCATTGCTAGCATTAATTCTTTTTCTAATTTCGGCATGCAATGCATGTATATGTTGTGCAAATGAATCGGCTAACTCAGAAACCCTATGGGATGCTGACATGGGAATAAGATCAATTGGTTTTCTAGGCCTATGACCAAGGACGACCTCAAAAGGACTCATACCTAGGGACTTATTGACTGAATTGTTGTATACAAACTCGGCTAAAGGCAAAATAGAATCCCAAGTCCTAGGGTGATCTCCAACAAGATAATGGAGGAGATTACTTAAACTCCTATTAGTGGACTCCGTTTGGTCATCTGTTTGAGGATGATAGGCCGACGAAAATTGGAGCATGGTTCCCATTATGTGCCATAAAGTTATCCAGAAATAACTGGTAAACCTCACATCTCGATCCGACACAATCGTCTGGGGTAAACCATGTAAACGCACCTCCCTGAAAAATAATTTGGCTATGTGAGCCGAATCGGAGGTTTTGGAGCAGGGTATGAAGTGGGCCATCTTGGAAAAGTGGTCCACTATCACAAAAATGGAATCGTGCTTTCGTTGGGTCTTTGGAAGTCCGAGCACAAAATCCATAGAGACGCCTTACCACGAGGTGTGCGGCACGGGTAAAGGGGTGTAGAAGCCGGTGTTTTGTTTGATATGCTTCGCAACTTGGCATGTACGACATTGTTTTACGACCCTAGAGACATCTCTCACAAGGCTAGGCCAATAGAACCTATCCTCAAAAAGCGCACTGATTTTATTGCGCCCAAAATGTCCGGCAATCCCTCCGGCATGTAACTCCCAGATGAGAAAATCACGCAATGAAGTATGAGGGATGCACAAACGATTGCCTTTGAACAAATACCCATCCAACAGGGTATACTCGGAGTTAATGTTGTTCGGGTTTTCAAGGAAAGTAGTGTATCCTGCCTCGAAATCCGGGCAATCAGGATAATCTTGCTTCAATTGCTCAAATCCGACGACCTCGGTGCTCATAGACTGCAAGGTCGCCACTCGACGACTAAGCGCATCAGCAGCCTTGTTCTCGGCACCAGCCTTATGCTTCAAGACAAATGTGAACCCTTGAAGGTACTCGACCCACTTCGCGTGCCTCGGGTTCAACTTTTTATGAGAAGCAAGGAAACGTAAGGCCTCGTGGTCAGAAAACAACACAAATTCCTGCTGTTTCAGGTAATGTTTCCAATACCACAGAGATCGGACAACCGCATAGAACTCCTTGACATAGGTGGAGTATTTCTGCTTCGCCTCATTGAGTTCCTCACTAAAATAGGCCACAGGGTGGCCTTCTTGGCTCAGCAGTCCGCCTATGCCTACACCCGACGCGTCACAGGCTACTTCAAAGACTTTAGAAAAGTCTGGTTGGCACATGACGAGTGCAATAACCATTTTCTCTTTTATCTCGGCAAAGGCCCTTGTCGCGGCTTTGCTCCACAGGAACTCCTCTTGTTTCATGCAATCGGTAATGGGAGCCATGATGGTGCTAAAATTTCGGATGAAGCGACGATAAAACGTGGCCAAACCGTGGAAGCTACGGACTTCATGAATATTTCGAGGTTCGGGCCACTCCACAATGGCCTTAACCTTCGCAGGGTCCGCAGCCATCCCGTCTACCGAGACAATGAATCCCAAGAATACAACAGTGTTGCATGAAGGTGCACTTCTTAAGATTCGCGTATAACCTTTCTCCCCTCAAGGTTTCGCAAACCAACCTCAGGTGGATAATGTGTTGTTCCTTGTCTGAGCTGTAAATTAGGATGTCATCAAAATACACGACAAGGAATTTGCTAAGGAATGGCCTCAACACTTGGGTCATGAGCCTCATAAATGTGCTTGGGGCATTGGAAAGCCAAAAAGGCATGACCATCCACTCATAAAGACTGTCTTTGGTCTTGAAGGCGGTTTTCCATTCATCGCCAGGGCAAATACGAACCTGATGGTAACCACTTTTAAGGTCTATCTTGGAAAAGATAGTGGCTCTAACCATCATGTTAAGCATGTCATCAAGCCGTGGTATGAGAAAAAATATTTAACAGTGATCTTATTGATTGCTCGGCTATCCACATACATGCGCCATGTACCCCTTTTGAAGGAGCTCACTAACTTGTCGAGTCAACTCGGCGTGCTCAATCGGATTCAACCTGTAGTGGGGCAGGTTCGGTAATGTCGATCCAGGAACTAAGTTTATTGCATGTTGAATGTCACGCATGGGAAGGCGCTCATTAGGTAAGTCTTCGGGGAAGACATCCGTAAATTCATTCAGGATGGGCTCTACCTCCTTGGGGTACTCACAGACTGACTCAGAAGTACTCTCAACAGTAACAATGACATACACAACACTCTCATCTTTCGATACTCTCTCTAACTCTGAAGGGGTCACAATATTGATGGCCTTTGATTGACCTCCCTTCTTCTCAACTCTATTGACTGATGGTACTTTGGGAGCCAATGGGGTAAGAGTGATTTTCTTACCCTTGTAATTGAACGTACAAACGTTAGATCGCCCAAAAATGGTCACGTTCAAATCATAAAGCCATGGCCTCCCTAAGATAATGTGGCCCACATCCATCGACACCACATCGCACCATAAGGTTGCAGAGTATGAACCCAACTGTATGGGTACACGACACCTCTGAGATACGGGAATGGATGAGGAGTCAACCCATGCGACTTTGTAAGGTTTCGGGTGGGCTTTAGGTGTAAACCCTAAGTGGGTGATGGTATGTTCTGACACCACATTGGTACAACTTCCGCTATCCACGATAACCCTACAACTCTTCGTCCCACATGTGACAAAGGTGTAGAAGATGTTCTCCCTTCGCCAATCCTCCTTTTCATCCCGTTGAGGTTGTGCAAAAGCACACCTCACAACTAGAGCGCGACCCATGTCATCACCTTCCTCGTCAATAGGTGTGGCATTCGGCTCAAAGACTTCTTTCTCATAAACTGCTTCACTTTCATCTCCTTCTCCGTCGATGAAGAGATTCCTTTATGGGTCCCTTGTGGGGCATTGCGTAGCAAAGCGACCAAATCCTTGACATTTATAGCATTTGACATGAGACCCACTCTTCGAGGATTCTCCGGCTGCAGCCTTACCTTTATCAAACCTCACATTGGTAGATGTGGGTTGCGTAGGTTTGGTAGGCGAATTTCCAGCACTAGATTTCACTTCGCCGGTTTGGAATTGACCAGGGTGAAAATCAGATCGCCTAGTCACCGTCATTTTAAAATATCGTTCAAGGTCTTGAACGACGGTGTAACACTCGGCGAGAGTCTCAACAGGGTGGGAGACTAACTCTTTTTGCAGGTCAAGTCTCAATCCGGTGCGAAATCTGGATAGAGTGACTTGAGGGTCTTTGGATACCTTGGCTCTCATCATGAACTCTTCAAATTTGCCAATGTAATCTGATACAGGCATACTACCTTGGCACAAATTTTGCCATTGGTCAAGGAGACGATGGTAGTATGAAGAAGGAACGTACTTCTCTGTAAGTCGCTCCTTCATGTCCTCCTAATGGGTAATGGGAGTACAATCCGCATTCGTTCTGATGTGTTCAACGTTGACCCAAAAGAGTCGGGCTTGGCTTATGAGCTTCATTTTAGCAAGTCTAACACATCTTTCATCGCTCATGCCAAACCACTCGAAGTGCTGGTCCATATCAGATAACCAATCGAGGAAGACCTAAGGGTCTAGTCTTCCATCGAAAGTCGGGAACTCAACTCAGACATTTTTGAGGAGTCTCCCTTCCGGGTCGCAGTCATCTCCATGATGATCTAACTTATGGTTCCGGTTCCGATTATGTTGGAAGCCATTTTTTTCAAAACGTGGACCATTACGCTCACGAGGTGGTTCAAAATACTCATCACCCTTGTCTAACCAATTGACTTGGTCTAACAACCTCTCATTGGATGTTTCGAGAGTCCTTTGGGTTGTCTCCAAGGCAGTCATTAGATCATTGATCAATTTTAAATCAGCCCTCATGTCGTTAAGAGCTTCGGCAATCCCACTCATGTCCATAGTGATACAGTTCATTAATTGACGGGCTCTAGAATGGAATGCAAGATGAACACTTTGGGCCAAAACTGAAATAATATGTGATGAAAATTAAAGTGTAATGAATGCAATATCACACAGTATGCCCTAACCTAGAAACCTAGGGCTCTGATACTAAAACTGACGCAGGACGGTACCCTAAACTACGTGAATGCTATGATTAATTTTGCCGAAATTAAATTAGAATTAAATTAAATAATATAACTTGCAAAATATAATGAATACCTCAGGTTTTCGTAGTATTCCATGGGAGAATCATGCATAATTTAGGTAGGGTTCAGTCCGGGCGCTAGATCCGTTAGGTTGCAGCGCAGATCGATCCTAGAGATAGAACTCTAGGTTTTCCCAGATTAGGACGCTCACAATTCAAGATGGGATCACTGGTTTTCTTTGATTATTTGGTGCGGAAGGTTTAATAACTCTGCTGAGATCTACGATTGTTGAATCGGATTGATTCACGATGTTGGGAAAATTAGAATTTAGGATGTTAAAAGGGATGATGGCTGATTTAGGATTGCAAGGATCAGCACACAAGTAGAGAAGATGAAATAGATAGATAGATTGATCGATTGATTAGCAGGCTTCACACCCTTGGCTTCGCACCAAACCCTTCTCGGGAAGAAGAATCACTCTTCGTAGAGGCTCATCTCAAGCACACACAAGCAAAAGCTCTTTTCATTCAATAATCAGTAATTAATTACATTGTTCAATTTAAGGACCTTATATAGGAGTCCTTTCAATAAAAGAAAACCCTAAAACAATTAATAAATAAAAGACAAATAAACCCTCAAAACATAAGTTCGAAATTAAACTCCTAAATTAACTAAACAACTCGGCGCGATTTCGATCGATCGAAATTGAAAATAACTAAACAACCCGGTGCGATTTTGATCGATCGAAATTGAAAATCGATCGATTGAAATTTCATATTGTTATGAAGATCGTCGTCGCCATTCGATCGGTCGAATTCACATTTCGATCGATCGAAAATTTTGATTGATCGAATATATGATTTGACCGGTCGAAATAAAACTCCAGAACTCTGTAACTCTGTCGATGCCATTCGATCGATCGAATTGGCTAATTCTTCCAATTTTCTCCTCTTTCGCCAATTTTCGCCTCATTCGTCTATTTCTGGTTTTCATTCTGCGTCTTCCGACTTCGGTACACGCGAAAAGGTCCATATCCGATGTCTACGATGTCGGCGTCCCCGTCACATGTGAATTGGGATAATAAAAGGCACATGTGGATTGGGAGAATAAAAAGCTGCCGACAATTTTAGGAACCCAGAAAAACGTGATTCTGCTGTTTCAAATGTGATACAAAAAACTCAAGATAATTACTCAAATTTGGATTTCACCCTTTGCATCATCATATCTCTGGGGATACAATGAATTGTGGTCCAAATGGGACCCTTCACTCTGCCAGGCTATGCCTCGATAATCGTGTACACACAAAAAAATGAGAGATGGGTTTCAAGCCACAAGAGATGCAAAAAGTGACTGAAAAAACGTCATAACTTCTTCAATTGCTGTCCAAATGACAAGAAATCAATGCCAAAGATGTTCTGGAAGAAACTGATCTATTAATGGTTTATGGAGATCAAAAACTCGTGACTACTATTAAAGCCCTTAAGAAAGGTGAACTCTACTTTCAAATAGAAAGCTTGCTCATGTGGTCATGCCATATCTCTCTCCAAACATTATGGAATCATGCAACACCACTGCCATTAGAACCCTGGTATAAAAATGATCTAGAAGCACCAAATTTGGGGGCTGAAAAAGTCACTGCTTCCAGAAACCCAGAAACACGTGGAAGCCCCTATTTTCTAAGATAGAGCTAGGCAGAGCAAAATATGTTGTATATTATTGCAGATTAAGATGGGCTTCATTGCAACTAGGAAGTGGAGGATGATTGCCCTCATAAATAATAATTTTCATATCAAACCAATGCACCTATTGTAGCATTTCTGAAATCGGCATGAACATTGGTGACATTAGCAATGGCAAGCAGAAACTGTTGGTTTGAGTGGCTGAGATGCCACTTGTACAACCCCTAAGGGTGTGCGTGATATACACCCTAGAGTTGTGATTATCCTTCTATGGTGCCATCAATCACTGTCGGATCCACGTGGCATGTAGATAACGCCATCTTCTTTGGTAGTTGGCGGCTTGGATCAATGAGCATTAAATTATCTTAGCTTTTCTCTAAGTGTGTAGAATCGATTGCGATCCACCCATTGCTTCCGCGTGATTAGGGATCTCAAATCCCAACAGTCGTATCAAAGCAATCATATCGATTTCTCCGCTTTTGTAAGTATAAATTTTTTTTATCTTATTTTATGATTAGATTTTGGCATTTTTTTTGTTTAATCTTATACCCATTGCTGGTATTAAAAAGAATTTTTAAAAAAATCCGGTAACCGCCGGCTTTGTCACCGGCCAGAGTTGGTCGGCCGCCGGCGATGTCGCCGGACGCACTTGATCGGCCGCCGGGGATGTCGTCGGCCGCTAGCCGGCCACATGGCTGCCATTGCTCGGTGGGCTTTCCCCTTTCCCGTTTCTTCTTTCTTGTGTGCTAGGGTTTCCTAGTGCACATGATTTCTGTATAGTGGACCTGTCGGGTCTGGGTCCATGTCGGGTATAAATGGGTCCGGCTCAATACTGGACCGGGTTCTTGATCGGGTCTAGACCATTTTAGTCTTGGTCTATTCGGGTAGCTATTGGGCCAGATCTAGATGGGTCTTGGTTCAATACTGGACCAAGTCTAGATAGGGTCTGGGCCCGTTTTTGGACCGCTCGCCGACTTTAGGAACATTGTACATAGGAATGCTGTCAAACGGATCTTTCGATATCTTAGAGGCACCAAGGATTTTGATGTTATGTTGTGGAGGCATTGATTTGAGAGTGCATACATACTCTGATGTTGCTTATGAAGATCTTGATGAGAGAAAATCCACCTCTAACTTCATATTTTTAATGGGAGGTGGAGCTATTTCATGGAGTAGCAATAAACAGGTGTGTAACGCCCTCTCCACCATGGAAGTTAATTATGTTGCTGCTTGTGCTACAGTTCAAGGAGTTTGGATCCTAAGATTTTGTAGAGACTTGAGTGTTATTCCTCACACCCAAGACCCACTTTCTCTCAGGATGGATAATAAATCTGCCATCGATTTAGCGAAGGATCCCAAATTCCACAAGAAATCGAAGTCAAGTATCATTACATCAAAAATCTTGTCAAGGACAAGCAAATCATACTCCATCAAATTCCTTCCAAAGAAATGTTGGCAGATCCTATGACAAAAGTCATTACGAGAGATGTCTATGAGATACATGTTAGGCATATGGGTTTATGTAGACTTTGAGTGAGTAGACTCAAAGTTGTGCATGTGCCAGTGGGAGTTATGGTTCCGTTACTATTTCATATTTTTCATTTATACACGATTGTTATTTATTGGACACAGACTTATTTTATAATTGCATTTTGTTTTTACATTACATTTTAGTTTTCTATACGCAATGTGGATAATTTATTATCTTTATTAGTATTTATATATATTCTTATGCTGATCATTGTGGGATTGTACGAGTAGGTGCGATCACCTCCACGTGGGAAAAATGATTTTTCGTCAGCAGCCCACTTGCCCACTTGCACGGGCTAATCGCAAGTCTAGAGTAGCAGAACGTGATAGGTTACACGAGTAGGTGATAACACCTCAAAACGACTCCATACGGGAGTAGCACCCATGGGTCAAAAAACCAAAAAAACAATACGTATCATCCTGACCTAGACTTGCGATTAGCCCTACTCGTATCATCCTGACCTATACGTATCGGGTATCGTCCAATACATTCAATGTATCGGCGATACATTGAATGTATCAGTTTGATACATTCAAAAAACCGGAAAATTCCCAAAAAAATCTGAAAAATTATATTTATTTATTTTGTATTTATTTCAACTATTTTTGCTTTTATTTTTGACTTATTTGATGCATTATTTAGATGAATATATAAGTAAGATGCCTATTTTGTAACTTAACCCAAGTCACATGCCTATTTTGTGACTTATTTTTGACTTAAGATCACATTTTTGACTTAATGAGATCACATGCATATTTTATTATTTTCGACCAGCTGATCACATGCCTATTTTATTAACAATATTTCATAATTTGATCGACGCAGTCACGTATAAACTAAATTACAATGTATATTGTCAAAATTAATGGCTATGTTGATAAAAATAAATTTAATTGTACATGGAAAACTTACTTTAGAGCCACATTGAATTTCGTGGTGGTTCTTGGCCCTCATGATCATCGTCATCATCGGTGCGCGAGCTTTCCGGCCTTTGCCTATAATGTTGCCCATATTGATACCCATGATTATATGTGCCCCCTTGAAACTGAGGCTCAGTGTAGTACGTAAAGGCCGCTCCTCCAAAAATTTGACCAACGAAGTCATATGGCACCGAATAGGTTTGTTGTGGCTGGTAGTATGGGTTATTAGTTGTTGAATCTTCGGTATTTTGCAAACTGAATCCCCCGAAGCTAGAAGTCATATAACCCATATCCGTATCATCTTGTGGACCTTGTGGTGGTGGTGGTGGTGTTTGATATGATTCCGACGCTCCTCTTCCTTCAACCCCTCCCATTCTAAATGTAGGAGTGTTGAACTGTGTTAACGGTGTCGAGTCATCGTCTCATGCCGCCATATCTCTATAAGGATCAGAGGTACCAGCATCCTCCCC